>LR738714.1:123256114-123280447 GCA_902687465.1 Secale cereale
CCCCCCCCCCCCCCCCCCCCGGCAAACTTGTGCGCGAGGAATCCTTCCTCTGTTTGAGAAAAGAGATAAAAAACGGAGGAAACATAGGCATGGAGCTTTGCGGCCCGTTATTGCTTACCAGGGGTGTGTGCTGCACAAAGCGTCATATAATACATGCAAGATAAAATAAAAAATGCATGAAATGACAAGTTGTGCAAGGCACAAAAGTTTTACTGATGCATGGGATCTGCGCCCGGCTTTGTACAAAGGTTTACATGCAACAGCGGCAAGACTTGTACAAAAGGTGGTTGCCGGAGCGGATCACGGCAACCGCGCCTTATGGGTGAAACTTGCGAAGATGCTCAATGTTCCAGGAGTTGCTCGCCGGTAAGCCTTCTTAAGTCTCAAGGCGGACAGCGCCGGGCCTTGTGACTTGTCTCACCCGATTAGGGCCTTCCCACTTCGGCGTCAACTTGTTGGAATTCTTGGCGGACTGAACATGCCGAAGAACAAGGTCGCCTTCCTCGAGACTTCTGGCCTTGACTTTGCGGCTATGGTAGCGGCGCAAAGCTTGCTGGTATCGAGCAGCTCGTACAGCAGCCTGAAGACGGTTCTCCTCCAGGAGCAGTGCATCATCTTGCCGCAGTTGTTCTTGCTCGAGCTCATCGTAAGCGAGCACTCGAGGAGACCCGTATACGAGTTCCGTGGGGAGAACTGCCTCTGCTCCATAGACAAGAGCAAAGGGTGTCTGTCCGGTGGCTCGATTTGGTGTCGTCCTGATTGACCAAAGAGCCGCCGGCAACTCCTCAATCCAGT
The DNA here is from genome assembly GCA_902687465.1 of Secale cereale. Classification (NCBI taxonomy): domain Eukaryota; kingdom Viridiplantae; phylum Streptophyta; class Magnoliopsida; order Poales; family Poaceae; genus Secale; species Secale cereale. Next base: position 123,256,910 of record LR738714.1, read on the forward strand.
TTCTTCCGCATTTGCGCAGCCTGTCGAAAGTTCTTGTCTTGAGCCCGCGTAGCACTTCAGCGTTTGCCCTCTCCGCTTGACCGTTGCTCCTTGGGTGAGCAACAGAAGCGAAGCAGACCTTGGCGCCAAGGTCTTGGATGTACTGCATGAAGGTGCGGCTTGTGAACTGTGTGCCGTTGTCGGTGATGATCCTGTTAGGGATTCCGAAACGGCAAACAATTGACCTGAAGAACTTGACTGCTGACTGTGCGGTCACCTTTCTCACTGGTTCCACTTCCGGCCACTTTGTGAACTTGTCGATAGCGACGTACAAGTACTCAAAGCCCCCGACTGCGCGGGGAAAGGGGCTGACGATGTCGAGCCCCCAGACCGAAAAGGGCCAGGACAAAGGGATCGTCTAGAGAGCTTGAGCTGGCTGATGTATTTGCTTGGCATGGAACTGGCACGCTTCACACTTGGTTACTTGTGAAGTTGCATCTTGGAGGGCTTCTGGCCAAAAGAAACCTTGCCAGAACGCCTTTCCGGCAAGTGCTCTTGCGCCAATGTGGTGGCCACATATGCCTCCATGTATCTCTGCCAATAGCTTCTGTCCATCTTCCCGGGAAATGCACTTCAATCTGACACCATTGAGCCTTCTTCTGTACAGTTCATTGCCGACGAACTGGTACATACTTGACTGCCTGGTTATTCTTTCAATCTCTTCTCGCTCTTCGGGAAGTTCTCCAGTTTGAAGAAAACGGACAATTTGTTGTGCCCAGGTTGGAGCTTGAGGCTCAACAACAAGGACTAAAGGCATTAGTGCTGCTGCGGTAACGTCAGCTTCTGCGGCAAGAACCCGCGGCTCTGCCGGAGCTGGACGCTCCCCGGCAAGCCTGCCGGGGCAAGACTTGTCGGGATCGCCTGCTTCAACTGTACGAACCCTAGGGCCCCCAGGAGCAGACTGTTCCTGAGCAACTTGGTCGTTGATCTTGGGGACCTTGGCGGCGGCTTCGGGAAGATCCACCGGCAAGTAGTCACCGGAGACCAACTTTCTCTTCTTGCTTTGCCCAACTGATGGTGTAACAGATGGTTGAGTTAGCTTGAGCACGAAGATCCCTGGTTCCACAGGTAGCTTTAGTGCAGCGCACTTTGACAGGCCATCTGCGACGTCATTTTGAGCTCTCGGAACGTGCTCCATCTGTATGCCTTCAAAGTGCTCTTCAAGCTTTCTCACTTCGTTGACGTAAGCTTCCATCAATGGGCTCTGGTAGCTCTTGTTCACTTGTCGGACAACCAACTGCGAATCTCCCCGCACAATTAGCTTCTTGATCCCAAGTTCTGCTGCAATTCTGAGGCCGGCAAGCAAACCTTCATACTCTGCAGTATTGTTCGTTGCTTGTTCCTTGGGAAAGTGCATTTGGACAACATACTTGAGATGCTCGCCGGTGGGTGCGACAAGCAGCACACCAGCACCGGCGCCTTGCAACGAGAAGGCTCCATCGAAGTACATTACCCATTCTTTGTTTGTTTCTTTGACGGGGATGCTTGTCTCTGGTATCTCTTCGTCTGGTGTTGGTGTCCATTCTGCTATGAATTCTGCCAATGCTCTGCTCTGGATTGTTGAAGTACTTTCAAACTTAAGACCAAAGCTTGACAGCTCCAGTGCCCACTCGACAATCCTACCTGTTGCCTCTGGATTTTGCAATATCCTCTTCAGCGGAAAACGAGTGACCACTGTTATCTCATGTGCTTGGGAGTAGTGGCGCAGCTTTCTCGAGGCCATGAGGAGGCCGAAAAGCAGCTTCTGCACTCCAGAGTATCTTGACCTAGCCCCCTGTAAGAGGGAGCTGACAAAATAGACTGGGCGCTGCACCATCTTCTTTTGCACTTCTTCTCGCATCTACGCAGACTCTCCCTTGTCGGGGCCAGAGCTTGTCGGGGAAGCCCCCTACTTGTCGCTGGACGCGCTTGCCGGGGCTGCGGGCTCCTCATCTGCCTCCCTTTCCGCTACTAACGCAACACTAACCACTTGATTGGTTGCTGCTAAGTATAGCAGCAACTTCTCTTGCGGCTTATGTGCGACAAGTATTGGAGTGGAGGATAGGTACCCTTTCAAGTCTTGCAGCGCTGCCTCCGCTTCCGGAGTCCATTTCATTGGACCTGCCTTTTTCAGGATTTTGAAAAACGGCAGGGCGCGTTCCGCACACTTAGAAATGAACCTGCTGAGGGCAGCCACACAACCAGCAAGCCTCCGTACATCCTTGACGCGCTTCGGAGCTTCGATCTGCTCGATGGCTTTGATCTTGTCGGGATTAGCTTCAATCCCCCTCTGGGACACAAAGAAACCGAGAAGCTTGCCGGAGGGGACTCCGAACACGCACTTCTCGGGGTTGAGCTTGAGTTGTATCTTGCGCAGGTTCGCAAAGGTTTCATCTAGGTCTTGAATCAGGGTATCCTTGTCCTTGCTCTTGACCACTATATCATCCATGTAAGCTTCTACATTCCTGTGTATCTGTGGTTCAAAAGCAGTGTGGACCACCCTTGCAAATGTTGAACCCGCATTCTTCAATCCAAAGGGCATGCGTATGAAGCAGTAAGTGCCACATGGAGTAATGAATGCGGTCTTCTCTTCATCTTCTTCAGCCATGTATATCTGGTGGTATCCGAAATATGCATCAAGGAATGAAAGCAACTCACATCCAGCCGTGGAGTCAACGATCTGGTCAATGCGCGGCAAGGGAAATGGATCTTTGGGACAAGCTTTAGTCACATTAGTGAAGTCTATACAAAGCCTCCACTTCCCATTAGCTTTGCGCACGACAACAGGGTTGGCCAGCCACGTGGGATAAAGAACACCTCTAACAAGGCCTGCCGCTTCCAACTTCTTGATTTCTTCAGCAATAAACTCTTGGCGCTCCACCGCTTGCTTCCTGACCTTCTGCTTGACGGATCGCGCGTGAGGACAAACGGCAAGCTTGTGCTCAATTACTTTCCTGGGAACGCCGGGGATGTCAGACGGTTGCCATGCAAACACGTCGACATTCGCCCGCAGAAAAGCAATGAGCGCGCTTTCCTATTTAGGATCGAGCGTGGCACTAATGGTGAAAGTACCACCAGTGTCGTCCTCCTTGGCGGACACCTTCTTGGTTGCAGGTGGAGCTGCCATTCCCTTTTTGCACTTGCCGGTGGAGCTCGATGGTGCGTCCTCGACGTCAGCGCAGCACTCCAAAGAGGTGCGTTTGCCGGAGTGGGCCCCAGAGCTCTTGCCGGACTTGGTCTTGTTCTTCCCCCCGAGAGCTTCAGCGGCAAGTGTCTTGCTATCTGTTGCGGCTGCTGCGTCCCGGTAGATTTTGTCGGCGCAGATAAGCGCGTCCTTCTTGTCGCCGGGGACAGAGATGACGCTTATCGGCCCTGGCATCTTGAGCATGTTGTAGGCATAGTGAGAGGCTGCCATGAACTTGGCAAGCGCCGGACGGCCAAGTATCCCATTGTATGGTAATGGGATATCGGCAACGTCGAAGGTGATCCTCTCAGTCCTGAAGTTTAGCTCTCCGCCAAAGGTCACTGGCAGTGTGAACTTCCCCTTCGGCTTGCTCCTTCCCGGGTTAATTCCTTGGAAAGTTCCGGTTTCCTCGAGCTCGCTGTCGGGGATCTGCAGCTTCCGGACCACAGCAGAGGAGATCAAGTTTAGGCCGGCCCCGCCGTCAACCACCATCTTGGTGACCTTGAGGTTGCGGATGGTTGGCGAAACCAACATCGGCAAGCACCCGACCGCAATTGTGCGATCAGGGTGGTCCTCAATGTCGAAGATGATGGGCGTGCTGGACCACTTCAGAAGCTTGCGCGACTCGACGGGTGGCTCTGTTGCATTTACTTCCCGCACCCATTGCTTGAGTTGGCGGTGGGAAGTATGCAGAGAGGCACCTCCATCGACGCACAGAACTTCTGTGGCCTTCTGGAACTCCCGCTCGCTGTTGTCTCCGTCGTCCATGTCCTCGTCGTCGTCTTCTTCTTCGTCCTTGTCGCGGCCGCGGGGAGGTCTATCTCCTTGCCGCTGCTTGGCCTTGCCGCGGCGCCCTCCCCGGCCATTGAATGGCCGCTTCTTGCCGGACTCTCCTCCACCTCCTTGGGCCTTCTCCTTGTCGCGTCGCTCGTACTCAGCCTTCTGCTGCTCAACGAGGTATTCGACCCTTTTGCAGTTCTGGAGATCGTGGCCCTTGGTGCGGTGGATCTTGCAGTACTGCTTGTCGGAGCTGTCCTGCTTGTCGGCGGCGGCTACAGTGGCGGCTTCCTTGCCGGAGCCACCAGCCTGAGCTTTCTTGTCGCCTGCCTCCTTACCGGACTGCTCGATAGCTAGTACTTCCTTGTTCTTCTTCTTCTTATTGTTCCGCCGCCGGTTTTTCCTTGCCGGGGCGGCATCCTCACTGTCCGTTCCTCCTGCTCCAACATCCTCTCCCGGGGAGTCTCCTCCCCTCTTCAGCGCGCGCGCACTTGTCTGCCAGGGCGTAGAGCTCACTGACGTCTCTTATCTTGCACATCGCCATTTCCTCCCTCATCCGGCGGTTACGAACGTTCTGATGGAACGCGCTAATAACCACGGCAGGGTGGACGTCCGGAATGTTGTGCTATACGCGGCTGAATCTCTGGATGTATTTCCGCAGGGACTCCCTCCTTCTGGGCAAGTATGTGGAGATCACTTTCCTGGCCATGGGGCTTGTGGCCGCCCGTGAAGGCGCCGACAAACTGGTGGCACAGGTCGGCCCAAGAAGAGATGGAGTTTTCCGGCAAGTGCATAAGCCAAGATCTAACGTTTGGCTTAAGCACGAGCAGGAAGTAGTTTGCTAGTATCTTCTCATCTCGTCCCCCCGCAGCCTGCACCGCAATGGTGTAGATGCTGAGGAACTCCGAGGGATGGGTCTTGACGTCGTACTTCTCGGGTACGTCGGGCTTGAAGTTCTTCATGCTGGGCCAGTGGACTTGCCGCAGCTCATGGGTGAACGTAGGGCAACCTGCCGCGTACGGCAAGTCGCCTGGTTCGCCGAGCGCGTGCATGTCGACAGCGGTCCCAGCGCGCTGGTCGGATTGTCGTCGCGCTTCTCTTCGACGCTCGATGCGAGTTCGAGCGTCTTCTTGTCGCCTGTCGTCGAGGACTTGGCGCTGGTCGCGGCGAGCCCATGGATCCAATGACGCCGTGGAGTCGTCGTCGACGTTGATCCGACGGGTCGGCGATTTTTGCTTCCGCGGCGGGGAGTGCACGGTAGTTGCACCCCCGGCGGTCTTGTCTCCATCAGCCCGCGCCTGGCTGACTAGCCGCGGTCGTGATGTTGCCGGCTGCTGCGGTGTGTCGTTGTTGGCGAAGGCGATGAGGCTTTGGATGGTGGCCCTCCAGTCTTCGGCCTTGTCTGCCGCTGGAGGGAAGTCGAGGAGTAGCTGAGCTCTAGCTAGAGCCTCTGTTGGAGTGGAGGGGAGCGGCGGCGAGCGGTGCGAGGAGCGAGATATGCTCGGACTTCTAACCGCGTTAGAAGGAGCAGGTTCTCGCCCCGGTGACCGCGCCTTGCTCGTGCCAGCGCGTTGGCCTTGAACGTCCCGCGTCCCGCCAACTTGGCCTTGGCCCAGCAAGCGGATGGTACCCTGCGTACCACGCCGCTGCCGTTCCGGCACCTCCTGAGAGGGACGCGGTGCGTGTACGGACACCGAGGTCTTGGAGTGCGCTCAGTCATCCGTCTTGTCCTTGGATTTGGCGGCGCCGTGAGTTTCCTCGTCGGCGTCCGTCCTTCCGCCAGCGTCTACCCCACCAACCGTTGGTTCTGGTGGTGGCGGGATCGACGCGGACGGGCCTCCTACCTCCGAAGCTTTCTTCTTCGGCGACATGTCGATGAAGTTATCGAAGTTGATGAAGTTGCTGAAGATTGCGCCCGCGTGAACGCCGGATCAGGTTCGCACAAACTCGACGCCCCCTACCTGGCGCGCCAAAGATGTCGGGGAAACTGATCGCCCATGAACACCTATGGGACCGGAGCCCCTTTTCGGTACGGCAAGGGAGCGGAGGGAGCACAAAGAGAGGATCGAGGCGCACACGCGAGCAGTTTACCCAGGTTCAGGCCGCACGGATGCGTAAAACCCTACTCCTACCTTGGTTTATTATTGAGTTCTTGGCTCGGGAGCAAGAAGATCTACAGTGCTAGAGCCGTCACCGTCGCCCCAGACAGTGCAAAAAGCGTCCGTCCGGGCGTCTCCGTTCGCCACGACGGTAGCCTCGTCATCGTGGCTTGCCACCGTGTACCCCAGGCTGCACGGCCATCCACCACGTGCCCCTGGAAGGGCCCCAGGGTGACACGTGGCCAGATGAGCTGGAGCGCGGGCACACAGTGGAAGCTTGCCGCGGCAAGCACCTTGCCGCGGCCGCTACCTTGTCGCGCCCGGAGGCTTGTCGCTCTCCGGGCCTTGCCGGGGCGAGCGATGCGCCACGGCGAGTCTTCCGAAATGCCATGCTCTGTCCTTCCTGGCAAGCTCCTCTTGCCAGGGTCTTGTGCTAAAGGTATGGTCTTGAGCCTGGTACGGCCTTTCCGGCAAGCTCCTCTTGCCGGGGCCTTGTTTCTTTAACTTGAATACTTTGTTCTTGAATGGTTCTAAAGGATCCAGAGCGGGCCTTGGCGGGCGCGTGGCAAGCCCGATCACGGGATGCTGCTACTGCCCATGCACAAGTCGGGATACTAAGGTACCCCTACTTTAGTACACCGACAAAAAGCTAGCTCTAGGTTTGCAAAATGAAGGAAAGGCGAAACAGGACAGAATCTGTGAAAAACAGAATAGCAGGTAGTAAATGATTTTTTCGGGGCACTTCTGTAACTCTAAGCAAAAAACTCAAAACAGATGCACGAAAGACAATTATATAGAGCATGCTGTCGAAAAAATTCAGACCAAAAAGATGATCTGGTGATTTTATACGAATTTTTTTATCCAAGGACAGAATCTGTTTTCTGGACAGCGCGTCACAACTTTTGAACTTTCTTGCAATCAGAGGCTACACTTGGCACAAAGTTGAAAAGCAAAGATATAATGATGATTCTACTGTAGTAAACAACATCAAGACACAACAAAAGCAAAATAAAATTTTATTCATGTGGGCTGCCTCCCAAAAGCGCTTTCTTTTATGCCTTTAAGCTAGGCATAATGCATAGAGATCAAGTTTTATCAAGAGTAAAAGAATAGCTAGCCCGTATAACAGACTCAAAAGGTAACTTAATCTTTTTTCGAGGGAAGTGTTCCATCCCTTTCTTGAGAGGAAACTGGAATTTTATATTCCCCTCTTTCATGTCAATGATAGCACCAACGGTGCGTAGAAAAGGACGTCCCAAAATAATTGGACACGAAGGTTCACATTCAATATCCATAATAGTAAAATCAACGGGAACGTAATTGTCATTGACAATGATAAGAACATCGTCGATCCTCCCCAAAGGTTTCTTTATGGAAGAATCAACGAGACGAACACCAAAAGAACAAGAATCAAAGGGTTTCAATTTAAGCATATCATATAGTCTTTTGGGCATAATGGAGGTACTAGCTACAACATCACATAAAGCATAGCAAGAGAAGTTATTCAATTTAATTTTAATCATAGGATCCCAACCATCTTCTAGCTTTCTAGGTATGGAGGCTTCTACTCTAAGTTTCTCCTCCCTAGCTTTGATGAGAGCATTAGTGATATGCTCTGTGAAGGCAAGGTTAAGCGTGCTAGTGTGGGGATCTTTAGCCATTCTCTGTAGAAAGGTGACAACTTCTGAGATACTACAATTATCAAAATTCATTTTATCATTATTGGGCAGAATTGTAGTGTCATCTTCTTTGTTAGAAGTGCTCTCTATTATAAGAGTTTGAACATCTTCCCAAGTTTGGGGAAGCATAGGAGCAACTTTAAACTGAGGCTCATACTCTTTTCCTGGAAGACCATGCCATGGGCATAACCCTCCATCAAGACTAACATAATCACAAGGTTTATTACTTTTGTAGATCTCGACAGTGGTGATTGGAGTAATGGAAGAAGGGGTGTACTCCTCCCATTTAGTGTTTTTGGTGGAACTCATAGTAGCAAGCAAGCAAGATAACTATTTTTGTGATTTTCGATAAAAGATACTAAAGCAAAACTAAAAGGTAAACTAACAAGACTAAAAGCAAAGGTAAAAGATAGCGTGCAACTCCCCTATCCTGAAGAGTGGAGTCCCCGGCAACAGCGCCAGAAAACTTTGCTTGATGGCTTCTCGCCCCTCGTTTGTTACCCCAAGTGGAAGGTTTGAGATGCAGTGTAGCGAAAGTTTTCCCTTGGCAAAGATACCAAGGATCGATTTCCCTGAGACTCCCAGTTTCAACAAGAAGGTGTCAATTGCTAACGGCGCCAGATATATTAGCAATCAACGTGGACCTGCACACAGATACAAATAACTTTGCTCCCAACGAGTACAGAGAGGTTGTCAATCTCTCCGGCCTTGTAGTTTACAAAGGATCAAACGCAAGTGATAATAGTGATAGGTAATGCTGCAATAGTAAGTAAAAAGCGTAAAGTAAATAGTGGATGTGATCAATGATGGTAATATGGACCGGGGTCCCATGATGTTCACTAGTGATGTCTCTCTCCCAAAAGATGATAAAACAGCTATGTGAGGTGAACGAATTACAGCTGGGCAATTGAGAGAATTATGTGCGCAAACCAATGCTAACTATGTTACAAGAAAGGTAGAGGTTCAAAGCATGGGCGGTATGCCAAGGTAAGTAGACCAAAATCCATCTGCATCTACTACTAATCATCCACCTTGAGATATCTATCCAGAACATCTAGCTGGTATTAAGTTGCGAGTCCCACCCATAGTGTAAACTCAAAGCAACAGACAACTGCATTAAAGAACTTTGCGTAAAGTAAACAATCCTTGCACCCGCGGGCACAAGCACCGTTGTTTTCCCCCTTGTGGCAACAGCACATCCCCTAGACTCTCTGTCACTCAAGCTAGTCATCGAGGGGCATGAACCCACAATCAAGCATAACGTTCCCTCTTGGAGTCACTACCTACTACTTGGCCAAAGCAATAAATAACAACGGAGAACATGCAAGAATTACTTACGAACATAAATATAAAAGAGGTAGATCAAATATATTACTCAAACACAATCTGAACATAATCTCACAATCCATCAGACCCCAGCAAACTCATCATAGCAACAGCATAAGGATTACATATGTGCCTCGATCATGTAGGGCAGCTCACGAGGACTAATTAGTGAAGCACAAGAACGGGAGGAGAACGTCACATAGCTATTGGTCATGGACCCATGGTCCAAGGGAGACTACTCACAACTCATCCGGGAGGCGTCCATGGTGGTGGAGAGGCTCCCGGTGGTGATCCTCCCCTCCGGGAGGGTGCCGGGAAGAGTTCTCCTGGTGCTCCCGATCTTGGAAGCGGCGGCGGCGGCGGAACAGAGATGAGATCGCGAAAAAGGGTTCCCGTCTCGAGGGTTTCGGGACGCGATATAAATATATGCCAAAGGGGGGCATCAGCGGAGGCTCGGGGGGGCCCAGGCGCCCCCCCGGCGCGGCCAGGGGGGCCCGTGCCACCAGGGCGCCTGGAGCCCTGGTGGCCCCCCTCCGGCTATCCTTTGGCAGCTGGGAAGCTTCTGGAACGCTGATTTTTTATATAATTTTTCTGGGATTTTTATGGCAGTCCTCGTAATGGGAAAACCTGAAATACAAAAACAGCAGAAAACAGAAACTGGCACTGGGGTGCACTAAGTTAATAGGTTAGTCCAAATATGATCAAAAGTGTATGGAAGTGTATAAATATCATAGAAATATCACCCCAAAGAGGCATGGAGCAAGCAGAAATTATAGATACGTTTTGGACGTATCATAGGGCCACTGATGGAATACTAGCATCCTATACTAAGCATTTAGGATTGCAGGTAAACGTATCAACAGTTGTAGCAACAATGACATGCTATGCAGCAGCATAGGATTATCGAAATCAATAACATGCTACACTACTCTAATGCAAGTAGTAGAGAGAAGAATAGGCGATATCAGGTTGATCAAGGGGGGGGGGGATTGCCTGGAAGCTCGGCAGCGAAGGTGGGGTCGTCAACACCATAGTCGATCGGGGCAGAAGCAACGTCGGTCTCGTAGTCTACCGGAGAGAAGAGGGGGAAGAAACAATGAAAAGAATGCAAACTGATGCATGACGATGCATGACATGACATGTAACGGTGTTAGGTGTGCCCTAATGCAGTACCGGGTGATACTGGCTAAGGGGGAAAACATCCGGGAAAGTATCATATTGTATTGTTGCCATCGAGGATAAAAAGATGGGGTTTATATCATATTGCTTGAGTTTATCCCTCTACATCATGTCATCTTGCTTAAGGCATTACTCCGTTCTTATGAACTTAATACTCTAGATGCATGCTGGATAGCGGTCGATGTGTGGAGTAATAGTAGTAGATGCCTAATCGTTTAGGTCTACTTGACACGGACGTGATGCCTATGTTCATGATCATGCCTAGATATTCTCATAACTATGCGCTTTTCTATCAATTGCTCAGCAGTAATTTGTTCACCCACCGTAATATATGCTATCTTGAGAGAATCCACTAGTGAAACCTATGGCCCACGGGTCTACTTTTTATCATATAAGTTTCGGATCTACAATTATAGTTTACTGTTTATTTTGCAATCTTTATTTTCCAATCTATACAACAAAAATACCAAAAATACTTATCTTATTATCTTTATCAGATCTCACTTTTGCAAGTGGCCGTGAAGGGATTGACAACCCCTTTATCGCGTTAGTTCAAGGTTCTTGATTGTTTGTGCAGGTACTAGGCGACTTGCGTGTAGTCTCCTACTTGATTGCTACCTTGGTTCTCAAAAACTGAGGGAAATACTTACGCTACTTTGCTACATCACCCTTTCCTCTTCAAGGGAAAACCAACGCATGCTCAAGAGGTAGCAGGAAGGATTTCTGGCGCCGTTGCCGGGGAGATCTACACCAAGTCAAGACATACCAAGTACCTATCACAAACCCTTCTCCCTCGCATTACATTATTTGCCATCCGCCTCTCGTTTCCCTCTCCCCAACTTCTAAAACGATTCTCGAAAACCTTTGCCTTTTCTTCACCTGTTTCCCGTATGTATCTTTGTTTGTGTTTCCATGTGCCTTCTATTTGCTTGCATCTTTGCTTGCTAAAAATCTATTGATATGGATCCACTTAAAGTGTTCTACTTGGATCATCTTCGATCATTATGCGCTCGTGTTGAAACCCCAACTAGCCTAGTTGAAGGGAAATCTTTAGATGAGCATGCTCATTTTGTGCATCACCGTTTGTCTGAAAAAGGGAGACTCTTATGGGATCAAATAAACAGATTGCTGTGTTATGCTTGGAATCTTTGTGAAATTTATGATTTTACTTGTTTATCTAAGAACCCTAAAAAACACCTCCCTACCTATGTGAGTTTAATGATAATGAAATCTTATCTTCTTATGCAAAGGGTGTTTATAGTTACTACGATATCGAACAAATTGAATAATTTGTTGCTTTTAAGGGTGCTTATGAAGTTGCTTCTTTGATTGAAAAGTATGATATTACTCTCTACGAATCTGAAAATTTTGACATACTTAAATATTCCTATGAAAACTATGCTCATAATGTCTATGTCAAAGAATTTATTGAAAGAATGACCGCTGCTTTGGAAGAAAATAATGATATGCATGAATCTATAGATAATTATGATTCCGATGATTTGATTGAAATATCCCTTGATGAACATGATGCTTGCTATTCTTGTGGCCATGATGCCAATATTTATGAAGATGAATTTGCTATAGTTCCCTATGTTAAACATGAGATCATTGCTATTGCACCCATACTTGATAGTTCCTTCGATTCGATGAAAAGCATGATTGCAATGATGTTATTATAAATTATCTTAATGTCAATTGTGTTAATGATATGAAAAACCTCAAGCTTGCGGATGCTAGTTTTGCTATGACTACTATTTGTTGCAATGATCATGATTGGGGTGATTCTTCTTATGATCTTGAAAATTTATTTAAGCCCCATGATGAATATGAGATTGATAATAATGTTTGCAATAATATTGAAAGTGGGTTTGGAAGAGTGTCAACTTTAGATCCCACATATTTGGAGAATGTTCAATCTTATGATTTTTTTGATGAAAGTAGGCTTGGAGAGGTCATGACTTTAGTTAATGTTGATCCCACTATTTTGGAAGAGTGTCAACTTTGCATGCATGTGGATCATGTTAAGAATATGTTTTGTGATAGCTATATTGTTGAATTTTCTTATGACCCTACATGCAATTATTATGAGAGAGGAAAATATGGTTGTAGAAATCTTCATGTTGAGGTTAATCTTGTTTTCTTTTTCTTCCTTGCATATGCTAGATATTGCTTGTCTTGATTTGTTTTCCTATAAAATGCCTATGCATAGAAAGTATGTTAGACTTAGATGTAATTTTCACATGCTATATGATGCTCTTTTTTGTGCTTCAAGTATTATCTTTCATGTGAGCATCATTAAAATTATTTATGCTTAGCTAGGGGTGTTAAACGATAGCGCTTGTTGGGAGGCAACCCAATTTTATTTTTTTCTTTGCTTTTTGCTTCCGTTTCCTAATAAATAATTCATCTAGCTTCTGTTTAGATGTGGTTTTATGTTATAATTAGTGTTTGTGCCAAGTAGAACCTTTGGGAAGACTTGGGTGAAGTCTTTGCGATCTTGCAGTAAAAAACAGAAACTTTTGCGCTCATGAGATTAGCTGCCATTTTTTTTACTGGAGAGTGCTTTTAGGTTGATTATTTTTGCAGATGATTAATAGGAAAATTCTTCACGTCCACCAACTTATGTCATAATTTTTAGAGTTACAGAAGTATTCGAAAGTTACAGATTACTACAGACTGTTTTGTTTTCGACAGATTCTATTTTTCGTGTGCTGTTTGCTTATTTTGATGAATCTATGGCTAGTATCGGGGGGTATGAACCATAGAAAAGTTGGAATATAGTAGTTTTAAATCCAATATAAATAAATAATGAGTTCATTACAGTACCTTAAAGTGGTGATTTGTTTTCTTATACTAACAGAGCTCATGAGATTTTCTGTTGAGTTTTGTGTTGTGAAGTTTTCAAGTTTTTGGGTAAAGAATTGATGGATTTAGGAATAAGGAGTGGCAAGAGCCTAAGCTTGGGGATGCCCAAGGCACCCCAAGGTAAAGTTCAAGGACAACCAAAATCCTAAGCTTGGGGATGCCCCTGGAAGGCATCCCCTCTTTCGTCTTCGTCTATCGGTAACTTTACTTGAGGCTATATTTTTATTCACCACATAATATGCGTTTTGCTTGGAGTGTCTTGTATCATTTGAGTCTTTGCTTTTTAGTTTACCACGATCATCCTTGCTGTACACACCTTTTGAGAGAGACACACATGAATCGGAATTTATTAGAATACTCTATGTGCTTCACTTGTATCTTCTGAGCTAGATAAATTTTGCTCTACTGCTTCACTTATATCTTTTAGAGCAAGGTGCTGATTTTATTTTATAGAAATTATTGATCTCTCATGCTTCACTTATATTACTTTTAGAGTCTTTTAGAACAGCATGGTAATTTGGTTTGGCTATAAAATTAGTCCTAATATGATAGGCATCCAAGATGGGTATAATAAAAACTTCCATATAAAGTGCATTGAATATTATGAGAAGTTTGATACTTGATGATTGTTTTGAGATATGAAGATGGTGATATTAGAGTTGTGCTAGTTGAGTAATTGTGAATTTGAGAAATACTTGTGTTGAGGTTTGCAAGTCCCGTAGCATGCACGTATGGTAACCATTGTGCAACAAATTTGAAGCATGATGTATTTCTTTGATTGTCTTCCTTTGTGTGGAGGTCGGGATCGCGCGATGGTTAACTCCTACCAACCCTTCCCCTAGCAGCATGCGTGTAGTGCTTGGTTTTGATGACTGGTAGATTTTTGCAATAAGTATGTGAGATCTTTATGACTAATTTTGAGTCCATGGATTATATGCACTCTCACCCTTCCCCCATTGCTAGCCTCTCTAGTGCCGTGCAACTTTCGCCGGTACCATACACCCACCATATACCTTCCTCAAAATAGCCACCCTACCTACCTATTATGGCATTTCCATAGCCATTCCGAGATATATTGCCATGTAACTTTCCACCGTTCCGTTTATTATGACACGCTTCATCATTGTCATATTGCCTTGCATGACCATGTAGTTGACATCGTAATTGTGGCAAGGCCACCATGCATAATTTTTCATACATGTCACTCTTGATTCATTGCACATCCCGGTACACCGCCAGAGGCATTCATGTAGAGTCATATTTTGTTCTAAGTATCGAGTTGTAATCCTTGAGTTTTAAAAGAAATAGAAGTGATGATCATCATTAGTAGAGCATTGTCTCGTGTGAGAAAAAAAGGAAGGCCAAATAAAAAAGGGCCAAAAAAAGAGAAAGAGTCTCCAAAAAAGAGAGAAGGAATCTCCAAAAAATGAGAGAAAAAGAGATAAGGGACAATGCTACTATCCCTTTTCCACACTTGTGCATCAAAGTAGCACCATGATCTTCATGATAGAGAGTCTCTTGTTTTGTCACTTTTATTTACTAGTGGGAAATTTTCATTATAGAACTTGGCCTGTATATTCCAACGATGGGCTTCCTCAAAATGCCATAGGTCTTCATGAGCAAGCAAGTTGGATGCACACCCACTTAGTTTCTTTTGTTGAGCTTTCATACATTTATAGCTATAGTGCATCCGTTGCATGGCAATCTGTACTCACTCACATTGATATCTATTGATGGACATCTCCATACGCCTAGTTTACCACAGACCTTCGGGTCCATAGTTATTAGCTAGATGTGAGACCATCTTCCTCCTTTTGTCTTCTCCACAACCACCACTCTATTCCACCTATAGTGATATATCCACGGCTCATGCTCATATATTGCGTGAAAGTTCAAAAAGTTTGAGAATACTAAAGTATGAAACAATTGCTTGGCTGAAACCGGGGTTGTGCATGATTTGAATATTTTGTGTGATGAAGAAGGAGCATAGCCAAACTATATGATTTAGTAGGGATGAACTTTCTTTGGCCATGTTATTTTGAGAAGATATAATTGCTTAGTTAGTATGGTTGAAGTAATATTATTTTTATGTCAATATTAAACTTTTGTCTTGAATCTTTCAGATTTAAATATTCATGCCACAATAAAGAAAATTACGTTGAAAATTATGTTAGGTAGCATTCCACATCAAAAATTCAGTTTTTGTCATTTACCTACTCGAGGGCGAGCATGAATTAAGCTTGGGGATGCTGATATGTCTCCATGTATCTATAATTATTGATTGTTCCATGCTATTATATTATCTGTTTTGGATGTTTAATGGGCTTTAATATACACTTTTATATTATTTTTGGGACTGACCTATTAACTAGAGGCCCAGTGCCAGTTGCAGTTTTTTTTTGCCTATTTCAGTGTTTCGCAGAAAATGAATATCAAACGGAGTCCAAACGGAACGAAACCTTTGCGAGGATCTTTCTTGGAACGAACACAATCTAGGAGACTTGGAGTGGAAGTCATGGAAGCAACGAGGCGACCACGATGCAGCAGGGCACGCCCAGGGGGGTAGGCGCGCCCCCACCCTCGTGGGCCCCTCGTAGCGCCGCCGACCTACTTCTTTCGCCTATATATACTCTTATACCCTGAAAACTTCCAGGAGAGCCACGAAACCACTTTTCCACTGCCGCAACCTTCTGTACCCGTGAGATCCCATCTTGGGGCCTTTTCCGGCGCTCCACCGGAGGGGGATTCGATCATGGAGGGCTTTTACATCAACACCATAGCCTCTCCGATGACGTGTGAGTAGTTTACCACAGACCTTCGGGTCCATAGTTATTAGCTAGATGGCTTGTTCTCTTTTTTGGTTCTCAATACAAAGTTCTCCTCGATGTTCTTGGAGATCTATTCGATGTAATTCTTTTTGCGGTGTGTTTTTTGAGATCCGATGAATTGTGGTTTCGTGATCAAGATTATCTATGAATAATTTTTGGTTCTTCTCTGAATTCTTACATGCATGATTTAATACCTTTGCAAGTCTCTTTGAATTATCAGTTTGGTTTGGCCTACTAGATTGTTCTTTCTTGCAATGGGAGAAGTGCTTAGCTTTGGGTTCAATCTTGCGGTACTCGATCCCAGTGAAAGAAAGGGAACCGACACGTATTCTATTGTTGCCATCGAGGATGAAAAGATGGGGTTTATATCATATTGTTTGAGTTTATCCCTCTACATCATGTCATCTTGCTTAAGGCGTTACTCCGTTCTTGTGAACTTAATATTCTAGATGCATGTTGGATAGCGGTTGATGTGTGGAGTAATAGTAGTAGATGCAGAATCGTTTTGGTCTACTTGAAACGGACGTGATGCCTATGTTCATGATCATGCCTAGATATTATCATAACTATGCGCTTTTCTATCAATTGCTCGGCAGTAATTTGTTCACCCACCATAATATATGCTATCTTGAGAGAGGCCACTAGTGAAACCTATGGCCCCCGGTTATACTTTATATCATATAAGTATCCGATCTACAATTCTAGTTTACTATTTATTTTGCAATTTTTATTTTCCAATCTATACAACAAAAATACCAAAAATACTTATCTTATTATCTTTATCAGATCTCACTTTTGCAAGTGGCCGTGAAGGGATTGACAACCCCTTTATCGTGTTGGTTGCAAGGTTCTTGCTTGTTTGTGCAGGTACTAGCGACATGTGTGTAGTCTCCTACTGGATTGATACCTTGGTTCTCAAAAACTGATGGAAATACTTATTCTACTTTGCTGCATCACCCTTTCCTCTTCAAGGGAAAAACCAACGCATGCTCTAGAGGTAGCACCTCACCTAAGGAAAGTCACTTTGTGGCGGTTAAGTGAATCTTTCAATATTAGGCTCATAGCCCAAACTTTGGCTTATGGTACCCAAGAGGATCAAACTTCAATCTTGTGGTTTCTCGGATTCGGATTGGGCGGGAGACAAAGTGGATAGGAAGTCAACTTCCGGAGGGTGCCAATTTCTTGGTTGCTCTTTGGTGAGTTGGTCTTCCAAGAACCAAAGTTGTGTATCTCTCTCCTCCACCGAAGCCGAGTATGTGGCGGTCGGCAGTTGTTGTGCTCAACTTTGATGGATGTGGCAAACTTTAATGGATTACAGTGTCATTTGTGACAAAGTGCCTATTTGGTGTGACAATGAAAGTGCCATCAAGATTTCTCTCAACCCGGTGCAACACTTCAAGACGAAGCATATTGAGATTCGGTATCACTTCATCCGGGAGCATATTTGGCGAGGGGAGATTGATCTTCATTATGTCAACACTCATGATAATTGTGCAGATATTTTCATGAAGCCTTTGGATGAAGCAAGATTTCACGAGTTAAGGCATGAGCTAAATATCATTGATTTGAGCAATGTGGATTGAGACATTGCACACTCCACCTCACTCATCATATTGTCTTGTCTAGATGTAGGCATGAACATAGGGGGAGTGTTGTTTGCTACTTCTCGAGCTTGCATTGTATTCCCTCGAAGAGGAAAGGGAGATGCAGCACAGTAGCGTAAGTATTTCCTTCGGTTTTTGAGAACCAAGGTATCAATCCAGTAGGAGACCATGCGCGAGTCCGTCACACTTGCACAAACAAATAAGAACTTTGCAGCCAATGCGATATGGGGTTGTCAATCCCTTTACGGTCACTTACGAAAGTGAGATCTGATAGAGATGATAGTTTATATTTTTGGTATTTTTATTTATAAGAACAGAAAGTAAAAGTGGAAAAAGTAAAGTAGATGTAGATTGATATGTTGAGAATAGACCCGGGGGCCATAGTGTTCTCTAGTGGCTTCTCTCATGATAGCGATAATCTACGGCGGGTAAACAAATTACTGTCGAGCAATTGATAGAAAAGTGAATAATTATGAGACTATCTAGGCATGATCATTGTATATAGGCATCACGTCCAAGACAAGTAGACCGACTCCTGCCTGCATCTACTACTATTAGTCCACACATCGACCGCTATCCAGCATGCATCTAGTGTATTGAGTTCATAAGAACATAGTAACGCCTTAAGCAAGATGACATGATGTAGAGGGATAAACTCAAGCAATATGATATAAACCCCATCTTTTTATCCTCGATGGGAACAATACAATACGTGCCTTGCTTCCCCTACTGTCACTTGGAAAGGACACCGCAAGATTGAACCCAAAGCCAATCACTTCTCCCATTGCAAGAACTATAGATCTAGTAGGCCAAACCAAACCAATAATTCGAAGAGACTTGCAAGGATATTATGAGCACACATAAAGAGTTCAGAAAAGAACCAAATATTTATCGTAAATAATCTGGATCATAAACTCACAATTCATCGGATCTCGACAAACACACCACAAAAAGAGATTACATCAAATAGCTGTCCTCGAAGACCGAGGAGAACTTTGTATTGAGTTCCAAAGAGAGAGAACAAGCCGTCTAGATACTAGCTATGGACCCAAAGGTCTGTGGTAAACTACTCACAACTCATGGTGAGGGCGATGATGATGATGTAGAAGAACTCCGTGATGGATCCCTCCTTCGGCGGAGCTCCGGAACAGGCCCCAAGATGGGATCTCACGGGAACAGAAGGTTACGGCGGTGGAATTAGGGATTTCTCTCTGTTGCTGATGGTTTCGAGGTACGTAGACTTATATAGAAGGAAGGAGGACACCGGGGACACTTGAGGGGCCCACGAGGCAGGGGAGCACGCCCTAGGAAGGGGGGCGCGCCCCCACCCTCGTGGGCACCTCGTGGCTCCCCTGACGTGGCTCTCAAGTCTCCCGTGTGTGATTTTCTCCAAAAATATCTCACGCGAAGGTTTCATTCCGTTTGGATTCCGTTTGATATTCTTTTTCTGGAAAACCCTGAAACAGGCAAAAAACAACAATCTGGACTGGGCCTTTGGGTTAGTAGATTAGTCCCAAAAATGATATAAAAGTGTATGACAAAGCCCATTAAACATCCAAGACTTCATAAATAATAGCATGGAACAATAAAAAATTATAGATACGTTGGAGACGTATCAAGCATCCTCAAGCTTAATTCCTGCTCGTCCTCGAGTAGGTAAATGATAAAGAAAGAATTTTTGATGTGGAATGCTAACCAACATAGTTTCTCAATGTAGTTCTCTTAATTGTGGCATGAATGTTCAGATCTGAAAGATTCAAGATAAAAAGTCTATATTGACATAAGAAATAATAATACTTCAAGCATACTAACAAAGCAATCATGTCTTCTCAAAATACTATGGCTATAGAAAGTTATCCCTACAAAATCATATAGTCTGGCTATGCTCCCTCTTCATCACACAAAATATTCATATCATGCACAACCCCGATTTCAGCCAAGCACTTGTTTTCATACTCTATTTTTTCAAACCTTTCAACTTTCACGTGATACATGAGCGTGAGCCATGGACATAGCACTATGGGTGGAATAGAGGTGGTTGTGGAGAAGAGAAAAGGAGGGAGATAGTCTCACATCAACTAGGCGTATCAACGGGCTATGGAGATACCCATCAATAGATATCAATGTGAGTGAGTAGGGATTGCCATGCAACGGATGCACTAGAGCTAAATATGTATGAAAACTCAACAAAAGAAACTAGTGGGTGTGCATCCAACTTGCTTGCTCACGAAGACCTAGGGCATTTGAGGAAGCCCATCGTTGGAATATACAAGCCAAGTTCTATAATGAAAATTCCCACTAGTATATAAAGTGACTAAGCATGAGACTCTCTATCATGAAGAACATGGTGCTACTTTGAAGCACAAGTGTGGAAAAATATAGTAGCAATTGTCCCTTCTATCTTTTCTCTCATTTTTTTGGAGGGGCTTCTCTTTTTTTATTAGCCCCTCTCTATATATTTTTTGGGCCATCTCTTTTTTATTAGCCTTTCCTCACATGGGACAATGCTCTAATAATGATGATTATCACACTTTTATTGATTTACAACTCGATATTACAACTCGATACTACAACAAAGTATGACTCTACATGAATGCCTCCGGCGGTGTACCGAGATGTGCAATGAATCAAGAGTGACATGTATGAAAAATTATGCATGGTGTCTTTGCCACAAGTACGATGTCAAGTACATGATCATGCATGGCAATATGACAATATGATGCGTGTCATATGAACGGAACGATGGAAAATTGCATGGCAATATATATCAGAATGGCTAAGGAAATGCTATGATAGGTAGGTATGGTGGCTGGTTTGAGGAATAATATGGTGGCTGTTTTGAGGAAGGATATATAGTGGGTGTATGGTACCGGCGAAAGTTGCGCGGTACAAGAGAGGCTAGCAATGGTGGAAGGGTGAGAGTGCGTATAATCCATGGACTCAACATTACTCATAAGAACTCATATACTTATTGCAAAAATCTACGAGTCATCAAAACAAAGCAATCAACGCATGCTCCTAGGGGGGAGGTTGGTAGGAGTTAACCATCGCGCGCCCCTGACCTCCACACAAAGGTTGGCACTTTACAAATACCTCATGCTCTAACTTCGTCACATAGCGGTTCACCATACGTGCATGATACGGGAATCACTAACCTTAACACAAGTATTTATCAATTTCATAATAACTCCACTAGCATGACTCTAATATCACTATCCTCATATCTCAAAACAATTATCAAGCATCCAACATCTCATCATATTCAATGCACTTGGTGTGAAAGGTTTTTTTACTACATTGATATTGGATGTCTATCATGTGAAGACTAGTTTTTTAGCCAAAAACACATTACCATGCTGTTTTAATAGACTCTCAAATAGATATAAGTGAAGCATGAGAGTTCAACAATTTCTACAAAATATTACCACCACCGTGCTCTAAAAGATATAAGTGAAGCACTAGAGCAAAAACTATTCAACTCAAAAGATATAAGTGAAGCACATAGAGTGTTCTAACAATTCCTAGGCCAAATTTAACTCTCTCAAATAGGTGTGTCCAGCAAGGATCATTGTGGCAAACTAACAAGCAAAGACTCAAATTATACAAGACGCTCCAAGCAAAACACATATCATGTGGTGAATAAAAATATAGCTCCAAGTATAGTTACTGATGGATGAAGATGAAAGAGGGGATGCCTTCCCGGGGCATCCCCAAGCTTAGGCTTTTCATTGTCCTTGAATTTTACTTGGGGTGCCATGGGCATCCCCAAGCTTAGGCCCTTGCTACTCTTTGTTCCATAGTCCATCAAAGCAATACTCAAAACTTGAAAACTTCACAACACAAAACTTAGACAAAAATTCTCGTGAGCTCCGTTAGTATAAGAAAACAAATCACTACTCAAAGGTTCTGAAAAGAATTCATTCTTTATTTATATTGGTGTTAAACCTACTGTATTCCAACTTCTCTATGGTTCATACTTGCCAATACTACTCATAGATGCATTGAAATAAGCAAACAACACACGAAAAACAGAATATGTCAAAAACAGAACAGTCTGTAGTAATCTGCAGGTTTAGCATACTTCTGTAACTCCAAAAAATTCAAACTAAATTGGTAAACGTGAGGAATTTGTCGATTAATCATCTGCAAAAAGAATCAACTAAATAGCATGCCCCAGCAAAATTTTATGATCATTCTCGTGAGCTCTAACGATTCTGTTTTTCACAGCAACATCACATAAACTTCACACAAGTCTTCCCAAAGGTTCTACTTGGCGCAAACACTAAACAAAACATGTGTGACGCCCCCAATTTGACCGTACACTAATCATGCACGCAAATGTGTACGACCAAGATCAGGGACTCACTGGAAGATATCACAACACAACTCTAGACACAAATTAAAATAATACAAGCCTTATATTACAAGCCGGGGGCCTCGAGGGCTCGAATACGAAAGCTCGAATACACAAGAGTCAGCGGAAGCAATAATATCTGAGTACAGACATAAGTTAAACAAGTTTGCCTTAAGAAGGCTAGCACAAAAGTAACAACGATCGAAAAGGCAAGGCCTCCTGCCTGGGACCTCCTAACTACTCCTCGAAGCCGAACTCCACGTAGAAACATCCTCGGAATCCTCTGGGTCCTGGACTCCACCATCTGGTTGCATCATCCGAGAAGAAGGGACAAAATGGGAAAGGGGGGGAGAAAAGCAACCGTGAGTACTCATCCAAAGTACTCGCAAGCAAGGATCTACACTACACATGCAATGGTATCTGTGTAAGGGGGGGGGGTAATATCTGTGGACTGAACTGCAGAATGCCAGAATAAGAGGGGGATAACTAATCCAATCGAAGACTACGCTTCTCGTAACCTCCATCTTGCAGCAGAAGATGAGGGTAGCTGGAAAATAACAAGTATCCTTGCTTCTGGCAGCCTCCGTCTTGCAGCAGTAGAAGGGAGTAGATGGTAAGTTCACCAAGTAACATCGTATAGCATAATCCTACCCGGCGATCCTCCCGCACATCACCCTGTGAGAGAGCAACCACTGAGTAATATCTGGAACTTGTCTGGGTGTGTTTTATTAAGTATCCAGTTCTAGTTGTCATGAGGTCAGAGTACAACTCCGGGTCGTCCTTTTACCGAGGGACACGGCTATTCGAATAGATTAACTTCCCTGCAGGGGTGCACCACATAACCCATCATGCTCGATCCCGTTTGTCCGGACACACTTTCCAGGGTCATGCCCGGCCTCGGGAGATAAACATGTCGCAGCCCTAACTAAGCACAACAGAGAGGTCAGCACGCCTGTCTAAACCCTAAGTGCACGGGGGTCTGGGCCCATCGGCCAATGCACACCTGAACATTGCGAGGGCGGCCGGTGAGCAGACCTAGCAACTTCCATTACTAAGGAAGTTACGTTACGCGGTCCAACCCGGCGCGCGCCGCTAAGTCGCTGACATCAAGAAGGCTTTGGCTGATACCACGACATCGAGTGCCCATAACTATTCCCACGTAGCTGGTTAGTGCGTATAGACCAAATGGCCAGACTCGGATCAAATACCAAGATCCCGTTAAACGTGTTATTATGAAATAACCGCGGACAACGACCAGGGCCAGGCCCACCTGTCTCCTAGGTGGTCGCAACCCGCCCTGTCGCTCCGCCACAAAGTAACCATCAGGGGGCTGCCGGGAACCCAGGCCCACCACTACCTGGGTGGAACCACCTGCCCCTTCAGCCCCCATCTCCGAATCATCATCATATGTATGTTATAGTAAAGTATATACACGTGATCACGGCCCGATAGTATAGCATGGCAGACGGACAAGAATAAGAGAGAAGAGAATGGGTGATATCTGGTAAGGTATCAATAGTGGTAGCAACAATGACAGGCTATGCAACAGAATAGGAACTAACGTATCATCAACAGTAGCAAATCTAATGCAAGAATAAGAGAGAAGAGAATGGGTGATATCT
>LR738714.1:123287762-123343318 GCA_902687465.1 Secale cereale
GGGGGGGTAATATCTGTGGACTGAACTGCAGAATGCCAGAATAAGAGGGGGATAACTAATCCAATCGAAGACTACGCTTCTCGTAACCTCCATCTTGCAGCAGAAGATGAGGGTAGCTGGAAAATAACAAGTATCCTTACTTCTGGCAGCCTCCGTCTTGCAGCAGTAGAAGGGAGTGGATGGTAAGTTCACCAAGTAACATCGTATAGCATAATCCTACCCGGCGATCCCCCCGCACATCACCCTGTGAGAGAGCAACCACCGAGTTATATCTGGAACTTTTCTGGGTGTGTTTTATTAAGTATCCAGTTCTAGTTGTCATGAGGTCAGAGTACAACTCCGGGTCGTCCTTTTACGGAGGGACACAGCTATTCGAATAGATTAACTTCCCTGCCGGGGTGCACCACATAACCCAGCACGCTCGATCCCATTTGTCCGGACACACTTTCCAGGGTCATGCCCGGCCTCGGGAGATCAACACATCGTAGCCCTACCTAAGCACAATAGAGAGGTCAGCACGCCGGTCTAAACCCTAAGTGCACGGGGGTCTGTGCCCATTGCCCAATGCACACCTGAACGTTGCGAGGGCGGCCGGTGAGCAGACCTAGCAACTTCCATTACTAAGGAAGTTACGTTACGCGGTCCAACCCGGCGCGCGCCGCTAAGTCGCTGACGTCAAGAAGGCTTCGGCTGATACCACGACGTCGAGTGCCCATAACTATTCCCACGTAGCTGGTTAGTGCGTATAGACCAAATGGCCAGACTCGGATCAAATACCAAGATCCCGTTAAACGTGTTATTATGAAATAACCACGGACAACGACCAGGGCCAGGCCCACCTGTCTCCTAGGTGGTCGCAACCCGCCCTGTCGCTCCGCCACAAAGTAACCATCAGGGGGCTGCCGGGAACCCAGGCCCACCACTACCTGGGTGGAACCACCTGCCCCTTCAGCCCCCAACTCCGAATCATCATCATATGTATGTTATAGTAAAGTATATACACGTGATCGCCACCCGAGTGATCACGGCCTGATAGTATAGCATGGCAGACGGACAAGAATGTAGGGCCACTGATGGAATACTAGCATCCTATACTAAGCATTGGGATAGCAGGTAAGGTATCAATAGTGGTAGCAACAATGACAGGCTATGCAACGGAATAGGAACTAACGTATCATCAACAGTAGCAAATCTAATGCAAGAATAAGAGAGAAGAGAATGGGTGATATCTGGTGATCAAGGGGGGGGCTTGCCTGGTTGCTCTGGCAAGAAGGAGGGGTCGTCGTCGATGCAGTCGATCACCCTGGCACCGTCAGCAGTCAAGTCCCGATGTCTATCGGAGAGAAGAGGGGGGAGAAACAATAAACAAAAAGCAAACATCACACCACAAAGCATAACATGGCAAAACGCGATGCTACGTGTGACCTAACGCAGTAGGAGGTGATACCGATGAAGGGGGGAAACATCCGGGAAAGTATTCCCGGTGTTTCGCGTTTTTGGGCGGATGAAACGGAGGGGGAAAGTTGCCGGTTCAGTATGCTAGGGAGGTGTGGTTGACGAATGGTCTACGTATTCGGATGCGTATCGAAATTCTGAGCAACTTTCATATATAAAACTTTTTCATCCGAGTTACGGATTATTTTATATGATTTTTCAAAGTTTTAATAATATTCTGAAATTTCCTGATTTAAATTAATTCGAAAACTAAAATACCTAAACTGCTATGGGTACACAGAAAAGTGTACCCAATAGTGTGCAAGAGGCTGACAGGTGGGGTCCAGTTGACTGCCTAGTCAGGAGTCAACTGGGACCGTTGACTGGTCAAGGGGGTCCACTAGACCCACCTGGCAGTGACTGGACTGACCCAGTCCGCACGTTTGACTGGTCAACGGGTCCAGTGGGACCCGTGAGTCAGTGAGTTAAATAACTAACTGTTAAGGTTAATTAAACCGTCTTAATTAAGTTTAATTAATTAATTAATTTGCAAAAAATTAACACTCCTTTTTTTATAAAGGGAGGGTGCCCCAGCTGCCAGTGGCACAAAGGCCACTGGAGCGGGTTTTAACGGGCGCGCACGGGGATTGCCCGCCGGGGCAGACCCGGACGACGGCCACGACGGGGAGCCGGCCCCAGGCGCGGGCCGGGGCGGCCACGGTGGGGCGGCGGCCCCTGGTGCTCGTCGGGGCGGCCGGGGCGGCCACTGCGGGGCGCCGGCCCCAGGCGCTGGCCGCGGCGGGAGGAGCGGCGTCGGGCAGCTGGAGGCGTCACGACGGTCGGAGCAGGCAAAGCCAGGCGGGGCGTGCGCGCAGGTGACGGGCAGCGGGGCGTGCGCGCAGGCGAGCAGCGGCAGATGGGTAGCAACACGCAGCGCAGCAATGGCAGCTAAGCAGCAGCAGAGAGTTACAGCAGCGGCAAGAGCAGTGCGGGCCAGAGCCTAGGACGCAGGGGCAGGGCGACCAGAGGGCGTGCGGGAGCACGCACGGGGGCGGGGCCAAGCGTAGGCGGGCGAGCGCGGAGGCGCGCGGGCACGCGCGAGTGTGCAACTCGGGGCACGGACGGGCCAACTCTGGCCATGGTGACTGGTCATCCTGGCGCGACGTATACGGCGACAAATCGAAGGGTAAAAGCAGGGGGGTTGGGGGAGGAGCTAACTAGGAGCTCAATGGCGAGGTCGGGGAGGCCGGGGACGCAGTGATGGCGAGGGATCGAGCGACGGAGCTCCGATGGCCGACGATATACTGCCAATCCCGTCCGATCCGTTGCCGTAGTCGATGTAGAAGGACGCGGCGCAACTGCTGGACCTCCATGGGCGACGTGGGGTGGCTTCGGAGCACGACATCGATGGTGGCGCGACGACGATGGCATGGTGACGGTCGCGTGTGGGGAAGAGAGTAACGACGTGGGAAGGGAGAGGGGAAAAGGTTCTAGGGCTGCTAGGGTTCGGGGAGGGGGCTCCTTATCCCCAGAGGAGCCGTGGGATGGCCTCCACGACGCCACCGATGACCATGGTGGCCTGGATGGTCGCCACGATCCCCCTCTCATGAACAGAGGAAGGGGGAGGCGCCTGGAGTGGGCTGGGCCAGCCATTTGGCTAGATGGGCCAAAGGTTCAGTAGTTTAGGTCCCCCCTCTAATTTTCCTTTTTGTGTTATTTTCTTTTTGTTCTCATATTTAGTTACTGTCTTATGTTAAACTGAGCTACATATGAGTTTATTTCGAAGTGCAATTCAGCACATAAAATATTAGGCGATATTTAGAGTTTGCACCATAAGTTTCAAACATTTTTGAATAGGTTAGATATCTACTTAAATGGAGATGGTTCAATTAAAAGCTTTATGGGACAGTTAAAAAAATAGCTTAGGGGCATTTTATCATTTTGAAAAATGTTGATTCTTTCATGACAAATTGCTACAGAATATTTGCAACCCAACGAACATTTCTGTTACCATTTGAAGAAAATAATAATTTTGACGTTATTTAAATTTGAACTTGAATTCGGTTTGGATCAAAGTGAGGGTTAGCAAACTTTAATTATGATGATGTAGCATCATTAACATGGGTTTATTGTAGTTTAATTATCCGGGCGTCACAACATGAAACCACATCTAAACAGAATCTAGATGCAATATTTATTCCCTAACAGCAGCAACAACAAAAAATATAAAATTGGGTTGCCTCCCAACAAGCGCTATCGTTTTACGCCCCTAGCTAGGCACGATATAAGATAGATCTAGGTATTGCCATCTTTGGAAGGCAATCCATAAGTGGCTCTCATAATAGATTCATATGGTAATTTGATTTTCTTTCTAGGAAAGTGTTCCATGCCTTTCCTTAATGGAAACTGAAATCTAATATTTCCTTCCTTCATATTAATAACTGTACCAATCGTTGTAAGGAAAGGTCTACCAAGAATAATATGACATGAAGGATTGCAATCTATATCAAGAACAATGAAATCTACGGGCAC
Source organism: Secale cereale (assembly GCA_902687465.1). Taxonomy (NCBI): domain Eukaryota; kingdom Viridiplantae; phylum Streptophyta; class Magnoliopsida; order Poales; family Poaceae; genus Secale; species Secale cereale. Next base: position 123,291,729 of record LR738714.1, read on the forward strand.
ATAATTCCTATTGGAAACAATAAGAAAATCATTAATTCTTCCCATAGGTTTCTTAATAGTGGAATCTGCAAGATGCAAATTTAAAGAACAATCATCAAGCTCATGGAACCCTAGCAAATCACACAAAGTTTTTGGGATAGTGGAGACACTTGCACCCAAATCACACAAAGCATAGCATTCATGATCTTTTATTTTTATTTTAATAGTAGGTTCCCATTCATCATAAAGCGTTCTAGGGATAGAAACTTCTAACTCAAGATTTTCTTCATAAGATTGCATCAAAGCATCAACTATGTGCTTGGTGAAAGCTTTATTTTGACTATAAGCATGCGGAGAATTTAGTACGGATTGCAACAAGGAAATACAATCAGTCAAAGAGCAATGATCATAATTGAATCCCTTGAAATCCAAAGTAGTGGGTTCATCACTATGCAAAGTTTTAATCTCTTCACTCCCACTTTTAACAATTTTAGCATCAAGATCTAAAAACTCCGAATCATTGGAACACCTTAAAGCAGAATCATCTCCAATCCTATCTTCATCGAGATTTATACTAGAAAACAAGGATCTAATAGGAGACACATCAATAACTTTCAGATCTTCATCTTTACTTCCATGATAGCTAGAAGAACATGCTTTAATATAATACTCTCTTTTAGCACGCATCCTAGCGGTTCTTTCTTTGCATTCATCAATGGAAATTCTCATGGCTTTGAGAGACTCATTGATATCATGCTTAGGTGGGATAGATCTAAGTTTCAAAGAATCAACATCAAGAGTAATTCTATCCACACTTCTAGCCAATTCATCAATCTTAAGCAATTTCTCTTCAAGCATAGCATTGAAATTCTTTTGCGAGATCATAACCTCCTTAACACTAGTTTCAAATTCAGAAGGCATCTTTCCATAAGAGTTGTTGTAGGAATTACCATAATTATTAGAGGAATTACTAGGAAAAGGCATAGGATTAAAATTACCTCTATAAGCATTGTTACCAAAATTATTCCTACCAAAAAAATTCACATCCAAAGATTCATTGTTATTTTCAATCAAAGTGGACAAAGGCATATCATTAGGATCAGAAGGAGCACTCTTAGCAGCAAATAATTTCACAAGTTCATCCATCTTTCCACTCAGAACACTAATTTCTTCGATAGCATGCACTTTCTTACTAGTAGATCTTTCGGTGTGCCATTGAGAATAATTGACCATAATATTATCTGGGAGTTTGGTAGCTTCTCCTAAGGTAGTTTCCATGAAAGTGCCTCCTGCGGCCGAATCTAAAAGATTTCTAGAAGCAAAATTCAAGCCAGCATAAAAGTTCTAAATAATCATCCTTAGATTCAAACCATGTGCAGGGCAATTACATATCATTAGTTTCATTCTCACCCAAGCTTGTGCAACATGCTCATGATCTAGTTGCTTAAAATTCATAATATCGTTTCTAAGAGAGATGATCTTAGTAGGAGGGAAATACTTAGAGATAAAAGCATCTTTGCACTTATTCCACGAATCAATACTATTTCTTGGCAAAGAGGAAAACCAAGTTTTAGCACGATGTCTAAGTGAAAACGGAAATAACTTCAATTTAACAATATCGTTATTTGTATCCCTTTTCTTTTGCATATCACACAAATCAACAAACTTGTTCAGATGGGTAGCGGCATATTCACTAGGAAGGCTGGAGAATTGATCTTTCATGACAAGATTCAACAAAGCAGCATTGATCTCACAAGATTCAGCATCGGTAATAGGAGCAATCGGAGTGCTAATAAAATCATTATTGTTGGTATTGGAGAAGTCACACAATTTGGTATTGTTCTGAGCCATAGTGACAAGCAAGCAATCCAACACACACAGGAAAACAAGAAGCAAGCGAACGGTAAACACACGACAAAAGAAGGGCAAATAAAACGGCAAGGATGAAGTGGGGGAGAGGAAAACGAGAGGCAAAAATGTAATGCGAAGGATAAGGGTTTGTGATAGGTACTTGGTATATGACTTTTGCGTAAGCCTCCCCGGCAACGGCGCCAGAAATACTTCTTACTACTTCTCGAGCTTGCGTTGTATTCCCTCGAAGAGGAAAGGGAGATGCAGCACAGTAGCGTAAGTATTTCCCTCCGTTTTGGAGAACCAAGGTATCAATCCAGTAGGAGACCACGCGCGAGTCCCTCGCACCTGCACAAACAAATAAGAACTTCGCAGCCAACGCGATAAGGGGTTGTCAATCCCTTTACGGTCACTTACGAAAGTGAGATCTGATAGAGATGATAGTTTATATTTTTGGTATTTTTGTTTATAAGAACAGAAAGTAAAAGCGGAAAAATTAAAGTAGATGTAGATTGATATGTTGAGAATAGACCCGAGGCCATAGTGTTCTCTAGTGGCTTCTCTCATGATAGCGATATTCTACGGCAGGTAAACAAATTATTCTCGAACAATTGATAGAAAAGCGAATAATTATGAGACTATCTAGGCATGATCATTGTATATAGGCATCACGTCCGAGACAAGTAGACCGTCTCCTGCCTGCATCTACTACTATTACTCCACACATCGACCGCTATCCGGCATGCATCTAGTGTATTGAGTTCATAAGAACAGAGTAATGCCTTAAGCAAGATGACATGATGTAGAGGGATAAACTCAAGCAATATGATATAAACCCCATCTTTTTATCCTCGATGGCAACAATACAATACATGCCTTGCTGCCCCTACTGTCACTGGGAAAGGACACCGCAAGATTGAACCCAAAGCCAAGCAGTTCTCCCATTGCAAGAACTATAGATCTAGTAGGCCAAACCAAACCAAAAATTCGAAGAGACTTGCAAGGATATTATGAGCACACATAAAGAGTTCAAAAAAGAACCAAATATTTCTCGTAAATAATATTGATCATAAACTCACAATTCATCGGATCTCGACAAACACACCGCAAAAAGAGATTACATCGAATAGATCTCCTCGAATACCGAGGAGAACTTTGTATTGAGATCCAAAGAGAGAGAACAAGCCATCTAGATACTAGCTATGGACCCCAAGGTCTGTGGTAAACTACTCACAACTCATGGTGAGGGCGATGATGATGATATAGAAGAACTCCGTGATGGATCCCTCCTCCGGCGGAGCTCCGGAATAGGCCCCAAGATGGGATCTCACAGGAACAGAAGGTCAGGGTGGTGGAATTAGGGTTTTCTCTCTGTTGCTGATGGTTTCGGGGTACATAGGAGGAAGGAGGACACCGGGGGACGCTCGAGGGGCCCACGAGGCAGGGGCGCGCCCTGGGAAGGGGGGCACGCCCCCCACCCTTGTGGGCACCTCGTGGCTCCCCTGACGTGGTTCTCAAGTCTCCCGTGCGTGATTTTCTCCAAAAATATCTCTCGTGAAGGTTTCATTCCGTTTGGACTCCGTTTGATATTCTTTTTCTGCAAAACCCTAAAACAGGCAAAAAACAGCAATCTGGACTGCACCTTTGGGTTAGTAGGTTAGTCCCAAAAATGATACAAAAGTGTATGACAAAGCCCATTAAACATCCAAGACTTCATAAATTATAGCATGGAACAATAAAAAACTCTAGATATGTTGGAGACGTATCGTTGTTCTCTCAATGAACTCTCCCTCCCCCATTATGCATAAATTGATCAACTCTGTCACATTAGCCATTTTGTATGGTACTTGTGCTTCAAAGACGAGTTTTGGTCATGGGCCCAAGGATAATTCTTCGCGGTGCCATACCAAGTGACTCAAACATAGGTGGCTCCAGCCATCGCCCTCTCTTTGGAGAGGACGAGTTGTTCCTTTTGTTCTTTGTTGTCCTTTGTTTTATCTTTGAACCGCTTTTGTGTTTGAGTTGCCTCAAGTGTGTGCTCTTTTGCGTGTTCTTGTGTTTGAAGGATGTATTGCAAAGGCATCGGTCTTCTTTTTGTTGTGAAACTTGCACTTCTCTTGGGTTACGGTACTACCGTAGCATGCCACGGTACTACCGCAGGAGTTGAGCATGGTACTACCGCGCCCATCACGGCAGTAAATTTTTACTGTCGCTGGACGAGCGCTACTACCGCCTTGCGTGCAGTACTTCCGCCCGGGTGGTACTACCGCGATGACCCGCGGTACTACCGCGCCGTCGCGAGCGGGTGGAGGTTAAGAGCGGGAAGGGGGAGTTTCAACTCCCCCATACCCATTCAACTCTTATTCCCCATCTCGTCTCTCTCTCCTGCCCAAGAACGGCGCCGGAGGACCTCACCGGATCTCCGTCTCCGGCCGCTCTCCTTGCATTCCGATCGGTGAGATCGTTCCCCACCTCGCCCTCTTGCCATGGACCCCGGTATCTCCCCTAGTTCCTCTCTCTTTTTGCCTTGTTTTGTGCTTCTAGGTCTTGGGGAGATGCATGTGTAGTTCATGTGATTTTTGGCTAAATCTATGCAAGAGAAGAGTGTAGGAGAGTACTAGTGCAGTAGAAATGCTATTTGGTATGATGCAATAGTGTACTTTTATCACTGGTAGTACCGATCTATTTGTGCGGATGTCTTTAGATTCGTAGATGGGATTCGCGTGCATGTTGAATCCGTGCGGTACTACCGCTCGGCTGGAGCGGTACTATCGCTTCGTGCGGTACTACCGCTCGGGCCACGGAAGTAAAATTTTACTTCCGCTCCAGGCGCGGTACTACTGTTCCACGTACTACTGCGGCTAGAGCGGATGTAAACTTTTACATCCGCCCCCGAGCAGTACTACCATGGTGATCCAAATTACATTGTTTCATCCTCCAAATCTCATTTCCACTTGTTTCCTTTGGTTTTGGCCTAGTCTTTGCATTAATCCTTATCGGTTTCTCTCGTGTTTGTGTTGTGTATCATAGGTGGTGGCTCCGGTTCCAATGTCAAGCGCTCCAATCTCAGCCGTAACACCAGTTCCAAGCGACTCGGCAACTAAGACGATCCAGAGGGGTCCAATGCCCCCCAACTTCATGTCAAGAAATCAATTGGCAAGCTCAAGGACCCCACCTTGGGCATGGATGAGGTGCCTCTAGCCGAGTTTATCACTCGTAGGAGGCTCAACCCCTATGTGAAGCCTCAAGAGACCGTCAAAGGCAATGAGTTGCTCTGGACCAAGCAGCAAAATCTCATCTACCTTGATGTGATCAAGTCCAAGCAAAACATCTATGTCCCAATGCAGTGGATTAACCTGGATCATATGAGGAAGGACCGGGCATACTTTGGTGAGGCATTGGATCTGTTGTAGCAGTTTTGCATTGAAAACTTTGTCTCATTCCAGATGGACTTTGACCCGGAGCTCGTGGCTCAGTTCTTTGCCTCCGTTCACTTCTCCAGTGAGGAGAGGACTATGACTTGGATGACCCATGGGAGGAAGTTGTCTGCTACATGGAAGGACTTCAGGGATCTGCTGCATGTTTGTGATGAGGGGCTCAATACGCCCATTGGTGTTTTCCCGCATGCCAACCCAGAGTCCACCAACAAGAACAAGCTCCAACCGTACCTTGTGGTGAAGTTACCTAGTGGCTCGTCGTCTTGGGTGCTCAACCCATTCCTTGGGGTCATGCATCAGATCTTCCACAACACCCTCTTTCCACGTGTTTGGGACAAGAACAAGGTGCATGATTATCTCGTGGATATGATGCTTCTGTGTGAGGAGGCGCATCACAGAGCACCTGGCCCACTTGATGTCTCTCACATCATGTGGGTTGAGCTCCGAATTGCGGTTTTTAATCGCAAAGTCCCTATCTATGGACCTTATCTGCATCTGTCGATCTCAAAGACTTGGGAGAAGCTCATCCCTGATGAAGTTTTTGTTGCTCCTGTCTGGGTCCACCGTGAGCCCATCATGTTGCGCCACAAGAACAAGTGGGCTAATACCTGTACCCAGGCAGAGGCTGAGGCTGCTAGGATGGACGTGGATGAGGATGAGTTTCAGGAGAAGGAGGTTGAGGATAGTTCTGCGGGGTACGCCCCTCCCTCGTTTGAGCCCTCGTGGGCTAAGAAGCTGAAGGCCAAGATGAAGAAGTTGTTCTGCATGCATGCCAAGGGGAAGTACACATCTCATGTGGCTCAGAAGGAGAGTCGCCAGCATGACAAGAAGATCTTGAGGACGTTCAACGAGAACGTGTCGAGTGGCTCTAAGAGGAACATCACTCTGGAGGCTGAGTGGACTTAGTTAGAGGAGGAGTCTGTTCCCGCTGCGAAGACCGATGAGGAGATTGATGGCTTATTACTGCAGAGGGATCTACCACCTGTGTCGTAGGTGTCCTCTTGGCCTTTTTGGTGTTTCGATGCCAAAGGGGGAGAGAGTGTAGGATTTGCGAGGTATGTCTTATTTCGCTTTGCTTCCATTGAACTCTCTCTCGTTGCTTTGTGTTGGTTTGCATTGTGTGTGAGAGAGACCTGAAGACTATCATATGGTGTGAGACATATGCACTCTACTCTATCCCATTATTTTATCTTAATGTCTAGTTTATTTAGTAGGTTGTGAGCTTATGCTTTCATGTGCCATTTACTTTATGCTCACGTTCTTTTCCTTGACCCATGCATAGTGCCATTTACTTAGTTGCAAGGATTGTGTTGTTTATAAAATATAGGAGGGGGGTGTTGATCCTAGTATGCGTGTCATGCAGTCCAAATCATCTATCTAAGAATGCTCACATCTAGGGGGAGCCTGCCTGTAGCGACCAGACCTCAAACAGTCTGATCTCCATGCATCAGTGTCATCCCTGGATCAGTAATGTTGACACGCATGGTACTTGAAGGATTTATAATAGAGTAGCAATCACACACTTATTACATCGATAGTCCAACGATGAATTTATTACAAATAAATATGGCTGAAGGCTAACACGATAACAGCGGAAGGCTTGGAAGATAAGTGAGTCCATCAACTCCAGCGACATCACTAAGTATAGAACCACGACCTAAAAGGGCCTCTTACTCGTCGTCTGAAAAGTCTGCAACATGAAACATTGCAGCCCGAAAAACGGGTCAGCACATGGAATATGCTGGCAAGGTAACACAAGAGAATGCAATGAAAGTAAAGCTATACTATATGCAATATGGCTGGTGGAAAGCTCTATGGTTAAGTTTTTGCGGAAAGCCAATTTTTCCCTACTTCAAAGGAATGTATTTTAATTAACTATCATGGTAGTTGAAACATCGTTGAGAAGATAGACATCCTCTCAACCCCAATTAAAGTAATCATTAAACCCAACAAAATTAAATTAAAGTAACATGTTGAGATTCACATGATAATCCAAGTACTAGATACTCAAGACGTCCATAACCGGGGACACGGCTAATCATGATCAGTTTGTACACTCTGCAGAGGTTTGTGCACTTTCCCCACAAGACTCGATCGCCTCCGTTTGGTTTCTCGCACTGCATGGTGTTTAAGAAATGGATGACCGAGACACAGTCTTTCCGAAGAGGTCCCCTTAACCAGATAGATAGGCCGGTACACCTACAAAACCCAACTACATCTGCTAGCCCATCATGGAAAGGTTTCCCACAACTTACTCAACTATGCCAGAGCCCATATTGGCATGTGGCTGCACACGGAAGTTTCTAGCATGAAAAATCTCATGATCCCTTTGAGCCTGGGTGGCGGTCCAAAAGAAAAACAGGCAATCTTGGAATACCCAGATGCCTCAATCCACCTAGATGTGTATTAAAGTTGCCACCTTAAGTTGAACCATTAAATTAACAACTCACATCTATCATGGATTTCACTCAAACCCAAACCACGTCTACGAGCATAGCATGTCCTAACAGCAAACATAGAAGTAACTCCCAAGGGTTTGAATGTAATGCAGGTAATAGGTACTACCTCAAACTACTTCCCAATCCCACAAGTTAATTGATCCTACTCATGCAATGTGTGAGGGTTTGACTAATGCAATGAAAACTGGGTAATTGGAAAGCATGATCAAAGTGTTACTTGCCTTGCTGATGATCCGCAAAACCTAGAGACTCAAAGTAGCAAGCGGCGCACTCCGGGTACTCTATCGCAATCAAACAAACAAGCATACAATAAGTACTTAACTAATGCACGGGTAAAACTCAAATAAGATATCTAACCAGAAAGTTCAACTTAAGAACTCCGGTTTGCAAAAAGAATAAATTCGAAAGAAGCAACGAAACTCAAACTGCAAAAGAAACGAGCTCCGAATTACTAGTTGGCCTAAAGTCAAATATTACAGTAGCCAAAACTTTGTTTAAGTTGTTCTAACGTAAAGAGGGCTTCGAGACGAAGATCTGGGATTTTGAATCACCTGATTCCGACTCTCGAGCAAAAAGAAAAACGAAAAACAAGATCAGGGCAGGAATCGCGATCGGAAAAATCGCGGTTAAATACCCCGAAAAAGAAAAACGACGAACAGGCTAACGAACGAACGTTCGCTGTCTGCGGTTAACTAACGAAAACCGTTCCTTAAAACGAACGTACGGACGAACGTCCGCTATTTAACTAAACCGTCGGAACATAAAAAACGAACCGATCTATTAAAAAAAACAGATCTAGGTTTTCAAAAAAAAAAATGCTCGGTTAAAAACAAAAAAAAATACCTCTCCCCACAACTCCGGCAGGATTCTCCGGCGGGCGGCGGGGCGGCGGTGCTCCGGCGGGGCGGCAGGGCGGCGGTGCTCCGGCGGGCGGCGGGGCGGCGGCACGCGGGCGGCGGGGCGGTGGCGCGGCGCTGGCGGCGGGGAGTGCGGCGGGTGGCGGCGGGCGGCGGCGCGGCGGCGGGCTGGCGGCGCGACGGCTCGGGCGGCGGGGCTGGCGAGGCGGCTAGGGTTCGCGCTGGCGGGCTGAGCGAATCGGGCCGGATCTGGCGCTATTTAAAGCCCAGAGTCCTGGTCCTTTACTAGTCCTAGTCGGTTTCTTTTTTTTTCTTTTTTTATAGAGTCCCGGCGCAGTAAAACTAACGAAAGAAATACCAAACGGAATCCTAAATTCCTGAAATAAATTTTCATCGTCCTCTAATAATATTTAGGACAAAGTGAACATTTTTACCGGACCTAAATGCAATTTTGAAAAACGCGTATTTTTCCTATGCAAATAAATCCGAAAATAAATCCAGAAAAATACCAAAAGTGATTTTAATATTTTTCCTCCAATATTACTGTTATTTTGGAGAAGTCATATTATCTCCGCTCATTTATTTTATTTAGAAATATTTTTAGGAGAGAAAAATAATTAGAATCACACTGTCCTCGTACCGGTATTCGAGCGAACTCAAATACGAAAACGGTAAAATTCCCAACTCTCTCCGTAGGTCCTTGAGTTGCTTAGAATTTCGAGGAACTCCACGAACAAAATGCAAAATCATGCAAATGCAATTATGATCTATGTATAACATTCCAAATTGAAAATTTGGGATGTTACAAACCTACCCCCCTTAGAATGAATCTCGCCCTCGAGATTCGACTTGGCTAGAGAACAGGTGTGGGTGGTCCTTGCGTAGATCATCTTCTCGCTCCTAGGTGGCCTCTTCCTCGGTGTGGTGACTCCAATGAACTTTGCAAAACTTGATCACCTTGCGGCGGGTAACTCTGCTCTAAAATTCGAGAATCTTAACAGGCTTTTTCTTGTAGGTCAGATCACTGTCCAACTGAATTGCTTCCAGGGGTACGGTGTCTCTAAGCGGTATGTCGGCCATCTCCGTGTGACACCTCTTAAGCTGCAATACGTGAAACATGTCGTGCACTCCAGACAATCCTTCTGGCAATTCCAACTTATAGGCAACCTCTCCCATGCGTTCCAAAACACGGTAAGGTCCCACAAATCTCGGGGCTAGCTTCCCTTTAACTCCGAAACGTTTAACTCCTCGCAGAGGCGATACCCGCAAGTACGCTCTGTCTCCGATCTCATAGTGTCGGTGTACTAAAGTAGGGGTACCTTAGTATCCCGAACTTGTGCATGGGCAGTTGTAGCGTCCCGCAGCAAGGCCTGCCGGGCGACCACCGAGGTTCTTTATGATTCCTTTGGAGCCATTCAAGAACAAAGTATGCAAGGCAAGGAAACAAGGCCCCGACAAGAGAAGCTTGCTGGGAAGGCCACTCAAGGCACAAGACCACTCGAGGCACAAGACCCTGGCAAGAGGAGCTTGCCGGGAAGGCCCTCCGAGGCATCTCAAGAAACTTGCCACGATGCGCCACGCGTCCCGGCAAGACCCGGTGAGCGACAAGCTCCCGGAAGCGACAAGATGGCAACCGCGGCAAGACGCTTGCCGCGGCAAGCTTTCACTCAGTACCCGCGCTCCAGCGCATCCACCCACGTGTCGCTCTAGGGCCATCCCAGGCGCACGTGGCGGAAGGCTGTGCAGCCAGGGGTACACGGTGGCGAGCAGGGATGACAAGGCTACCGTCGTGGCGGACGGTGGCGCCCCTGACGGCCACTTTTTGCACTGTTTGGGCGACGGCGACGGGCATTTAATGACCTTGTCCCCTGCTGTCAGGGTTAGGTATGGAACACTGTTCCAACTACCACCCTTTTTACATTTTTACCCTCAACTGTGCTGCCACCTGTCGGTGACCCCTTGAGCTTATAAAAGGAGGCCCATGCGCACGTAGAGGGGGGGGGGTTAGACACTCGAACACTCACACGCTCGGTCTCGAAGAGTACTGTAGCTTCCATCGCTCTCGAGCCAAGAACTCAATACAAACCAAAGTAGGAGTAGGGTTTTACGCATCTGTGAGGCCCGAACCTGGGTAAACTACTCGTGTGCCTCGCCTCGATCCGCTCTTTGTGCAATCTCCGCCCCCTTGCCGTACCGAAAAGGGGCTCCGGTCCCATAGGTGTTCGTGGGTGGATCAGTTTCCCCGACATCTTTGGCGCGCCAGGTAGGGGTGCGTCGAGATTGTGTGAACCCGATCCGGCGTCCACACGAGCCAGATCTTCATCGTCTTCATCCACATGCCGCTGAAGAAGAAGGCTTCAGAGGTAGCAGGTCTGTCCGCGTCGATCCCACCACCGCCGGAGCCAACGGCTGGTGGGGTAGACGCCGGTGGAAGAACGGACGTCGACAAGGCAACTCACGGTGCCGCCAGGTCCAAGGGCAAGGCTGGCGTAGCCGGCTCCCACGACGACCGGGCACACTCCAAGACCTCGGCGTCCGTGCATGCACCGCGCCCATCTCAGGAGGCGCGGGACCGACAGCGTCCTGTTACTCACGGTACCATACGCTTGCTGGGCCAAGGTCAAGCTGGTGGGTCCCGGGACGCTCAATGCCAGCACGCACGCCAACACGCTAGCACGAGCAAGGAACGGTCGCCTTGACGGGATGCTGCTCCTTCTAACCAATGTTGAGGATATCGCTTATCGTTATCGTCTCGGTCACCTAGGGATTAGAGATTAATCGGAAATCGACAGATTAATATATTTATCGGTCGACTATTAATCGGCCATTTTTTTTTCAAATCCGAGGTTCCCAACACTATAATATGCTATATTCAACACCAAAACAATATTGGACAGAAGTGTTACCTTGAATCCTGATATAATGACAAAAAAATAGAAAAACATTACATATTGCGTAACAAGGTCCACAAAACACAAATAAACTTAGTTCTTGCAAACATAGTGCCACGAATAGGCCCGATTTAGCGGTAGATTCCTGATAAATCGCTTGGCATAGCGATAAATCGGCCCAAATGATAAATGATGAAGATAAGGCATAATCTTATCGGTCACCCCAAGAGTAGCGATAAATCGGACGATAAATTGCAGAATCGAAAGATTTCTTGAACAGTGCTTCTAACATAGTTAGAAGTCCTAGCATATCCCGCTCCTCGCACCGCTCGCCACCGCTACCCGCCACTCCAGCAGAAGCTCTGGCACGAGCTCAACTGCTTATAGACTTCCCTCTAGCGGCAGACAAGGCCGACGACTGGAGGGCAACCATCCAGAGTCTCATCGCCTACGCCAACGGCGACACCCCGCGGCAACCGAGCACATCGCAGCCGCGACAAGCCAGCCAGGCGCGGGCCGATGGCGACAAGACGGGTGGGGGTGCAACCACCGTGCACTCTCCGCCCCGACGGCCAAAATCGCCGACTCGCCGGATTAACATTGACGATGACTCCACTGCGTCATAAGATCCACGAGCTCATCGCGATCAGCGCCAAGTTCTCCACGAGCGACAACAAGAAGACGCTCGTACCCGAATCGAGCGCTGAAGAGAAGCGTGGCGCCAATCAAACCAGCGTGCTGGGCCCGCTGTCGACATGCATGCGCCAGGGGGACCAGGCGACTTGCCGTACGCGGTAGGTTGTCCTGCGTTCACTCGTGAGCTGCGGCAAGTCCAGTGGCCCAGCATGAAAAACTTCAAACCAGATGTGCTAGAGAAGTACGACGACAAGACGCATCCGTCGGAGTTCCTCAACATCTACACCATCGCGGTGCAAGCTGCCGGGGGACGAGACGACAAGATCCTCGCCAACTACTTCCCGCTGGTACTCAAACCCAACGTCAGATCCTGGCTCATGCACTTGCCGGACAACTCCATTTCTTCTTGGGCAGACCTGTGCCATCAGTTTGTCGGCGCTTTTACAGGCAGTCACAAACCCCTTGGCCAGGAAAGTGACCTTCATTTGCTCGCCTAGAAGGAAGGAGAGCCCCTGCGCAAGTATATCCAAAGATTCAGCCTCGTACGGCAGAACATCCCAGACGTCCACCCTGCCACGGTCATCAGCGCGTTCCATCAGAACGTGCGTAACCGCAGGATGAGGGAGGAGATGGCGATGTGAAAGATCAGGGACGTCAGCGAGCTCTACGCCCTGGCCGACAAGTGTGCACGTGCTAAAGAGGGGAGGAAACTCCCCGGAGAGGATGCAGGAGCAGGAGGATCTGATAGCGAGGATGCCGCCCCGGCAAAGAAAAACCGGCGGCGGAACAACAGGAAGAAGAAGAACAAAGAAGTGCTAGTCGTTGAGTAGTCCGGCAAGGAAGGTGGCGCCAAGAAAGCTCAAGTTGGTAGCTCCGGCAAGGAGACTGCCGCATGCACCAACTACCAAGCTGTGGCGGCTGCCGACAAGCAGGACGACACCGACAAGCAGTACTGCAAGATCCACCGCACCAAGGGTCACGACCTCCAGAACTGCAAGAGAGTCGAGCAGCTTGTTGAGCAGCAGAAAGCCGAATACGAGCGGCGCGACAAGGAGAAGGCCCAGGGAGGTGGTGAAGGGTCCGGCAAGAAGCGGCCATTCAACGGCCGGGGAGGACGCCGTGGCAAGGCCAAGCAGCGGCAAGGAGACAGACCTCCCCGCGGCCGCGACAAGGATGAAGACGACGACGACGACGACGAAGACATGGATGATGCTGAGAACAGTGAGCAGGAGTTCCAGAAAGCCACAGAAGTTTTGTGCGTCGACGGCGGTGCTTCTCTGCATACTTCTCACCGCCAACTTAAACAATGGGTGCGGGAAGTTAATGCGGCAGAACCACTTGTCGAATCGCGCAAGCTTCTGAAGTGGTCCAGCACGCCTATCATCTTCAATATTGAGGACCACCCTGATCGCACAACTGCGGTCGGGTGCTTGCCGATGTTGGTTTCATCAACCATCCGCAACCTCCAGGTCACAAAGATATTAGTTGACGGCGGGGCCGGCTTGAACCTGATCTCCTCCGCTGTGCTTCACAAACTCCAAATCCCTGACAGCGAGCTCGAAGAGACCGGCACATTCCAAGGAATAAACCCGGGAAGGAGCAAGCCGAAGGGGAAGATCACGCTGCCAGTGACGTTTGGCGGGGAGCTAAACTTCAGGACTGAGAAAGTCACTTTTGACATTGCCGATTTTCCATTGCCTTACAATGGAATACTTGGCCGTCCAGCACTCGCCAAGTTCATGGCAGCCTCCCACTATGCGTACAACATGTTGAAGATGCCCGGCCCGATAAGCGTCATCTCTGTCCCTGGCGACAAGAAAGACGCTCTTATCTGCGCCGACAAGATCTACCGGGAAGCAGCAGCCGCAGCAGATCGCAAGACACTTGCCGCTGAAGCTCCCGGGGGGAAGGAGAAAACCAAGTCCGACAAGAGCTTTGGGGCCCACTCCGGCAAACGCACCTCTTCGGAGTGCTGCGGTGCCTTCGAGGACGCACCATCGAGCTCCATCGGCAAGTGTAAGAAGACGATGGCAGCTCCGCCAGAAACCAAGAAGGTGCCCGCCAAGGAGGACGACACTGGTGGTACCTTCACCACCAGTGCCACGCTTGACCCTAAATAGGAAAGCGCGCTCGTTGCTTTCCTGCGGGCGAACGTCGACGTGTTTGCATGGCAACCGTCTGACGTCCCCGGTGTTCCTAGGAAAGTGATTGAGCACAAGCTTGCTGTCTGTCCTCACGCGCGGCCCGTCAAGCAAAAAGTCAGGAAACAAGCAGTGGAGCACCAAGAATTCATAGCAGAAGAAATCAAGAAGTTGGAAGCGGCAGGCCTTGTCAGAGGAGTGCTCCATCCTACGTGGTTGGCCAATCCAGTAGTCGTGCGTAAGGCAAACGGGAAATGGAGGCTTTGTATCGACTTCACTGATGTGAATAAAGCTTGTCCCAAAGACCCATTTCCCTTGCCACGCATTGACCAGATTGTCGACTCCACGGCCGGATGTGATTTGCTTTCATTTCTTGATGCGTACTCAGGATATCATCAGATCTTCATGGCAGAAGAGGATGAGGAGAAGACCGCATTCATCACTCCATGTGGCACATACTGTTTCATACGGATGCCTTTTGGTTTGAAGAATGCTGGTTCAACATTTGCAAGAGTAGTCCATACTGCCTTTGAGCCGCAGATTCACAGAAATGTGGAGGCCTACATGGATGACATAGTGGTTAAGAGCAAGGACAGGGCTACCCTAATCCAAGATTTAGATGAGACCTTTGCAAATCTGCGCAAGATCCAGCTCAAGCTCAACCCCGAGAAGTGCGCGTTTGGAGTCCCTTCCGGCAAGCTTCTCGGGGTCTTCGTGTCTCAAAGGGGGATTGAAGCCAATCCCGACAAGATCAAGGCCATCGAGCAGATTGAAGCACCCAAGAGCGTCAAGGATGTGCGAAGACTTGCCGGTTGCGTGGCTGCTCTCAACAGGTTTATCTCTAAGTCAGCTGAGCGCGCCCTGCCATTTTTCAAAATTTTGAAAAAGGCAGGTCCAATAAAATGGACTCCGGAAGCGGAGGCCGCGCTGCAAGACTTGAAGAAATACCTGTCCTCCACCCCGATACTTGTCGCACCTAAACCACAAGAGAAGTTGCTGCTGTATCTAGCGGCAACCAATCAAGTGGTTAGTGCTGCGTTAGTAGCGGAGAGGGAAGCAGATGATGAGCCAGCAACCGCGGCAAGTACATCTAGTGACAAGCAGGGGGCTTCCCCGACAAGCTCTGGTCCCAACAAGGATGAATCTGCGCAGGCGCAAGAGGAGATACGGAAGATAATGGTGCAGCGCCCAGTTTACTTTGTCAGCTCCCTTCTACAGGGAGCTAGGTCAAGGTACTCTGGTGTGCAGAAGTTGCTTTTCGGCCTACTCATGGCCTCGAGAAAGCTGCGCCATTACTTCCAAGCACATGATATAACAGTCGTCACTCACTTTCCGCTGAAGAGGATATTGCAAAATCCAGAAGCAACAGGCAGGATCGTTGAGTGGGCACTGAAACTGTCAAGCTTTGGCCTCAAGTTTGAGAGTACTTCAACTATCCAGAGCAAAGCATTGGCAGAATTCATAGCAGAATGGACGCCAACACCAGATGAAGAGATTCCAGAAACGAGCATCCCCGTCAAGGAAGCAAGCAAAGAGTGGCTGATGTACTTTGATGGTGCCTTCTCGCTGCAAGGCGCCGGTGCTGGTGTGCTGCTTGTCGCACCCACCGGAGAGCACCTCAAGTACGTAGTCCAAATGAACTTTCCCAAGGAGCAAGCGACAAACAATACTGCAGAGTATGAGGGTTTGCTTGCCGGTCTCAGGATAGCGACAGACCTTGGGATCAAGAAGCTCATCGTCAGGGGTGACTCGCAGCTTGTCGTCCGCCAAGTGAACAAGAACTACCAGAGTCCATTGATGGAAGCTTACGTCGATAAAGTGAGAAAGCTTGAAGAGCACTTTGACGGCCTACAGATGGATCACGTCCCAAGAGCTCAGAACGACATCGCCGATGGCCTGTCAAAGTGCGCCGCACTTAAGTTACCTGTAGAACCAGGGATCTTTGTGCTCAAGCTGACTCAACCATCCGTAACACCATCAACTGGGCAAGGCAAGAAGAGGAAGTTGATTTCTGGAGACTACTTTCCGGCAGAGCTTCCCGAAGCCGCCGCCAAAAAGGTCCCCAAGATCAACGCCAAGAATGCTGAGGAGCAGTATGCTCCGGCAAGCCCTAGGATTTGTTCCGTTGAAGCAAACGCTCCCGACAAGTTTTGCTCCGGCAAGCTTGCCGGGGAATGTCAGGCTCCGGCTGAGCCGCAGGTTTTTGCCGTAGAAGCGGACGTTCCCGCAGCAGCACATGTGCCTTTAGTCCTTGTTGTCGAGCCGCAAGCTCCAGCATGGGCACATCAGATTATCCGTTTCCTTCAGACAGGAGAACTTCCCGAAGAGCAAGAAGAAGCTGAAAGAGTAGCCTGGCAGTCAAGTATGTACCAGTTTGTCGACAACACACTGTACAAAAGAAGACTCAACGCTGTGAAATTGAAGTGTATTCCCAGGGAAGACAGACAAAAACTGTTGGCAGAGATACATGGAGGCATATGTGGTCACCACATTGGCGCAAGAGCACTTGCCGGCAAAGCATTCCGGCAAGGTTTCTTTTGGCCAGAAGCCCTCCAGGATGCAACTGCACAAGTAACCAAGTGTGAAGCGTGCCAGTTCCACTCCAAGCAGATACACCAACCGGCTCAAGCTCTCCAGACGATCCCTTTATCCTGGCCATTTTCGGTCAGGGGGCTCGACATCCTCGGCCCCTTTCCCCGCGCAGCCGGGGGCTTTGAGTACTTGTACGTTGCTATCCACAAGTTCACAAAGTGGCCGGAAGTGGAACCAGTGAGAAAGGTGACCGCACAGTCAGCAGTCAAGTACTTCAGGTCGATTGTTTGCCGTTTCGGGATTCCTAACAGGATCATCACCGACAACGGTACGCAATTTACGAGCCGCACCTTCATGCAGTACGTCCAAGATCTTGGCGCCAAGGTCTGCTTCGCTTCTGTTGCTCACCCGAGAAGCAACGGTCAAGCGGAGAGGGCAAATGCTGAAGTGCTGCGTGGCCTCAAGACCAGAACTTTCGACAGGCTGCACAAGTGTGGAAGAAACTGGATCGAGGAGCTGCCAGCGGCTCTTTGGTCGATCAGGATGACCCCAAATCGAGCCACTGGACAGACACCTTTCGCTCTAGTCTATGGAGCAGAGGTAGTTCTCCCCACGGAACTCGTATACGGGTCACCTCAAGTGCTCCCTTATGATGAGCTCGAGCAAGAGCAGCTGCGACAAGATGACGCACTGCTCCTTGAGGAAGACCGTCTTCAGGCTGCTGTACGAGCTACTCGCTACCAGCAAGCTTTGCGTCGCTATCATAGCCGCAAAGTTAACGTCAGAAGTCTCGAGGAAGGCGACCTTGTTCTTCGGCGCGTTTAGTCTGCCAAGAATTCCAACAAGTTGACGCCGAAGTGGGAAGGCCCTTACCGGGTGAAACGAGTCACTAGGCCTGGCGCTGTCCGCCTTGAGACCGAAGATGGCTTCCCGGTGAGCAACTCCTGGAACATTGAGCATCTTCGCAAGTTTTACCCATAAGGCGCGGTTGCCGTGACCTGCTCCGGCAACCACCTTTTGTACAAGTCTTGCCGCTGTTGCATGTAATCCTTTGTACAAAGCCGGACGCAGATCCCGTGCATCAGTAAAGCTTATGTGCCCCGCACATCTTGTCATTTCATGCTTTCTATTTTCTTGCATGCATTATCTGACACATTGTGCAGCACCTACCCCCGGTAAGCAATAACGAGCCCAAAGGCTCCTTATCTGTATATTCTCTTCTTTCTTTTTCTCAAGGAAAAGAAGGTTCCCTCGCGCACAAGTTTGCCGGGGGGGGAGAGAAGATAGTGGTATGAACCAAGCGCCGTTCAAGAAAGCCTGGCCTTGCCGGGAAGCAAACAACACAAAAGCTAAGTTGCAAGGCTTGCCGGGAAGCAAACAACACAAAAGCTAAGTTGCCAAAGTATGAGCAATCAGATTTCTAAATTTTTAAGTTATCTTCCTTGAACGACTGTGCTTTGTATGGAAAACCTGTGCGCGGAGGAACCAACCCGTAGCTAGTTGCGCCCTTGCTTTGTTTCGAGTTTGCTCAACGACTTAAGTGTGCTGCGACTAGTGTCGCGCCCTTACTTTTTTTTCGAGCCCGCTCAACAACTTAAGTGTGCTGCAGCTAGTTGCGACAAGGTTTCTTGTCGGTAGCAACACCGCCAGCAGGCTGCTGAAGTTCCGCACTCAGCGCTCGCGGCAAAGGTGCCTACAACGGCAAGTTCCCTAAAAGCGTAGGGCAAAAACATACAAAGTAAAGGAATCAAGTAAAGGAAATAACGTTGCAATTACTACCCAAAATAGAGTAATATTACAAAGCAACTTGTCGCAGCTCTAATAGACTGTTTTCATAACATGATTCACAGCGACAAGGAAGGAAGAAAATGAACAGCCTAATCTGCGCGATCGCCCTCGACCCTCTTGATGCCGCTCACCTTGTCCACAATGGGTGCGACAAGGGACTTGAGCGCCTCCTGGTTGGCGTCCGGCGGCAGGGACCTGAGGACGTTGGTGAGGTTGAGGCCCAGATTGTGGAAGGCCACCTTCATCAACACCTTCTGCAGGGCTCCCGCGCAGAGCTTGCGCGACTCGTCCGCCAGCTGCTTTGGGATCTTCTCCCGGAGTTGCTGGAGGGCTGTTGCCACACCTCTGAAGAACAGAGTGAGCTTGGCGCTGGGGTGGAGGCTTTCGTCGGTAGAGTACCCGAGATACTCCGCCCCCAGCTGCTCCAACTCCTTGTCGATGTCTGCGGCGGCGTTGACGAGGCCTTCCATCCAGTGTTCGACGGTCTGCCTAAAGTTATTCTTAGTGACGGCAGCACTCGCCAGCAATGCCTTCTTGGCCCTGATCTCCTCCTTCAGGGTCGCCTCCCGCTCCTTGGCGCCGTCCAGCGTCTGGGTTAGGGTAGTCAGCTTTAGCTCGAGGTCCGCGTTGGAGTCCTTGGCGGCGGCGAGCTCCTTGCCCTTCTCGGAGAGGCGGCCCTGCAGCTCGGAGTGGCTGTGGGCGTCCTTCTCTCGCTCGAGCTTGAGTGCGGCAACCTCCTCGCCGCTCGTCTTGAAGTTGGCCTCCAGCTGTGCCACCCTCGTCTCCAACTCCTTCTTGGCGGTCTCGGCAGCTGCGGCAGCATCCTTTGCTTCCTGGAGAGCTCCGCCAAGCGACTCCTCGTGCGCGGCAAGTTCCTCCTCGTGACCGTCGAGGTTGACCTTCCGCTGCGCCAGCTCACCCTCCAGCGTGGACAGTTTCTCAGCGGCAAGCCGCTGCTATTCCTCCACTTCGGCCTTCTCGAGGATGAAGGCCTGCTGCGCCTCGGCAAGTTGCTCCCGCTCCTCCGCCGAGGACCGGAGAGCCGCTTGGTTGATGGCCCGGAGCTCCTCCGCGCGCTTCTCGATATCAGCTCCTGCCTTTGCGGCAAGAGCCTCGCGGGACTCCAGCTTAGCCTGCCGGGCGCGGTAGAGTGACAACAGTTTGCGCAGCAGCCGCTCCTCCTCCGGCTCGCCGCTCCTACTGCTCGGCGCGTCGACAAGTTTCAGCCCGGCGGAGGCAAGCACCTCTCCGTCGAAGACCTCTCCCTCGACCGGCGCCCTGGACATGGACGCCCAAGGGAGCTGGATGAAGACATCGTCGCCGGCCTTTAAGTAGGCGCCTGGCTCGAGCTCGTCGGAGCTGGGGGCTGCCGCGGCGGCGGAGGGCTCGGCGGTCGGTGTAGCGCCTGGCGCTCCTGCGGCCTCAGGGCCGTCAGTGCGATCGCCAGCCCCTTTGCCTGCTGCTGCGGCGGCAGCCTCGGCGGCCTCTGCGCCGGCGGGATCGTCTACGCCGACCGTCTCTTCGATGACGGCGGCGTCGTCAGCGACAATCTCCGTCTCCATTGGCTCAGCTGCGGATGGGTCTGACGGAAGAAAAGGAAAGAAAAATAGTCAAGCAAATATCCAAAAAAAGAAGAATCTAAAGAAGAAAAGTCCATGGGGAGTTTTATAAGCAAAGGGGTTACCTGCGCGGGCCGGCTCCTCGGTGAGCTTCCTTGCCGGGGAGCTCTCCCTCGGCGGCGTGGTTGTAACTCCCTCCGGCGGAGGGCCGCTAGTGCTATCCCTCGCCAGAGTACTCGCCCTTGGCGGAGAACCTGTCCTTGGCGGAGGGCTCTCCCTTGCCGGAGAGCTTCCCCTTGGCAGTGTGGTCGAAGCGTGCGGCTCGTCGGGGGCGGTCTCCTGGCGCCCTGATGCTGCAGCTCTGCTCCTACACGAATTAACGAACAAAACGTCAGCAAAAGAAAAAACCCCCACGCGTGCCTAACCGCGGAAAGAGAACCAAGAACTTACGCTGGGGGCTGCTCTGAAGAACAGTTGCCGGGTCCGGCAAGTTTGTCGCAGGCGCACCCCCTGCCGTCACGGCGGGCTCGTCCTCGATGACAATCACCGGGGCCTTGTCTCTCTTTGCCGCCCTCTGAGCCAGGGTTCTGCAAAAAGGAACAGGTTCAGAGTGAAGCAAAAGAAAAACAAGACTAAACAGCAAAAATTGAAGAAATACAAGAACAACAGTCTTACTCTTCTTCTTCCTCGTCGGAGCTGAGCGCAGAGAAGTCGAAGTCTGGCTCACGCGCCCCGGCACGAGGAGGCGGAGGAGTAGGCTCCCTCGGCCGCTTGGTGGGAGCAGGGATGGTGGTCTGAGACGACCCCGCACCGGCTGCCGCCGAGGCGTGCGGAGCGGCAGGGGCAAAAGCTGAGGTCCGAGAAGACCCCGCTCTAGTTGCTGCAGAAGCTCGAGGCGCCCCCGCGGCAATCGTGCTTGCCGCGGTGGCGCGTGTCGTGCGGCGCGGCGGCTGTTGGCCCGTCTGCCGCTCCGTCACGTCCCCGGCCTTGCGGAGACGCCTCCTTGGTGGAGCTGGAGGCTCTGCTGGTGGTCGCGAGCTGCCCGAGGACGAGGAGGAAGAGGAGCCGATTTCCAGCGAGCCGCTGGTGTCCTCAACGGGCCTGCTCGACTCGGCGCCCTGCTCGGCGGGCCTGCTTGACTCGACGCCCTTCTCGGCGGGCTCGTTTGGCTCGGCGTCTTGCCCGACAGGCTTCCCCGCTTTGAAAAACTCTTCTCGCTCGGCAAGGCTTGCCGCCTCCGCTGCCTTCGCCTCCTCCACAGTGTATCCGAATTCGCCCGCGGCCGCGGCTGCCACCGCCTCTTCCAGCCTGGTGGCGATGTACGCCATCTTCTGGTCAGTGGTGTCGCGGGTGAGGCCTTTCTTCTCGTTGGAGTTGACCGGTGTTTCTTCTACATTGTCGAAGAACTGCTGCACGGCTTCGTCGGTGGGCTCTTGCCAAGTGGGGTCGATCCCGTGCGAGTCGCACAGCGGCATCATTGCGCGGATGCGGCTGAGCACATAATTGTTGCACAGCGGAACGACCCCGCACGGCAACCTGAACCATTCGGGGTGGTCGGGGTCGTACTTGAATAGCTCCTGAAGCATCGCGTTGAGCTCCAGGACAGTGAAGTTGTAATTGAGGCCCGGGCGCAGCCTCATGATATCTGCCGCCTTCTCAAACTCCCAGGCGGGCCTCTTCCTGTCCAGCAGGGGGCGATGTGGCGACAAAGAAAGTCTGCGCCAACTGCGCCTACAGTCAGCCCGGCAAGCCTGAGGCGAAGGATCCGGGCAGTGGCAATCTTCAGTCTGCTATCCTCCGGGGCCATGTCGCTCCAGTCGTTGCCGCGTACTACTGGGGCTTGGCGCCGGGTGGTGAACGACTGCGGGTTCTCCTCTACAATCCAACACCAATTGGCTCTCCACTCATCCCATTTGCCGTGGAGCTCTTCCTTTAGGTACGCCTCCTTCTTGTGGGTCCTCGAGACCCAGGAGATCCCGCCGGACAGAGGCTCTCCTCCCTCGACTCGAGGCGTGAAGTAGTGGCGGAAAAGGGCTACGTTTGGGAAGACTCCGACAAAGTTTTCGCACAGATGTGCGAAAACGGCCATGGTCAGAACGGCGTTGGGGGTGAAGTCAAGGAGGTGGAACCCGTAGGTGTTCATGATATCGCAGAAGAACTCAGAATAGGGCGGGCAGAGCCCGTAGTAGCAGAACAGGGCGAAGAACGCATATCCACCCGGGAACATTTCACAAGCAATGGCCGGGAGTACCTTGGTGCGCGGATGCGCCCGCGTCTCCCTCGCCCAGAAAAGGTAGAAGGCCTCCCTCAGCTCCTTCGCGTTAAGCTTGGGGGGGGGGGGAGACAGATTTCTTCTTCCGCAGCACCGCGAGCCGCAGCGCCTCGGCCGACTTCGCGGACTTCCCCTTCTCTCCTTTCGGAGCCATGGCGGAGGCAGAGGGGGAGGTCGGCGCCGCTGGTGGTGCTGGTGGCGACGGGGGGCGGAGCGCTGCTCTCTTTCGGCCTTCGGGAAGGAGGGGAGCGGCGGAGGTTTCTGAGGATTGAAGCAAGCAACGGGCGGATGGACGAACTGCCCCTGTTTCCCCTGTTTATAAGGGGGGGGGGCGGACGTTCCGCATTTCCAATTAAAGAAATCACCCACGATCTCTCCCACGACGCCGCGATCGACCCGTGCCGTTAGGGGAGGGAGCGGTGGACACGGAGAAAGATCCGGCGTAAACCAGACCGCGCGTGCCCGTGCACTGTTTTGGGCCTGGCCCAACAGCGCTCGGCACCGTGTATGGCCCAGGCCCGGGGGCTCCTGTCGGTGTACTAAAGTAGGGGTACCTTAGTATCTCGAACTTGTGCACGGGCAGTTGCAGCGTCCCGCGGCAAGGCCTGCCGGGCGACCACCGAGGTTCTTTATGATTCCTTTGGAGCCATTCAAGAACAAAGTATCCAAGGCAAGGAAACAAGACCCCGGCAAGAGGAGCTTGCCGGGAAGGCCACTCAAGGCACAAGACCAGTCGAGGCACAAGACCCTGGCAAGAGGAGCTTGCCGGGAAGGTCCTCTGAGGCATCTCAAGAAACTTGCCGCGACGCGCCACGCGTCCCGGAAAGACCCGGTGAGCGACAAGCTCCCGCAAGCGACAAGATGGCAACCGCGGCAAGACGCTTACTGCGGCAAGCTTCCACTCAGTACCCGCGCTCCAGCGCATCCACCCACGTGTCACTCTGGGGCCATCCTAGGCGCACGTGGCGGAAGGCTGTGCAGCCAGGGGTACACGGTGGCGAGCAGCGATGACAAGGCTACCGTCGTGGCGGATGGTGGCGCCCCTGACGGCCACTTTTTGCAATGTTTGGGCGACGGCGACGGGCATTTAATGCCCTTGTCCCCTGCCGTCAGGGTTAGTTATGGTACACTGTTCCAACTACCTCCCTTTTTACATTTTTACCCTCAACTGCTATGCCACCTGTCGGTGACCCCTTAAGCTTATGAAAGGAGGCCCATGCGCACGTAGAGGGGGGGGGGGTTAGACACTCGAACACTCACACGCTCGGTCTCGAAGAGTACTGTAGCTTCCATCGCTCTCGAGCCAAGAACTCAATACAAACCAAAGCAGGAGTAGGGTTTTACGCATCCGTGCGGCCCGAACCTGGGTAAACTGCTCGTGTGCCTCGCCTCGATCCGCTCTTTGTGCAATCTCCGCCCCCTTGACGTACCGAAAAGGGGCTCCGGTCCCATAGGTGTTCGTGGATGAGCTCGAGCAAGAGCAGCTGCGACAAGATGACGCACTGCTCCTTGAGGAAGACCGTCTTTAGGCTGCTGTACGAGCTGCTCGCTACCAGCAAGCTTTGCATCGCTATCATAGCCGCAAAGTTAATGCCAAAAGTCTCGAGGAAGGCAACCTTGTTCTTCGGCGCGTTCAGTCCGCCAAGAATTCCAACAAGTTGACGCCGAAGTGGGAACGCCCTTACCGGGTGAAACGAGTCACTAGGCCTGGCGCTGTCCGCCTTGAGACCGAAGATGGCTTTCCGGTGAGCAACTCCTGGAACATTGAGCATCTTCGCAAGTTTTACCCATAAGGCGCGGTTGCCGTGACCCGCTCCGGCAACCACCTTTTGTACAAGTCTTGCCGCTGTTGCATGTAATCTTTGTACAAAGCCGGGCGCAGATCCCGTGCATCAGTAAAGCTTATGTGCCCCGCACATCTTGTCATTTCATGCTTTCTATTTTCTTCCATGCATTATCTGACACATTGTGCAGCACCTACCCCCGGTAAGCAATAACGAGCCCAAAGGCTCCATATCTGTATTTTCTCTTCTTTCTTTTTCTCAAGGAAAAGAAGGTTCCCTCGCGCACAAGTTTGCCGGGGGGGGGGGGGAGAAGATAGTGGTATGAACCAAGCGCCGTTCAAGAAAGCCTTGCCTTGCCGGGAAGCAAACAACACAAAAGCTAAGTTGCAAGGCTTGCCGGGAAGCAAACAACACAAAAGCTAAGTTGCCAAAGTTTGAGCAATCAGATTTTTTAATTTTTAAGTTATCTTCCTTGAACGATCGTGCTTTGTATGGAAAACCTGTGCGCGGAGGAACCAACCCGTAGCTAGTTGCGCCCTTGCTTTGTTTCGAGTTTGCTCAACGACTTAAGTGTGCTGCGACTAGTGTCGCGCCCTTACTTTGTTTTCGAGCCCGCTCAACAACTTAAGTGTGCTGCAGCTAGTTGCGACAAGGTTTCTTGTCGGTAGCAACACCGCCAGCAGGCTGCTGAAGTTCCGCACTCAGCGCTCGCGGCAAAGGTGCCTACACCGGCAAGTTCCCTAAAAGCGTAGGGCAAAAACATACAAAGTAAAGGAATCAAGTAAAGGAAATAACGTTGCAATTACTACCCAAAATAGAGTTATATTACAAAGCAACTTGTCGCAGCTCTAATAAACTGTTTTCATAACATGATTCACAGCGACAAGGAAGAAAGAAAATGAACAGCCTAATCTGCGCGATCGCGCTCGACCCTCTTGATGCCGCTCACCTTGTCCACAATGGGTGCGACAAGGGCCTTGAGCGCCTCCTGGTTGGCGTCCAGCGGCAGGGACCTGAGGACGTTGGTGAGGTTGAGGGCCGGATTGCGGAAGGCCACCTTCATCAACACCTTCTGCAGGTCTCCCGCGCAGAGCTTGTGCCACTTGTCCGCCAGCTGCTTTGGGATTTTCTCCCGGAGTTGCTGGAGGGCTGTCGCCACACCTCTGAAGAACAGAGTGGTCTTGGCGCTGGGGTGGAGGCTTTCGTCGGTAGAGTACCCGAGATACTCCGCCCCCAGCTGCTCTAACTCCTTGTTGATGTCTGCGGCAGCGTTGATGAGGCCTTCCGTCCAGTGCTCGACTATCTGCCTAAAGTTATTCCGAGTGACGGGAGCACTCGCCAGCAATGCCTTCTCGGCCCTGATATCCTCCTTCAGGGTCGCCTCCCGCTCCTTGGCGCCGTCCAGCGTCTGGGTTAGGGTGGTCAGCTTCAGCTCGAGGTCCGCATTGGAGTCCTTGGCGGCGGCGAGCTCCTTGCCCTTCTCGGAGAGGCGGACCTGCAGCTCGGAGTGGCTGTGGGCGTCCTTCTCTCGCTCGAGTTTGAGTGCGGCAACCTCCTCGCCGCTCGTCTTGAGGTTGGCCTCCAGCTGTGCGTGCTTCTCGATATCAGCTCCCGCCTTTGCGGCAAGAGCCTCGCGGGACTTCAGCTTGGCCTGCCGGGCACGGTAGAGTAACAGCAGTTTGCGCAGTAGCCGCTCCTCCTCCGGCTCGCCGCTGCTACTGCTCGGCGCATCGACAAGTCTTAGCCCGGCGGAGGCAAGCACCTCTCCGTCGAAGACCTCTCCCTCTACCGGCGCCCTGGACATGGACGCCCAAGGGAGCTGGATGAAGACATCGTCGCCGGCCTTTAAGTAGGCGCCTGGCTCGAGCTCGTCGGAGCTGGGGGCTGCGGCGGCAACGGAGGGCTCGGCGGTCGGTGTAGCGCCTGGCGCTCCTGCGGCCTCAGGGCCGTCAGTGCGATCGCCAGCCCATTCGCCGGCTGCTGCGGCGGCAGCCTCGGCGGCCTCTGCGCCGGCGGGATCGTCTGCTCCGACCGTCTCTTCGATGACGGCGGCGTCGTCAGCGACAATCTCCGTCTCCATTGGCTCAGCTGCGGATGGGTCTGACGGAAGAAAAGGAAAGAAAAACAGTCAAGCAAATATCCAAAAAAAGAAGAATCTAAAGAAGTAAAGTCCAAGGGGAGTTTTTGAAGCAAAGGGGTTACCTGCGCGGGCCGGCTCCTCGGTGAGGTTCCTTGCCGGGGAGCTCTCCCTCGGTGGCGTGGTTGTAACTCCCTCCGGCGGAGGGCCGCTAGTGCTATCCCTCGCCGGAGTACTCGCCCTTGGTGGGGTATTCGCCCTTGGCGGAGAACCCGTCCTTGGCGGAGGGCTCTCCCTTGCCGGAGAGTTTCTCCTTGGCGGTGTGGTTGAAGCATGCGGCTCGTCGGGGGCGGTCTCCTGGCGCTCCTGATGCCGCTGCTCTGCTCCTACACGAATTAACGAACAAAACGTCAGCAAAAGAAAAAAAACCCACGCGCGCCTAACCGCGGAAAGAGAACCAAGAACTTACGCTGGGGGCTGCTCTGAAGAACAGTTGCCGGGTCCGGCAAGTTTGTCGCAGGCGCACCCCCTGCTGTCGCGGCGGGCTCGTCCTCGATGACAATCACCGGGGCCTTGGCTCTCTTTGCCGCCCTCTGAGCCAGGGTTCTGCAAAAAGGAACAGGTTCAGAGTGAAGCAAAAAAAAACAAGACTAAACAGCAAATATTGAAGAAATACAAGAACAACAGTCTTACTCTTCTTCTTCCTCGTCGGAGCTGAGTGTAGAAAAGTCGAAGTCTGGCTCACGCGCCCCGGCACGAGGAGGCGGAGGAATAGGCTCCCTCGTCCGCTTGGCGGGAGCAGGGACGGTGGTCTGAGACGACCCCGCTCCGGCTGCCGCCGAGGCGTGGGGAGCGGCAGGGGCAGAAGCAGAGGTCCGAGACGACCCCGCTCTAGTTGCTGCAGAAGCTCGAGGCGCCCCCGTGGCAACCGTGCTTGCCGCGGTGGCGCGTGTCGTGCGGCACGGCGGCTGTTGGCCCGTCTGTCGCTCCGTCACGTCCCCGGCCTTGCGAAGACGCCTCCTTGGTGGAGCTGGAGGCTCTGCTGGTGGTCGCGAGCTGCCTGAGGACGAGGAGGAAGAGGAGCCGATCTCCAGCGAGCCGCTCGTGTCCTCAACGGGCCCGCTCGACTCGGCGCCCTGCTCAGCGGGCCTTCTTGACTCGACGCCCTGCTCGGCGGGCTCGTTTGGCTCGGCGTCTTGCCCGACAGGCTTCCCCGCTTTGAAAAACTCTTCTCGCTCGGCAAGGCTTGCCGCCTCCGCTGCCTCCGCCTCCTCCACGGTGTATCCGACTTCGCCCGCGGCCGCGGCTGCCGCCGCCTCTTCCAGCCTGGTGGCGATGTATGCCATCTCCTGGTCAGTGGTGTCGCGGGCGAGGCCTTTCTTCTCGTTGGAGTTGACTGGCGTTTCTTCTACATTGTCGAAGAACTGCTACACGGCTTCATCGGTGGGCTCTTGCCAAGTGGGGTCGATCCCGTGCGAGTCGCATAGCGGCATCATTGTGCGGATGCGGCTGAGCGCAGAATTGTTGCACAGCGGAACGACCCCGCGCGGCAACCTGAACCATTCGGGGTGGTCGGGGTCGTACTTGAATAGCTCCTGAAGCATTGCGTTGAGTTCCAGGACAGTGAAGTTGTAAATGAGGCCCGGGCGCAGCCTCATGATATCTGCCGCGTTCTCAAACTCCCAGGCGGGCCTCTTCCTCTCCTGCAGGAGGGCGATGCGGTGGCGAAGAAAGTCTGCGCCAACTGCGCCTACAGTCAGCCCGGCAAGCCTGAGGCGAAGGATCCGGGCAGTGGCAATCTTCAGCCTGCTATCCTCCGGGGCCAAGTCGCTCCAGTCGTTGTCGCGTACTACTGGGGCTTGGCGCCGGGCGGTGAACGGCTGCGGGTTCTCCTCTACAAACCAACACCAATTGGCTCTCCACTCATCCCATTTGCTGCGGAGCTCTCCCTTTAGGTACGCCTCCTTCTTGTGGGTCCTCGAGACCCAGGAAATCCCGCCGGACAGAGGCTCTCCTCCCTCGACTCGAGGCGTGATGTAGTGGCGGAAAAGGGCTACATTTGGGAAGACTCCGACAAAGTTTTCGCACAGATGTGCAAAAACGGCCATGGTCAGAACGGCGTTGGGGGTGAAGTCAAGGAGGTGGAACCCATAGGTGTTCATGATATCGAAGAAGAACTCAGAATAGGGCGGGCAGAGCCCGCAGTAGCAGAACAGGGCGAAGAACGCATATCCGCCCAGGAACATTTCGCAAGCAATGGCCGGGAGTACCTTGGTGCGCGGATGCGCCCGTGTCTCCCTCGCCCAGAAAAGGTAGAAGGCCTACCTCAGCTCCTTCGCGTTAAGCTTGGGGGGGAAGACGGCTTTCTTCTTCCGCAGCGCCGCGAGCCGCAGCGCCTCGGCCGACTTCGCGGACTTCCCCTTCTCTCCTTTCTGAGCCATGGCGGAGGTAGAGGGGGAGGTCGGCGCCGCTGGTGGTGCTGGTGGCGACGGGGGGCGGAGCGCTGCTCTCTTTCGGCCTTCGGGAAGGAGGGGAGCGGCGGAGGTTTCTGAGGATTGAAGCAAGCAACGGGCGGATGGACGAACTGCCCCTGTTTCCCCTGTTTATAAGGGGGGAGGGGGCGGACGTTCCGCATTTCCAATTAAAGAAATCACCCACGATCTCTCCCACGACGCCGCGATCGACGCGTGCCGTTAGGGGAGGGCGCGGTGGATACGGAGAAAGATCCGGCGTAAACCAGGCCGCGCGTGCCCGTGCACTGTTTTGGGCCTGGCCCAACAGCGGTCGGCACCGTGTATGGCCCAGGCCCGGGGGCTTCTGTCGGTGTACTAAAGTAGGGGTACCTTAGTATCCCGAACTTGTGCACGGGCAGTTGCAGCATCCCGCGGAAAGGCCTGCCGGGCGACCACCGAGGTTCTTTATGATTCCTTTGGAGCCATTCAAGAACAAAGTATCCAAGGCAAGGAAACAAGGCCCGGGCAAGAGGAGCTTGTCGGGAAGGCCACTCAAGGCACAAGACCACTCGAGGCACAAGACCCTGGCAAGAGGAGCTAGCCGGGAAGGTCCTCCGAGGCATCTCAAGAAACTTGCCGCGACGCGCCACGCGTCCCGGCAAGACCCGGTGAGCGAGAAGCTCCCGAAAGCGACAAGATGGCAACCGCGGCAAGACGCTTGCCGCGGCAAGCTTCCACTCAGTACCCGCGCTCCAGTGCATCCACCCACGTGTCGCTCTGGGGCCATCCCAGGCGCACGTGGCGGAAGGCTGTGCAGCCAGGGGTACACGGTGGCGAGCAGCGATGACAAGGCTACCGTCGTGGCGGACGGTGGCGCCCCTGACGGCCACTTTTTGCACTGTTTGGGCGACGGCGACGGGCATTTAATGCCCTTGTCCCCAGCCGTCAGGGTTAGGTATGGAACATTGTTCCAACTACCACCCTTTTTACATTTTTACCCTCAACTGCGCTGCCACCTGTCGGTGACCCCTTGAGCTTATAAAAGGAGGCCCATGTGCACGTAGAGGCGGGGTTAGACACTCGAACACTCACACGCTCGGTCTCGAAGAGTACTGTAGCTTCCATCGCTCTCGAGCCAAGAACTCAATACAAACCAAAGCAGGAGTAGGGTTTTACGCATCCGTGCGGACCGAACCTGGGTAAACTGCTCGTGTGCCTCGCCTCGATCGGCTCTTTGTGCAATCTCCGCCCCCTTGCCGTACCGAAAAGGGGCTCCGGTCCCATAGGTGTTCGTGGGTGCATCAGTTTCCCCGACGCATAGGTTATCTCCTTGCGCTTCGAGTCTGCATAACTCTTCTGCATGGACTGAGCTACCTTCAGTCTATCTCGAATCAACTTAACCTTCTCCTCAGACTCTTTGATTAAGTCTGGTCCAAACAACTGTCGGTCTCCAACTTCGTCCCACGACAACGGTGTTCGGCATCTCCTTCCATACAATGCCTCGAACGGTGCCATCTTGAAACTGGCCTGGTAACTGTTGTTGTATGAGAACTCTGCGTAGGGCAAGTTGTCATCCCAACTCGATCCATAATCTAATGCACAGGCTCTCAACATATCCTCCAAAATCTGATTGACTCTTTCAGTCTGTCCATCTGTCTGCGAATGAAATGATGTGCTAAACTCTAGCCTGGTACCCAAAGTTTCATGTAACTGATTCCAGAACTTTGAGGTAAACTGGGTTCCTCTATCTGATACGATGCTCCTCGGAACTCCGTGCAGACATACAATTCTGGTCATATATATCTTAGCCAACTAACTCCAAATCGTGGGTGGCATAGTTCATCTCATGAGGTTTTAGTTGTCGTGAAGCATACGAAACAACTCTTCCTTCCTGCATAAGAATTGCTCCAAGTCCTCGACGTGAAGCGTCGCAGTACACCTCATAATCCTTATGTTGATCTGGCAGAATCAACACAGGGGATGATACCAACCTTTTTTCAACTCCTGAAAACTAGTCTCACATTCTTCGGTCCAACTGAACTTGGTTTCCTTCTTCAACAACTCCGTCATTGGCTTTGCAATCTTCGAGAAATTCTCGATAAATCTCCGGTAGTATCCTGCGAGTCCAAGAAAACTCCGGATCTCTCCAACGGTCGTCGGTGCTTCCCAATTGGTCACGGTCTCCACCTTGGCGGGATCTACTGCTATTCCTTCTCCGGATATAACATGTCCAAGGAATCCGACTTCCTTCAACCAAAACTCACATTTGCTAAACTTGGCATATAACTGAAGTGCTCTGAGTTTCTCCAATACCAGACGCAAATGCTCTTCATGCTCCTCTTCATCCTTCAAGAAGATCAAAATATCATCTATGAACACTATGACGAACTTATCCAAATACTCCATAAACACTTTGTTCATCAGGTTCATAAAGTAGGCCGGTGGGTTTGTCAGACCAAATGACATAACGGTATACTCATACAACCCATACCTAGTGGTAAAGGCCGTCTTAGGGATATCTTGCTCTCGAATCTTCAATTGATGGTACCCTGATCGTAGATCGATCTTCGAAAATACCTTAGCTCCTTGCAATCTATCGAACAGATCATTGATCATTGGCAGTGGGTACTTATTCTTGATCATTACTTCATTCAATCCACGGTAATCAACAACCATTCTTAACGATCCATCCTTCTTCTCCACTAGAAGTACTGGCGAACCCTAAGGCGAAGAACTTGGGCGTATGAATCCTTTATCTAGTAACTCCTTAATCTGCTTCTTAATTTCCTCCAAATCCTTTGCAGGCATCCTATAGGGTCTCTTAGAAATTGGCCCGGTGCCTGGCAAAAGTTCAATCAAAAACTCTATATCTCTATCCGGTGGCATGCCAGGTAACTCCTCTGGAAACACATCCAGATAATCCTTCACTATTGGCACTTCCTCCTGAACAACTCTCGTGAGAGAATATACTTGAGTCCTTGTAGGCGAATGCCTAGATACATACTTAATCCTTTTTCCCTCCGGGGTGGTGAGCAAAATAGACTTACTGGCACAGTCAATGTTACCACCATACTTTGACAACCAATCCATACCTAATATCACATCCAATCCTTGTGACTCCAGAACTATTAGGTCAGAGGGAAAAGTATGGCGTCCTATGATCAATGGCGTCTGAAAACATCCTTGGTGTGCCATATAATCTGCTCCAGGTGAACTTACTAACATGGGGGTCTTAAGAACTCGGGTGGACATCCTATGTCTATTTACGAATCCCCTTGAAATATATGAATGCGATGCACCAGTATCGAAAAGAACTATTGCGGTAAATGTCTTAACCAAAAACTTACCGACAACAGCATCTGGTTGCTCTTCTACCTCCTCCACGGTCACCTGGTTCATTTGTCCTTTGTTGAACGGGTTGGGATTCTTCCCGGCGCTTCCATTGCCGTTCCCATTCTTAACTTCTGGGCATTCATTGGCATAATGTCCAGTCTTTCCACACTTGTAACAGGTGACATGGCTAAAATCCCTCTTGGTGGGTGTGGACGGTGCAGGGCGGTTCTGGTTTCCATTGGTTCCATTCCCATTCCCATTACCATTGCCATTCTTGGTGCCATTGTGGTTGTGTGAGCTACTTCCTCCATGGGTATGCTGAAACTGTCCTACTGCTTTAGGGGTAAAGCGAGGCTTCTGCTGAGCTCCAGAATTATACTTTCCTTGCCCATACTTCCTCTTGTGACTCTCAATCTGCTGATGTTTCCTTTCAATCATCAGGGCTCGGTCAAGCAACTCCTGATAGTTATTGAAAGTTGCCACCATCAGCTGTACACTCATCTCATCATTCAGCCCTTCCATAAATCTCTCCTGCTTCTTGGCATCTGTGGCCACATCGTCTGGGGCATAACGAGATAGGGTACTAAACTTATCCACGTACTGGGCCACAGTACGGTTTCCTTGGCGCAAGTTGCGAAACTCCTGCTTCTTCATACTCGTTGCTCCAGTCGAGACATGGGCAGTACGAAAAGCTTGCTGAAACTGATCCCAAGTCACATTGGCTACGGGGTAAGTGGCTGTGTAATTCTCCCACCATGCTGCGGCTGGTCCAGACAACTGGTGTGCGGCAAATCGCACCTTCTCAACATCCGAGCAATTGGCGGTGGTCAAATCCCTTCCAATCTTGCGTAGCCAGTCATCAGCCACAATTGGTTCGATGCTGCTAGCAAACACGGGTGGTTGCAACCTTAAGAAACGTGTTAGGTTGTCCACAGGTGGTGGTGGTGGAGGGTTGTTGTTGTTGTTGTTGTTGTTCTGGTTGTTCTGAGTGTTCTGGACAAGAAGTTGCATCAGGGTGTTCTGCTGCTGGATCAACTGAGTGAGCTCAGGGGGAAACTCGAATTCACGTCTTGGAGGCATCTGATGGGTGTAGAGGGAAGAGATTAGTATAGAAAAGAGGTCTAAGGGAAAATCACTACCCATATGCACATGAGACAAACACACAATCATATCACACCAATCAATTTCAAACAAGGTCTTACAAATCTAACGATCGTTTGCAAAAGTGCTCTAAATCTAATATCTGGAGGTATACTACTAGTCACAGGGTGGTCATCTAAAAATATTAATCGGCTGAGGATTCCATAATATCCGCTCCAGCTTCATCTTCATAGTCTTCATCCTTGCTATCCTCAGCTTCCGAATCCGTGGCATCTATGATGATATAATCTTCCGGTGGTATTTCCTTGGGTTCTTCTTCCTCGTCTTCTTCTCCCATGAGTATCCCTAACTTCCGGGTCAAATCATCATTCTTCTCCACAAGTATCTTCATCTCCTCCTCATATCCGTCGCGTGTAGACTTGAGTTCTTCTTCTAGCTCCAAATTTCTATCTAGGGCCTTCTTCAAATCTATCATCCCATCACACATCTGGTGTTTCTAGCGACGAATGTGGTGGTTCAACTCCTGGATGAATGCTGCAATGGATATACCCATCCGAGTGCTGATCATATCCCAATTCTCATCTCGGCGTCCACAAATTTGGTAGATGGTGTCCTTTAGCTCCTGCTTGTAGCAATGTGGGATGCCATACTCCTTCCCAGGCTCCATGTAGGTGCATTAAAGGAAAATGCTATGAGTGAGGTGACGGGTGCAAACGTCCTTCCTGGAACTTGAGCTTGAATCAACCAACGCTCCTCCTCGGGTAGAGTGGCATTGTAGGTTCCGGTGAAACTTGGCAATCCAATGTTGAGATATCTTGTGACTTCCTTCAGGTGTCGTCCAAATGGCGTGTCATCATCCGGTTGAATGAACTTTTGCTTTGCTTCCACCATCCTAAAGAATAGAAAAGATGAGGAGTTAGAAGAGAGAAGAGTGGATAGTGTTCTAGGGCTTGTCTTAGTGGTCGTGTCCTACAGTCAGCGTGTGCTCTGATACCATCTTGTAGCGATCAGACCTCAAACAGTCTGATCTCCATGCATCAGTGTCATCCCTGGATCAGTAATGCTGACACGCATGGTACTTGAAGGATTTATAACAGAGTAGCAATCACACACTTATTACATCGATAGTCCAACGATGAATTTATTACAAATAAATATGGTTGAAGGCCATCTAACACGATAACAGCGGAAGGCTTGGAAGATAAGTGAGTCCATCAACTCCAGCGGCATCACTGAGTATAGAACCACAACCTAAAAGGGCCTCTTACTCGTCGTCTGAAAAGTCTGCAACATGAAACGTTGCAGCCCGAAAAACGGGTCAGCACATGGAATATGCTGGCAAGGTAACACAAGAGAATGCAATGAAAGTAAAGCTATACTATATGCAATATGGCTGGTGGAAAGATCTATGGTTAAGTTTTTGCGGAAAGCCAATTTTTCCCTACTTCAAAGGAATGTATTTTAATTAACTATCATGGTAGTTGAAACATCGTTGAGAAGATAGACATCCTCTCAACCCCAATTAAAGTAATCATTAAACCCAACAAAATTAAATTAAATTAACATGTTGAGATTCACATGATAATCCAAGTACTAGATACTCAAGACGTCCATAACCGGGGACACGGCTAATCATGATCAGTTTGTACACTCTGCAGAGGTTTGTGCACTTTCCCCACAAGACTCGATCGCCTCCGTTTGGTTTCTCGCACTGCATGGTGTTTGAGAAATGGATGACCGAGACACAGTCTTTCCGAAGAGGTCCCCTTAACCAGATAGATAGGCCGCTACACCTACAAAACCCAACTACATCTGCTAGCCCATCATGGAAAGGTTTCCCACAACTTACTCAACTATGCCAGAGCCCATATTGGCATGTGGCTGCACACGGAAGTTTCTAGCATGAAAAATCCCATGATCCCTTTGAGCCTGGGTGGCGGTCCAAAAGAAAAACAGGCAATCCTGGAATACCCAGATGCCTCAATCCACCCAGATGTGTATTAAAGTTGCCACCTTAAGTTGAACCATTAAATTAACAACTCACATCTGCCATGGATTTCACTCAAACCCAAACCACGTCTACGAGCATAGCATGTCCTAACAGCAAACGTAGAAGTAACTCCCAAGGGTTTGAATGTAATGCAGGTAATAGGTACTACCTCAAACTACTTCCCAATCCCACAAGTTAAATGATCCTACTCATGCAATGTGTGAGGGTTTGACTAATGCAATGAAAACTGGGTAATTGGAAAGCATGATCAAAGTTTTACTTGCCTTGCTGATGATCCGCAAAACCTAGAGACTCAAAGTAGCAAGCGGCGCACTCCGGGTACTCTATTGCAATCAAACAAACAAGCATACAATAAGTACTTAACTAATTCACGGGTAAAACTTAAATAAGAGATCTAACCAGAAAGTTCAACTTAAGAACTCCGGTTTGCAAAAGAATCAATTCGAAAGAAGCAACGAAACTCAAACTGCAAAAGAAACGAGCTCCGAATTACTAGTTGGCCTAAAGTCAAATTTTACAGTAGCCAAAACTTTGTTCAAGTTGTTCTAACATAAAGAGGGCTTCGAGACGAAGATCTGGGATTTTGAATCACCTGATTCCGACTCTCGAGCGAAAAGAAAAACGAAAAACAAGATCAGGGCAGGAATCGCGATCGGAAAAATCGCGGTTAAATACACCGAAAAAGAAAAACGACGAACAGGCTAACGAACAAACGTTCACTGTCTGCGGTTAACTAAAAACCGTTCGTTAAAACGAACGTACGGACGAACGTCCGCTATTTAACTAAACCGTCGGAACATAAATAAATCCGAACCGATCTATTAAAAAAACAGATCTAGGTTTTCAAAAAAAAATGCTTGGTTAAAAAAAAAACTACCTCTCCATCCCACAAATCCGGCGGGCGGCTGGGCGGCGGTGCTCCGGCGGGCGGCGGGGCGGCGGCATGCGGGCGGCGGGGCGGCGGTGGGCGGCGGCGCGGCGTGGGCTGCGGGGCGGTGCGGCGGGTGGCGGCGGGCGGCATCGCGGCGGCGGACCGGCGGGGCGGCGGCGCGGTGGCTCGGGCAGCAGGGCTGGCGAGGCGGCTAGGGTTCGCGCTGGCGGGCTGAGCAAATCGGGCCGGATCTGGCGCTATTTAAAGCCCAGAGTCCTGGTCCTTTACTAGTCCTAGTCGGGGATTTTATAAAGTCCCGGCGCAGTAAAACTAACGAAAGAAATACCAAACGGACTTCAAAATTCCCGAAATAAATTTTCGCCGTCCTCTAATAATATTTAGGACAAAGTGAACATTTTTCCCGGATCTAAATGCAATTTTGAAAAACGCGTATTTTTCCTATGCAAATAAATCCGAAAATAAATCCAGAAAAATACCAAAAGTGATTTTAATATTTTTCCTCCAATATTCCTGTTATTTTGGAGAAGTCATATTATCTCCGCTCATTTATTTTATTTAGAAATATTTTTAGGAGAGAAAAATAATTAGAATCACACTGTCTTCGTACCGGTATTCGAGCGAACTCAAATACGAAAACGGTAAAATTCCCAACTCTCTCCGTAGGTCCTTGAGTTGCTTAGAATTTCAAGGAACTCCACGAATAAAATGCAAAATCATGCGAATGCAATTATGATCTATGTATAACATTCCAAATTGAAAATTTGGGATGTTACAATGCCTATATTTTATATGCATGTTGGGTTTGCTTATGTTCTTATTCATTCCTTTGTGCAAATCCTGTATTGTCATCAATCCACCAAAAAGGAGGAGATTGTAAGGGCATATTTCTCACTAAGTGGTTTTGGTGATTGATGACAATGCATTTGCGTACTAATCGTGTGCATTGAGCATTTCAGATATCTCATGTCTAGGCACAAGACGGTTCATTGCCACACGGAGCCTATCAAAGACGGCGTTCCCTTTTATTTCTTTTTGGTGGAATTGAGTCATAGGAAAGCCGGACTATTAAGAGGGGGTCCGCTTCGGAAAGGTTAGAGTGGAATCAATACGTACACATCTAATTCTTTGCACCACCTTTCCTTTGCTTCTTTGGAGCACCGACTATTTTCCTTGTCGTTGCAAAGACGAAGGCTTCCTACTACTACTATTCTGTGGCATGCGGTAGTACCGCTCAAGGGAGCAGTAGTACCACAGAGTCCCACGGTAGTACCGCACCTCGCTCGCGGTAGTACTGTGGCCTCTGGCCTAGGGCCGTGGCTGGCGCAGAAGTAGGAGTGGAAGTAATTTTTTACTTCCTCACCCTATGCGGTAGTACCGCTCCATGTGAGCGGTAGTATCGTGCCGAGTTTTTGCATCAATTGAAACTCAGCGGAAGTAGCCACAGATGTAATTTTATTAGTCCGTGCCTTTCCTAGCCCAGATTGTACTCTGCCTTGCGGTAGTACCGATCCGGCAGTACTACCGTTCATTGCTATACGCAACAGGACCGCATCTGGCTCCTGTCGCGCGAGCGGTAGTACCACACCGCCTTGCGATAGTACCGCATGGCCTTGTGGTAGTACCACAAGTTTGGTGTGGTAGTACCGCGTGTCGTAGGCTGAGTTGGTGGATAACGGTTGGATCTTTCATCATGCTATGTAAGGGGTGTCTTCTTACCCAAGTTGACCACCTCTTCCTTCCCTAAGC
Organism: Secale cereale; assembly: GCA_902687465.1. NCBI lineage: Eukaryota > Viridiplantae > Streptophyta > Magnoliopsida > Poales > Poaceae > Secale > Secale cereale. The sequence goes on from LR738714.1 coordinate 123,329,528, forward strand.
TCCATTGTTGCTCAAAGCTCCATTTTCACCCGATCTCTCTCCCTAGCCAATCTAACTTGTTGTTTTCCTAGGGATTGGTTGAGAAGGCATCGATCTACACTTCCACCAAGAGATATTTGATTCCCCCACTAATCCCTTGTGGATCTTGTTACTCTTGGGTGTTTGAGCACCCTAGACGGTTGAGGTCACCTCGAAGCCATAGTCCATTATGGTGAAGCTTCGTGGTGTCATTGGGAGCCTCCAATTTAGTTGTGGAGATTGCCCCAACCTTGTTTTTAAGGTTCGGTCGCCGCCTTCAAGGGCACCACTAGTGGAATCACGACACCTCGCATTGTGTGAGGGCGTGAGGAGAATACGGTGGCTTTAGTGGCATCTTGGGGAGCATTGTGCCTCCACATCGCTCTAACGGAGACGTACTTCCTCTCAAAGGGAAGGAACTTTGGTAACACATCCTCGTCTGCACCGGCTCCACTTGTGGTTGTCTCTTACCTTTACTTGTGCAAGCTTTTGTTGTGTTGTATAGCTTGCTTTCTTGTGTGCTTGTTATTGTTGCATCATATAGGTTGCCCACCTAGTTGCATATCTAGACAACCTATCTTGATGCTAAGTTTAATTTGGTTAAGAAAAGCTAAAAATTGTTAGTTTCCTATTCACCCCCCCTCTAGTCAACCATATCGATCCTTTCATTGCGGATGCTCCAGAAGGCATCCCCTCTTTCGTCTTCAACATTATCGATAACCTTACTTGGAGCTATATTTTTATTCGTCACATGATATGAGTTTTGCTTGGAGCGTGATACGTCCATTTTGCATCATGCTTATATGTTGATATTTATTGCATTAGGGCGGTTATTATATGTTTTGTCACAATACTTATTCCATCTCTCTCTTATTTTACAAGGTTTACAAGAAGAGGGATAATGCCGACATCTGGAATTCTAGGTTGCAAAAGGAGCAAACTCTGGAAACCTATTCTGCACAACTCCAAAAGCCCCGAAACTCAACAGAACTTTATTTCAGAAAATATAAAAAATATCTGGCGAAAGAAGTCCACAAGGGGGGCCACTGGCTATCCACGAGGGTGGGGGCGCGCCCCTGCCTCGTGGGCCAGCCGGAAGGCCCCCGATGCCCATCTTCTCCTATATGAGGTGTTTTGACCTGGAAAAAAATCATAAGGAGGCTTTCGGGACCAGACGCCACCGTCTCGAGGCGGAACCGAGGCAGAAACCAATCTAGGGCTCTTGCAGAGCTGTTCTGCCGGGGATACTTCCCTCCGGGAGGGGGAAATCATCACCGCCGTCATCACCAACAACTCTCCCATCTTGGGGAAGGCTATCTTTATCAACATCTTCACCAGCACCATCTCCTCTCAAACCCTAGGTCATCTCTTGTATCCAATCTTTGTACCCAAACCTCAGATTGGTACCTGTGGGTTGCTAGTAGTGTTGATTACTCCTTGTAGTTGATGCTAGTTGGTTTATTTGGTGGAAGATCATATGTTCAGATCCACTATGCATATTAATACCCCTCTGATCATGAACAATATTATGTCTTGTGAGTAGTTACTTTTGTTCCTGAGGACATGGGAGAAGTCTTGCTATTAGTTGTCAAGTGAATTTGGTCTTCGTTCGATATTTTGATGAGATGTATGTTGTCTCTCCTCCAGTGGTGTCATGTGAACGTCGACTAAATGACACTTCACCATTATTTAGGCCTAGAGGAAGACATTGGGAAGTAATAAGTAGATGATGGGTTGCTAGAGTGACAGAAGCTTAAACCCTAGTTTATGCATTGCTTCGCAAGGGGCTGATTTGGATCCATATGTTTCACGCTATGGTTAGGTTTACCTTAATACTTCTTTTGTAGTTGCAGATGCTTGCATTAGAGGTTAATAATAAGTGGGAGGCTTGTCCAAGTAAGGACAGCACCCAAGCACCGGTCCACCAACATACCAAATTATCAAAGTACCGAACGTGAATCAGATGATCGTGATGAAAACTAGCTTGACGATAATTCCCATGTGTCCCCGGGAGCGCTTTCCTTTATATAAGAGTTTGTCCAGGCTTGTCCTTTGCTACAAAAAGGCTTGGGCCACCTTGCTGCACTTTATTTACTTTTACCTGTTGTTACTTGCTACCAATTACGTTATCACAAAACTATCTGCTACCTATAATTTCAGTGCTTGCAGAAAATACCTTACTGAAAACTGCCTATCATTTCCTTCTGCTCCTTGTTGGGTTCGACACTCTTACTTATCGAAAGGACTACGATAGATCCCCTACACTTGTGGGTCATCGAGACTCTTTTCTGGCGCCGTTGCCGGGGAGTGAAGCGCCTTTGGTAAGTGGAATTTGGTAAGGAAAAATTTATATAGTTTGCTGAAATTTATTGTCACTTGTTACTATGGCTCAAAATCCTCTGGGAGGCTTGTTCGGGGTATCTTCACCCCTATCAGAAGAGCAAAGAGATGCTCCTCAACCTACTGCACCTATTGAAAATGTTTGCTTTGAGATTCCTTCGGGTATGATAGAGAAACTGCTTGAAAATCCCTTTACAGGAGACGCAACACTGCATCTCGATTTACATCTAATCTATGTGGATGAAGTTTGTGGATTATTTAAGCTTGCAGGTATGCCCGAGGATGTTATGAAGAAGAAGGTCTTCCCTTTATCTTTGAAGGAGATGCATTGACATGGTTTAGGCTATGCGATGATATGGGATCATGGAACTATAATCGTCTGAAGTTGGAATTTCATCAGAAGTTCTACCCTATGCACCAGGTTCATCGTGATTGTAATTATATTTATAATTTCTGGCCTCGCGAAGGAGAAAGCATCGCTCAAGCTTGGGGGAGGCTTAAGTCAATGTTATATTCATGAACTCTCAAGAGAAATGATCATTCAAAATTTTATGCTCGGGTTTCTCTTAATAATCGCTCCATGTTCGATACTTCTTGTTCTAGCTCTTTTATGATGAAGACTATTTAATTCAAATGGGATTTATTGGAAAGAAATAAACGCAACTCTGAAGATTGGGATCTCGACGAAGGTAAGGAGTCAGGTATGACCCCTAAGTTTGATTGTGTTAAAGCTTTTATGGATACCGATGTTTTCCGTGAGTTTAGCACTAAATATGGACTTGACTCTGAGATAGTAGCTTCTTTATGTGAATCTTTTGCTACTCATGTTGATCTCCCCAAGGGGAAGTGGTTTAAATACCATCCCCCTATTGAAGTAAAAGTAGTTGAACCTATTAAAGTTGAAGAAAAGACTAACACTTATAATGTTGATCCTGTTATACCTACCGCTTATATTGAGAAACCACCTTTCCCTGTTAGGATAAAGGATCATGCTCAAGCTTCAACTGTAGTTCGTAACAGTAATACTAGAACACCTACACCCCCTGAGTAAATTAAAGTTGAACCTAGTGTTGCTATGGTTAAAGATCTCTTGGTAGAAGATTTAGATGGACATGTTATTTACCTCCAAGAAGAGTCTTCTAGAATAGTCAAACCCAATGCTAGGAACAAACATAGACCTATTGTGGGCTTGCCTGTTATTTATGTTAAGATAGGAGATCATTGCTATCATGGTTTATGTGACGTAGGTGCTAGTGCGAGTATTATCCCTCTTGATTTGTATCATGAAATTATGCATGATATTACACCTGTTGAGTTGGAAGGGATTGATGTTACTATTAAGCTTGCTAATAGAGACACTATTTCACCAGTTGGGATTGTTAGAGATATTGAAGTCTTGTGTAGGAAGGTTAAATACCCTGCTGATTTTCTTGTTCTTAGTTCCCCACAAGATGAATTATGTCCCATTATATTTGGTAGACCCTTCTTGAATACTGTTAATGCCAAGATAGACTGCATGAAAGATATTGTTACTCTTGGATTAGGGGATATGTCTCATGATTTTAACTTTGCTAAATTTCGTAGACAACCCCTTGAAAAGGCACCACCCGGTAAGGATGAAATTATTGGTCTTGCTTCTATTGCCGTGCCACCTAATGATTCTTTAGAACAATACTTGCTAGACCATGAAAATGATATGCATATGAATGAGAGAAGGGAAATAGATGAAATATTCCTTAAACAGGGACCCGTATTGAAAAAGAAGATATATCCTATTATTATTAGTGCTGATCTTTCAGAGCAGGAAGAAGAGAAACTATTGAAAACTCTGAAGAAGCATAGTGCTGCTATTGGATATACTCTGGATGATCTTAAGGGCATTAGTCCCACTTTATGCCAACACAAGATAAAATTGGAAGAAAATGCTAAACCGGTTATTGATCATCAGCGACAGTTAAATCCTAACGTGAAAGAAGTGGTAAGAAAGGAAATACTAAAGCTTCTAGAGGCAGGTATTATCTATCCAGTTGCTGATAGCCAGTGGGTAAGTCCTATCGATTGTGTCCCTAAGAAAGGAGGTATGACTGTTGTTCCTAATGATAAAGATGAATTGATCCCAAAGAATAGTTACAGGTTATAGGATGGTAATTGATTTCCGTAAGTTAAATAAAGCTACTAAGAAAGATCATTACCCCTTGCCATTTATTGATCAAATGCTAGAAAAGGTTATCCAAACATACTCATTTCTACTTTCTAGATGGTTATTCTGGTTTCTCTCAAATACCTGTGTCAAAAGGGGATCAAGAAAAGACCACTTTTACTTGTCCTTTCGGTACGTTTGCTTATAGACGTATGCCTTTTGGTTTATGTAATGCACCTGCTACCTTTCAAAGATGTATGATGGCTATATTCTCTGATTTTTTGTGAAAATATTGTTGAGGTTTTCATGGATGATTTCTCCGTTTACAGAACTTCTTTTGATGATTGCTTAAGAAACCTTAATCGAGTTTACAGAGATGTGAAGACACTAATCTTGTCATGAATTGGGAGAAGTGCCACTTTATGGTTAATGAAGGCATTGTCTTGGGACATAAAATATCTGAAAGAGGTATTGAAGTTGACAAAGCTAAATTTGATGCTCTTGAAAAGATGCTATGCCCAAAGGACATTAAAGGTATACGAAGTTTCCTTGGTCATGCCGGGTTTTATAGGAGGTTCATAAAGGACTTCTCCAAAATCTCCAGGCCTCTGACTAATCTCTTAAAAAAGATATTCCTTTTGTCTTTGATGATGATTGTCTAGAAGCATTTGAAATACTTAAGAAAGCATTGATCTCTGCACCTATTGTCCAGCCTCCTGACTGGAATTTACCTTTTGAGATTATGTGCAATGCTAGCGATTATGCTGTAGGTGTTGTTCTAGGGCAAAGAGTTGATAAGAAATTGAACGTCATCCAGTATGCTAGTAAAACTCTAGATAGTGCCCAGAGAAATTGTGCTACTACTGAGAAAGAATTTTTAGCAGTTGTATTTGCTTGTGATAAGTTTAGACCCTATATTGTTGATTCTAAAGTAACTATTCACACTGATCATGCTGCTATCAAATAACTTATGGAAAATAAAGATGCTAAACCTAGACTTATTAGATGGGTCCTCTTGCTGCAAGAATTTGACTTGCATATTATTGATAGAAAGGGAGCTGAGGACCCCGTAGCTGATAACTTGTCTAGGTTAGAGAATATACTTGATGACCCACAACCTATTGATGATAGCTTTCCTAATAAACAATTAGCTGTCATAAATACTTCTCATACTGCTCCATGGTATGTTGATTATGCTAATTATATTGTTGCTAAGTTTATACCTCCTAGCTTCGCATACTAGCAAAAGAAAAAGTTCTTCTATGATTTGAGACATTTCTTCTGGGATGACCCACATCTTTATAAAGAAGGAGTAGATGGTATTATTAGACGTTGTGTACCTGAGCATGAACAGGAACAGATCCTACGCAAGTGCCACTCCGAAGCTTATGGAGGACACCACGCGGGAGATAGAACTGCACACAAGGTATTGCAATCCGGTTTTTATTGGCCTACTCTCTTCAAGGATGCCCGTAAGTTTGTCTTATCTTGTGATTAATGTCAAAGAATTGGTAATATTAGTAGACGTGAAGAAATGCCTATGAATTATTCACTTGTTATTGAACCATTTGATGTTTGGGGATTTGATTATATGGGACCGTTTCCTACCTCTAATGGTTACACACATATTTTAGTTGTTGTTGATTACGTTACTAAGTGGGTAGAAGCTATTCCAACTAGTAGTGCTGATCACAACACCTCTATTAATATGCTTAAAGAAGTTATTTTCCCGAGGTTTGGAGTCCCTAGCTATCTGATGACTGATGGTGGTTCACACTTTATTCATGGTGCTTTCCGTAAGATGCTTGCTAAATATGATGTCAACCATAGAATTGCATCTCCTTATCACCCACATACTAGTGGTCAAGTAGAACTAAGTAATAGGGAGTTGAAACTAATCTTGCAAAAGACAGTTAATAGGTCTAGGAAGAATTGCTCCAAGAAACTTGATGCTGCATTGTGGGCCTATAGAACTACATACAAAATCCTATGGGTATGTCTCCATATAAGATGGTATATGGAAAAGCTTGTCACTTACCTCTTGAGCTAGAACATAAGGCATATTAGGCTATTAAAGAGCTCAATTATGATTTCAAACTTGCTGGTGAGAAGAGGCTATTTGATATTAGCTGTCTCGATGAATGGAGAACCCAGGCCTATGAGAATGCCAAACTGTTTAAAGAAAAAGTTAAAAGATGGCATGACAAAAGGATACAAAAGCGCGAACTTAACGCAGGTGACTATGTATTGCTATAGAACTCTCATTTAAGATTTTTTGCAGACAAACTTCTCTCCAAGTGGGAACGACCTTATGTTATCGAGGAGGTCTATCGTTCCGGTGCCATAAAAATCAACAACTTCGAAAGCACAAATCCAAAGGTGGTGAACGGTCAAAGAATCAAACATTATATCTCAGGTAATCCTATAAATGTTGAAACCAATATTATTGAAACCGTAACCCCGGAGGAATACATAAGGGACACTTTCCAGAATGATTCAGCCTCCGAAAAGGAAGAGGTATGTGATATATGTGATACGGTAAGTAAACCGACTCCAAAACAGTTCTAAAGGCAATTTTTCTCCGTTTTGGAATGTTTAGAAAAATAGAAAAATAAGAAGCAGTCCGGAGGGGACACGAGGCGTCCCCAAGGGTGGAGGGCGCGCCCCCTTACCAGGGCACGCCCCCTGCCTCGTGGGCACCCCGTGTGTCCCCCGGACTCCGTTTTCTTGTGGGTTACTCCTTTTGGTTGGTAAAAATTCATTATATATACTCCCGAAGGTTTTGACCTCTGTATCGCGCAAAAATCCTCTATTTTCATTTCGAGCTATTGTTTTTGACATATCAAGATCATCATGGCATCCTCCAACACCCCCAAGAACAAGTTCTTCGAGAAGGTCATCAACCCCTACCACGCGGAGGTGCTGCACCACCCTAAAGCCATGGAGTTGCATGTGGGGGTGCTGCACATCCGTGATGTTGAGGGGCCGAGGAGGACCGGAAGCGTGGAGACAAGACTCATAGCAATGGAGCAGCAAGTTTTCAAGTTCCAAGGGATGGTGGAACGAGGACTCAACGCCAACCACATGATGATCTCGTAGCTCGCCAACAACCTCAACCTGGACTCAAGGATCTTTGGGGAAGCTATCTCCAATCTTCAAGAGAAGATCGAACACCTCCAAGCCCAGATCTACGACCTGCAAAACCAAAACTGTGAGTATGAATATAGATTCAAGAAGATGAGTTTGGCTGCATATTTGACTATCTCAAAGACTCGATCATCCTTCTACGATGGTGAACCTATGCCTTGGAAGGTGGACAACAATCCTACATCATCAACAACTCAATCATCACCACCCCAGAAGAAGGAGTCATAATCATATTGGTATGGGCACTCCCCTTGGCAACTGCCAAGCTTGGGGGAGTGACCCCGGTATCGTATCACCATCACTCCCATCTTTACTGTTTTACTTAGTTCAATCCTTTTGGTAGTATCTTGATCTAGTAAAATAAAGTTAGCATGATCTAGTTGTGAGCTTTATCCTTTGTAATCGAGTCCGTGAGCTATATAATAAATATTAGTGTTGAGTCAAGGGCTTGATTTCCTCACTTGGGTCATGGTAAAAAGAAAGAAAACATAAAGAGTATCAAAGAGATCATATCAATCTTATGGAAGTAATGACTTCACATACAAGAGTATGACAAATAAAAGTTGTTGGGAGTTGACAAACATAGTTTTGGTCATCGTTGCAATTAATAGGAAGTGATAAAAGAAGAGAGGCTTCACATACAAATATATTATCTTGGATATCTTTTATGATTATGAGCACTCATTAAAGTATGACATGCTAAAGAGTTGACGTTGGACAAGGAAGACAACTTAATGGGTTATGTCTTCTTATATCCGAAATAAAGTATATTTTCATGGATCATCCAACATGTTGAGCTTGCCTTTCCCCCTCATGCTAGCCAAAACTCCTCGCACCAAGTAGAGATACTACTTGTGCTTCCATATATCCTTAAACCTAGTTTTGCCATGAGAGTCCACCATACCTACCTATGGATTGAGAAAGATCCTTCCAAGTAAGTTGTCATGTTGCAAACTCGCTAAAATATGTATGATTTATTACTGTGGGAGAAATTAGCTTTATACGATCTTGTGATAGGGAAGTAATAAAAGCGACGGACTGCATAATAAAGGTCCTTATCACAAGTGGCAATATAAAGTGAAGTTCTTCTGTGCTAAGACTTTGTGCATCCAACCATAAAAACACATGGAAACCTCTGCTTCCCTCTACGAAGGGCCTATCTATTATTCGTGTCTTATAAGTGTCAAGGTGGAATTCACCTTTCCTTTTTACATTTTATCCTTTGGCAAGCACATTGTGTTGGAAAGATCCTGACATATATACCCACTTGGATGTATGTTTTCATGGTCTATTACTGTTGACATTACCCTTGAGGTAAAAGGTTGGGAGGCAACACCATAAGCCCCTATCTTTCTCTATGTCTGATTAAAACTCCATAAACATAAGTATTGCGTGAGTGTGAGCAATTGTGAAAGACTATATGATAGTTGAGTATGTAGGCTTGCTGAAAAGCTCTTATATTGACTCTTTCCGATTGTACGATAAATTGTAATTGCTTCAATGACCGAGATCAAAGTTTGTTAGTTTCCAATGAAGTTTATGATTCATACTTGATATTGTGGATGAATTGTTACTTTAGCATAAGAATCATATGACTATATTTATATAAGTTGCTGTTATGAGAATGATCATGATGCCCTCATGTCCGTATTTTGTTTTTTTTCGATATCGGCTTTCGCTTGAGGACAAGCGAGGTCTAAGCTTGGGGGAGTTGATACGTCCATTTTGCATCATGCTTATATGTTGATATTGCATTATGGGCTGTTATTATATGTTTTGTCACAATACTTATGCCTTTTCTCTCTTATTTTACAAGGTTTACAAGAAGAGGGAGAATGCAGGCAGCTGGAATTCTGGGCTGGAAAAGGAGAAAACTCTGGAAACCTATTCTGCACAACTCCAAAAGCCCCGAAACTCAACAAAACTTCATTTCAGAATATATAAAAAATATCTAGCGAAAGAAGTCCACGAGGGGGGCCACCGACTGTCCACGAGGGTGGGGGGCGCGCCCCCTTCCCAGGGCGGGCCCCCTGCCTCGTGGGCCAGCCGAAAGGCCCCCGATGCCCGTCTTCTCCTATATGAGGTGTTTTGACCTGGAAAAAATCATAAGGAGGCTTTCGGGACCTGACGCCGACGTCTCGAGGCGGAACCGGGGCGGAAACCAATCTAGGGCTGCGGCAGAGCTATTCTGCCGGGGATACTTCCCTCCGGGAGGGGGAAATCGTCACCGCCATCATCACCAATGACTCTCCCATCTTGGGGAGGGCTATCTTCATCAACATCTTCACCAGCACCATCTCCTCTCAAACCCTAGTTCATCTCTTGTATCCAACCTTTGTACCCAAACCTCAGATTGGTACCTGTGGGTTGCTAGTAGTGTTGATTACTCCTTGTAGTTGATGCTAGTTGGTTTATTTGGTGGAAGATCATATGTTCAGATCCACTATGCATATTAATACCCCTCTGATCATGAAAAATATTATGTCTTGTGAGTAGTTACTTTTGTTCCTGAGGACATGGGAGAAGTCTTGCTGTTAGTAGTCATGTGAATTTGGTCTTCGTTCGATATTTTGATGAGATGTATGTTGTCTCTCCTCTAGTGGTGTCATGTGAACTTCGACTACATGACACTTCACCATTATTTGGGCATAGAGGAAGACATTGGGAAGTAATAATTAGATGAAGGGTTGCTAGAGTGAGAGAAGCTTAAACCCTAGTTTATGCGTTGCTTCGTAAGGGGATGATTTGGATCCATATGTTTCAGGCTATGGTCAGGTTTACCTTAATACTTATTTTGTAGTTGCGGATGCTTGCATTTGAGGTTAATCATAAGTGGGAGGCTTGTCCAAGTAAGGACAACACCCAAGCACCGGTCCACCCGCATACCAAATTATCAAAGTACCGAACGCGAATCAAATGATCGTGATGAAAACTAGCTTGACAATAATTCCCATGTTTCCTCGGGAGCGCTTTCCTTTATATAAGAGTTTGTCCAGGCTTGTCCTTTGCTACAAAAAGGATTGGGCCACCTTGTTGTACTTTATTTACTTTTACCTTTTGTTACTTGCTACCAATTATCTTATCACCAAACTATCTGCTACCTATAATTTCAGTGCTTGCAGAAAATACCTTACTGAAAACTGCCTATCATTTCCTTCTGCTCCTCGTTGGGTTCGACACTCTTACTTATCGAAAGGACTACGATAGATCCCCTACACTTGTGGGTCATCAGAGCGTCATTTTCTTTTGTTTTTATTTGCTTGCTGTTATTTAGAATAGTGTTTTGCCTCTTTTATTTCAATAAAAAAGACAAGTATAGCCTTTACCATGCTTATTTTGCAAGTCTTTATGTTGCTGTTTGAAAACAGAAAGTTTTCTATCATTGTATGAATTATTTTGGATAGTCAGAACGTGATAAAATCTTGCAATTTTTACATAGTGAGCATGCATAAGTTCTCTGTAACGTGGTAAGTTTTTGAAAAAAATAAATAGAGTTAGGGAAGTATGAGCACAATTGCACTCTTTACAGACTGTCTTATTTAGATATATTGTTGTTATGTTTGTGTGTTTAATGATTCTATTTGAGGATAGGAGTATTAAATATCCAGAGGCATTTAGTACGCAATGTTAAATTATAATTTTAGTGATTTTCTACAGTACAGAATGATAAGGTTTTTAGTTGATTTATACTAACTTATCTCACTAGTTCTTGTTGAGTTTTGTGTGGATGAAGTTTTTCAGATTTAGGGAAACCATGAAATCATAGGAATTAAGGAGACACAAGAGCTCAAGCTTGGGGATAGGCATCCCAAGGTAATATTTCAAGAAGTCTCAAGCATCTAAGCTTGGGGATGCCCCGGTAGGCATCCCATCTTTCTTCATCAACAATTATCGGTTAGTATCGGTTGAGCCTAAGTTTTTGCTTCTTCACATGATATGTACTATCCTTGAAATGTCATTTTACTTTGTTTCGCTTGTTGTTTGAATAAAGTACTTAAGATCTGAAATTCTTAAATGAGAGAGGGACTTCTCATAGCTATTTAATTGTTTGACTAGTCATTGATCTTCACTTATATCTTTTTGGAGTAGTTTGTTAGTTGTTCTAGTGCTTCACTTATATCTTTTTCGAGCACGTCGGTGGTTTTATTTTGAAGAAATTGATGAACTCTCATGATTCACTTATATTATTTTGGGAGTCTCTAAACATCATGGTAATTTGCTTTGGTTATGAATCTCGTCCTAATATGATTGGCTTCGAAAGAGGCTATAATAAAAACTTTCATATAGAGCATTGAATCTAGGAGAAGTTTGATGATAATAAGATGGTGATATTAGAGTCATGCTAGTAGTAACTTGTGAGGTTAAAGAAATAATTGTGTTAAGGTTTGTGATTCCCGTAGCATGCACGTATGGTGTCCTAACTATGAAACCAAATTAAAGCGCATTGTGTCTTGATTGTTCATCTTTGAAAGAAGGTCGGGGGCATGCGATGGTTAACTCCTACCAACCTCCCCCCCTAGGAGCATTCGTAGTAGTACTTTGCTTCGAGGGCTAATAAATTTTCCCAATAAGTATGTGAGTTCTTTATGACTAATATTGAGTCCATGGATTATACGCACTCTCACCCTTCCATCATTGCTAGCCACTCTAGTACCGCGCAACTTTCGCTGGTGCATTAAACCCACCATATACCCTTCTTCAAAACAACCACAATACCTACCTATTATGACATTTCCATGGCCATTCCGAGATATATTGCCATGTAACTCCACCATTCCGTTTATCATGACACATACCATCATTGTCATATTTCTTTGCATGATCATGTAGTTGACATAGTATTTGTGGCTTGGCCACCTTTCATTATTTTTTATGCATGTCACTCTTGATCATTGCACATCCCGGTACACCGCCGGAGGCATCCATATAGAGTCATATCTTTGTTCTAGTACCGAGTTGTAAATAAATAAAATTGTGATGATCATCATTATTAGAACGTTGTCACATGTGAGGTTATAAATAAAGAGGCCAAAAGAGTCTCGAAAAACAAAAGAGAAAAGGGTCTCCAACAAAAAGAGGAGACAAAAAAAGGAAAAATGATGAGAGAAAAACAAACAAGGGACAATGTTACTATCCTTTTCCACACTTGTGCTTCAAAGTAGCACCATGTTCTTCATGATAGAGAGTCTCATATTTTGTCACTTTCGTATATTACTAGTGGGAATTTTTTGTTATAGAACTTGGCTTGTACATTCCAATGATGGGCTTCCTCAAATGTCCTAGGTCTTCATGAGCAAGCAAGTTGATGCACGCACACTAGTTTTCTTTTGAGCTTTCATACACTTATAGCTCTAGTGCATCCGTTACATGGGAATCCCTTCTAACGCGCATTGATATCAATTGATAGACATCTCCATAGTCCATTGATTTGCCTAGTTGATGTGAGACTTTCTCCCTTCCTTTGTCTACTACCATGTTCTATTCCACCCATAGTGCTATGTCCATGGCTCACGCTCATGTATTGCGTGAAGAGTTAAAAAAAGCTGGAGCGCGTTAAAAAGTATGAAACAATTGCTTGGCTGACACCGGGATGGGCATGATTTATACTTTGTGTTGAGAAGAGGGAGCATAACGAGACTATATGATTTTGTAGGGATAACCTTCTTTAGCCATGTTATTTTTGAAACTTCGTAGTTTGCTTTTTTCTATGCTTGAAGTATTACTGTTTTGATATTGATAAAACTTTTGTTTTAAATTACATTGATAAATATGTTAGGTAGCATTCCACATCAATTTTTTTGTTTTTATCATTTACCTACTCGAGGACGAGCATGAATTAAGCTTGGGGATGCTTGATACGTCTCCAACGTATCTATAAATTTTTATTGTTCCATGCTATTATATTATCTTTTTGGATGTTTTATATGCATTTATATTCTATTTTATATTATTTTTGGGACTAAACTATTAACCTAGAACCCAGTGCCAATTTCTGTTTTTTCCTTGATTTTGAGTTTTGCAGAAAAGGAATAAAAACGGAGTCCAAATGATCTGAAAATTTATGGTGATTTTTATGGACCAGAAGAAGCCCCCGAAGCAAAAGAGTCCCGAGTCAACAACAAGGGTGGAGGGTGCGCCCCCTACCT
>LR738714.1:123343382-123407790 GCA_902687465.1 Secale cereale
CCCCCCCCCCCCCCCCCGACGTGAAGCCGACGCAAAAAAATCCTACAAATCCTGAAACCCCCGAAAAGAAACCTTGATCGGGAGTTCCGCTGTCGCAAGCCTCTGTAGCCATGAAAAACCAATCGGGAGCCCGTTCCGGCACCCTGTCGGAGGGGGAATACATTATCGGTGGCCATCTTCATCATCCTAGCGGTCTCCATGATGAGGAGGGAGTAGTTCGCCCTCGAGGCTGAGGATATGTACCACTAGCTATGTGTTTGATCTCTCTCTCTCTCTCTCATGTTCTTGAATTGGCACGATCTTGATATACTACGAGCTTTGTTACTATAGTTGAATCATATGGTGTTTCTCCCCCTCTCTACCTTGTGATGAATTGAGTCTTTTCCTCTGAGGTTTTGTTATGTCAGATTGAATCTTTGTATGTGAGAGCACTTGATGTATGTCTTCAATAGGATATCCGTGGTGACAATGGAATGTTCTATTGATCCACTTGATGTATATCTTGGTTATCAACTCGCGGATTCTCGTGGTGACATTGGGGTAATCTATGCATAGGGGTTGGAACACATTTTCATATTATTTTCTCCGATAGAAATCTCAGGATGCTCTTGAAGTTCTTTGTGTTCGATTGAATATTATGAATCTGAAATTGTGTGATGCACATCGGTAATTAGCCCACAGATACATATGGTGACATTGGAGTATCTAGGTGACATTAGGATTGATTGATCCGTGTTATGTGGTGTTATTTTGGTACGAACTCTAGGGTTGTTTGTGGCACTTATAGGAATAGCCCAATAGATTGATCAGAAAGAATAACTTTGAGGTGGTTTCGTACCCTACAAGCAATTTCATCTTATGTTCTCCGCGATAGGAACTTTGAAGTGATTCTTTGTTGCATGTTGATGGATTGTTATATGATCCAATTATGTTATCATTGTTGAGACAACTTGCACTAGTGAAATTATGAACCTAGGCCTTGTTTCCAAGCATTGCAATACCGTTTGTGCTCACTTTTATCATTAGTTACCTTGCTATTTTTATATTTTCAGATTACAAAAACATATATCTACACTAGTACGCGTCGGTGCTATACAAACGGTTTTAAACCCCTTTCCACGATGGAATTTGGAACCGTCGCCTAGTGAGTGTGGGCGATAGGGAGGTCCTTCCCACATGACCCAGAAATCGTTGGGGATAGGCCCTTCTGGGACACCAAATGAGCTCGTGTGCGATCGGGTGAGGCATCGAAACCCAATCATTTCTGTAGGTATGTACATCCCACACGATGAATCCTAGAAAAACATTTCCACAAGTATGTATATCACACACAGTCAATCCAAGGAATACGTTTCCGTTCTTATGTACATCCCACATAGTCAATCCAGGGAAAACGTTTCCGTTCGTATGTATATCGCACACAGTCAATCCAAGGAATACATTTCCGTTCTTATGTACAACCCACACAGTCAATCCAGGGAAAATGTTTCCGTTCTTATGTACAACCCACATAGTTTTATGTGTAGGCTCATGTGTGAAAGGTGTAACTATCTCACACGCTTTGCCTTGGTTAATTGTTTGCTTTTATAAACTACATCACACACGATATGATGAAGAAAACTATGTGGCATTGGGCTATCCATCACAAGCGCTTTTACTGCTAGAACCGTTTGCAAAGATCCATGACACATTTAGTAGGTTTATTAGCTTACAATTAATAATTCCAGTATTACGCAAATTCACATTTCATATCGAACAATTGTTTGCCAATTTCATATCAGGCACATAAATATATTATAACATCACAGTATGATAGCTACATGAAAATTGCACAGTACTGAAGGAAATATGTCCTAGAGGCAATAATAAAGTTATTATTTATTTCCTTATATCATGATAAATATTTATTATTCATGCTAAAATTGTATTAACCGGAAACTTAGTACATGTGTGAATACATAGACAAAACAAAGTGTCCCTAGTATGCCTCTACTAGACTAGCTCATTGATCAAAGATGGTTATGTTTCCTAACCATAGACATGAGTTGACATTTGATCAACGGGGTCACGTCATTAGGAGAATGATGTGATGGACTAGACCCATCTGTTAGCTTAGCACTATGATCGTTTTGTTTTACTGCTATTGCTTTCTTCATGACTTATACATGTTCCTATGACTATGAGATTATGCAACTCCCTTATACCGGAGGAACACCTTGTGTGCTATCAAATGTCACAACGTAACTGGGTGATTATAAAGATGCTCTACAGGTGTCTCCGAAGGTGTTTGTGGTGTTGGCATAGATCAAGAATATGATTTGTCACTCCGAGTGTCGGAGAGGTATCTCTGGGCCCTCTCGGTAATACACATCATAATAAGCCTTGCAAGCAAATGACTAATGAGTTAGTCACGAGATGATGTATTACGGAACGAGTAAAGAGACTTGTCGGTAACGAGATTAACTAGGTATGGTGATACCGACGATCGAATCTCAGGAAAGTAACATACCGATGACAAATGGAACAACGTATGTTGTTATGCGGTTTGACCGATAAAGATCTTCGTAGAATATGTTGGAGCTAATATGAGCATCCAGGTTCCGCTATTGGTTATTGACCTGAGATGAGTCTCGGTCATGTCTACATAGTTCTCGAACCCGTAGGGTCCGCACGCTTACGTTTGATGACGATCGGTATTATGAGTTTATGTGTTTTGATGTACCGAACGTAGTTCAGCGTCCCAGATGAGATCGGGGACATGACGAGGAGTCTCAAAATGGTCGAGACGTAAAGATCGATATATTGGACGACTATATTCAGACATCGGAAAGGTTCCGAGTGATTCGGGTATTTTTCGGAGTACTAGAGAGTTACGGGAATTTGCCGGGGAGTATATGAGCCTTATTGGGCTTTACGGGAAAGAGAGAAGAGGAAGGCTGCGCCCCCCAAGGCCTAGTCCGAATTGGACTAAGGGGAGGGGCTGCGCCCCCTCCTTCCTTCTCTTCTCTTTTCTCTTTCCTTCTCCCCTACTCATACTACTTGGAACGGCTCCTAGTTCTACTAGGAAAGGGGGGATCCTACTCCCGGTGAGAGTAGGACTCCCCTAGGGCGCACCATAGAGAGGGCCAGCCCTCCCCCTCCTCCACTCCTTTATATACGGGGGTAGAGGCACCCCATAGACACACAAGTTGATCAGTTGATCCCTCCCAACCGTGTGCGGTGCCCCTGTCGACAGAAACACACCTCGGTCATACCGTTGCAGTGCTTAGGCGAAGCCCTGCGCCGGTAGCTTCATCATCTCCGTCACCACACCGTCGTGCTGACGAAACTCTCCCGTGAGGCTCTACTGGATCAAGAGCTCGTGGGACGTCATCAAGCTAAACGTGTGCGGAACGCGGAGGCTCCGTACGTTCGGTGCTTGATCGGTTGGATCGCGAAGAAAGTTCGACTACATCAACCGCGTCACTAGACGCTTCCGCTCCCGGTCTATGAGGGTACATAGACACACTCTCCCCTCTCGTTGCTATGCATCTAGTAGATAGGTCTTGCGTGATCATAGGGAAATTTTTGAAATACTACGTTCCTCAACAAGTACAACATATTGCTAGTTCAACTCCATAAGAACAATATTAGAACAATATATTCATTTTCCTAATCGAGATCATCTAGGCTCGTCTTATCCACCTCTGCTTTCAGTTCAGTAAGAACCTGCATTGCACGGGCTAACTAGGAAAGTTCCTCCTCCTTCGCCAACACCATCTTAGCAAAGTTTGATTTAAAAAATCTGAGCTCATTCTCCACCTTCCACTTTTTATCCCACATCTTCAAATATTCTTCAGCGTTGACAACCGTTTCTCTAAGCCTACGTCTGTTCTCTTCCTCATACATGCTCCAGAACTTCGCTAAGTACATCTTCAAAGACTGTGGCCACTCTTGATCAACCCACTCCAAGTAAGAACACTTCCGTTCATCTTATAATATTTAAAACTAGATCAATAACAACTGTAGGGGAAATGGGTTTATTGCAACATAGAAAATCACCAATGCTTATTTTGAAAAACTGAAGAAACATGTTAATTATAACATATCTTCTCAGAAAGATCAATGTGCAAATGAATTAATTGCTACTGAGACAACAACCAAATTCTGGAACATCAGAAGCTATAATTAACTACAACAACGCTACAAGTTCTTACTCGTGTACAATAAATAACAAATTGAACATTTTCTGAGGAAGGTAATGTGGGGACCCTGACTCATAAGTCGTGATCACCGAATGCACGTGTACAGTGATCCCAGAGATCAATGCTCACTGAACACACAGAAGCTGAATAACAAGAGTCTTACATCCATACATACCGTATTACACAAATTGTGACCATTATGGTCAAGTCTTGAATGTAACATTGTAGCGGAAATCTTCAGTAACAACATGGACCCATGCCATCTGGCTTAACCCTACAGGCATTCTGACTGGGAAGCGTCCTAGCTCGCATGTTCTTCACCAAGAAATCTTCATCATATCATGTTCTTTCATGCCTGGCCAATAAAATAACCAGTGGCAAGCCAATGAGTACTTTGAATGTACTCGCAAGCAACCCAAGTGTGATGACAAAATTAATTATGGAAGGCTCTGCTGCTAAATTGGCAGTTTTGCGGAAAGCTAGTTTTTCATATGCAAGTATGATCAACATATAACCAGGGCATGCATGCATCTGCAACAAGTATGAGGAGGTTACAGACATCAACATTGGAAAAGAGTTATGAACAACTCTTGCTCAAGCTCATCGTGACTTCCTCACAAATCATGTCAACAGATTCACCCAAACTATGTTGTTTTCCAGAAACTTATGGACATAGTCTAAGCAGCACCACCCAAATGTCTTTGACCGTGGACACGGCTATTCGAATAGTTTGACACTCTGCAGAGGTTGCACACTTTACCCACAAGATCCGGGGAACTTCCGTGTCATCCACGACCCACGGTACCTCAAGTACCCGGGGTAAGCACCCGATCACTATATTTCCCTAGACAACACTAACACGGAGTCCACTCGATTGGTAGTAACCCCCGTGCCCAACATTTCACATCTTAAAAATTGTGGAGACTCGCTCCCATATTCATCACATACCATTGACACGGGGTACCAACGGTGTGTTCGGTGCCCTGTAAAAACAGTCATGGCCGCCTATCCAAGCACGACCCCGTCCCGAGAGTGACCTCATGTCACCCCCGTCATTAGTAATGCGGGCACCATGTTAGTATCGACCAAGGTAATCAATAATGCCCTTTCCCATTTAAGGGTAGAGTGGTTGCGCATGTTTGGTTGGGACGGTAATCACACATAAATCTAATCCATCTCTGTAAACAACATTTTCATCAAGCCTCGGTACACTACTTCTCCACCAAGTAGTGCCCTAGTTCCTCATCATCTCCCAGGGGCATTAGTGGCACCCACTGGGTTATTTGCAAGTATGTCAAACCACACTTGTTTCTCTCAATGCATAACCCTGACCCATTTTGCGTAGCCAACTACTATAGCATATATCTATCTACTTCCACCCACATAACCCTCATAAGAAGGTAGGGTCATGCTTGATGCAAGTTTCAATAGGAAAGTAACAAAGGTACCAACAAAAGTGGTCACCACCTCTACATGATTCTGATGCATTGATAATAAGGTGCTATGAGACATGCATAAAAAGGTTTCTCGAACATGGTCAAAGGGCTGCTTGCCTGTCTTAACCAAGTCCTTGGGGTCTTCAAACCTTTTGGTCCATCTCCAAGTACTCCGCTTATTTCGTCAACTAACGATGGAAACAATCATAATAAGCAACACAACAAGGCACAAATAAAAGTGCTCTAAAAATAGGAGTTGGACTTTTCTAGGATACCTCTGGTCATATGAAAAATGACCAAGGGGTGGTTTCATAGGTATTGGATCAATGGATAGTTTGGAACATTTCAATATGATGGAATCAAGGGGTTTATGGATTTGCAAGAAGTGTACAGAAATATATTTTTTGAAAAATGAGCAAAGGCACCCATTTAACAAATCATGATTCTAGAAGCATCTAGGAGTTGGTTTCACTGGATTTGGAGTTCAAATGAATTTCCTATGATTTTGCAAAGTTGACAAATATGAAGAAATGGCTCATTATTTTATGGGGTACAGGAAGTATTAATAAAAATGTTCATAAACTAAGTTATGAACTTAGAAGCATCTAGGAATTTGAATCATGGCATTTGGATCAACTTTGAGCTCTCTGTGATTTTCTAAAGTTTATCACAGAAATAGAAAAATGATATTTTATAAATATTTGTTAAGAAAAAGTCTCTGGAAAAATGTGCATGTTGCACCAACAGGTAGATCATGATTTTAGAAACTACTAGAACTTTGAATCATCCAATCTGGAGTTCATTTGATTTATTTATGGATTTTAGAAGTTTACGGAAAAAGAAAAAGGAAAGGGGAAATGATTTTACCCTTATCCTACGCACAGGTGAGATGCAGACGTGGGCCGGCCCAGTGGCATCAGCCGCACGTGCGCAGGGTCCACTCCGGAGGCGTATTTTCCCAGTGCGCCTCCACTTAAACGGAGGTTCCGCCGACGGGGTCACTGACCTGCGGGGTCCACCCGCAGGGTCGTCTCCTTCCTCCCGCACGCGACGGAGGAGGCAGAGGAGGCGGGGCCGAGCGCTTGTCGACGCCCGTTCCGGTGGCTCCGGCCACCTTCGGCGACCGCCCAGACTTCGGCGAGCTCGGGAGGATGGGACGCGTCCACCTGGGGACCCAGTTCCCGCCGGGGAGCGCCCGAGCGAGCGAGCTCTCGGCCGCGGCAGGAATAGGCGATGGCGGGGATCGGCACAGCGGGGAAGGCACGAGGACGAGGAGATGGAGCACGGGGTGAGTTGGCGGTGGTGATGAGAGGGTGCGGGAGTGTTCATGGGGAAGATAGAGAGGCCGAGGTGCCAGAATCCGAGCGGCGGTCGGCGGCGGCACTCCGGCCATGGAGGGGGCAGGAGGGCACAAGAGAGATCTCGAGGATGTCCGGGGAATGCACAACCGAGAGGGGGGGTCAGCAGAGGCGAGAGCGAGCTCGAGGGGTGGCTTAAATGGGCATGGCCGCTGTGCACCGTGGGCGCGGTCCAGGCCATGCTCGGGCGAGCTCTGCGGAGAGGTGAGAAGAGAGGATAAGGAGGGGCCCGACAGCGAGGCGTGTCGTGGACGTCGAGGCGACCTCGACGGACACGCTCGCTCTGCCCAATGCCGCCTGGGTGCCTCGGGAGGGCCGAGCTACAATGCCTTGGCGCACTGTAGCGCGCTCTAGAGCGCGACTTTGGCCGATATGGGCGTGTCGTTGTGCCCTGGCAGTGTCCCCCGGTGTCCAACATCCCTAGGGGTAGTAAACAAGGTGGGCATGGCCTTGGATGCCCTGGTTACCCAATGGAAGAGGAGGGAGGTTGAGGGAGAGTGGGAATTGGGCTGTCCAGCATAGTAAAATGGGGTTTTACCCCCCTCAATCATTGAGCTGTGGTGCAGCCATTGCTGCTGGAGGTAGAAGGGGTCTAGGAGATGATGTGGTAAAAAGTTGGGCTCAAGGAGAATAGTGTAAGTGGTCAAAGTGGTGATTTTTGAAAAGTGACAGAAGGTGTTTGATGCAATTTTGGGCAAGCAAATTAACTCCACTTGACATGAGACATAACAGGATCAAATGGCATATAGAAATAGGGTATTCCACCAAGTTTGAGCTCATTTGAAGAAACTTGCCAATGTAACTTTGGTGAACCCTAGAAATCAGCAGAAATGACTTTTCCAAGATTAAGTTAAGAAAATCATCTCTCCTTGATGCACCACATGGTGTAGTGTCATCATTTGGGGTTGTGAGCATGTCCACAAAATTTGAGGCCATAAGTAAAAAGTTGGCAATGTAGAGTTGTTCAAATTTGGATCTAGTCAGAAAGGGTTTTGGGGCACTTAGATGAAGTTATACTTCTCCAATACTTGTGCCATTTGGCATAGATGCATATTTACATCATTTGAGCATGTGCACCAAGTTTGAGAGCATTTGGACAAGTTTGGCAATGCAAAGTTGCTCAAACTTAAAAATGAACAGAAATGGTTTTGAGGAGATTAGATGATGTTTTATTGATCTTCAAGGCATGAGGCTTTGTAAGCTCATCAAATATGTCATATTTGACATGATAGAATTTCCCTGGAATTTTTGGAGAATAATTCCTTTGTAAATATTTCAAAAGCTTGAAATATCCAAAAAGAGTTTTGGAAGGATTTGCCCAATATTTTGAACATGACCATGTGTTGAAACTCTCATAAATGGACAATATATGTCCTATGAGTTCCCCTAAATTTTGAAAAAATATTTTTGAAATAGTTAAATAATTTTAACCTATTAAAGACCATTTCTGGCCTAAAGAAAAAACATTTAAATAAAATATAAAAATAACTTTTAAAATTATAATTTTGTGGTTTATGGGAGTCCTATACCTAATAGGATTCAAATATACTTTTTGAAAGATTTTTCACACCCTCAATTAAGTACTTTCAGTGCAATCCTCAATTCAGGGGTTTTTGGAAAACTAATTTTAGAAAATACTTTTTGGCCAAATTATTTTTATAAGAAAATACTATACTGTTCTATACACATGGCATGATCATTGGGAAAAGGTTTTGGATCAAGGAGATGAAATACAAGAGTTGGAGGATTTATTTTATTTTTAGAGCACTAGCATCCAGCAAACAGAAAACCAATCAAGCAAGGTCAAAAACACTCAAAAGTTTTTGCCAAACCACATTTTAGCATGATTATTAGCTTAAGTGTAGTGGCATGAAAATCAGGGTGTGACAGGTAAATATAACTTCAACAGCATAGCGACAGTGTTTGGATGACAGCAAATTGATACTAACAGGTGTGTACATGCACAAATTTAGTAACATAAAACTAATAGCACTAAGGCCATCCACTATGTATGCCAAAAGTGGTGTAGAGACAACTGCTGCTACATCTCGCATCGGTGTCCTGCACTAGCGAGCCGATGCAACGAAAACAAATCAGGGACCCGGACTCTGGACCACGTAGTTGCTTCGATGCCCAGTTCCTTCATGCCATAAAGATTTAGTATTTTACTGCTTGGCTGCTCGGATGTGTGGACCAAAGTTGGCTGCACAAACTGCTGAAGCAGTGCCAAATAATTTTCTAATGGCACTGCTGATGAGATGGCAACAATTTAAGATATTAGGTACAAACTGTGACACTGTCTTAGGATGCGTTTGGTTGAAGGTGTGGTATGAATGAGTTGAGACCGCGACAGTGTCTGAATCACATCTAACAAATGATTTGTAACAACAAAAGAGGGTCTAACCTTCTCTGCACATGCCAGAAACTTCCTCCCACTGTCCACAGATTCAAACGGAACTA
The DNA here is from genome assembly GCA_902687465.1 of Secale cereale. Classification (NCBI taxonomy): domain Eukaryota; kingdom Viridiplantae; phylum Streptophyta; class Magnoliopsida; order Poales; family Poaceae; genus Secale; species Secale cereale. The sequence goes on from LR738714.1 coordinate 123,352,821, forward strand.
GCTTCATGCATGGAGATTGATGGTGACAACGAGCAGATAGATCTTCAGCCACCCCGCTCCATTTGTTGCCACCGGTGGTCCTCGGGAGCTACAAGAGGAAGAAATGACTCAAGTCGATCGCCAGGTAAAAATCATTCATTCCAAATCATAGCCCGAGAGAGAGAAGAGAGGCATAACCGGGTGGTGAAGGAGTCGTTGCCGGAGGAGGAACCCCTGGAGAGGTCTTGGAAGAAGACCATGGCGACCCTGGCGGTAGGATGCGAGATGGCGAGAGCGAGGAAGCGGCTATAGCTTACGAAGGAAGGAAGGAAGGAGGAAACAAGGGAAATGTGACTTGTGGTCGGGGAGAAAAGGGGGTGGGGAAGGGGGGAGGGGGCGGGGTACATATTTTGGCGGTAGGCCAAAATTTAGGAAATGTGGAGGGAAACTTTGCGCACGGTGCCGCCGGACCATTCACTTTGAACAATTGTGTGCATTGCAAATGATTCTTCCGCTTTACGCACATGGGATGAGTTTGATAATTCAAATTTTGGTGGAAATTTCCCCGGGTACGTCATTGCATAATTTAACATCGCTTGCTAATTTGGGCACACAAAAGAGCGTACAGCAGACATGCCACACTTATTGAGTCGAGCAATTTTAGAAATTAAACAGAGCCAGTTGACCTAAACATTGCTCTAACAAAAGACTAGCATTAAAAACAAAGCCTAAGTACGCATAATTTTAACAAATCCGCCGCCGCGCCTATGCATCACCAGTGTGAGATGAGACGTCGGTGACTTGTCCTGGCGACATGCCGCCGTTGGTGGACTCCGCGTCCCCCCTGCTAAAGTCGACCGCGTCCTCATCCTCGTCCTTGTCCTTGGCGCCGCCCTCAAGGTTGTAGTACTCGCAGTAGTGGCTGCACCAGAGCTCGCGTTGGTACTCCATCGCGGATTCCTCGACGGACAGACTCTTCTCTACCTCGACCTCGACCACGCGCAACTCCTTCTCCCGGCGCTCCTTGGTCTCCACCGCCTCCTACATCTCCAGCTCCTGCTCGGCGACCTCATGAGGAAGCAAGTGCTCCATGGCCACCGCCGCCTTTTCGGACATGGGTTGCATGCTGGAGTCCGAGGTGGCCTGGAATATCTTGGCATGTGCAACCTCAATCTTGGCATGGATGGCCTCGACCCGGGGCAGGGCGACATCGGCGGCACGGACGGCAGCTCGAGCGCTCTCGGCGTTTGCAACCGCCGTCGCAGCAGTAGCTGCAGCCATCTCGGCTGCTGCAGCTGCCCTGTCGGCTGCTGCAGACGCCCTCTCGGCGGAAGCGGACACGCTCAATGCGGATGTGGCGGCACTCTCAGCGTAGGCGGGCGCGCTCTCCTCTCAGGCGGCGGCACTCCAGGGGGACGGGACCATTGTACGGGCCTTCACGAAGCGTTTCCACGGAGTCATCTTTGTAAGAAGGGGGTGCGGGAATGGGGATTGGGGTTCGTGGATTGGGCGGTTGCCGGCACAAAGCAGACGAGCCGACGAAGCTTAAGGGGGAGACATAACTAGACCCAGATATTTTCATCGCAAACGGTCCCTAGAAACCAACTGTGTGTGCTGTTGTAGATATTTTTTATTAAAATCTCACCTTTTTTGATGCATCCGTCATCGCAAATGTTTTGCACGTTTTTTACGGTTCTTTTACACCATCGTTTGCGATTAGGGTTTCGGACAAAAACTCATATGTTAAAAAGGGATTTCTTCTATTTTGAACTTATTTCAACTCCAGACTTTTTGCGTGTTCAAAATGCACCATTCAAAGCCACATCATCAATTTTCAATCCTTTATGACTTCATTTGGTATTTTTCATGCAGTTACTGATTTTTGAAAGCTAAATGATCCTGAAATTGAAAAGCACTACAAATGACCTCCGAAAAGGTTGAAAGTTGGCATGGTATCATCATTTCACCCACATAGCATGTGCTAAAAATTTGAGAGGGTTACGACAAGACCTGGATGCACTTCGTGTATAAAATGGACAATCTCTTTCGAAGTATCACGGTTTCAAACGAAAACTCATCAGTTACACAGGGATTTCATTTTTTTGAAATTATTTGAACTCCAAACTTTTTGTGTGTTCAAAATGCACCATTCAAAGTCACACCGTCAATTTTCAACCCATTCTGACTTCGTTTGGTATTTTTCATGCATTTACTAAATTTTTTGAGCTAAATGACCCCGAAATTGAAAAGCATTACAAATGAACTCCAAAAAGGTTGAAAGTTGGCAATATATCATCATTTCACCCACATAGCATGTGCTAAAAAGATGATAGGGTTACGCAAAAACTGGATGCACTTCGTGTACAAAATGGACAATCTCTTTCGAAGTATTAGGGTTTCGGACAAAAACTCATATGTTACAAAGGAATTTCATTTTTTTTGAACTTATTTGAACTATAGGCTTTTTTGTGTTCAAAATGCACCATTCAGAGCCACATCGTCAATTTCCAACCCTTTCTGACTTCAGTTGATATTTTTCAAGCATTTGCTGATTTTTTTTGAACTAAATGACCCCGAAACTGAAAAGCACTATAAATGCACTCCAAAAAGGTTGAAAGTTGGCATGGTATCATCATTTCAGCCACAAAGCATGTGCTAAAAAGTTGAGAGGGTTACGGCAAAAACTGGATGCACTTCGTGTACAAAATGGACAATCTCTTTCGAAGTATTAGGGTTTCCAACAAAAACTCATCAGTTACAAAGGGATTTCATTTATTTGAACTTATTTGAACTCCAGACCTTTTGTGTGTTCAAAATGCACCATTCGGAGCCACATCATCATTTTTCAACCCTTTCTGCCTTCATTTGATATTTTTCATGCATTTGTTGATTTTTTTAAAGCTAAATGACCCTGAAATTGAAAAGCACAACAAATGAACTCTGAAAAGGTTGAAAGTTGGCATGGTATCATCATTTCACCCACATATCACATGCTAAAAAGTTGAGAGGGTTACGGCAAAAACTGGACGCACTTCGTGTACAAAATGGACAATCTCTTTCGAAGTATCAGGGTTTCGGACGAAAACTCATCTGTTACAAAGGGATTTCATTTATTTAAACTTATTTGAACTCCAGACTTTTTCTGTGTTCAACATGCACCATTCATAGCCACATCATCAATTTTCAACCCTTTCTGACTTCATTTGGTATTTTTCATGCATTTACTAATTTTTTAAAGCTAAATGACCCTGAAATCGGAAAGCCTTACAAATGAACTCTAAAAAGGTTGAAAGTTGGCATGGTATCATCATTTCACCCACATAGCACATGCTAAAAATTTGAGAGGGTTATGGTAAAAACTAGACGCACTTCGTGTACAAAATGGACAATCTCTTTCGAAGTATGAGGCTTTCGGACGAAAACTCATCTGTTAGAAATGGATTCCCTTTAGTTGAACTTATTTGAACTCCAGACTTTTTTGTGTGTTCAAAATGCACCATCTAGAGCCAATCATCAATTTTCAACGCTTTCTTACTTCATTTCGTATTTTTCATGCATTTACTGATTTTTTAAGGCTAAATGACCCTGAAATTGGAAAGCACTACAAATGAACTCTGAAAAGGTTGAAAGTTGGCATGGTTTCAGCATTTCACCCACATAGCATATGCTAAAAAGTTGAGATGGTTACGACAAAAACTGGACGCACTTCGTGTACAAAATGGACAATCTCTTTGGAAGTATCACGGTTTTGGACAAAAACTCATCTGTTACAAATGGATTTCATTTTTTGAACTTATTTGAACTCAAGACTTTTGTGTGTCCAAAATGCACCATTCAAAGCCACATCATCAATTTTCAACCCTTTCTGACTTCGTTTGACCTTATAAAGACATTTAAGTGATTTTCTAGCCATTTAATGACCGTAATTCAAATTTGAACTACATCTACATGCAACGCCTAACCATAATGGTTTGAAAAATAATATTTTTGTGTACTTTTGTGCGAGTTAAAAAATCTTCAGACCATGTACATATCCGGTGTTAAAAAAAGAAAATGTAAAGATCTGGCAAGACAACCGGCCCCACACGATTGGCACTCTATTTCGCGCCTAGTGGTTTGGAAGGTGAATGGTGGAGGTTATTAATCAGACACGGTTCTGTATAAGAAACCGTCAGCTATTATGTTCACACGGATTCTAATGTGGCAATCGTGTGTAATTCAAACTACAGTCGTCGTAAATTCCGGCGGCAGGCGTGTGTACTATTCCCGTCGATCTTGATTCCAGCCGCCAATAAATACTACCTTGCTCACGTCGTCCGCCTGCATTCTCATCTACATCCTCCCCTCGCTCGCCCCCGCTCTCTCTCTCTCTCTCTCTCTCTCAAAGCACTGCCATGGCGCCACCAATCTGCCCACGTGCCGACGAGGAGTCGCCGCCCCCAGAGGATGCTCATTCGATGAGCAGCGACGAGGAGAACCCTTACGCGCGGTCGGATGAGGTTGCATCGTACCCCCAACTTTGGATTGGTTTTGGGGCCAATATAATCTTTGTCTGTGGAAGTCACTATCGCCGGCTGAGAAAGCTAGGCAAGTGGCGTTCAAGAAGGAGATGCCGGAGGAGAAAGCCAGGTACCAGGCGGCCTGTAAAGCCTGTGATACCGCCTGGAAAGAGGAGAAGGTAGAGCTTTGGGGGCGGGCGCGTCGTCGTGCGGAGGAGGTGTACGAAGACGGGTACTTCATGAGGAAGGCCAAAGGCGCTAGGCGCCTCATCGCTGTGTGGAGGTGGGCCGATAAGCTCCAGTGTGCCATCGACGAGGAGCTCCAGTGGGCGCCCAATGAAATGGCAAGATCGTCCGTGCTCGTCCGCCAACAAGAGATAGATTGGTACGTCAAGCGCTGCGAGCCGAAGGAGGCGAAGTACTGCCTCTGCGCTGGGATGACACCGCGCATCAGGAGTGATTATTAGTTTTAGTATTGTTTGTTTTCAATATTATGTATTGTACCTAGTAGTTAAGTATCATCATGTATATGTGATGATATTATATATATTCTATGATGAACTAATGAACAATTAATATAGCTGAATTCCATTTTCTATCTGTTTTTGTATACTAATTTGAATCTAGCTGTTATCATCCACATATACGGAATCGAAAGCGTATATACACACATTGAAACAGAACATATAAGAATAGAAAATAGAGTTGAAACAGAGCAATTAACAGAGCAATACTATGATTGCTATTAATACATAGTTATCCACATCGAAACCACTCAACAAAATAAAACGCATCCATGATACCATGACCAGCAGCCCTTGCCTACGGTAGCTCTTGGCCCTGCCCGAATTTGTGCAGGCGTTCGTCCAAGCGGTCGACACGCTCGCGGTACATCTGGAGCGCGATCTCGAGCTCCAAGTTGGCTATTTCATCGAAGATCACTAGCTCGAGGATGCGACAACCATGTTCCTCTACTGCACCTAGGTGGACACCTGGGCCAAGGAGGCGGTCGAGCCTACGGACCAGCGCGTTGGCATCCAGCGGGCCGCGGACAAGGCGACGGTGCCACCCATGCGAACGGCACGGCGGGCGTCCTATGCAAGTACGGCGTGGCTGGCCTCTGGTGCAAGTACGGCGCTGAGGGCCTCTGCCCACTCCTGGCGAGGAATGGGGGTACTGACGGGATGTGTACACAGCTGCAACGCCGTGTCGACAGGAGGCAAGCGCCGATGCATCCTCTCATGTTGTGCGTCGCGCCGCGCCTCTCTCTCTGTGGTGCTCCAACGGTCTATCCGTGCGGCGAGCCACAGCCTATTTGCGCAGACGCGCCTAGCTTGCTCTGCGGCATGCCATCGATCATGTTGTGCAGCGAGCTGCAGCCTGTCGGCGCTGACATGCTTATCTTGATCCGTGGCGCTCAAGCGCCATGTGCCAAAGGTCTTCTCAACCCTGGCGATGACACGCATTACAGCATCGTCCATCGCATTGCCGGGGAGCGCCTCGGCCTCGACGGACCGTGGCGCCTGCTCGTTTTCCTCATCGACGAGGTTGATGGCAGAGGCGACGCTTTGGTGGGTTGGCATGCTTGGAAAAGGTGGGTGTGCTACAGGCTACGCATGTCGCCTCCGTGCGTCGCGCGCTGCCTAGGTTTATGCGCAATATCGCTGGGTGGCGGGAAACAGGTGAGAAAATGGCGGGAAACGGTGGCGTGTTCACAAAACGCCATCAATTAATGAAAACTTAGCATAGAAGGAACATCGAGCTAGCACAAAAAGTATATGATGATTAGATGAAGACGGATCACACTAGGGAACCCGTCGGTGATGAATTCATCATTCGCAAATGGTTGAATACTAGCAAGCGGTTGCCCACAAAACACACGGCTTATTCCATCACAAAACAGGTCGGATGGATCAACTGTATGCCATGTATCTCACATTGTCAAAAAGTAATGCGGTAGACCTTCTTTAACATGTGTTAAAAAATTTCAAAACAAGGACCTTGAGGTTAATTCCACCCCACAACACACACGGCTTATTCCATCACAAGCAGGTCGGACGGATCAACTGTATGCCACATATCGCACATTCTGAAAAATTAATGCAGTAGACCTTCTTTAACATGTGTTAAAAAAATTCAAAACAAGGACTCTGAGGTTAATTCCAATGATGGGATGTACCATAAATGTCCCTAATGGACCTTTAAGATAAATCCAATCAATGGGTTTAACATCAAGACAACTTCCCATCCGGTCACCCATCTCATGGCTGCTCTAGCCTGAGCACAATTAACTTGTGAGTTCTCTTAGATGAGCTATTGGTGGAACAACTAGTCCTTGCTGATATAGGATGCCCTCTTCGCATCCTTATGGCGTACCCGGATGACCGCCCGTCACCTAATGGCCAATGGATGTTGTGTAGACAGAGCATATCACATACGTCTTATTAGAAGCAATTGTTTGTGTTATTATCGGTCTTCGGACACATTTATGTTTACAGACCTGTTCGACGCATATCACACACACATTGTTATATTGAATCGTTAATGTTCTCTTATCTCAACGCAAACAGTTCATCCGAGTGAACTGCATGCCGTATATCGCACACACCTTGATCTGGCTGGCCGTTTCTTTCGTGTTGCCTAATCACAAACAGTTCATCTGAGTGAACCGTATGCTGTATATCACACACACCTTCATCTGGTTGCCCATTTCTTTTGTTCCTCCTCATCGCAAACAGTTAATTGAACTAAACCGTATGCCCTGCATCGCACACGCAACTAAACTCTGAACCGTGTTTGATGCATCCGTAATCGCAAATGTTTTACACCGTCGTTTGCGATTATGGCACCGCACATAGTTTCGTCGAAGGGTCTCTGATCATAGTGTCGCGTTAGCAGCATCCTGCAGTAGTGTTACCATCTATATTACACTTGTATCACCATCTCTTTGCCGAACTAGTGCACCTATACAATTTACCATTGTATTGGGTGTGTTGGGGACACAAGAGACTCTTTGTATTTGGTTGAAGGGTTCTTTGAGAGAGACCATCTTCATCCTACACCTCCCACGAATTAATAAACCTTAGGTCATCCACTTGAGGGAAAATTGCTACTGTCCTACAAAACTCTGCGCTTGGAGGCCCACATGAATCTACAAGAAGAAGGTTGTGTAGTAGAAATCAGCTCCTGGAGGGGGGCGCGCCCTGGTTGGTTGTGCTCACCCAGCCCCCCCCCCCTCCGGTGTTTCTTGGCTCAAGTATTTTTCTTTTATTCTGAAATAATTCTCCAAAAAGTTCCGTTCCATTCCGAGAACTTTTATTTCTGCACAAAAACAACACCATGGTAGTTCTGCTGAAAAAAGCTTCAGTCCGGATTAGTTTCATTCAAATCATGCAAATTAGAGTCCAAAACAAGAAGAAGGAAAAGTAGATACGGCGGAGACATATCAACTCCCCCAAGCTTAAACCTTTGCTTGTCCTCAAGCTCTTCAGTTGACAAACTAAAAGTGAAAAAGAAAAACTTTTACGAACTCTTTTGCTCTTGATTACATAAATAAGCTTAAGTAGCACCCAAGTTTTCAGCAAAGATCCTGACTAACTGAAAGTGCAGTATATCGACTAGAGGGGGGGGTGAATAGGCAATTTTTATGAAATGCTTCAAAACATGGAAGTTTCGAAGACAAAGGATAAATCCAATCCTATTTATATGCAGCGGAAAGTAGACTACACTAGACAAGCCATAGTCAGGTATTCAATAAAGCGAAAGCATGAAGACTAATAGCAGCTAGGCAGTAAGGATCAAGATGGGAGATGGAATGAAGCCAATTAGAACAAGTAGTCACACACAGTGAAGTCAATCAGATAAGGCAAGCAGGCAATGACTTCACAACATAAGACAGTAAGTAAAGGGAAAGAAAAGGATAGAATGAGTAGCTCGGGGAAGATAGTGACTTGTTAGACCAGTTCCAGTTGCTGTGACAACTGTATGTCTGGTTAGGGAGGCTGAGATTTAACTCAGAAGACCGTGTCTTGACCTTATTCCCCTTGAGCTAAGGACACCTAGTCCTCGCCCAATCACTCTGGTAAGCCTTCAAGGTAGACTTCCAAACCTTCACAGACTTCGTTCACCGGCGATCCACAATGACTCTTGGATGCTCAGAACGTGACGCCTAACCGGCTGGAGGAAACACAGTCCTCAAGTGTAATAAGTCTTCAGGTCACACAGACAGAAAGACTTCAGTGATGCCTAACACTCTTTGGCTCTGGGTGTTTTGGCTTTGACTTCGCAAGGATCTCTCTCTCAAATGCTTCGGAGGTGGGTTGCTCTCAAACGACAAAAGCCGTGCAATAACTCTGAGCAGCCACCATTTATGGTGTAGGGGGTGGGCTATTTATAGCCACTGGGCAACCTGACCTGATTTGTCCGAAGTGACCCTGGGTCACTAAGGAACTGACACGTGTTCCAACGGTCAGATTTCAAACACTCACACGGCAACTTTACTTGGGCTACAAGTAAAGCTGACTCATCCAGCTCTGGATAAGATTTGCTCTCACTGTCTTCGCTCGAAGACATAGGATTTGGTTGAGCATCACTTCAGTCACTCTGACTTAGTTCACTTGGACCCCACTTAACAGTACGGTGGTTCCTATGATTCAACAAAGAAGAAAACGATACAACAAAACATCCAAGTCTTCGCGCTCCATAGTCTTCACACAATGTCTTCTCTTGTCATAGTCTTCAATATGATTATCTTCATGTACCACCATTGTCGTCAATGTCTTCATACATTTTTAGGGGTCATCTCCGGTAGGTAAACCGAATCAATGAGGGACTACTACCTGTGTTATCCTGCAATTCTCACGAACACATTAGTCCCTCAACCAGGTTTGTTGTCAATACTCCAAAACCAACTAGGGGTGGCACTAGATACACTTACAATCTCCCCCTTTTTGGTGATTGATGACAAACTGGTTGATGTTTTCAACGGGGATAAATGTTTGTGAAATTGTAAAGGATAAAGTTATTGTCTTCGTAAGTAGCAAAAGGCTCCCCTTGAAGATGTGCATATAGTTGATTTGCCTTTGAATGCAAATGCACATGGCAGGTTGTACTTGTGGAGATCCTCTTCAACTTATGAAGACAATCCATCATGCACAATTGATATATAATGATATGCATAATGAGAAATGGACGTCTGCAAAAATGACTAAGTGCGGAATATAACGTAGCACATGCGGAATTTAACATCGCATTACAGAGTACCAGAAAACATAGCAGACGACCATCAGTTTAAGTGTTACATCTCAAAGAATCAAATGTAGCAAAAACGAGAGTTGTAAACACTAGGAAAAATATGAAGGACCCGCCCATATGGACCCGCTTGAAGACTATCAACTCATATGCTTCTCCCCCTTTTGCCAGTAAGGACCAAAAAGGTTTGAAGACATAGAGCCTCTACTCGTTCCCAGTTGGAGCAGGAGAGGATGCAGGGTCGGCGTTGGTGTTTAGCGGTGCAGAAGTAGTTGGTGCAGTGTCGACACGCGATGAAGGAGGAGGTGGTGAGGTAGCATCATCTTGATCATCTATCACCCTAGCGTCAACCGTTGCAGCGGAGGAGGAGTAGTCAGAGTCTTCAAGAGATGGAGTTCGACGCAGAACAGCATTCCTTGGAGGAGTGTGGTCAAACTTGAATCTTTCTGTGAAGCCATCGTCTTGAAGATCCGCTTCAGCACTCAGCAAAGTTAAACTCTTCCATGACCTCCGACAGGTTTCATGAGCAACAAAAGCATTCTTGGTGGCAAGATTGCGAATGCGATTGACGTCCACCAAGAGGCTTTGCATCTGACGCTTCGGCTAGTAGTGATGCTTATCCTGTTTCTGATGGAGGGCAACCAGAAGCTCTCGGTTATTGAGAACACGAGAACGCTTCTGAGGCCTTTGGGCAATGGTGCTCTCAGTAGCTTCAGTTTCAGCATGTCGAGGTAGACGAGTATGGTCAGCCAGAGGATAAACGCGAGAGACTGCTGGAACTCCTTCAATTTGCTGAGTGAAGCTCTGGTGATCAGCGTTGTGAAGACTAATAGGCTCTTTGGCAGGCTCTTGGTATATAGCTTCAACTGACATATCAACCTCTGGCAAGAATATGTGATGGTTGCGAGCAGAAGGCTGATAGGTGATAGCTGAATGAAGCTTGATGAGGCGCATAATCCATGGAGCATAGAACTTGAGACCAAACAGATCAGAGCCAGACAAAGCCAACTGCCGGATGAAGAAATCTTGAGCATTGAAGCTGAAGACATTGAAGATATAGAAGACCAATGTCTTCATTGTGCCTTCAAGCTTGGCTGATGAAGAATGCCCTTTGACAGGCCATAGAGGACGCCTGATGATATGATAGATGGTGCGTGGAAGATACTCTAGGTCTTCAACAAAGAATTCCTCTGGATATTCAGCATCGCTGGGCAAGGGCTTCATCATGCTCAGCATTTGGCTCATGTTGGGCTTGCGCTTCTGAAAGATACTCTCCAAAGCTTCATTGTGCAATTGACAGCCAGGTTCATACAATTCTCCTGGAGTGGGCAGGCCAGTAAGCTCAATGAGATCAAAGGCTTTGGCTTCATGATGGACATTGCCTGTCATCCACTCAAGGACCCATGTCTTCGGATCCCTGATGTAGCTTCGAATGTGGAGGGTTGCATAGAATTGCAAAAGCAGCTCTTCATTCCAATGCTCCTTGTCAGTCACAAAGTTGAGAAGGCCAGCATCACGGAAGCAATCAAGAGCTTCCTCAAGATAGGGCAGTCCAGCAATAGCTTCTATGTCAAGACGCATATGAGCGAAAATGTGCCCTTGATCATAGAGTACTCTTGAGTAATAACTGCACTGCTGATGGCTCCAGAACCTATCTGATGATATTCTTGGCTTGGAATAGGGGTTCTTGGCGTTGTCAAAGAATGTGTTGTGCGCAGTGAAGCTATTGGCATTGAAGGACCCTTGAGAGATGGCAATACCTGGAAACCTTGGCAGTCTTGGCTTAGGCTTCTGAACCCGAGGCCTGTGCTCAACATGATGGTCAAATTGAGGACCAGCAGCATGCAGCCCAGCGGCAGGCGGTGGAGTCAGAATGGTCCATCGGACAGAGATGAGCTGATCATCTTGGTTGTAAGCTTGCTCAATTGTATGGGGCCTTGGAGGCGGAACAGGAGCAGAGGCAGGGGCTTCAGGCTGCTGATTTGCTTGAGGTGCAGCACTTGCTTCAGGCGCCATCACTTCGGGCACCATAAGGACTTCAGGTGCCACATTGGCTTCATCCATGACCACGTCATTGGCTTCAGTGTTGGTGGTGGCAGCCTCTGAATTTGTAACCTTCACTTCAGGAGCTGGAGGGTCGGACACGTTCTCCTCGAGAACAGGGGGTGTGGCAACACGTGCTTCTTCTTCTTGGGGTTGTTCTTCTTCGGATGATGCAGCTGGAATATCTTCAGCCGCTTTGGCTTCAGATTCTGAGAGGTTCACAGTAGGAGTAGCTTCAGGAACTAATTGTTGCTCTTCTCCTTTTGGAACACCTGGGGTAATGACTTGAGGCCTTGGTCCTTTGCGAAGCCTGCGAAATGCTGGCGACACCTGAGGGGATGGAGTTGGTTGGGCCTCAAAATCTTTATCTTCAAGCACCGAACTGGTGACTTGAGTTGGGGGAGTTGCTGGTGTATCTTGTGGGTGATCAGCCCACGAGTCATCCTGTGCAATTGGCGTCAGTGGACGACCAATGCTGATGCGTTCGTTGTTCGTAAGAACAGGCGAAGATTCCATGTTGTACTCGATGTGAGGAAGGACTTCATCATCTTCAACATTGTCATTAGGACCAATGTCTTCAGTTGCGGTGGGGTCAACAGCTAGAATGTATTCAGCCTCTATGGGAGCAGCCTCATGGACTGTCATGCGACGTTCTTGGTGTGTAGATGCGGGACGAGCAACTGATATGGGCTCGACAAAGATGGGCTCTGTGGAAGCAGCCTTGTCATTCTTTGTCTTGTGCTTCTTGGTGGGTGGAGCATCATCAGTTGTTTGCTTGCGCTTGCGAGCTTCAGCTTCAGCCACTTTTGTCTTCTTGAGCTCTGAAGCAGCTGGGGTGACCTTAGGCTTCGTGCCAGTCATGCTGGCAGGGAAGACAATGCAAGGCATTTCCTGCCTGGATTCTTCAGCATCGGGCACAGGTTGTTTCTTCTTCTTCTTGGCAGCCATCCTAGGGTCAATACCAGGACGCCCAAGGGCCTTGCGCTTTTCAGCTTCATTATAGGCTTGAACGCATTTGGCAGCCAAGGCCTTGATTCGCTCACGTGAACCTTTGGCTTCTTCACGCCTTTTGCGAAAGGCTTCCTTGAGCTCATGCATCATGACCTTGAAGTTCTGGATCCCTTGGACGCTGAGCTTGTCCACATGCTTCTTGAACTGAGCCTTTTCATAATCAATCTTTTGCTTCAGCTCAACAATTCTCTGAGCAAGATCTAGCTCAGAAGCAATGGCGCCATTGAAGGAGACGTTGAGTCCAACAGGAAGCTGCAGATCGTCAAAGCTGAGGATGGGGGTGTCAAACCATTCATCAATGAAATTGTTTAGCACTTCCACATCGAAGAGCGGCAAATCATTGAAGATTTTTGTGTCTTGCTTGCTCTTGATCAATTGCTCTAGAGCATCGTCACCTAGATCTTCATAGCTCGAGCGATCAATGGCTTCATTGCCATTCTTCAGAACAGCGTCAGGAGTGAGAGCTGGACTGGGATTGTGCAAGGGCTTCTTCCTTAGCTGTCTGCTCTTGGAGATGCGAGAGTGCTTCTCAGACTGCACACTTGGTGCTGGTGGAGCAGTGGCCAAAGGCTTCACTCTCGAATCAATTTGTGGAGTGGTCTTCGAAGCCTTGGATTTCTTCTTCTTCTTGGGCTTTGGAGTTGCAGGCGCTTCATCAGAATCAGCATCATCTGCAAGTTGATCCACATCCGCCCCTTGAACCCTGATGTGACTGATGATGCCTTCTAAGTTGTAGAAAGAGCCAACCAGGTTTGGTTCAGCTTCGCGGGTGCCATCAGCATGGGGCACTGAATGGCCAGGATTGAAGTCCAATCCCCAGTTCTTCTTGTTCTCTTTGGCTGAGTTCTTGGCATATTGGAGATTGCGCTTGAACAAATTGTTGTCGTGACACCAGAGCGGAGAAGAAGGATCGGCATCAGCTGGTTGTGGCCCTCTGACCATGCAAGGGTAGAAGCCTTGAGCAATGGCTTCAGCTCGAGTCCTGGGTGGAAGATTCTTGTAGGTAATATCTCCCCATGGACGCTTGATGGCATTCTTTTCAGCATACTCTTGGGTCACGAACCTGTACTTGAACCACTATTCAGCCCAATATCTTCGAATCCATTGGATTTGTGTCTTCCTCTGATTGTAATCCTCCTCTGGATTAGTCTTGTACTTTTCACTTAGATCAGGAGGCAAATCTTTAGAGCTGTTGCCACCGCGCTGTGTGCCACCCTTCCTAACTGACTTGTCAGTTGCCATTGGGTTCAATCTGAAAGGCTTCAAACTGCTGGCAAATGCTTCGGTCTGCTGGTCAGACAGGAACTGGCTTCAAGAGAGTGAATATGACGCTGCAAGAATTCTGCAAATGAATGCAGACTATGAGAACCAAGGGATTCTCCCACGGACATGTACCTGTGATAGCATTAGAGATGCGAGGGAAGCGGAAGAGGTCATATGCATTCTCAGAAGCTTTAGAAGATAAATCAGTTTAGAAGACTTTGACCTCATAGCACGAAGACATTCACTTATATGATGAGAGTTGGTTCGAGATTTGTACGAATTCATGAATAGGTACAAGTGAGTAATCTAACTATGTTTGAAGCATATGTGAATGTACTAGGCAAGATATGAGATGCAGACAGGATAGATCTATATATGTGTAGGCAGAAACTTCTTGTGGTAAAAGTGATGAATTTGTTTGGATCAAGAAGATGGTAAAAAGAGAGTTTAATTTACCACACGATGAACTGCTTAGACGGAGAGGAATTGGATGCCGAGCAGTTAGATCTTCCGTGCCCTAACTTGGCGACGGAGGACATCTACGGCGGCAGCGGAGAAGATGATGTGCGCGGCCGGCGTGAAGAAGGCGTCGACGAGGTCGCGGCAGCGAAGCGCTTCGTCGCCGGCGTCGTCGAGAGCTAGCGGAGGCGCTAGGGTTGGTCGAGGTGGAGAGGTGGTAGAAGAATTTTTGACCATGATGGGACGTGCATTTATAAGCATGGGAGACGGCACAATGCAATTACGCAGGTGCCCTTGGCGGTTCACATCTGAGGGACACGTGGCGGACATGTAACACATTGGGAGTTGTTCCACGATCCCACGTACGCCACGACTGTCGGAGTGGTCGTTCCGGCTTCTCCGGGTTTCAGTCATAAAGGATGGAGCATTAAAATCATATTTAAAGTTTGTCTCTGTATCTTCTGCTGACAAGGACGCAGAGAAGATATTTGACAGTTCCAACAGAATGCATATGATTTGGACAGACAGAGTTTGAGATGAGAGAGCATAGAGAGGTTAGGGTCCGATCACATTCACTTAGTTCAAAAGATTCAAATAAGAAGACATAGCTATAAGTGAATGCTGTAGAGGACAGAACACAAGTCTATATGTATATATATATCCTATATGAAGACAAAACCAAATGTGAAGACTTTGCAAAAGTAACGCCATGAGAAACACTTCAAATAAAGATTTCGTGATGGCGTTACCCACCGTATAGGATGTATTAGACGCAGACACGGCGCACAATTATCGTGGCGCTCCGAAGTCAAATTACTTGTTAATGTATTCACACTTAGTGTCACAACCCTAGTTCTGGTATGCACTAGGTTAGCCTTGTTGTTGCATCATGTTTAATTTTTTTCAAATGAAATTGAAATGAGGACTTGTGAAACCCTCAGAAACCCTTTTGAAAATGACCCAAATAAAAGTTGCTCCAAAAAGGTCCAAGAAAATGTTCATGTGGCCCTCTAAAAATATTGGTCAGAGATAAAAATCAAGCCAATATTATTAGGAGCTCATAAGTATTTATTTTGGGCATTTGGAATTAATGCAATAGTTATTTGCATTGGATATATATATATATATTATATATTTTATATATGTCCAAAATTCTGGTTGTTTATTTTTAGGGGCTTGGGTTAATTTCTAGGTCCCTGCAAAATAAATATGTCAGAAGAAATAATTGATTTAATTTAGATATTAAATCAAAACAAATGTCAGAAAATAGAAAACAGAAATAAATAAAAGGTTAGAGCTCACCTGGGCCACTTGCTGGCCTGGCACTGGGCCGGCCCAGCTGGCAGCCCAGCCCACCGAGCCCTCCCCTGTCGTCTTCCCCGACGACAGGAGGCCGAGCGTGTGGCCGGCGTGCGCGCACGGCCGGAGCGCCATGCCTCCTGCCTGCCTGCCCTCCCCTCGCCGCCTAGCCGCTTCTGGAGGCGCCACACACTCCCCCTCGACCCTCTCGCACTCTCCTGGCCCTCTTCCCTCCTCTCCCTCGCTCTCTCCCGCAGCTCCCGAACGCCGCCGTCGCCGTCGATCGCCGCAGCCGCAGCCACAGGCCACCCCTCGCCCCTCCGAGTAGCCCGAGAGCTCCGCCACTTCACCCTCGTCCTCTCCGTCGAGCCACAAGACGCCGGGTGCCCTGGAACACCGCAAACGCCGTCGTCTTCCTCCTCGGACGCCGACGATCGCCGCCGATGATTCGCCGCCTTCAGCGCCTCCCCGAGCCCGCTAACCTCCCCAGCAGAACCGTGGGGAGCCCCCGGTTCTTTTCCCCCTATCCTCGCCGTCGTCTGCGGCCTCTAGCCCCTACCTCCGCAGCTGCCCGACCTCACCGCCGCCGGCGATGCCCCCGTCGTGGCCACAGCCACCCACCCTCCAAGCAGAGCACGCCACCGCGTCCGCCGTCTCACCAAGAGCCCGTAGCGCCCCTCTGTAGCTCTCCCCGTACCCTGTAGCCCCAGACCCGACGATGGCCGAACTCCGGCGCCGCCGCGAGCTTGTTTCCGGCGAGCTCCGGCCGTCCCAGCCGCTGCCTCTTGCGGGAATGGACGCGGACGAGCTCCAGCAGCTCGCCCGTGGTCTCCGCTGCCCATTTGACCCTCGAAGCAGGAATCCCGAAGCCCTCCGCCGCGTCTTTGGTCGCCGGCGTCGAGCCGCCGGTGGGATTTGACCGCTGACCGGCGTGCTTTGACCCCCTGTGTCAATGACAGGTGGGCCCCACCCTTTTAGTTAGTTGACTAATTAAGTTAATTAATTATTTTTGGTTAATTAGATTGGCCACTGACATGTGGGCCCAGCCCTGCTAATTATTCCTGTTAGATTTAATTTAGAGTTAATTAACTCAGTTAATTAACTGAGTCACTGACCAGTGGACCCCACTGTCAGGTTTGACTCTGGAACAGCCCCTTTGACCTGCTGACGTCATGCGTGTGTCATGCTGACGCAGTAATCCAGTTCTGGTTTTTAAATAAATCTTAAATGATTTATTTAATTCCGAAATTGGTTTAAACTTCAAAAAATCACAGAAATTCAACCGTAGCTCAGAATGAAATAATTTATATATGAAAAATTATCAGAAAAATTCAATATCCATCTGTATCATTTTCATGCATGACAAATTAAGTTAAACCTACTGTTTATATGAAAACACATATATGGCATTTTATAATACTTATTAAAGAGTTGCATTTGAACCCTTGGTTCAAATGGAGTTCAACGAATTAAAATGCTAGTTGCATTAGCTCAAACAACATCATAACTTCATGCCATATCATGCATCATATTGTTGCATATGCTTGTGTTTGACTGTCGGCACCGTTCTTCTCGATAGGTCCATCTCCGGAGACCGATCCAGAGTACCTGTCAGAGGAGCAGTGCTCTGCACGTTGTTTCACCAGGCAAGCAAACCCCTTTGTTCATTCCGATACAATCCCTCTCTCGCTCCTGCTCCCTGTTATTGCATTAGGACAACAACGACTTCAACTGCTACTTTATGCTGCGGTAGTTGAACCCATTCCTCTGCATGACCTGTCTTTCCACAGTAAATAGTTGAAACCCACTAGCATGTGTAGGAGTTGATTGAAACCATGATGTGATCTTACCATGCCTTGCTTGCTATTGCTTAGAGTGTGTCAGGTCTAATTCATCGGGAATGAATTAGAGTGAAATGATATGTTCTGATGCTGAGGGTTAAACGTGTGAACACGATTTGGTAAAGGTAGCGGTGAGAGGCCATGTAGGAGTACATGGTGGGTTGTCTCACTGGAACCGTCCCTAAGAACTGAGTTCTGTGTATGTTGTCCAATGACTAGTTACTACCACACATTGGGTTCCAGTAACTCGACCCCTCTCGACTTATTAATCAACATGATCTCTGTCCAGGAGTTGCAACTAGTTTCTGGTGTTTGTAGTTAGTGTTAGTAGTCTACCAAGTGGCACTCGGCCAGTGGGCTTGGGACAGACTAGGCACCGTGGCACGGTGTACCAAGCGTAGATCCACTCGGCGAGGTGGGCTTGGGAACCCTGCGCACATCATTTGGGGCCGTGAGCGACACCCCGGCCGGATCTCCCCACGGATGGAACCCGAATAGGGGATAAACCTGGACGAGAGACTTGTGTGGTTAGTCAGGTCGTGGCCGACACCCTCGCCAGGCTTCCGCTTGAAGGTTGCCGAGATACACGAGATGTACCTGGCGGTAAGTGGCGAGAGCGTGTGTGAAGAAGTACACCCCTGCAGGGTTAACATGATCTATTCGAATAGCCGGGTCCGCGGATATGGACTTCTTGGATGCTTACGTGGTACATAGATAACTTGAAGTGGATACTCTAAAATACTCAAGACAAGTGTGAGTGCTATGGATGGCCTTCTCGTAGGGAGACGGGAGTGAATCCATAGTGGCGTATTGTGTGGTGCTTAGTGGACTCGTGTGCGCCACCTCAAAGAATTACCAGCAATCGTAGAATAGGATAGCCACTGAGGTAAAGCTGGCTTGCTGCAACTAAACTCCACTTTGCCATCTTGATACAAGTGCATGTATGATAGGATCTGATGTAAGTCTTGCTGAGTACCTTTGTACTCATGTTTGCTTAATTTATATTTTGCAGATAGGATTGATGTCTCACTAGTAGTTCTGCTTGGACTTCGACAAGTAGCTTGTACCTCAGCTACGATCTTGGACGAGTGTTGTAGATAGTCAGGCTCTTCAGCCTTTTTCATTTGTAGATGTCTGTACTCGGACATGTAGTGCTTCCGCTTGTTGCTTGTATGCTCTGAATGTTGGGTCGTGAGACCCATGTTTGTAATACTTGGCTCCTCGGAGCCTAATGAATAAATACTTTGTTTATTAGAGTCTTGTTGTGATGCCATGTTGTATTTGCACATATTGAGCATATTGTGTGTATGTTATTGAAATGCTTGGTATGTGTGGGATCCGACACCTAGTTGTTTACCCTTGGTAGCCTATCTTACTGGGAAATGTCTCCTAGTGCTTCCACTGAGCCTTGGTAGCTTGCTACTGCTCCGGATCACTTAGGCTGACCGGCATATGTCCTTCTTCGTTCCTGTGTCTGTCCCTTAGGGGAAATGTCACGCGTTGTTCCTTTAAGTCCTTGTAGCTTGCTACGACTTGGGTTCATACGTTGATGACCGACACGTTCGTTGCTGGGTCATGAATGCCTGTCTCTGTAATTTAGTGCCACTTTTGGTTTATAACTGGTCATGTCGGCCCGGGTTCTCTGTCATATGGATGCTAGCGACACTATCATATACGTGAGCCAAAATGCGCAAACGGTCCCGGGCCAGGTAAGGTGGCACCCGTGGGGATACCGTGCGTGAGGCCGCAAAGTGATATGGTGTGTTACATGCTAGATCGGTGAGACTTAGGATCGGGGTCCCGACAGCTTTGGTATCAGAGCCTGACTGCCTGTAGGATTACCAAGCCAAACTGGTCGAAGTTGAGTCTAGAAATTCTTTAGTTATATAAGGGAATTGATTGTGGAAGGGAACGTAAGGCTCTTTTTACTCCTTATACCTCATGCCTTCTGATCTGAGTCATCTTACCTTTCCTACGGGGTTAAGGAACTAGGCTTTCTCTTCCGTCTATCAGGATCACGAGTTACTACTCCGTAGTTCCTTAAGATTGGTTGATCAGAGTTCTACTCCTGTTTTCAAGTTTTTCCGGTGAAGTTGTTTTAGTACTATCACAGAACCTTGAGTGAGATGTTGAACTACCCTTTGTTAGCAGGATGTCTCATTCTGAGCATTTTACTGCCGTTATGCTGCCGGAATTATCCTAGTAGTTCGAGAGATACTAATTTCTTGTTCTACCTTATGCCTTCTATAGTTGTTGATGTTTCCGTCTTCGGTTTCGCTTCTCAGGATGTCTTCAGTTAAGCGAGGCTCAACTGCTCGTAGACAGAACCACGGAGATGGTAGGGATGAGGAGGATCCTCCCGACCAACCTTCGTTGGCAGAGTTAATGTTAGAGATGGAGAGAAACAAGCGAGAGTCTAACCGCCTGTTGGCACGTATTGAGGAGAACACCGCACAACAGTGCAAGGAATCAACCACCATCCATGACTTCATTCGTCTGAAACCACCCACCTTTCATCATTCCATTGAGCCACTCGATGCAGATGACTGGCTCCGTAGTATCACTCACAAGCTGCGTTCTGCGAACGTAGCTGAAGATGACAAGGTTATCTATGCCACTTATCACCTGGAAGGTCCTGCTAGTCTTTGGTGGCAGAACTATGAGGCCATGATTCCAGCTGACCAGATTCCTACCTGGAGAGATTTCACCGAGGCTTTTCGTGAGCATCATATCCCTGAAGCCCTTATCGATCGTAAGAGAGAAGAGTTCTGTAGTCTTACACAGGCTAAGATGGCTGTTGATGCTTATAGTCGAGAGTTTGAGAACCTCGCCTGCTATGCTACAGAAGAAGTGTCCACGGACGCCAAGAAGCAGGCTAGGTTCCGGAAGGGTCTCAACCCCAAACTGCGTCGTGATCTCCACTTGCATCATTGCAACACATTCCAAGCTCTTGTGAACAAGGCCATCAACGCAGAGACAGCTCAGCTCACTTACGATGAGTCTCGTAAGCACACCCTTGATTCGGGATCTTCCTCCGGTTCTAGTTCTCAGAAGCGCCGGATCTGGGTTCCGAACTCTGTTCTTCCACCCACTTATCTTCCGAGGCCATCTCGTATGGTACCTCTTCCAGTTCAGCAGTTTGCTCCACCCAGGTCTATTGATGGACCGTTTGTCAATACGGGTCCACGTCCTAATCCCAGGATTTGTTACAAGTGCGGAGAGCCGGGCCACATTGCTCGTATTTGCACCCAGACCCGTGTTGCTCCATCCCAGTCCGAGAAATCTGTTAGACGTGATAAATCATCACGCAAGATGATCCGTGTTAAGTCAGCTCCCATCGAACATGGACGTGTGCATCACGTCTCAGCCAATGACGCTCATGATGATCCAGATGTCGTTCTTGGTACACTCCTTGTCAATTGTCATCCGGCATCGGTTCTATTCGATACTGGAGCCTCTCATTCTTTCATTTCCGAAAGTTATGCCCGTTTGCACGACATGTCATTTTGTGATATGCCTTCCCCACTACTTATTCAAACTCCTGGATCCAAATGGCAGACTTCTAGTGTAAGCCATGGTAATGAAATCCTTGTTGACAGACTTGTGTTTCTTGCATCACTTGTAGCCCTCAAGTCTTCAGATATTAACATCATCTTGGGTATGGACTGGATGACAGCTCATCATGCCAAGATTGATTGTTTCACTAGGTTTGTTCAGCTTACACATCCATCTGGTAAGATAGTCACTGTCAACACTAGAGTTGCAAAGCGTCAACTCTATTCCCTTAATGCCAGCCCTCTCCCAGATCTTGAAGATGTTCCGGTAGTCCGTGACTTTCCGGATGTCTTTCCAGAGGAACTGCCAGGTGTTCCACCTGATCGAGATGTAGAGTTTGTTATAGAGCTTATCCTAGGAACCGCTCCAATCTCTAGGAGACCCTACAAAATGGCACCCTTAGAACTAGCCGAGCTTAAGAAACAACTTGATGAGTCCTTGCAAAAGGGTTTCATCCGCCCTAGTTCTTCTCCCTGGGCTTGCCCCGTCCTCTTTGTCAAGAAGAAGGATGGTACGGATCGGATGGTTGTAGATTATCGTCCCGTTAATTTGGTCATGGTAAAGAACAAGTATCCGCTTCCCAGGATCAATGACCTGTATGATCAGCTCGCTGGATCCTCAGTCTTCTCCAAGATGGATTTGAGGTTAGGATACCATCAAATCAAGATTAGAAATGGGGACATACCCAAGACGGCTTTCGTCACTCGTTATGGTCAGTACGAGTACACCGTCATGTCCTTCGGTTTAACAAATGCTCCAGCCACCTTCTCCCGCTTGATGAACTCGATCTTCATGGAGTACTTAGATAAGTTCGTCGTGGTTTATCTCGATGATATTCTTATTTACTCGAAGAACGAGGAAGAGCATGCCGAACATCTTAGACTTGTTCTAGAAAAACTCAGAGAGCACCGCCTTTATGCCAAGTTCTCCAAGTGCGAATTTTGGTTGCCAGAAGTGACCTATCTTGGCCACGTAATCTCTGGTAAGGGCATTGCTGTCAACCCCGAGAGAGTTCAGGCCGTTCTTGATTGGACTCCACCTGAAACAGTTAAACAAGTTAGGAGTTTCCTTGGTCTAGCCAGTTATTGTCGCCGCTTTGTTGAGAATTTCTCTAAAGTGGCCAAACCTCTCACGGAACTTCTTAAGAAAGATAAAAAGTTTGAGTGGTCCCCACAGTGTGAGCACAGTTTTCAGGAACTGAAAAGACGCCTGACT
Organism: Secale cereale; assembly: GCA_902687465.1. Classification (NCBI taxonomy): domain Eukaryota; kingdom Viridiplantae; phylum Streptophyta; class Magnoliopsida; order Poales; family Poaceae; genus Secale; species Secale cereale. Next base: position 123,375,235 of record LR738714.1, read on the forward strand.
TCTGCTCCCATACTTGTGCCACCGGATTTCACTAAGGACTTTATTATCTACTGTGATGCCTCACAACAGGGACTAGGTTGTATTCTTATGCAGGATCGTCGTGTGATTGCCTATGCATCTCGACAGTTGCATCCACATGAGGAGAATTATCCTACACATGATCTAGAGCTTGCAGCCGTAGTCTATGCACTTAAGACCTGGCGACATTACCTTCTTGGTAATCGTTGCGAGATCTACACCGATCACCAGAGTCTCAAGTATATCTTCACCCAACCAGATTTGAACCTTAGGCAAAGACGTTGGTTGGAGTTGATCTCCGATTACGACTTAGGGATTACCTACACCCCAGGCAAGGGCAATGTCATGGCTGATGCGCTAAGTCGTAAATCCTATTGCAACAATCTCATGTTGCAGCAGGGCCAACCACTTCTCCATGAGGAATTATGTAAGCTTAACCTTCACATTGCTCCTCACGGATTCCTTTCTACCTTGGTGGCGAAACCTACTCTTATGGATCATATCATAGAAGCCCAGAAGCATGATACCGGAATTACCCGGATCAAGAGAAACATTGCCAAAGGTATTGCTGGTAATTTCTCCATAGATAACCGAGGTGTTGTTCTCTTCCAAAACCGGCTGGTGGTTCCCAAGAAGCAACATCTTCGGCAATTGATTCTTAAAGAGGCTCATGAATCTCCTCTCACGATTCATCCCGGTAGTACCAAGATGTATCAGGATCTACGCCAGAGATTCTGGTGGACTAGGATGAAGAGAGAAATTGCTGAGTTCATTGCTAAATGTGACGTTTGTCGTCGCGTTAAGGCAGAACATCAAAGACCTGCTGGCACCCTTCAGCCTCTAGCTATTCCTGAGTGGAAATGGGATAAAGTTGGTATGGACTTCATCACCGGCTTTCCCAGGACCAAGAGAGGGAATAATGCTATCTTCGTAGTCATTGATCGTCTCTCCAAAGTGGCTCACTTTCTACCTGTTCGAGAAAGTATCACTGCTAGTCAGCTTGCTGACCTGTATATTTCTCGAATAGTGTCACTTCATGGTGTCCCACTAGAGATCAATTCAGACCGTGGTAGTCTTTTCACTTCTCATTTCTGGGAGAGTTTCCAGACTGCCATGGGCACCCATATATCCTTCAGTACCGCTTTCCACCCTCAGTCAAGTGGTCAAGTGGAACGGGTTAATCAAATTCTCGAAGACATGCTTAGAGCCTGCGTTATCTCATTCGGTATGGATTGGGAGAAATGTCTTCCTTTCGCCGAGTTTGCTTATAACAATAGCTATCAATCCAGTCTCAAACAAGCTCCTTTTGAGATTCTTTATGGACGAAGATGTCGAACACCTTTGAACTGGTCAGAAACCGGTGAAAGACAATTCTTTGGACCGGATATGATCCAGGAAGCAGAAGAGCAAGTTCGCATCATTCGTGAGAAATTGAAAACAGCCCAGTCTCGTCAAAAGAGCCAATATGATCATCATCATAAGGAAGTGGCTTATGAAGTTGGTGACAAAGCTTATCTTCGGGTTACTCCTTTGAAGGGTACCCATCGTTTCGGTATCAAGGGCAAGTTGGCTCCTCGTTACATTGGTCCTTTTCGCATTCTCGCTAAACGAGGAGAGGTTGCCTACCAATTGGAATTACCCCCACATCTTTCTCGAGTTCATGATGTCTTCCACGTCTCTCAACTCAGGCGTTGCTTCTCGGATCCCATCCGCGGAGTGGACCACGAAACGCTTGATCTCCAAGATAACCTCACATATCGAGAGTATCCCGCTCGCATTTTGGATCAAGCAGAGCGTGTCACTCGACGTCATAACATCAAGTTTCTCAAAGTTCAATGGTCTCATCATTCCGAGAGAGAACCTACTTGGGAGCGAGAAGATCGTCTCCGACTGGAGTACCCCACCTTCTTTCCGCCTACTCCTGAATCTCGGGATGAGATTCTTTCGAGTGGAGGCGAGTTGTCACAACCCTAGTTCTGGTATGCACTAGGTTAGCCTTGTTGTTGCATCATGTTTAATTTTTTTCAAATGAAATTGAAATGAGGACTTGTGAAACCCTCAGAAACCCTTTTGAAAATGACCCAAATAAAAGTTGCTCCAAAAAGGTCCAAGAAAATGTTCATGTGGCCCTCTAAAAATATTGGTCAGAGATAAAAATCAAGCCAATATTATTAGGAGCTCATAAGTATTTATTTTGGGCATTTGGAATTAATGCAATAGTTATTTGCATTGGATATATATATATATTATATATTTTATATATGTCCAAAATTCTGGTTGTTTATTTTTAGGGGCTTGGGTTAATTTCTAGGTCCCTGCAAAATAAATATGTCAGAAGAAATAATTGATTTAATTTAGATATTAAATCAAAACAAATGTCAGAAAATAGAAAACAGAAATAAATAAAAGGTTAGAGCTCACCTGGGCCACTTGCTGGCCTGGCACTGGGCCGGCCCAGCTGGCAGCCCAGCCCACCGAGCCCTCCCCTGTCGTCTTCCCCGACGACAGGAGGCCGAGCGTGTGGCCGGCGCGCGCGCACGGCCGGAGTGCCACGCCTCCTGCCTGCCTGCCCTCCCCTCGCCGCCTAGCCGCTTCTGGAGGCGCCACGCACTCCCCCCCGACCCTCTCGCACTCTCCTGGCCCTCTTCCCTCCTCTCCCTCGCTCTCTCCCGCAGCTCCCGAACGCCGCCGTCGCTGTCGATCGCCGCAGCCGCAGCCACAGGCCACCCCTCGCCCCTCCGAGTAGCCCGAGAGCTCCGCCACTTCACCCTCGTCCTCTCCGTCGAGCCACAAGACGCCGGGTGCCCTGGAACACCGCAAACGCCGTCGTCTTCCTCCTCGGACGCCGACGATCGCCGCCGACGATTCGCCGCCTTCAGCGCCTCCCCGAGCCCGCTAACCTCCCCAGCAGAACCGCGGTGAGCCCCCGGTTCTTTTCCCCCTATCCTCGCCGTTGTCTGCGGCCTCTAGCCCCTACCTACGCAGCTGCCCGACCTCACCGCCGCCGGCGATGCCGCCGCCGTGGCCACAGCCACCCACCCTCCAAGCAGAGCACGCCACCGCGTCCGCCGTCTCACCAGGAGCCCGTAGCGCCCCTCCGTAGCTCTCCCCGTGCCCTGTAGCCCCAGACCCGACGATGGCCGAACTCCGGCGTCGCCGCGAGCTTGTTTCCGGCGAGCTCCGGCCGTCCCAGCCGCTGCCGCTTGCGGGAATGGACGCGGACGAGCTCCAGCAGCTCGCCCGTGGTCTCCGCTGCCCATTTGACCCCCGGAGCAGGAATCCCGAAGCCCTCCGCCGCGTCTTTGGTCGCCGGCGTCGAGCCGCCGGTGGGATTTGACCGCTGACCGGCGTGCTTTGACCCCCTGTGTCAATGACAGGTGGGCCCCACCCTTTTAGTTAGTTGACTAATTAAGTTAATTAATTATTTTTGGTTAATTAGATTAGCCACTGACATGTGGGCCCAGCCCTGCTAATTATTCCTGTTAGATTTAATTTAGAGTTAATTAACTCAGTTAATTAACTGAGTCACTGACCAGTGGACCCCACTGTCAGGTTTGACTCTGGAACAGCCCCTTTGACCTGCTGACGTCATGCCTGTGTCATGCTGACGCAGTAATCCAGTTCTTGTTTTTAAATAAATCTTAAATGATTTATTTAATTCAGAAATTGGTTTAAACTTCAAAAAATCACAGAAATTCAACCGTAGCTCAGAATGAAATAATTTATATATGAAAAATTATCAGAAAAATTCAATCTATCCATCTGTACCATTTTCATGCATGACAAATTAAGTTAAACCTACTGTTTATATGAAAACACATATATGGCATTTTATAATACTTATTAAAGAGTTGCATTTGAACCCTTGGTTCAAATGGAGTTCAACCAATTAAAATGCTAGTTGCATTAGCTCAAACAACATCATAACTTCATGCCATATCATGCATCATATTGTTGCATATGCTTGTGTTTGACTGTCGGCACCGTTCTTCTCGATAGGTCCAGCTCCGGAGACCGATCCAGAGTACCTATCAGAGGAGCAGTGCTCTGCACGTTGTTTCACCAGGCAAGCAAACCCCTTTGTTCATTTCGATACAATCCCTCTCTCGCTCCTGCTCCCTGTTATTGCATTAGGACAACAACGACTTCAACTGCTACTTTATGCTGCGGTAGTTGAACCCATTCCTCTGCATGACCTGTCTTTCCACAGTAAATAGTTGAAACCCACTAGCATGTGTAGGAGTTGATTGAAGCGATGATGTGATCTTACCATGCCTTGCTTGCTATTGCTTAGAGTGTGTCAGGTCTAATTCATCGGGAATGAATTAGAGTGAAATGATATGTTCTGATGCTGAGGGTTAAACGTGTGAACACGATTTGGTAAAGGTAGCGGTGAGAGGCCATGTAGGAGTACATGGTGGGTTGTCTCACTGGATCCGTCCCTAAGAACTGAGTTCTGTGTATGTTGTCCAATGACTAGTTACTACCACACATTGGGTTCCGGTAACTCGACCCCTCTCGACTTATTAATCAACATGATCTCTGTCCAGGAGTTGCAACTAGTTTCTGGTGTTTGTAGTTAGTGTTAGTAGTCTACCAAGTGGCACTCGGCCAGTGGGCTTGGGACAGACTAGGCACCATGGCACGGTGTACCAAGCGTAGATCCACTCGGCGAGGTGGGCTTGGGAACCCTGCGCACATCATATGGGGCCGTGAGCGACACCCCGACCGGATCTCCCCACGGATGGAACCCGAATAGGCGATAAACCTGGACGAGAGACTTGTGTGGTTAGTCAGGTCGTGGCCGACACCCTCGCCAGGCTTCCGCTTGAAGGTTGCCGAGATACACGAGATGTACCTGGCGGTAAGTGGCGAGAGCGTGTGTGAAGAAGTACACCCCTGCAGGGTTAACATGATCTATTCGAATAGCCGGGTCCGCGGATATGGACTTCTTGGATGCTTACGTGGTACATAGATAACTTGAAGTGGATACTCTAAAATACTCAAGACAAGTGTGAGTGCTATGGATGGCCTTCTCGTAGGGAGACGGGAGTGAATCCATAGTGGCGTATTGTGTGGTGCTTAGTGGACTCGTGTGCGCCACCTCAAAGAATTACCAGCAATCGTAGAATAGGATAGCCACTGAGGTAAAGCTGGCTTGCTGCAACTAAACTCCACTTTGCCATCTTGATACAAGTGCATGTATGATAGGATCTGATGTAAGTCTTGCTGAGTACCTTTGTACTCATGTTTGCTTAATTTATATTTTGCAGATAGGATTGATGTCTCACTAGTAGTTCCGCTTGGACTTCGACAAGTAGCTTGTACCTCAGCTACGATCTTGGGCGAGTGTTGTAGATAGTCAGGCTCTTCAGCCTTTTTCATTTGTAGATGTCTGTACTCAGACATGTAGTGCTTCCGCTTGTTGCTTGTATGCTCTGAATGTTGGGTCGTGAGACCCATGTTTGTAATACTTGGCTCCTCGGAGCCTAATGAATAAATACTTTGTTTATTAGAGTCTTGTTGTGATGCCATGTTGTATTTGCACATATTGAGCATATTGTGTGTATGTTATTGAAATGCTTGGTATGTGTGGGATCCGATACCTAGTTGTTTACCCTTGGTAGCCTATCTTACAGGGAAATGTCTCCTAGTGCTTCCACTGAGCCTTGGTAGCTTGCTACTGCTTCGGATCACTTAGGCTGACCGGCATATGTCCTTCTTCGTTCATGTGTCTGTCCCTTAGGGGAAATGTCACGCGTTGTTCCTTTAAGTCCTTGTAGCTTGCTACGACTTGGGTTCATACGTTGATGACCGACACGTTCGTTGCTGGGTCATGAATGCCTGTCTTTGTAATTTAGTGCCACTTTTGGTTTATAACTGGTCATGTCGGCCCGGGTTCTCTGTCATATGGATGCTAGCGACACTATCATATACGTGAGCCAAAATGCGCAAACGGTCCCGGGCCAGGTAAGGTGGCACCCGTGGGGATACCGTGCGTGAGGCCGCAAAGTGATATGGTGTGTTACATGCTAGATCGGTGTGACTTAGGATCGGGGTCCCGACACTTAGAATGTAGTCTTCATTGATTGACGATATACTTTACTTCGTGTGTTGCACCTAAGTCATCAATTTGCATAAGTGTTAGGATGTGTGCCTGATTACAGGACATTTGAGGATTCTAAGATATTTAGCTCACACCGCAACTTGCAAAACCTTTTCTCATCCAAGGGCTTTGTGAAGATATCTGCCAGTTGCTCTTCATTGTTGACGTGTATGATATCAATATCTTCCGTCATGACATGATCTCTGAGAAAGTGATGACGAATTTCAATGTGCTTTGTCTTCGAGTGCTGAACTGGGTTGTTGGCAATCTTGATGGCGCTTTCATTGTCGCAGTAGAGTGGCACATGCTTCAGATGGACACCATAGTCCTTGAGAATTTGCTTCATTCAGAGAAGCTGAGCGCAGCAAGATCTAGCAGCAATGTATTCAGATTCAGCAGTGGAGAGTGATACACAATTCTGCTTCTTTGAAGACCAACAGACAAGAGATCTTCCTAGAAAGCGACATGTGCCTGATGTAGATTTGTGATCAACTTTGTCACCAGCATAATCAGCATCTGAGAATCGAAGTAGATCAAACTCTGAGCCCTTTGGATACCATAATCCTAGTGTTGGGGTGTAAGCCAAATATCGAAGTATTCGCTTCACAGCTAAGTGATGCGACTCCTTTGGTGCCGCTTGATATCGAGCACACATGCAAACACTAAGCATAATATCTGGCCTAGATGCACATAAATAAAGCAAAGAACCAATCATGGAGCGGTATACCTTTTGATCGAACTCTTTACCATTGGCGTCGGGACCCAGATGGTGTTTAGCTGGCATAGGCGTCGAGTACCCTTTGCAGTATTGCATTCCAAACTTCTTCAGGCAGTCTTTGAGGTACTTCTCTTGAGATATGAAGATGCCATTGCTTTGCTGGCGAATTTGAGGACCAAGGAAGAACTTCAGCTCACCCATCATGGACATCTGATATTGCTGTTGCATCATGTGACCAAACTCATCACTGTATCATTTGTCAGTGCAACCGAAGATAATGTCGTCCACATAGATTTGGCAGACAAACAGTTCATCATCATATGTCTTCGTGAAGAGTGTGGGATCTAGGGATCCAGGTTTGAAGCCTTTGCTCTTCAGGAAGTCTTTGAGTGTGTCATACCAAGCACGAGGCACTTGTTTGAGGCCATACAGTGCCTTGTTGCGTTCATATCCATACCAGGATGTTTTGGATCTTCAAAGCCAGGTGGTTGTGCAACATACACCTCTTCTTGTGGGTCCTCGAGACCCAGGAAATCCCGCCGGACAGAGGCTCTCCTCCCTCGACTCGAGGCGTGAAGTAGTGGCGGAAAAGGGCTACATTTGGGAAGACTCCGACAAAGTTTTCGCACAGATGTGCAAAAACGGCCATGGTCAGAACGGCGTTGGGGGTGAAGTCAAGGAGGTGGAACCCATAGGTGTTCATGATATCGAAGAAGAACTCAGAATAGGGCGGGCAGAGCCCGCAGTAGCAGAACAGGGCGAAGAACGCATATCCGCCCAGGAACATTTCGCAAGCAATGGCCGGGAGTACCTTGGTGCGCGGATGTGCCCGTGTCTCCCTTGCCCAGAAAAGGTAGAAGGCCTACCTCAGCTCCTTCGCGTTAAGCTTGGGGGGGAAGACAGCTTTCTTCTTTCGCAGCGCCGCGAGCCGCAGCGCCTCGGCCGACTTCGCGGACTTCCCCTTCTCTCCTTTCTGAGCCATGGCGGAGGCAGAGGGGGAGGTCGGCGCCGCTGGTGGTGCTGGTGGCGACGGGGGGCGGAGCGCTGCTCTCTTTCGACCTTCGGGAAGGAGGGGAGCGGCGGAGGTTTCTGAGGATTGAAGCAAGCAACGGGCGGATGGATGAACTGCCCCTGTTTCCCCTGTTTATAAGGGGGGAGGGGGCGGACGTTCCGCATTTCCAATTAAAGAAATCACCCACGATCTCTCCCACGACGCCGCGATCGACGCGTGCCGTTAGGGGAGGGCGCGGTGGATACGGAGAAAGATCCGGCGTAAACCAGGCCGCGCGTGCCCGTGCACTGTTTTGGGCCTGGCCCAACAGCGGTCGGCACCGTGTATGGCCCAGGCCCGGGGGCTTCTATCGGTGTAATAAAGTAGGGGTACCTTAGTATCCCGAACTTGTGCACGGGCAGTTGCAGCGTCCCGCGGCAAGGCCTGCCGGGCGACCACCGAGGTTCTTTATGATTCCTTTGGAGCCATTCAAAAACAAAGTATCCAAGGCAAGGAAACAAGGCCCGGGCAAGAGGAGCTTGTCGGGAAGGCCACTCAAGGCACAAGACACTGGCAAGAGGAGCTTGCCGGGAAGGTCCTCCGAGGCATCTCAAGAAACTTGCCGCGACGCGCCACGCGTCCCGGCAAGACCCGGTGAGCGACAAGCCCCCGAAAGCGACAAGATGGCAACCGCGGCAAGACGCTTGCCGCGGCAAGCTTCCACTCAGTACCCGCGCTCCAGTGCATCCACCCACGTGTCGCTCTGGGGCCATCCCAGGCGCACGTGGCGGAAGGCTGTGCAGCCAGGGGTACACGGTGGCGAGCAGCGATGACAAGGCTACCGTCGTGGCGGACGGTGGCGCCCCTGACGGCCACTTTTTGCACTGTTTGGGCGACGGCGACGGGCATTTAATGCCCTTGTCCCCTGCCGTCAGGGTTAGGTATGGAACACTGTTCCAACTACCACCCTTTTTACATTTTTACCCTCAACTGCGCTACCACCTGTCGGTGACCCCTTGAGCTTATAAAAGGAGGCCCATGCGCACGTAGAGGGGGGGTTAGACACTCGAACACTCACACGCTCGGTCTCGAAGAGTACTGTAGCTTCTATCGCTCTCGAGCCAAGAACTCAATACAAACCAAAGCAGGAGTAGGGTTTTACGCATCCGTGCGGACCGAACCTGGGTAAACTGCTCGTGTGCCTCGGCTCGATCCGCTCTTTGTGCAATCTCCGCCCCCTTGCCGTACCGAAAAGGGGCTCCGGTCCCATAGGTGTTCGTGGGTGCATCAGTTTCCCCGACGCATAGGTTATCTCCTTGCGCTTCGAGTCTGCATAACTCTTCTGCATGGACTGAGCTACCTTCAGTCTATCTCGAATCAACTTAACCTTCTCCTCAGACTCTTTGATTAAGTCTAGTCCAAACAACTGTCGGTCTCCAACTTCGTCCCACGACAACGGTGTTCGGCATCTCCTTCCATACAATGCCTCGAACGGTGCCATCTTGAAACTGGCCTGGTAACTGTTGTTGTATGAGAACTCTGCGTAGGGCAAGTTGTCATCCCAACTTGATCCATAATCTAATGCACAGGCTCTCAACATATCCTCCAAAATCTGATTGACTCTTTCAGTCTGTCCATCTGTCTGCGGATGAAATGCTGTGCTAAACTCTAGCCTGGTACCCAAAGTTTCATGTAACTGATTCCAGAACTTTGAGGTAAACTGGGTTCCTCTATCTGATATGATGCTCCTCGGAACTCCGTGCAGACATACGATTCTGTTCATATATATCTTAGCCAACTTCGCACTGGTATATGTGGTTTTCACAGGAATAAAGTGGGCTACCTTCATCAATCGGTCTACTACTACCCAGATTGAATCATATCCTGCTTTGGTCCTGGGCAATCCGGTGATAAAATCCATGCCAAGCTTCTCCCACTTCCATTCGGGTATTGGCATAGGTTGTAACAATCCCGCTGGCTTCTGATGTTCTGCCTTCACTCTCTGGCATACATCACAAACTGCTACATACTCCGCAATATCCTTCTTCATACCGGTCCACCAGAAAATATCCTTCAAATCCAAATACATCTTAGTATTTCCTGGGTGAATCGAGTATGGTGAATCATGAGCCTCTTTTAAAATCAACTTCCTAATCTCCGGGTCATTGGGCACATAGATTCAATCCTCAAACAATAAGGTGTCGTGTTCATCCTCACGAAATCCTTTAGCTTTACCTTCGCTCATCCTGTCCTTTATAGCGACAATCTCCTTGTCAGCTTTCTGAGCTTCTCTAATTTTATTCATCAGGGTAGACTGGATTTCTAACATTGCTACATAGCCTCTCGGAACTATCTCCAAACATAGTTCTCGTAGGTCCTCGGCTAACTCCTTTGGAAACTCCTCCTTCGTTAGGGTATTGACATGGCTCTTACGGCTTAGCGCATCAGCTATTACATTAGCCTTTCCAGGATGATAATGCAATCTCATGTCATAATCCTTAATGAGTTCCATCCATCTCCTTTGTCTAAGATTCAGCTCCTTCTGAGTGAATATATACTTCAGACTCTTATGATCCATATATACTTCATAATGGTTTCCAATGAGAAAATGTCTCCACGTCTTCAGTGCATGCACTACGGCTGCTAACTCCAAATCGTGGGTGGCATAGTTCATCTCATGAGGTTTTAGTTGTCGCGAAGCATACGAAACAACTCTTCCTTCCTGCATAAGAATTGCTCCAAGTCCTCGACGTGAAGCGTCGCAGTACACCTCATAATCCTTATGTTGATCTGGCAGAATCAACACAGGGGATGATACCAACCTTTTCTTCAACTCCTGAAAACTAGTCTCACATTCTTCGGTCCAACTGAACTTGGTTTCCTTCTTCAACAACTCCGTCATTGGCTTTGCAATCTTCGAGAAATTCTCGATAAATCTCCGGTAGTATCCTGCGAGTCCAAGAAAACTCCGGATCTCTCCAACGGTCGTCGGTGCTTCCCAATTGGTCACGGTCTCCACCTTGGCGGGATCTACTGCTATTCCTTCTCCGGATATAACATGTCCGAGGAATCCGACTTCCTTCAACCAAAACTCACATTTGCTAAACTTGGCATATAAATGAAGTTCTCTGAGTTTCTCCAATACCAGACGCAAATGCTCTTCATGCTCCTCTTCATCCTTCGAGAAGATCAAAATATCATCTATGAACACTATGACGAACTTATCCAAATACTCCATAAACACTTTGTTCATCAGGTTCATAAAGTAGGCCGGTGCGTTTGTCAGACCAAATGACATAACGGTATACTCATACAACCCATACCTAGTGGTAAAGGCCGTCTTAGGGATATCTTGCTCTCGAATCTTCAATTGATGGTACCCTGATCGTAGATCGATCTTCGAAAATACCTTAGCTCCTTGCAATCTATCGAACAGATCATTGATCATTGGCAGTGGGTACTTATTCTTGATCATTACTTCATTCAATCCACGGTAATCAACAACCATTCTTAACGATCCATCCTTCTTCTCCACTAGAAGTACTGGCGAACCCTAAGGCAAAGAACTTGGGCGTATGAATCCTTTATCTAGTAACTCCTTAATCTGCTTCTTAATTTCCTCCAAATCCTTTGCGGGCATCCTATAGGGTCTCTTAGAAATTGGCCCGGTGCCTGGCAAAAGTTCAATCAAAAACTCTATATCTCTATCCGGTGGCATGCCAGGTAACTCCTCTGGAAACACATCCGGATAATCCTTCACTATTGGCACTTCCTCCTGAACAACTCTCGTGAGAGAATATACTTGAGTCCTTGTAGGCGAATGCCTAGATACATACTTAATCCTTTTTCCCTCCGGGGTGGTGAGCAAAATAGACTTACTGGCACAGTCAATGTTACCACCATACTTTGACAACCAATCCATACCTAATATCACATCCAATCCTTGTGACTCCAGAACTATTAGGTCAGAGGGAAAAGTATGGCGTCCTATGATCAATGGCGTCTGAAAACATCCTTGGTGTGCCATATAATCTGCTCCAGGTGAACTTACTAACATGGGGGTCTTAAGAACTCGGGTGGACATCCTATGTCTATTTACGAATCCCCTTGAAATATATGAATGCGATGCACCAGTATCGAAAAGAACTATTGCGGTAAATGTCTTAACCAAAAACTTACCGACAACAGCATCTGGTTGCTCTTCTACCTCCTCCACGGTCACGTGGTTCACTTGTCCTTTGTTGAACGGGTTGGGATTCTTCCCGGCGCTTCCATTGCCGTTCCCATTCTTAACTTCTGGGCATTCATTGGCATAATGTCCAGTCTTTCCACACTTGTAACAGGTGACATGGCTAAAATCCCTCTTGGTGGGTGTGGACGGTGCAGGGCGGTTCTGGTTTCCATTGGTTCCATTCCCATTCCCATTACCATTGCCATTCTTGGTGCCATTGTGGTTGTGTGAGCTACTTCCTCCATGGGTATGCTCAAACTGTCCTACTGCTTTAGGGGTAAAGCGAGGCTTCTGCTGAGCTCCAGAATTATACTTTCCTTGCCCATACTTCCTCTTGCGACTCTCAATCTGCTGATGTTTCCTTTCAATCATCAGGGCTCGGTCAAGCAACTCCTGATAGTTATTGAAAGTTGCCACCATCAGCTGTACACTCATCTCATCATTCAGCCCTTCCATAAATCTCTCCTGCTTCTTGGCATCTGTGGCCACATCGTTTGGGGCATAACGAGATAGGGTACTAAACTTATCCACGTACTGGGCCACAGTACGGTTTCCTTGGCGCAAGTTGCGAAACTCCTGCTTCTTCATACTCGTTGCTCCAGTCGAGACATGGGCAGTACGAAAAGCTTGCTGAAACTGATCCCAAGTCACATTGGCTACGGGGTAAGTGGCTGTGTAATTCTCCCACCATGCTGCGGTTGGTCCAGACAACTGGTGTGCGGCAAATCGCACCTTCTCAACATCCGAGCAATTGGCGGTGGTCAAATCCCTTCCAATCTTGCGTAGCCAGTCATCAGCCACAATTGGTTCGATGCTGCTAGCAAACACGGGTGGTTGCAACCTTAAGAAACGTGTTAGGTTGTCCACAGGTGGTGGTGGTGGAGGGTTGTTGTTGTTGTTGTTGTTCTGGTTGTTCTGAGTGTTCTGGACAAGAAGTTGCATCAGGGTGTTCTGCTGCTAGATCAACTGAGTGAGCTCAGGGGGAAACTCGAATTCACGTCTTGGAGGCATCTGATGGGTGTAGAGGGAAGAGATTAGTATAGAAAAGAGGTCTAAGGGAAAATCACTACCCATATGCACATGAGACAAACACACAATCATTTCACACCAATCAATTTCAAACAAGGTCTTACAAATCTAACGATCGTTTGCAAAAGTGCTCTAAATCTAATATCTGGAGGTATACTACTAGTCACAGGGTGGTCATCTAAAAATATTGATCGGCAGAGGATTCCATAATATCTGCTCCAGCTTCATCTTCATAGTCTTCATCCTTGCTATCCTCAGCTTCCGAATCCGTGTCATCTATGATGATATAATTTTCCGGTGGTATTTCCTTGGGTTCTTCTTCCTCGTCTTCTTCTCCCATGAGTATCCCTAACTTCCGGGTCAAATCATCATTCTTCTCCACAAGTATCTTCATCTCCTCCTCATATCCGTCGCGTGTAGACTTGAGTTCTTCTTCTAGCTCCAAATTTCTATCTAGGGCCTTCTTCAAATCTATCATCCCATCACACATCTGGTGTTTCTAGCGACGAATGTGGTGGTTCAACTCCTGGATGAATGCTGCAATGGATATACCCTTCCGAGTGCTGATCATATCCCAATTCTCATCTCGGCGTCCACAAATTTGGTAGATGGTGTCCTTTAGCTCCTGCTTGTAGCAATGTGGGATGCCATACTCCTTCCCAGGCTCCATGTAGGTGCATTAAAGTAAAATGCTATGAGTGAGGTGACGGGTGCAAACGTCCTTCCTGGAACTTGAGCTTGAATCAACCAACGCTCCTCCTCAGGTAGAGTGGCATTGTAGGTTCCGGTGAAACTTGGCAATCCAATGTTGAGATATCTTGTGACTTCCTTCAGGTGTCGTCCAAATGGCGTGTCATCATCCGATTGCATGAACTTGTGCTTTGCTTCCACCATCCTAAAGAATAGAAAAGATGAGGAGTCAGAAGAGAGAAGAGTGGATAGTGTTCTAGGGCTTGTCTTAGTGGTCGTGTCCTACAGTCAGCGTGTGCTCTGATACCATCTTGTAGCGATCAGACCTCAAACAGTCTGATCTCCATGCATCAGTGTCATCCCTGGATCAGTAATGCTGACACGCATGGTACTTGAAGGATTTATAACAGAGTAGCAATCACACACTTATTACATCGATAGTCCAACGATGAATTTATTACAAATAAATATGGCTGAAGGCCATCTAACACGATAACAGCAGAAGGCTTGGAAGATAAGTGAGTCCATCAACTCCAGCGGCATCACTGAGTATAGAACCACGACCTAAAAGGGCCTCTTACTCGTCGTCTGAAAAGTCTGCAACATGAAACGTTGCAGCCCGAAAAACGGGTCAGCACATGGAATATGCTGGCAAGGTAACACAAGAGAATGCAATGAAAGTAAAGCTATACTATATGCAATATGGCTGGTGGAAATATCTATGGTTAAGTTTTTGCGGAAAGCCAATTTTTCCCTACTTCAAAGGAATGTATTTTAATTAACTATCATGGTAGTTGAAACATCGTTGAGAAGATAGACATCCTCTCAACCCCAATTAAAGTAATCATTAAACCCAGCAAAATTAAATTAAATTAACATCTTGAGATTCACATGATAATCCAAGTACTAGATACTCAAGACGTCCATAACCGGGGACACGGCTAATCATGATCATTTTGTACACTGTGCAGAGGTTTGTGCACTTTCCCCACAAGACTCGATCGCCTCCGTTTGGTTTCTCGCACTGCATGGTGTTTGAGAAACGGATGACCGAGACACAGTCTTTCCGAAGAGGTCCCCTTAACCAGATAGATAGGCCGCTACACCTACAAAACCCAACTACATCTGCTAGCCCATCATGGAAAGGTTTCCCACAACTTACTCAACTATGCCAGAGCCCATATTGGCATGTGGCTGCACACGGAAGTTTCTAGCATGAAAAATCCCATGATCCCTTTGAGCCTGGGTGGCGGTCCAAAAGAAAAACAGGCAATCCTGGAATACCCAGATGCCTCAATCCACCCAGATGTGTATTAAAGTTGCCACCTTAAGTTGAACCATTAAATTAACAACTCACATCTGCCATGGATTTCACTCAAACCCAAACCACGTCTACGAGCATAGCATGTCCTAACAGCAAACGTAGAAGTAACTCCCAAGGGTTTGAATGTAATGCAGGTAATAGGTACTACCTCAAACTACTTCCCAATCCCACAAGTTAATTGATCCTACTCATGCAATGTGTGAGGGTTTGACTAATGCAATGAAAACTGGGTAATTGGAAAGCATGATCAAAGTGTTACTTGCCTTGCTGATGATCCGCAAAACCTAGAGACTCAAAGTAGCAAGCGGTGCACTCCGGGTACTCTATTGCAATCAAACAAACAAGCATACAATAAGTACTTAACTAATGCACGGGTAAAACTCAAATAAGAGATCTAACCAGAAAGTTCAACTTAAGAACTCCGGTTTGCAAAAGAATCAATTCGAAAGAAGCAACGAAACTCAAACTGCAAAAGAAACGAGCTCCGAATTACTAGTTGGCCTAAAGTCAAATTTTACAGTAGCCAAAACTTTGTTCAAGTTGTTCTAACATAAAGAGGGCTTCGAGACGAAGATCTGGGATTTTGAATCACCTGATTCCGACTCTCGAGCGAAAAGAAAAACGAAAAACAAGATCAGGGCAGGAATCGCGATCGGAAAAATCGCGGTTAAATACACCGAAAAAGAAAAACGACGATCAGGCTAACGAACGAACGTTCGCTGTCTGCGGTTAACTAACGAAAACCGTTCGTTAAAACGAATGTACGGACGAACGTCCACTATTTAACTAAACCGTCGGAACATAAATAAAACCGAACCGATCTATTAAAAAAACAGATCTAGGTTTTCAAAAAAAAAAACGCTCGGTTAAAAACAAAAAATAACTACCTCTCCCTCCCACAAATCCGGCGGGCGGCGGGGCGGCGGTGCTCCGGCGGGCGGCGGGGCGGCGGCATGCGGGCGGCGGGGCGGCGGTGAGCGGCGGCGCGGCGTGGGCTGCGGGGCGGTGCGGCGGGTGGCGGCGGGCGGCATCGCGGCGGCGGACCGGCGGGGCGGCGGCGCGGCGGCTCGGGCGGCAGGGCTGGCGAGGCGGCTAGGGTTCGCGCTGGCGGGCTGAGCGAATCGGGCCGGATCTGGCGCTATTTAAAGCCCAGAGTCGTGGTCCTTTACTAGTCCTAGTCGGTTTTTTTATAGAGTCCCGGCACAGTAAAACTAACGAAAGAAATACCAAACGGACTTCAAAATTCCCGAAATAAATTTTCGCCATCCTCTAATAATATTTAGGACAAAGTGAACATTTTTCCCGGACCTAAATGCAATTTTGAAAAACGCGTATTTTTCCTATGCAAATAAATCCGAAAATAAATCCATAAAAATACCAAAAGTGATTTTAATATTTTTCCTCCAATATTCCTGTTATTTTGGAGAAGTCATATTATCTCCGCTCATTTATTTTATTTAGAAATATTTTTAGGAGAGAAAAATAATTAGAATCACACTGTCTTCGTACCGGTATTCGAGCGAACTCAAATACGAAAACGGTAAAATTCCCAACTCTCTCCGTAGGTCCTTGAGTTGCTTAGAATTTCGAGGAACTCCATGAATAAAATGCAAAATCATGCGAATGCAATTATGATCTATGTATAACATTCCAAATTGAAAATTTGGGATGTTACAATGCCTATATTTATATGCATGTTGGGTTTGCTTATGTTCTTATTCATTCCTTTGTGCAAATCCTGTATTGTCATCAATCCACCAAAAAGGAGGAGATTGGAAGGGAATATTTCTCACTAAGTGGTTTTGGTGATTGATGACAATGCATTTGCGTACTAATCGTGTGCATTGAGCATTTCAGATATCTCATGTCTAGGCACAAGACGGTTCATTGCCACACGGAGCCTATCAAAGACGGCGTTCCCTTTTATTTCTTTTTGGTGGAATTGAGTCATAGGAAAGCCGGACTGTTAAGAGGGGGTCCACTTCGGAAAGGTTAGAGTGGAATCAATACGTACACATCTATTTCTTTGCACCACCTTTCCTTTGCTTCTTTGGAGCACAGACTATTTTCCTTGTCGTTGCAAAGACGAAGGCTTCCTACTACTACTATTCTGTGGCATGTGGTAGTACCGCTCAAGGGAGCAGTAGTACCACAGAGTCCCATGGTAGTACGGCACCTCGCTCGCGGTAGTACTGTGGCCTCTGGCCTAGGGCCGTGGCTGGCGCAGAAGTAGGAGTGGAAGTAATTTTTTACTTCCTCACCCTATGCGGTAGTACCGCTCCATGTGAGCGGTAGTACCGTGCCGAGTTTTTGCATCAATTGAAACTCAGCGGAAGTAGCCACATATGTAATTTTATTAGTCCGTGCCTTTCCTAGCCCAGATTGTACTCTGCCTTGCGGTAGTACCGATCCGGCAGTACTACCGTTCATTGCTATACGCAACAGGACCGCATCTGGCTCCTGTCGCGCGAGCGGTAGTACCACACCGCCTTGCGATAGTACCGCATGGCCTTGTGGTAGTACCACAAGTTTGGTGTGGTAGTACCGCGTGTCGTAGGCTGAGTTGGTGGATAACGGTTGGATCTTTCATCATGCTATGTAAGGGGTGTCTTCTTACCCAAGTTGACCACCTCTTCCTTCCCTAAGCTCCATTGTTGCTCAAAGCTCCATTTTCACCCGATCTCTCTCCCTAGCCAATCTAACTTGTTGTTTTCCTAGGGATTGGTTGAGAAGGCATCGATCTACACTTCCACCAAGAGATATTTGATTCCCTCACTAATCCCTTGCGGATCTTGTTACTCTTGGGTGTTTGAGCACCCTAGACGGTTGAGGTCACCTCGAAGCCATAGTCCATTATGGTGAAGCTTCGTGGTGTCATTGGGAGCCTCCAATTTAGTTGTGGAGATTGCCCCAACCTTGTTTTTGAGGTTCGGTCGCCGCCTTCAAGGGCACCACTAGTGGAATCACGACACCTCGCATTGTGTGAGGGCGTGAGGAGAATACGGTGGCTTTAGTGGCATCTTGGGGAGCATTGTGCCTCCACATCGCTCTAACGGAGACATACTTCCTCTCAAAGGGAAGGAACTTTGGTAACACATCCTCGTCTGCACCGGCTCCACTTGTGGTTATCTCTTACCTTTACTTGTGCAAGCTTTTGTTGTGTTGTATAGCTTGCTTTCTTGTGTGCTTGTTATTGTTGCATCATATAGGTTGCCCACCTAGTTGCATATCTAGACAACCTATCTTGATGCTAAGTTTAATTTGGTTAAGAAAAGCTAAAAATTGTTAGTTTCCTATTCACCCCCCCTCTAGTCAACCATATCGATCCTTTCATTGCGGATGCTCCAGAAGGCATCCCCTCTTTCGTCTTCAACATTATCGGTAACCTTAGTGGGAGCTATATTTTTATTCGTCACATGATATGAGTTTTGCTTGGAGCGTGATACGTCCATTTTGCATCATGCTTATATGTTGATATTTATTGCATTAAGGGCGGTTATTATATGTTTTGTCACAATACTTATTCCATCTCTCTCTTATTTTACAAGGTTTACAGGAAGAGGGATAATGCCGACAGCTGGAATTCTGGGTTGCAAAAGGAGCAAACTCTGGAAACCTATTCTGCACAACTCCAAAAGCCCCGAAACTCAACAGAACTTCGTTTCAGAAAATATAAAAAATATCTGGCGAAAGAAGTCCACAAGGGGGGCCACTGGCTATCCACGAGGGTTGGGGCGCACCCCTGCCTCGTGGGCCAGCCGGAAGGCCCCCGATGCCCATCTTCTCCTATATGAGGTGTTTTGACCTGGAAAAAAATCACAAGGAGGCTTTCGGGACCAGACGCCGCCGTCTCGAGGCGGAACCGAGGCAGAAACCAATCTAGGGCTCTTGCAGAGCTGTTCTGCCGGGGATACTTCCCTCCGGGAGGGGGAAATCATCACCTCCGTCATCACCAACAACTCTCCCATCTTGGGGAAGTCTATCTTTATCAACATCTTCACCAGCACCATCTCCTCTCAAACCCTAGTTCATCTCTTGTATCCAATCTTTGTACCCAAACCTCAGATTGGTACCTGTGGGTTGCTAGTAGTGTTGATTACTCCTTGTAGTTGATGCTAGTTGGTTTATTTGGTGGAAGATCATATGTTCAGATCCACTATGCATATTAATACCCCTCTGATCATGAACAATATTATGTCTTGTGAGTAGTTACTTTTGTTCCTGAGGACATGGGAGAAGTCTTGCTATTAGTTGTCATGTGAATTTGGTCTTCGTTCGATATTTTGATGAGATGTATGTTGTCTCTCCTCCAGTGGTGTCATGTGAACGTCGACTACATGACACTTCACCATTATTTGGGCCTAGAGGAAGACATTGGGAAGTAATAAGTAGATGATGGGTTGCTAGAGTGACAGAAGCTTAAACCCTAGTTTATGCATTGCTTCGCAAGGGGCTGATTTGGATCCATATGTTTCAGGCTATGGTTAGGTTTACCTTAATACTTCTTTTGTAGTTGCAGATGCTTGCATTAGAGGTTAATAATAAGTGGGAGGCTTGTCCAAGTAAGGACAGCACCCAAGCACCGGTCCACCAACATACCAAATTATCAAAGTACCGAACGCGAATCAGATGATCGTGATGAAAACTAGCTTGACGATAATTCCCATGTGTCCCCGGGAGCGCTTTCCTTTATATAAGAGTTTGTCCAGGCTTGTCCATTGCTACAAAAAGGATTGGGCCACCTTGTAGCACTTTATTTACTTTTACCTGTTGTTACTTGCTACCAATTACGTTATCACAAAACTATCTGCTACCTATAATTTCAGTGCTTGCAGAAAATACCTTACTAAAAACTGCCTATCATTTCCTTCTGCTCCTTGTTGGGTTCGACACTCTTACTTATCGAAAGGACTACGATATATCCCCTACACTTGTGGGTCATCAAGACTCTTTTCTGGCGCCGTTGCCGGGGAGTGAAGCGCCTTTGGTAAGTGGAATTTGGTAAGGAAAAATTTATATAGTTTGCTGAAATTTATTGTCACTTGTTACTATGGCTCAAAATCCTCTGAGAGGCTTGTTCGGGATATCTTCACCCCTATCAGAAGAGCAAAGAGATGCTCCTCAACCTACTGCACCTATTGAAAATGTTTGCTTTGAGATTCCTTCGGGTATGATAGAGAAACTGCTTGAAAATCCCTTTACAGGAGACGGAACACTGCATCTCAATTTACATCTAATCTATGTGGATGAAGTTTGTGGATTATTTAAGCTTGCAGGTATGCCCGAGGATGTAATGAAGAAGATGGTCTTCCCTTTATCTTTGAAGGAGATGCATTGACATGGTTTAGGCTATGCGATGATATGGGATCATGGAACTATAATCGTCTGAAGTTGGAATTTCATCAGAAGTTCTACCCTATGCACCAGGTTCATCGTGATTGTAATTATATTTATAATTTCTGGCCTCGCGAAGGAGAAAGCATCGCTCAAGCTTGGGGGAGGCTTAAGTCAATGTTATATTCATGAGCTCTCAAGAGAAATGATCATTCAAAATTTTATGCTCGGGTTTCTCTTAATAATCGCTCCATGTTCGATACTTCTTGTTCTAGCTCTTTTATGATGAAGACTATTTAATTCAAATGGGATTTATTGGAAAGAAATAAACGCAACTCTGAAGATTGGGATCTCGACGAAGGTAAGGAGTCAGGTATGACCCCTAAGTTTGATTGTGTTAAAGCTTTTATGGATACCGATGTTTTCCCTGAGTTTAGCACTAAATATGGACTTGACTCTGAGATAGTAGCTTCTTTATGTGAATCTTTTGCTACTCATGTTGATCTCCCCAAGGGGAAGTGGTTTAAATACCATCCCCCTATTGAAGTAAAAGTAGTTGAACCTATTAAAGTTGAAGAAAAGACTAACACTTATAATGTTGATCCTGTTATACCTACCGCTTATATTGAGAAACCACCTTTCCCTGTTAGGATAAAGGATCATGCTCAAGCTTCAACTGTAGTTCGTAACAGTAATACTAGAACACCTACACCCCCTGAGTAAATTAAAGTTGAACCTAGTGTTGCTATGGTTAAAGATCTCTTGGTAGAAGATTTAGATGGACATGTTATTTACCTCCAAGAAGAGTCTTCTAGAATAGTCAAACCCAATGCTAGGAACAAACATAGACCTATTGTGGGCTTGCCTGTTATTTATGTTAAGATAGGAGATCATTGCTATCATGGTTTATGTGACGTAGGTGCTAGTGCGAGTATTATCCCTCTTGATTTGTATCATGAAATTATGCATGATATTACACCTGTTGAGTTGGAAGGGATTGATGTTACTATTAAGCTTGCTAATAGAGACACTATTTCACCAGTTGGGATTGTTAGAGATATTGAAGTCTTGTGTAGGAAGGTTAAATACCCTGCTGATTTTCTTGTTCTTAGTTCCCCACAAGATGAATTATGTCCCATTATATTTGGTAGACCCTTCTTGAATACTGTTAATGCCAAGATAGACTGCATGAAAGATATTGTTACTCTTGGATTAGGGGATATGTCTCATGATTTTAACTTTGCTAAATTTCGTAGACAACCCCTTGAAAAGGCACCACCCGGTAAGGATGAAATTATTGGTCTTGCTTCTATTGCCGTGCCACCTAATGATTCTTTAGAACAATACTTGCTAGACCATGAAAATGATATGCATATGAATGAGAGAAGGGAAATAGATGAAATATTCCTTAAACAGGGACCCGTATTGAAAAAGAAGATATATCCTATTATTATTAGTGCTGATCTTTCAGAGCAGGAAGAAGAGAAACTATTGAAAACTCTGAAGAAGCATAGTGCTGCTATTGGATATACTCTGGATGATCTTAAGGGCATTAGTCCCACTTTATGCCAAAACAAGATAAAATTGGAAGAAAATGCTAAACCGGTTATTGATCATCAGCGACAGTTAAATCCTAACGTGAAAGAAGTGGTAAGAAAGGAAATACTAAAGCTTCTAGAGGCAGGTATTATCTATCCAGTTGCTGATAGCCAGTGGGTAAGTCCTATCGATTGTGTCCCTAAGAAAGGAGGTATGACTGTTGTTCCTAATGATAAAGATGAATTGATCCCACAAAGAATAGTTACAGGTTATAGGATGGTAATTGATTTCCGTAAGTTAAATAAAGCTACTAAGAAAGATCATTACCCCTTGCCATTTATTGATCAAATGCTAGAAAAGGTTATCCAAACATACTCATTTCTGCTTTCTAGATGGTTATTCTGGTTTCTCTCAAATACCTGTGTCAAAAGGGGATCAAGAAAAGACCACTTTTACTTGTCCTTTCGGTACGTTTGATTATAGACGTATGCCTTTTGGTTTATGTAATGCACCTGCTACCTTTCAAAGATGTATGATGGCTATATTCTCTGATTTTTTGTGAAAATATTGTTGAGGTTTTCATGGATGATTTCTCCGTTTACAGAACTTCTTTTGATGATTGCTTAAGAAACCTTAATCGAGTTTATAGAGATGTGAAGACACTAATCTTGTCTTGAATTGGGAGAAGTGCCACTTTATGGTTAATGAAGGCATTGTCTTGGGACATAAAATATCTGAAAGAGGTATTGAAGTTGACAAAGCTAAATTTGATGCTATTGAAAAGATGCTATGCCCAAAGGACATTAAAGGTATACGAAGTTTCCTTGGTCATGCCGGGTTTTATAGGAGGTTCATAAAGGACTTCTCCAAAATCTCCAGGCCTCTGACTAATCTCTTAAATAAGATATTCCTTTTGTCTTTGATGATGATTGTCTAGAAGCATTTGAAATACTTAATAAAGCATTGATCTCTGCACCTATTGTCCAGCCTCCTGACTGGAATTTACCCTTTGAGATTATGTGCAATGCTAGCGATTATGCTGTAGGTGCTGTTCTAGGGCAAAGAGTTGATAAGAAATTGAATGTCATCCAGTATGCTAGTAAAACTCTAGATAGTGCCCAGAGAAATTGTGCTACTACTGAGAAAGAATTTTTAGCAGTTGTATTTGCTTGTGATAAGTTTAGACCCTATATTGTTGATTCTAAAGTAACTATTCACACTGATCATGCTGCTATCAAATAACTTATGGAAAATAAAGATGCTAAACCTAGACTTATTAGATGGGTCCTCTTGCTGCAAGAATTTGACTTGCATATTATTGATAGAAAGGGAGCTGAGGACCCCGTAGCTGATAACTTGTCTAGGTTAGAGAATATACTTGATGACCCACAACCTATTGATGATAGCTTTCCTAATAAACAATTAGCTGTCATAAATACTTCTCATACTGCTCCATGGTATGTTGATTATGCTAATTATATTGTTGCTAAGTTTATACCTCCTAGCTTCGCATACTAGCAAAAGAAAAAGTTCTTCTATGATTTGAGACATTACTTCTGGGATGACCCACATCTTTATAAAGAAGGAGTAGATGGTATTATTAGACGTTGTGTACCTGAGCATGAACAGGAACAGATCCTACGCAAGTGCCACTCCGAAGCTTATGGAGGACACCACGCGGGAGATAGAACTGCACACAAGGTATTGCAATCCGGTTTTTATTGGCCTACTCTCTTCAAGGATGCCCGTAAGTTTGTCTTATCTTGTGATTAATGTCAAAGAATTGGTAATATTAGTAGACGTGAAGAAATGCCTATGAATTATTCACTTGTTATTGAACCATTTGATGTTTGGGGATTTGATTATATGGGACCGTTTCCTGCCTCTAATGGTTACACACATATTTTAGTTGTTGTTGATTACGTTACTAAGTGGTTAGAAGCTATTCCAACTAGTAGTGCTGATCACAACACCTCTATTAATATGCTTAAAGAAGTTATTTTCCCGAGGTTTGGAGTCCCTAGCTATCTGATGACTGATGGTGGTTCACACTTTATTCATGGTGCTTTCCGTAAGATGCTTGCTAAATATGATGTCAACCATAGAATTGCATCTCCTTATCACCCACATACTAGTGGTCAAGTAGAACTAAGTAATAGGGAGTTGAAACTAATCTTGCAAAAGACAGTTAATAGGTCTAGGAAGAATTGCTCCAAGAAACTTGATGCTGCATTGTGGGCCTATAGAACTACATACAAAATCCTATGGGTATGTCTCCATATAAGATGGTATATGGAAAAGCTTGTCACTTACCTCTTGAGCTAGAACATAAGGCATATTAGGCTATTAAAGAGCTCAATTATGATTTCAAACTTGCTGGTGAGAAGAGGCTATTTGATATTAGCTGTCTCGATGAATGGAGAACCCAGGTCTATGAGAATGCCAAACTGTTTAAAGAAAAAGTTAAAAGATGGCATGACAAAAGGATACAAAAGCGCGAACTTAACGCAGGTGACTATGTATTGCTATAGAACTCTCATTTATGATTTTTTGCAGAAAAACTTCTCTCCAAGTGGGAACGACCTTATGTTATCGAGGAGGTCTATCGTTCCGGTGCCATAAAAATCAACAACTTCGAAAGCACAAATCCAAAGGTGGTGAACGGTCAAAGAATCAAACATTATATCTCAGGTAATCCTATAAATGTTGAAACCAATATTATTGAAACCGTAACCCCGGAGGAATACATAAGGGACACTTTCTAGAATGATTCAACCTCCGAAAAGGAAGAGGTATGTGATATATGTGATACGGTAAGTAAACCGACTCCAAAACAGTTCTAAAGGCAATTTTTCTCCGTTTTGGAATATTTAGAAAAATAGAAAAATAAGAAGCAGTCCGGAGGGGACACGAGGCGTCCCCAAGGGTGGAGGGCGCGCCCCCTTACCAGGGCACGCCCCCTGCCTCGTGGGCACCCCGTGTGTCCCCTGGACTCCGTTTTCTTGTGGGTTACTCCTTTTGGTTGGTAAAAATTCATTATATATACTCCCGAAGGTTTTGACCTCTGTATCACGCAAAAATCCTCTATTTTCATTTCGAGCTATTGTTTTTGACATATCAAGATCATCATGGCATCCTCCAACACCCCCAAGAACAAGTTCTTCGAGAAGGTCATCAACCCCTACCACGCGGAGGTGCTGCACCACCCTAAAGCCATGGAGTTGCATGTGGGGGTGCTGCACATCCGTGATGTTGAGGGGCCGAGGAGGACCGGAAGCGTGGAGACAAGACTCATAGCAATGGAGCAGCAAGTTTTCAAGTTCCAAGGGATGGTGGAACGAGGACTCAACGCCAACCACATGATGATCTCGTAGCTCGCCAACAACCTCAACCTGGACTCAAGGATCTTTGGGGAAGCTATCTCCAATCTTCAAGAGAAGATCGAACACCTCCAAGCCCAGATCTACGACCTGCAAAACCAAAACTGTGAGTATGAATATAGATTCAAGAAGATGAGTTTGGCTGCATATTTGACTATCTCAGAGACTCGATCATCCTTCTACGATGGTGAACCTATGCCTTGGAAGGTGGACAACAAGCCTACATCATCAACAACTCAATCATCACCACCCCAGAAGAAGCAGTCATAATCATATTGGTATGGGCACTCCCCTTGGCAACTGCCAAGGTTGGGGGAGTGACCCCGGTATCGTATCACCATCACTCCCATCTTTACTGTTTTACTTAGTTCGATCCTTTTGGTAGTATCTTGATCTAGTAAAATAAAGTTAGCATGATCTAGTTGTGAGCTTTATCCTTTGTAATCGAGTCCGTGAGCTATATAATAAATATTAGTGTTGAATCAAGGGCTTGATTTCCTCACTTGGGTCATGGTAAAAAGAAAGAAAACATAAAGAGTATCAAAGAGATCATATCAATCTTATGGAAGTAATGACTTCACATATAAGAGTATGACAAATAAAAGTTGTTGGGAGTTGACAAACATAGTTTTGGTCATCGTTGCAATTAATAGGAAGTGATAAAAGAAGAGAGGCTTCACATACAAATATATTATCTTGGATATCTTTTATGATTGTGAGCACTCATTAAAGTATGACATGCTAAAGAGTTGACGTTGGACAAGGAAGACAACTTAATGGGTTATGTCTTCTTATATCCGAAATAAAGTATATTGTCATGGATCATCCAACATGTTGAGCTTGCCTTTCCCCCTCATGCTAGCCAAAACTCCTCGCACCAAGTAGAGATACTACTTGTGCTTCCATATATCCTTAAACCTAGTTTTGCCATGAGAGTCCACCATACCTACCTATGGATTGAGAAAGATCCTTCCAAGTAAGTTGTCATGTTGCAAACTCTCTAAAATATGTAAGATTTATTACTGTGGGAGAAATTAGCTTTATACGATCTTGTGATAGGGAAGTAATAAAAGCGACGGACTGCATAATAAAGGTCCTTATCACAAGTGGCAATATAAAGTGAAGTTCTTCTGTGCTAAGACTTTGTGCATCCAACCATAAAAACACATGGCAACCTCTGCTTCCCTCTACGAAGGGCCTATCTATTATTCGTGTCTTATAAGTGTCAAGGTGGAATTCACCTTTCCTTTTTACATTTTATCCTTTGGCAAGCACATTGTGTTGGAAAGATCCTGACATATATACCCACTTGGATGTATGTTTTCATGGTCTATTACTGTTGACATTACCTTTGAGGTAAAAGGTTGGGAGGCAACACCATAAGCCCCTATCTTTCTCTATGTCTGTCGGGGGAAACTGTCCGCCACGAACACCTATGGGACCGGAGCCCCTTGTCTGTGCGGTACGAGGGCGGAGGGAGCACGAAGAGCAGATCGTGGCGAGCACGCGGGCAGTTTTACCCAGGTTCGGGCCGCGGTAGACGCGTAAAACCCTACTCCTGCTTGGTTGTGTATTAAGTTGGAGAGCTCGGGAGCTTGAAGAAGCAGCTACACCGAGCGTGTGAGTGATCTAGGTTCCGAACCCCCTCCACGTTGTGCATGGGCCTCCTTTTATAGTGCAAGGGGTCACCGACAGGTGTCAACGTAGGAGAAAGGGGTAAAAACGTAAAAGAGGTGGTAGTTGTAACAGTGCGGGAACAGTGGAGCTACAGTGTATGAACAGTGGTCGCTACCTACTTTGACAGTGGGGGACAAGGGCATTTAATGCCCGTCGCCGTCGACCCCAAAAGCTCCCGCCCTTGCGTCTCCGTCTGCCACGGCGATGGATCCACCACCGTGGAGTGCCACCGTGTCCCCCAGGCTGCACAGCCATCCGCCACGCGCCCCTGGATAGGCCCCAGGGCGACGCGTGGGCCGATGAGCTGGAGCGCGGGCACACAGCGCAACCTTCCCGGCAAGCAGCTTGCCGGGGTCTTGATCTTGCCGGGCCCGGGGGCTTGCCGGGCTCTGAAGCTTGTCGCTCCCCGGGCCCTCGCCGGGTCTTCTATGATGGAATCTTCTAGTCTTCCTGGCAAGCTCCTCTTGCCAGGGCCTTGTGCTAGTGAGGTAATCTTGAGCCTGGTACGGCCTTCCCGGCAAGCTCCTCTTGCCGGGGTCTCGGTCTTCTTTCTTGTATACTTTGTTTTTTAATGGTTTAATAAAGGGGCAGAAAGGTCTCCGGCGAGCGTATGGTACACCCTGCCGCGGGAGGCAGCAACTGCCCGTGCACAAGTTGGGGTACTGAGGTACCCCTACCTTAGTACACCGACAATGTCTGATTAAAACTCCATAAACATAAGTATTGCGTGAGTGTGAGCAATTGTGAAAGACTATATGATAGTTGAGTATGTAGGCTTGCTGAAAAGCTCTTATATTGGCTCTTTCCGATGTTACGATAAATTGTAATTGCTTCAATGACCGAGATCAAAGTTTGTTAGTTTCCAATGAAGTTTATGATTCATACTTGATATTGTGGATGAATTGTTACTTTAGCATAAGAATCATATGACTATATTTATATAAGTTGTTGTTATGAGAATGATCATGATGCCCTCATGTCTGTATTTTGTTTTTATCGACACCTCTATCTCTAAAACATGTGGACATATTTTTTCGATATCGGCTTTCGCTTGAGGACAAGCGAGGTCTAAGCTTGGGGGAGTTGATACTTCCATTTTGCATCATGCTTATATGTTGATATTGCATTATGGGCTGTTATTATATGTTTTGTCACAATACTTATGCCTTTTCTCTCTTATTTTACAAGGTTTACAAGAAGAGGGAGAATGCAGGTAGCTGGAATTCTGGGCTGGAAAAGGAGAAAACTCTGGAAACCTATTCTGCACAACTCCAAAAGCCCCGAAACTCAACAAAACTTCATTTCAGAATATATAAAAAATATCTAGCGAAAGAAGTCCACGAGGGGGGCCACCGACTGTCCACGAGGGTGGGGGGCGCGCCCCCTTCCCAGGGCGGGCCCCCCTGCCTCGTGGGCCAGCCGAAAGGCCCCCGATGCCCATCTTCTCCTATATGAGGTGTTTTGACCTAGAAAAAATCATAAGGAGGCTTTCGGGACCTGACGCCGACGTCTCGAGGCGGAACCGAGGCGGAAACCAATCTAGGGCTGCGGCAGAGCTATTCTGTCGGGGATACTTCCCTCCAGGAGGGGGAAATCGTCACCGCCATCATCACCAACGACTCTCCCATCTTGGGGAGGGCTATCTTCATCAACATCTTCACCAGCACCATCTCCTCTCAAACCCTAGTTCATCTCTTGTATCCAATCTTTGTACCCAAACCTCAGATTGGTACCTATGGGTTGCTAGTAGTGTTGATTACTCCTTGTAGTTGATGCTAGTTGGTTTATTTGGTGGAAGATCATATGTTCAGATCAACTATGCATATTAATACCCCTCTGATCATGAAAAATATTATGTCTTGTGAGTAGTTACTTTTGTTCCTGAGGACATGGGAGAAGTCTTGCTGTTAGTAGTCATGTGAATTTGGTCTTCGTTCGATATTTTGATGAGATGTATGGTGTCTCTCCTCTAGTGGTGTCATGTGAACGTCGACTACATGACACTTCACCATTATTTGGGCCTAGAGGAAGACATTGGGAAGTAATAAGTAGATGATGGGTTGCTAGAGTGGGAGAAGCTTAAACCCTAGTTTATGCGTTGCTTCGTAAGGGGATGATTTGGATCCATATGTTTCAGGCTATGGTCAGGTTTACCTTAATACTTATTTTGTAGTTGCGGATGCTTGCACTTGAGGTTAATCATAAGTGGGAGGCTTGTCCAAGTAAGGACAACACCCAAGCACCGGTCCACCCGCATACCAAATTATCAAAGTACCGAACGCGAATCAAATGATCGTGATGAAAACTAGCTTGACAATAATTCCCATGTTTCCTCGGGAGCGCTTTCCTTTATATAAGAGTTTGTCCAGGCTTGTCCTTTGCTACAAAAAGGATTGGGCCACCTTGTTGTACTTTATTTACTTTTACCTTTTGTTACTTGCTACCAATTACCTTATCACCAAACTATCTGCTACCTATAATTTCAGTGCTTGCAGAAAATACCTTACTGAAAACTGCCTATCATTTCCTTCTGCTCCTCGTTGGGTTCGACACTCTTACTTATCGAAAGGACTACGATAGATCCCCTACACTTGTGGGTCATCAGAGCGTCATTTTCTTTTGTTTTTATTTGCTTGCTGTTATTTAGAATAGTGTTTTGCCTCTTTTATTTCAATAAAAAAGACAAGTATAGCCTTTACCATGCTTATTTTGCAAGTCTTTATGTTGCTGTTTGAAAACAGAAAGTTTTCTATCATTGTATGAATTATTTTGGATAGTCAGAACGTGATAAAATCTTGCAATTTTTACATAGTGAGCATGCATAAGTTCTCTGTAACGTGGTAAGTTTTTGAAAAAAATAAATAGAGTTAGGGAAGTATGAGCACAATTGCACTCTTTACAGACTGTCTTATTTAGATATATTGTTGTTATGTTTGTATGTTTAATGATTCTATTTGAGGATAGGAGTATTAAATATCCAGAGGCATTTAGTACGCAATGTTAAATTATAATTTTAGTGATTTTCTACAGTACAGAATGATAAGGTTTTGAGTTGATTTATACTAACTTATCTCACTAGTTCTTGTTGAGTTTTGTGTGGATGAAGTTTTTCAGATTTAGGGAAACCATGAAATCATAGGAATTAAGGAGACACAAGAGCTCAAGCTTGGGGATAGGCATCCCAAGGTAATATTTCAAGAAGTCTCAAGCATCTAAGCTTGGGGATGCCCCGGTAGGCATCCCACCTTTCTTCATCAACAATTATCGGTTAGTATCGGTTGAGCCTAAGTTTTTGCTTCTTCACATGATATGTGCTATCCTTGGAATGTCATTTTACTTTGTTTTTCTTGTTGTTTGAATAAAGTACTTAAGATCTGAAATTCTTAAATGAGAGAGGGACTTCTCATAGCTATTTAATTGTTTGACTAGTCATTGATCTTCACTTATATCTTTTTGGAGTAGTTTGTTAGTTGTTCTAGTGCTTCACTTATATATTTTTCGAGCACGTCGGTGGTTTTATTTTGAAGAAATTGATGAACTCTCATGATTCACTTATATTATTTTGGGAGTCTCTAAACATCATGGTAATTTGCTTTGGTTATGAATCTCGTCCTAATATGATTGGCATCGAAAGAGGCTATAATAAAAACTTTCATATAGAGCATTGAATCTAGGAGAAGTTTGATGATAATAAGATGGTGATATTAGAGTCATGCTAGTAGTAATTTGTGAGGTTAAAGAAATAATTGTGTTAAGGTTTGTGATTCCCGTAGCATGCACGTATGGTGTCCTAACTATGAAACCAAATTAAAGCGCATTGTGTCTTGATTGTTCATCTTTGAAAGAAGGTCGGGGGCGTGCGATGGTTAACTCCTACCAACCTCCCCCCTAGGAGCATTCGTAGTAGTACTTTGCTTCGAGGGCTAATAAATTTTCCCAATAAGTATGTGAGTTCTTTATGACTAATATTGAGTCCATGGATTATACGCACTCTCACCCTTCCATCATTGCTAGCCACTCTAGTACCGCGCAACTTTCGCTGGTGCATTAAACCCACCATATACCCTTCCTCAAAACAACCACCATACCTACCTATTATGACATTTCCATGGCCATTCCGAGATATATTGCCATGTAACTCCACCATTCCGTTTATCATGACACATACCATCATTGTCATATTTCTTTGCATGATCATGTAGTTGACATAGTACTTGTGGCTTGGCCACCTTTCATTATTTTTTATGCATGTCACTCTTGATCATTGCACATCCCGGTACACCGCCGGAGGCATCCATATAGAGTCATATCTTTGTTCTAGTACCGAGTTGTAAATAAATAAAATTGTGATGATCATCATTATTAGAACGTTGTCACATGTGAGGTTATAAATAAAGAGGCCAAAAGAGTCTCGAAAAACAAAAGAGAAAAGGGTCTCCAACAAAAAGAGGAGACAAAAAAAGGAAAAATGATGAGAGAAAAACAAACAAGGGACAATGTTACTATCCTTTTCCACACTTGTGCTTCAAAGTAGCACCATGTTCTTCATGATAGAGAGTCTCATATATTGTCACTTTCGTATATTACTAGTGGGAATTTTTTGTTATAGAACTTGGCTTGTACATTCCAATGATGGGCTTCCTCAAATGTCCTAGGTCTTCATGAGCAAGCAAGTTGATGCACGCACACTAGTTTTCTTTTGAGCTTTCATACACTTATAGCTCTAGTGCATCCGTTACATGGGAATCCCTTCTAACGCGCATTGATATCAATTGATGGACATCTCCATAGTCCATTGATTTGCCTAGTTGATGTGAGACTTTCTCCCTTCCTTTGTCTACTACCATGTTCTATTCCACCCATAGTGCTATGTCCATGGCTCACGCTCATGTATTGCGTGAAGAGTTAAAAAAGCCGGAGCGCGTTAAAAAGTATGAAACAATTGCTTGGCTGACACCGGGATGGGCATGATTTATACTTTGTGTTGAGAAGAGGGAGCATAACGAGACTATATGATTTTGTAGGGATAACCTTCTTTAGCCATGTTATTTTTGAAACTTCGTAGTTTGCTTTTTTGTATGCTTGAAGTATTACTGTTTTGATATTGATAAAACTTTTGTTTTGAATTACATTGATAAATATGTTAGGTAGCATTCCACATCATTTTTTTTGTTTTTATCATTTACCTACTCGAGGACGAGCATGAATTAAGCTTGGGGATGCTTGATACGTCTCCAACGTATCTATAAATTTTTATTGTTCCATGCTATTATATTATCTTTTTGGATGTTTTATATGCATTTATATTCTATTTTATATTATTTTTGGGACTAACCTATTAACCTAGAACCCAGTGCCAATTTCTGTTTTTTCCTTGTTTTTGAGTTTTGCAGAAAAGGAATAAAAACGGAGTCCAAATGATCTGAAAATTTATGGTGATTTTTATGGACCAGAAGAAGCCCCCGAAGCAAAAGAGTCCCGAGTCAACGACAAGGGTGGAGGGTGCGCCCCCTACCTTG
>LR738714.1:123407854-123463587 GCA_902687465.1 Secale cereale
CCCCCCCCCCCCGACATGAAACCGACGCAAAAAAATCCTACAAATCCTGAAACCCCCGAAAAGAAACCTTGATCGGGAGTTCCGCTGTCGCAAGCCTCTGTAGCCATGAAAAACCAATCGGGAGCCCGTTCCGGCACCCTGTCGGAGGGGGAATCCATTATCGGTGGCCATCTTCATCATCCTAGCGGTCTCCATGATGAGGAGGGAGTAGTTCGCCCTCGAGGCTGAGGATACGTACCACTAGCTATGTGTTTGATCTCTCTCTCTCTCTCTCTCTCTCATGTTCTTGAATTGGCACGATCTTGATATACTACGAGCTTTGTTACTATAGTTGAATCATATGGTGTTTCTCCCCCTCTCTACCTTGTGATGAATTGAGTCTTTTCCTTTGAGGTTTTGTTATGTCAGATTGAATCTTTGTATGTGAGAGTACTTGATGTATGTCTTGCAATAGGATATCTGTGGTGACAATGGAATGTTCTATTGATCCACTTGATGTATATCTTGGTTATCAACTCACGGATTCTCGTGGTGACATTGGGGTAATCTATGCATAGGGGTTGGAACACATTTTCATATTATTTTCTCCGATAGAAATCTCGGGATGCTCTTGAAGTTCTTTGTGTTCGATTGAATATTATGAATCTGAAATTGTGTGATGCACATCGATAATTAGCCCACAGATACATATGGTGACATTGGAGTATCTAGGTGACATTAGGATTGATTGATCCGTGTTATGTGGTGTTATTTTGGTACGAACTCTAGAGTTGTTTGTGGCACTTATAGGAATAGCCCAATAGATTGATCAGAAAGAATAACTTTGAGGTGGTTTCGTACCCTACAAGCAATTTCATCTTATGTTCTCCGCGATAGGAACTTTGAAGTGATTCTTTGTTGCATGTTGATGGATTGTTAAATGATCCAGTTATGTTATCATTGTTGAGACAACTTGCACTAGTGAAATTATGAACCTAGGCCTTGTTTCCAAGCATTGCAATACCGTTTGTGCTCACTTTTATCATTAGTTACCTTGCTATTTTTATATTTTCAGATTACAAAAACATATATCTACACTAGTACGCATCGGTGCTATACAAACGGTTTTAAACCCCTTTCCACGATGGAATTTGGAACCGTCGCCTAGTGAGTGTGGGCGATAGGGAGGTCCTTCCCACATAACCCAGAAATCGTCGGGGATAGGCCCTTTTGGGACACCAAATGAGCTCGTGTGCGATCGGGTGAGGCATCGAAACCCAATCATTTCTGTAGGTATGTACATCCCACACGATGAATCCTAGAAAAACATTTCCACAGGTATGTATATCAGACACAGTCAATCCAAGGAATACGTTTCCGTTCTTATGTACATCCCACATAGTCAATCCAGGGAAAACGTTTCCGTTCGTATGTATATCGCGCACAATCAATCCAAGGAATACATTTCCATTCTTATGTACAACCCACACAGTCAATCCAGGGAAAATGTTTCCGTTCTTATGTACATCCCACATAGTTTTATGTGTAGGCTCGTGTGTGAAAGGTGTAACTATCTCACACGCTTTGCCTTGGTTAACTGTTTGCTTTTATAAACTACATCACACACGATCTGATGAAGAAAACTGTGTGGCATTGGGCTATCCATCACAAGCACTTTTACTGCTAGAACCGTTTGCAAATATCCATGACACATTTAGTAGGTTTAAGAGATACAATTAATAATTCCAGTATTACGCAAATTCACATTTCATATCGAACAATTGTTTGCCAATTTCATATCAGGCACATAAATATATTATAACATCACAGTATGATAGCTACATGAAAATTGCACAGTACTGAAGGAAATATGCCCTAGAGGCAATAATAAAGTTATTATTTATTTCCTTATATCATGATAAATATTTATTATTCATGCTAAAATTGTATTAACCGGAAACTTAGTACATGTGTGAATACATAGACAAAACAAAGTGTCCCTAGTATGCCTCTACTAGACTAGCTCATTGATCAAAGATGGTTATGTTTCCTAACCATAGACATGAGTTGACATTTGATCAACGGGGTCACGTCATTAGGAGAATGATGTGATGGACTAGACCCATCCGTTAGCTTAGCACTATGATCGTTTAGTTTTACTGCTATTGCTTTCTTCATGACGTATACATGTTCCTATGACTATGAGATTATGCAACTCCCGTATACCGGAGCAACACCTTGTGTGATATCAAATGTCACAACGTAACTGGGTGATTATAAAGATGCTCTACAGGTGTCTCCGAAGGTGTTTGTGGTGTTGGCATAGATCAAGAATATGATTTGTCACTCCGAGTGTCGGAGAGGTATATCTGGGCCCTCTCGGTAATACACATCATAATAAGCCTTGCAAGCAAATGACTAATGAGTTAGTCACGAGATGATGTATTACGGAACGAGTAAAGAGACTTGCCGGTAACGAGATTAACTAGGTATGGTGATACCGACGATCGAATCTCAGGAAAGTAACATACCGATGACAAATGGAACAACGTATGTTGTTATGCGGTTTGACCGATAAAGATCTTCGTAGAATATGTAGGAGCTAATATGAGCATCCAGGTTCCGCTATTGGTTATTGACCGGAGATGAGTCTCGGTCATGTCTACATAGTTCTCGAACCCGTAGGGTCCGCACGCTTACGTTTGATGACGATCGGTATTATGAGTTTATGTGTTTTGATGTACCGAAGGTAGTTCAGCGTCCCAGATGAGATCGGGGACATGACGAGGAGTCTCAAAATGGTCAAGACGTAAAGATCGATATATTGGACGACTATATTCAGACATCGGAAAGGTTCCGAGTGATTCGGGTATTTTTCGGAGTACTAGAGAGTTATGGGAATTTGCCGGGGAGTATATGAGCCTTATTGGGCTTTACGGGAAAGAGAGAAGAGGAAGGCTGCGCCCCCAAGGCCTAGTCCGAATTGGACTAAGGGGAGGGGCTGCGCCCCCTCCGTCCTTCTCTTCTCTTTTCTCTTTCCTTCTCCCCTACTCCTACTACTTGGAACGGCTCCTAGTTCTACTAGGAAAGGGGGGATCCTACTACCGGTGAGAGTAGGACTCCCCTAGGGCGCGCCATAGAGAGGGCCAGCCCTCCCCCTCCTCCACTCCTTTATATACGGGGGTAGAGGCACCCCATAGACACACAAGTTGATCAGTTGATGCCTCCCAACCGTGTGCGGTGCCCCTGTCGACAGAAACACACCTCAGTCATACCGTTGCAGTGCTTAGGCGAAGCCCTGCGCCGGTAGCTTCATCATCTCCGTCACCACGCCGTCGTGCTGACGAAACTCTCCCGTGAGGCTCTACTGGATCAAGAGCTCGTGGGACGTCATCAAGCTAAACGTGTGCTGAACGCGGAGGCTCGGTGCTTGATCGGTTGGATCGCGAAGAAAGTTCGACTACTTCAACCGCGTCACTAGACGCTTCCGCTCCCGGTCTATGAGGGTACATAGACACACTCTCCCCTCTCGTTGCTATGCATCTAGTAGATAGATCTTGCGTGATCATAGGGAAATTTTTGAAATACTACGTTCCTCAACAAGTACAACATATTGCTAGTTCAACTCCATAAGAACAATATTAGAACAATATATTCATTTTCCTAATCGAGATCATCTAGGCTCGTCTTATCCACCTCTGCTTTCAGTTCAGTAAGAACCTGCATTGCACGGGCTAACTAGGAAAGTGCCTCCTCCTTCGCCAACACCATCTTAGCAAAGTTTGATTTAAAAAATCTGAGCTCATTCTCCACCTTCCACTTTTTATCCCACATCTTCAAATATTCTTCAGCGTTGACAACCGTTTCTCTAAGCCTACGTCTGTTCTCTTCCTCATACATGCTCCAGAACTTCGCTAAGTACATCTTCAAAGACTGTGGCCACTCTTGATCAACCCACTCCAAGTAAGAACACTTCCGTTCATCTTATAATATTTAAAACTAGATCAATAACAACTGTAGGGGAAATGGGTTTATTGCAACATAGAAAATCACCAATGCTTATTTTGAAAAACTGAAGAAACATGTTAATTATAACATATCTTCTCAGAAAGATCAATGTGCAAATGAATTAATTGCTACTGTGACAACAACCAAATTCTGGAACATCAGAAGCTATAATTAACTACAACAACGCTACAAGTTCTTACTCGTGTACAATAAATAACAAATTGAACATTTTCTGAGGAAGGTAATGTGGGGACCCCGACTCATAAGTCGTGATCACCGAATGCACGTGTACAGTGATCCCAGAGATCAATGCTCACTGAACACACAGAAGCTGAATAACAAGAGTCTTACATCCATACATACCGTATTACACAAATTGTGACCATTATGGTCAAGTCTTGAATGTAACATTGTAGCGGAAATCTTCAATAACAACATGGACCCATGCCATCTGGCTTAACCCTACAGGCATTCTGACTGGGAAGCGTCCTAGCTCGCATGTTCTTCACCAAGAAATCTTCATCATATCATGTTCTTTCATGCCTGGCCAATAAAATAACCAGTGGCAAGCCAATGAGTACTTTGAATGTACTCGCAAGCAACCCAAGTGTGATGACAAAATTAATTATGGAAGGCTCTGCTGCTAAATTGGCAGTTTTGCGGAAAGCTAGTTTTTCATATGCAAGTATGATCAACATATAACCAGGGCATGCATGCGTCTGCAACAAGTATGAGGAGGTTACAGACATCAACATTGGAAAAGAGTTATGAACAACTCTTGCTCAAGCTCATCGTGACTTCTCACAAATCACGTCAACAGATTCACCCAAACTATGTTGTTTTCCAGAAACTTATGGACATAGTCTAAGCAGCACCACCCAAATGTCTTTGACCGTGGACACGGCTATTCGAATAGTTTGACACTCTGCAGAGGTTGCACACTTTACCCACAAGATCCGGGGAACTTCCGTGTCATCCACGACCCGCGGTACCTCAAGTACCCGGGGTAAGCACCCGATCACTATATTTCCCTAGACGACACTAACACGGAGTCCACTCGATTGGTAGTAACCCCCGTGCCCAACATTTCACATCTTAAAAATTGTGGAAACTTGCTCCCATATTCATCACATACCACTAACACGGGGTACCAACGGTGTGTTCGGTGCCCTGTAAAAACAGTCATGGCCGCCTATCCAAGCACGACCCCGTCCCGAGAGTGACCTCATGTCACCCCCATCACTAGTAATGCGGGCACCATGTTAGTATCGACCAAGGTAATCAATAATGCCCTTTCCCATTTAAGGGTAGAGTGGTTGCGCATGTTTGGTTGGGACGGTAATCACACATAAATCTAATCCATCTCTGTAAACAACATTTTCATCAAGCCTCGGTACACTACTTCTCCACCAAGTAGTGCCCTAGTTCCTCATCATCTCCCAGGGGCATTAGTGGCACCCACTGGGTTATTTGCAAGTATGTCAAACCACACTTGTTTCTCTCAATGCATAACCCTGACCCATTTTGCGTAGCCAACTACTATAGCATATATCTATCTACTTCCACCCACATAACCCTCATAAGAAGGTAGGGTCATGCTTGATGCAAGTTTCAATAGGAAAGTAACAAAGGTACCAACCAAAGTGGTCACCACCTCTACATGATTCCGATGCATTGATAATAAGGTACTATGAGACATGCATAAAAAGGTTTCTCGAACATGGTCAAAGGGCTGCTTGCCTGTCTTAACCAAGTCCTTGGGGTCTTCAAACCTTTTGGTCCATCTCCAAGTACTCCACTTATTTCGTCAACTAACGATGGAAACAATCATAATAAGCAACACAACAAGGCAAAAATAAAAGTGCTCTAAAAATAGGAGTTGGACTTTTCTAGGATACCTCTGGTCATATGAAAAATGACCAAGGGGTGGTTTCATAGGTATTGGATCAATGGATAGTTTGGAACATTTCAATATGATGGAATCAAGGGGTTTATGGATTTGCAAGAAGTGTACAGAAATATTTTTTTTGAAAAATGAGCAAAGGCACCCATTTAACAAATCATGATTCTAGAAGCATCTAGGAGTTGGTTTCACTGGATTTGGAGTTCAAATGAATTTCCTATGATTTTGCAAAGTTGACAAATATGAAGAAATGGCTCATTATTTTATGGGGTACAGGAAGTATTAATAAAAATGTTCATAAACTAAGTTATGAACTTAGAAGCATCTAGGAATTTGAATCATGGCATTTGGATCAACTTTGAGCTCTCTGTGATTTTCTAAAGTTTATCACAGAAATAGAAAAATGATATTTTATAAATATTTGTTAAGAAAAAGTCTCTGGAAAAATGTGCATGTTGCACCAACAGGTAGATCATGATTTCAGAAACTACTAGAATTTTGAATCATCCAATCTGGAGTTCATTTGATTTATTTATGGATTTTAGAAGTTTACGGAAAAAGAAAAAGGAAAGGGGAAATGATTTTACCCTTATCCTGCACACAGGTGAGATGCAGACGTGGGCCGGCCCAGTGGCATCAGCCGCACGCGCGCAGGGTCCACTCCGGAGGCGTATCTTCCCAGTGCGCCTCCACTTAAACGGAGGTTCCGCCGACGGGGTCACTGACCTGTGGGGTCCACCCGCAGGGTCGTCTCCCTCCTCCCGCACGCGACGGAGGAGGCAGAGGAGGCGGGGCCGAGGGCTTGTTGACGCCCGTTCCGGTGGCTCCGGCCACCTTCGGCGACCGCCCAGACTTCGGCGAGCTCGGGAGGATGGGCCGCGTCCACCTGGGGACCCAGTTCCCGCCGGGGAGCGCCCGAGCGAGCGAGCTCTCGGCCGCGGCAGGAATAGGCGATGGCGGGGATCGGCACAGCGGGGAAGGCACGAGGACGAGGAGATGGAGCACGGGGTGAGTTGGAGGTGGTGATGAGAGGGTGCGGGAGTGTTCATGGGGAAGAGAGAGAGGCCGAGGTGCCAGAATCCGAGCGGCGGTCGGCGGCGGCACTCCGGCCATGGAGGGGGCAGGAGGGCACAAGAGAGATCTCGAGGATGTCCGGGGAATGCACAACCGAGAGGGGGGGTCAGCAGAGGCGAGAGCGAGCTCGAGGGGTGGCTTAAATGGGCGTGGCCGCTGTGCACCGTGGGCGCGGTCCAGGCCATGCTCGGGCGAGCTCTGCGGAGAGGTAAGAATAGAGGATAAGGAGGGGCCCGACAGCGAGGCGTGTCGTGGACGTCGAGGCGACCTCGACGGACACGCTCGCTCTGCCCAATGCCGCCTGGGTGCCTCGGGAGGGCCGAGCTATAGTGCCTTGGCGCACTGTAGCGCGCTCTAGAGCGCGACTTTGGCTGATATGGGCGTGTCGTTGTGCCCTGGCAGTGTCCCCCGGTGTCCAACATCCCTAGGGGTAGTAAACAAGGTGGGCATGGCCTTGGATGCCCTGGTTACCCAATGGAAGAGGAGGGAGGTTGAGGGAGAGTGGGAATTGGGCTGTCCAGCAGAGTAAAATGGGGTTTTACCCCCCTCAATCATTGAGCTGTGGTGCAGCCATTGCTGCTGGAGGTAGAAGGGGTCTAGGAGATGATGTGGTAAAAAGTTGGGCTCAAGGAGAATAGTGTAAGTGGTCAAAGTGGTGATTTTTGAAAAGTGACAGAAGGTGTTTGATGCAATTTTGGGCTAGCAAATTAACTCCACTTGACATGAGACTTAACAGGATCAAATGGCATATAGAAATAGGGTATTCCACCAAGTTTGAGCTCATTTGAAGAAACTTGCCAATGTAACTTTGGTGAACCCTAGAAATCAGCAGAAATGACTTTTCCAAGATTAAGTTAAGAAAATCATCTCTCCTTGATGCACCACATGGTGTAGTGTCATCATTTGGGGTTGTGAGCATGTCCACAAAATTTGAGGCCACAAGTAAAAAGTTGGCAATGTAGAGTTGTTCAAATTTGGATCTAGTCAGAAAGGGTTTTGGGGCACTTAGATGAAGTTATACTTCTCCAATACTTGTGCCATTTGGCATAGATGCATATTTACATCATTTGAGCATGTGCACCAAGTTTGAGAGCATTTGGACAAGTTTGGCAATGCAAAGTTGCTCAAACTTAAAAATGAACAGAAATGGTTTTGAGGAGATTAGATGATGTTTTATTGATCTTCAAGGCATGAGGCTTTGTAAGATCATCAAATATGTCATATTTGACATGATAGAATTTCCCTGGAATTTTTGGAGAATAATTCCTTTGTAAATATTTCAAAAGCTTGAAATATCCAAAAAGAGTTTTGGAAGGATTTGCCCAATATTTTGAACATGACCATGTGTTGAAACTCTCATAAATGGACAATATATGTCCTATGAGTTCCCCTAAATTTTGAAAAAATATTTTTGAATTAGTTAAATAATTTTAACCTATTAAAGACCATTTCTGGCCTAAAGAAAAAGCATTTAAATAAAATATAATAATAACTTTTAAAATTATAATTTTGTGGTTTATGGGAGTCCTATACCTAATAGGATTCAAATATACTTTTTGAAAGATTTTTCACACCCTCAATTAAGTACTTTCAGTGCAACCCTCAATTCAGGGGTTTTTGGAAAACTAATTTTAGAAAATACTTTTTGGCCAAATTATTTTTATAAGAAAATACTATACTGTTCTATACACATGGCATGATCATTGGGAAAAGGTTTTGGATCAAGGAGATGAAACACAAGAGTTGGAGGATTTATTTTATTTTTAGAGCACTAGCATCCAGCAAACAGAAAACCAATCAAGCAAGGTCAAAAACACTCAAAAGTTTTTGCCAAACCGCATTTTAGCATGATTATTAGCTTAAGTGTAGTGGCATGAAAATCAGGGTGTGACAGGTAAATATAACTTCAACAGCATAGCGACAGTGTTTGGATGACAGCAAATTGATACTAACAGGTTTGTACATGCACAAATTTAGTAACATAAAACTAATAGCACTAAGGCCATCCACTATGTATGCCAAAAGTGGTGTAGAGACAACTGCTGCTACATCTCGCATCGGTGTCCTGCACTAGCGAGCCGATGCAACGAAAACAAATCAGGGACCCGGACTCCGGACCACGTAGTTGCTTCGATGCCCAGTTCCTTCATGCCATAAAGATTTAGTATTTTACTGCTTGGCTGCTCGGATGTGTGGACCAAAGTTGGCTGCACAAACTGCTGAAGCAGTGCCAAATAATTTTCTAATGGCACTGCTGATGAGATGGCAACAATTTAAGATATTAGGTACAAACTGTGACACTGTCTTAGGATGCGTTTGGTTGAAGGTGTGGTATGAATGAGTTGAGACCGCGACAGTGTCTGAATCACATCTAACAAATGATTTGTAACAACAAAAGAGGGTCTAACCTTCTCTGCACATGCCAGAAACTTCCTCCCACTGTCCACAGATTCAAACGGAACTAGCTTCATGCATGGAGATTGATGGTGACAACGAGCAGATAGATCTTCAGCCACCCCGCTCCATTTGTTGCCACTGGTGGTCCTCGGGAGCTACAAGAGGAAGAAATGACTCAAGTCGATCGCCAGGTAAAAATCATTCATTCCAAATCATAGCCCGAGAGAGAGAAGAGAGGCATAACCGGGTGGTGAAGGAGTCGTTGCCGGAGGAGGAACCCCTGGAGAGGTCTTGGAAGAAGACCATGGCGACCCTGGCGGTAGGATGCGAAATGGCGAGAGCGAGGAAGCGGCTATAGCTTACGAAGGAAGGAAGGAAGGAGGAAACAAGGGAAATGTGACTTGTGGTCGGGGAGAAAAGGGGGTGGGGAAGGGGGGAGGGGGCGGGGTACATATTTTGGCGGTAGGCCAAAATTTAGGAAATGTGGAGGGAAACTTTGCGCACGGTGCCGCCGGACCATTCACTTTGAACAATTGTGTGCATTGCAAATGATTCTTCCGCTTTACGCACATGGGATGAGTTTGATAATTCAAATTTTGGTGGAAATTTCCCTGGGTACGTCATTGCATAATTTAACATCGCTTGCTAATTTGGGCACACAAAAGAGCGTACAGCAGACATGCCACACTT
Organism: Secale cereale; assembly: GCA_902687465.1. NCBI lineage: Eukaryota > Viridiplantae > Streptophyta > Magnoliopsida > Poales > Poaceae > Secale > Secale cereale. The sequence goes on from LR738714.1 coordinate 123,417,906, forward strand.
ATTGAGTCGAGCAATTTTAGAAATTAAACAGAGCCAGTTGACCTAAACATTGCTCTAACAAAAGACTAGCATTAAAAACAAAGCCTAAGTACGCATAATTTTAACAAATCCGCCACCGCGCCTATGCATCGCCAGTGTGAGATGAGACGTCGGTGACTTGTCCTAGCGACATGCCGCCGTTGGTGGACTCCGCGTCCCCCCTGCTAAAGTCGACCGCGTCCTCATCCTCGTCCTTGTCCTTGGCGCCGCCCTCAAGGTTGTAGTACTCGCAGTAGTGGCTGCACCAGAGCTCGCGTTGGTACTCCATCGCGGATTCCTCGACGGGCAGACTATTCTCTACCTCGACCTCGACCACGCGCAACTCCTTCTCCCGGCGCTCCTTGGTCTCCACCGCCTCCTACATCTCCAGCTCCTGCTCGGCGACCTCATGAGGAAGCAAGTGCTCCATGGCCACCGCCGCCTTTTCGGACATGGGTTGCATGCTGGAGTCCGAGGTGGCCTGGAATATCTTGGCGTGTGCAACCTCAATCTTGGCACGGATGGCCTCGACCCGGGGCAGGGCGACATCGGTGGCACGGACGGCAGCTCGAGCGCTCTCGGCGTTTGCAGCCGCCGTCGCAGCAGTAGCTGCAGCCATCTCGGCTGCTGCAGCTGCCCTGTCGGCTGCTGCAGACGCCCTCTCGGTGGAAGCGGACACGCTCAATGCGGATGTGGCGGCACTCTCAGCGTAGGCGGGCGCGCTCTCCTCTCAGGCGGCGGCACTCCAGGGGGACGCGACCATTGTACGGGCCTTCACGAAGCGTTTCCACGGCGTCATCTTTGTAAGAAGGGGGTGCGGGAATGGGGATTGGGGTTCGTGGATTGGGCGGTTGCCGACACAAAGCAGACGAGCCGACGAAGCTTAAGGGGGGAGACATAACTAGACCCAGATATTTTCATCGCAAACGGTTCCTAGAAACCAACTGTGTGTGCTGTTGTAGATATTTTTTATTAAAATCTCACCTTTTTTGATGCATCCGTCATCGCAAATGTTTTGCACGTTTTTTACGGTTCTTTTACACCATCGTTTGCGATTAGGGTTTCAGACAAAAACTCATATGTTAAAAAGGGATTTCATCTATTTTGAACTTATTTCAACTCCAGACTTTTTGCGTGTTCAAAATGCACCATTCAAAGCCACATCATCAATTTTCAATCCTTTATGACTTCATTTGGTATTTTTCATGCAGTTACTGATTTTTGAAAGCTAAATGATCCTGAAATTGAAAAGCACTACAAATGACCTTCGAAAAGGTTGAAAGTTGGCATGGTATCATCATTTCACCCACATAGCATGTGCTAAAAATTTGAGAGGGTTACGACAAGACCTGGATGCACTTCGTGTATAAAATGGACAATCTCTTTCGAAGTATCACGGTTTTAAACGAAAACTCATCAGTTACACAGGGATTTCAATTTTTTGAAATTATTTGAACTCCAAACTTTTTGTGTGTTCAAAATGCACCATTCAAAGTCACACCGTCAATTTTCAACCCATTCTAACTTCGTTTGGTATTTTTCATGCATTTACTAAATTTTTTGAGCTAAATGACCCCGAAATTGAAAAGCATTACAAATGAACTCCAAAAAGGTTGAAAGTTGGCAATATATCATCATTTCACCCACATAGCATGTCATAAAAAGATGATAGGGTTACGGCAAAAACTGGATGCACTTCGTGTACAAAATGGACAATCTCTTTCGAAGTATTAGGGTTTCGGACAAAAACTCATATGTTACAAAGGAATTTCATTTTTTTTGAACTTATTTGAACTATAGACTTTTTTGTGTTCAAAATGCACCATTCAGAGCCACATCGTCAATTTCCAACCCTTTCTGACTTCAGTTGATATTTTTCAAGCATTTGCTGATTTTTTTTGAGCTAAATGACCCCGAAACTGAAAAGCACTATAAATGCACTCCAAAAAGGTTGAAAGTTGGCATGGTATCATCATTTCAGCCACAAAGCATGTGCTAAAAAGTTGAGAGGGTTACGGCAAAAACTGGATGCACTTCGTGTACAAAATGGACAATCTCTTTCGAAGTATTAGGGTTTCCAACAAAAACTCATCAGTTACAAAGGGATTTCATTTATTTGAACTTATTTGAACTCCAGACCTTTTGTGTGTTCAAAATGCACCATTCAGAGCCACATCATCATTTTTCAACCCTTTCTGCCTTCATTTGATATTTTTCATGCATTTGTTGATTTTTTTTAAAGCTAAATGACCCTGAAATTGAAAAGCACAACAAATGAACTCTGAAAAGGTTGAAAGTTGGCATGGTATCATCATTTCACCCACATAGCACATGCTAAAAAGTTGAGAGGGTTACGGCAAAAACTGGACGCACTTCGTGTACAAAATGGACAATCTCTTTCGAAGTATCAGGGTTTCGGACGAAAACTCATCTGTTACAAAGGGATTTCATTTATTTAAACTTATTTGAACTCCAAACTTTTTATGTGTTCAACATGCACCATTCATAGCCACATCATCAATTTTCAACCCTTTCTGACTTCATTTGGTATTTTTCATGCATTTACTAATTTTTTTAAAGCTAAATGACCCTGAAATCGGAAAGCCTTACAAATGAACTCTAAAAAGGTTGAAAGTTGGCATGGTATCATCATTTCACCCACATAGCACATGCTAAAAATTTGAGAGGGTTATGGTAAAAACTAGACGCACTTCGTGTACAAAATGGACAATCTCTTTCGAAGTATGAGGCTTTCGGACGAAAACTCATCTGTTAGAAATGGATTCCATTTAGTTGAACTTATTTGAACTCCAGACTTTTTGTGTGTTCAAAATGCAACATCTAGAGCCAATCATCAATTTTCAACGCTTTCTGACTTCATTTCGTATTTTTCATGCATTTACTGATTTTTTAAGGCTAAATGACCCTGAAATTGGAAAGCATTACAAATGAACTCTGAAAAGGTTGAAAGTTGGCATGGTTTCAGCATTTCACCCACATAGCATATGCTAAAAAGTTGAGATGGTTACGACAAAAACTGGACGCACTTCGTGTACAAAATGGACAATCTCTTTGGAAGTATCACGGTTTTTGACAAAAAATCATCTGTTACAAATGGATTTCATTTTTTGAACTTATTTGAACTCCAGACTTTTGTGTGTCCAAAATGCACCATTCAAAGCCACATCATCAATTTTCAACCCTTTCTGACTTCGTTTGACCTTATAAAGACATTTAAGTGATTTTCTAGCCATTTAATGACCGTAATTCAAATTTGAACTACATCTACATGCAACGCCTAACCATAATGGTTTGAAAAATAATATTTTTGTGTACTTTTGTGCGAGTTAAAAAATCTTCAGACCATGTACATATCCGGTGTTAAAAAAAGAAAATGTAAAGATCTGGCAAGACAACCGGCCCCACACGATTGGCACTCTATTTCGCGCCTAGTGGTTTGGAAGGTGAATGGTGGAGGTTATTAATCAGACACGGTTCTGTATAGGAAACTGTCAGCTATTATGTTCACACGGATTCTAATGTGGCAATCGTGTGTAATTCAAACTACAGTCGTCGTAAATTCCGGCGGCAGGCGTGTGTACTGTTCCCGTCGATCTTGATTCCAGCCGCCAATAAATACTACCTTGCTCACATCGTCCGCCTGCATTCTCATCTACATCCTCCCCTCGCTCGCCCCCGCTCTCTCTCTCTCTCTCTCAAAGCACTGCCATGGCGCCACCAATCTGCCCACGTGCCGACGAGGAGTCGTCGCCCCCCGAGGATGCTCATTCGATGAGCAGCGACGAGGAGAACCCTTACGCGCGGTCGGATGAGGTTGCGTCGTACCCCCAACTTTGGATTGGTTTTGGGGCCAGTATAATCTTTGTCTGTGGAAGTCACTATCGCCCGCTGAGAAAGCTAGGCAAGTGGCGTTCAAGAAGGAGATGCCGGAGGACAAAGCCAGGTACCAGGCGGCCTGTAAAGCCTATGATGCCGCCTGGAAAGAGGAGAAGGTAGAGCTTTGGGGGCGGGCGCGTCGTCGTGCGGAGGAGGTGTACGAAGACGGGTACTTCATGAGGAAGGCCAAAGGCCCTAGGCGCCTCATCGCTGTGTGGAGGTGGGCCGATAAGCTCCAGTGTGCCATCGACGAGGAGCTCCAGTGGGCGCCCAATGAAATGGCAAGATCGTCCGTGCTCGTCCGCCAACAAGAGATAGATTGGTACGTCAAGCGCTGCGAGCCGAAGGAGGCGAAGTACTGCCTCTGCGCTGGGATGACACCGCGCATCAGGAGTGATTATTAGTTTTAGTATTGTTTGTTTTCAATATTATGTATTGTACCTAGTAGTTAAGTATCATCATGTATATGTGATGATATTATATATATTCTATGATGAACTAATGAACAATTAATATAGCTGAATTCCATTTTCTATCTGTTTTTGTATACTAATTTGAATCTAGCTGTTATCATCCACATATACGGAATCGAAAGCGTATATACACACATTGAAACAGAACATATAAGAATAGAAAATAGAGTTGAAACAGAGCAATTAACAGAGCAATACTATGATTGCTATTAATACATAGTTATCCACATCGAAACGACTCAACAAAATAAAACGCATCCATGATACCATGACCAGCAGCCCTTGCCTACGGTAGCTCTTGGCCCTGCCCGAATTTGTGCAGGCGTTCGTCCAAGCGGTCGACACGCTCGCGGTACATCTGGAGCGCGATCTCGAGCTCCAAGTTGGCTATTTCATCGAAGATCACTAGCTCGAGGATGCGACAACCATGTTCCTCTACTGCACCTAGGTGGACACCTGGGCCAAGGAGGCGGTCTAGCCTACGGACCAGCGCGTTGGCATCCAGCGGGCCGCGGACAAGGCGACGGTGCCACCCATGCGAACGGCACGGCGGGCGTCCTATGCAAGTACGGCGTGGCTGGCCTCTGGTGCAAGTACGACGCTGAGGGCCTCTGCCCACTCCTGGCGAGGAATGGGGGTACTGACGGGATGTGTACACAGCTGCAACGCCGTGTCGACAGGAGGCAAGCGCCGATGCATCCGCTCATGTTGTGCGTCGCGCCGCGCCTCTCGCTCTGTGGCGCTCCAACGGTCTATCCGTGCGGCGAGCCACAGCCTATCTGCGCGGACGCGCCTAGCTTGCTCTGCGGCATGCTATCGATCATGTTGTGCAGCGAGCTGCAGCCTGTCGGCGCTGACATGCTTATCTTGATCCGTGGCGCTCAAGCGCCATGCGCCAAAGGTCTTATCAACCCTGGCGATGACACGCATTACAGCATCGTCCATCGCATTGCCGGGGAGCGCCTCGGCCACGACGGACCGTGGCGCCTGCTCGTTTTCCTCATCGACGAGGTTGATGGCAGAGGCGACGCTTTGGTGGGTTGGCATGCTTGGAAAAGGTGGGTGTGCTACAGGCTACGCTTGTCGCCTCCGTGCGTCGCGCGCTGCCTAGGTTTATGCGCAATATCGCTGGGTGGCGGGAAACAGGTGAGAAAATGGCGGGAAACGGTGGCGTGTTCACAAAACGCCATCAATTAATGGAAACTTAGCATAGAAGGAACATCGAGCTAGCACAAGAAGTATATGATGATTAGATGAAGACAGATCACACTAGGGAACCCGTCGGTGATGAATTCATCATTCGCAAATGGTTGAATACTAGCAAGCGGTTGCCCACAAAACACACGGCTTATTCCATCACAAAACAGGTCGGATGGATCAACTGTATGCCATGTATCTCACATTGTCAAAAAGTAATACGGTAGACCTTCTTTAACATGTGTTAAAAAATTTCAAAACAAGGACCTTGAGGTTAATTCCACCCCACAACACACACGGCTTATTCCATCACAAGCAGGTCGGACGGATCAACTGTATGCCACATATCGCACATTCTGAAAAATTAATGCGGTAGACCTTCTTTAACATGTGTTAAAAAAATTCAAAACAAGGACTCTGAGGTTAATTCCAATGATGGGATGTACCATAAATGTCCCTAATGGACCTTTAAGATAAATCCAATCAATGGATTTAACATCAAGACAACTTCCCATCCGGTCACCCATCTCATGGCTGCTCTAGCCTGAGCACAATTAACTTGTGAGTTCTCTTAGATGAGCTATTGGTGGAACAGCTAGTCCTTGCTGATATAGGATGCCCTCTTCGCATCCTTATGGCGTACCCGGATGACCGCCCGTCACCTAATGGCCAATGGATGTTGTGTAGACAGAGCATATCACATACGTCTTATTAGAAGCAATCATTTGTGTTATTATCGGTCTTCGGACACATTTATGTTTACAGACCTGTTCGACGCATATCACACACACATTGTTATATTGAATAGTTAATGTTCTCTTATCTCAACGCAAACAGTTCATCCGAGTGAACTGCATGCCGTATATCGCACACACCTTGATCTGGCTGGCCGTTTCTTTCGTGTTGCCTAATCACAAACAGTTCATCTGAGTGAACCGTATGCTGTATATCACACACACCTTCATCTGGTTGCCCATTTCTTTTGTTCCTCCTCATCGCAAACAGTTAATTGAACTGAACCGTATGCCCTGCATCGCACACGCAACTAAACTCTGAACCGTGTTTGATGCATCCGTAATCGCAAATGTTTTACACCGTCGTTTGCGATTATGGCACCGCACATAGTTTCGTCGAAGGGTCTCTGATCATAGTGTCGCGTTAGCAGCATCCTGCAGTAGTGTTACCATCTATATTACACTTGTATCACCATCTCTTTGCCGAACTAGTGCACCTATACAATTTACCATTGTATTGGGTGTGTTGGGGACACAAGAGACTCTTTGTATTTGGTTAAAGGGTTCTTTGAGAGAGACCATCTTCATCCTACACCTCCCACGAATTAATAAACCTTAGGTCATCCACTTGAGGGAAAATTGCTACTGTCCTACAAAACTCTGCGCTTGGAGGCCCACATGAATCTACAAGAAGAAGGTTGTGTAGTAGAAATCAGCTCCTGGAGGGGGGCGCGCCCTGGTTGGTTGTGCTCACCCAGCCCCCCCCCCCTCCGGTGGTTCTTGGCTCAAGTATTTTTCTTTTATTCTGAAATAATTCTCCAAAAAGTTCCATTCCATTCCGAGAACTTTTATTTCTGCACAAAAACAACACCATGGTAGTTCTGCTGAAAAAAGCGTCAGTCCGGATTAGTTTCATTCAAATCATGCAAATTAGAGTCCAAAACAAGAAGAAGGAAAAGTAGATACGGCGGAGACATATCAACTCCCCGAAGCTTAAACCTTTGCTTGTCCTCAAGCACTTCAGTTGACAAACTAAAAGTGAAAAAGAAAAACTTTTACGAACTCTTTTGCTCTTGATTACATAAATAAGCTTAAGTAGCACCCAAGTTTTCAGCAAAGATCCTGACTAACTGAAAGTGCAGTATATCGACTAGAGGGGGGGGGTGAATAGGCGATTTTTATGAAATGCTTCAAAACATGGAAGTTTCGAAGACAAAGGATAAATCCAATCCTATTTATATGCAGCGGAAAGTAGACTACACTAGACAAGCCATAGTCAGGTATTCAATAAAGCGAAAGCATGAAGACTAATAACAGCTAGGCAGTAAGGATCAAGATGGGAGATGGAATGAAGCCAATTAGAACAAGTAGTCACACACAGTGAAGTCAATCAGATAAGGCAAGCAGGCAATGACTTCACAACATAAGACAGTAAGTAAAGGGAAAGAAAAGGATAGAACGAGTAGCTCGGGGAAGATAGTGATTTGTTAGACCAGTTCCAGTTGCTGTGACAACTGTATGTCTGGTTAGGGAGGCTGAGATTTAACTCAGAAGACCATGTCTTGACCTTATTCCCCTTGAGCTAGGGACACCTAGTCCTCGCCCAATCACTCTGGTAAGCCTTCAAGGTAGACTTCCAAACCTTCACAGACTTCGTTCACCGGCGATCCACAATGACTCTTGGATGCTCAGAACGTGACGCCTAACCGGCTGGAGGAAACACAGTCCTCAAGTGTAATAAGTCTTCAGGTCACACAGACAGAAAGACTTCAGTGATGCCTAACAATCTTTGGCTCTGGGTGTTTTGGCTTTGACCTCGCAAGGATCTCTCTCTCAAATGCTTCGGAGGTGGGTTGCTCTCAAACGACAAAAGCCGTGCAATAACTCTGAGCAGCCACCATTTATGGTGTAGGGGGTGGGCTATTTATAGCCACTGGGCAACCTGACCTGATTTGTCCGAAGTGACCCTGGGTCACTAAGGAACTGACACGTGTTCCAACGGTCAGATTTCAAACACTCACACGGCAACTTTACTTGGGCTACAAGTAAAGCTGACTCATCCAGCTCTGGATAAGATTTACTCTCATTGTCTTCGCTCGAAGACATAGGATTTGGTTGAGCATCACTTCAGTCACTCTGACTTAGTTCACTTGGACCCCACTTAACAGTACGGTGGTTCCTATGATTCAACAAAGAAGAAAAGGATACAACAAAACATCCAAGTCTTCGCGCTCCATAGTCTTCACACAATGTCTTCTCTTGTCATAGTCTTCAATATGATTATCTTCATGTACCACCATTGTCGTCAATGTCTTCATACATTTTTAGGGGTCATCTCCGGTAGGTAAACCGAATCAATGAGGGACTACTACCTGTGTTATCCTGCAATTCTCACGAACACATTAGTCCCTCAACCAGGTTTGTTGTCAATACTCCAAAACCAACTAGGGGTGGCACTAGATACACTTACAATCTCCCCCTTTTTGGTGATTGATGACAAACTGGTTGAAGTTTTCAACGGGGATAAAAGTTTGTGAAATTGTAAAGGATAAAGTTATTGTCTTCGTAAGTAGCAAAAGGCTCCCCTTGAAGATGTGCATATAGTTGATTTGCCTTTGAATGCAAATGCACATGGCAGGTTGTACTTGTGGAGATCCTCTTCAACTTATGAAGACAATCCATCATGCACAATTGATATATAATTATATGCATAATGAGAAATGGACGTCTGCAAAAACGACTAAGTGCGGAATATAACGTAGCACATGCGGAATTTAACATCGCATTACAGAGTACCAGAAAACATAGCAGACGACCATCAGTTTAAGTGTTACATCTCAAAGAACCAAATGTAGCAAAAACGAGAGTTGTAAACACTAGGCAAAATATAAAGGACCCGCCCATATGGACCCGCTTGAAGACTATCAACTCATATGCTTCTCCCCCTTTTGCCAGTAAGGACCAAAAAGGTTTGAAGACATAGAGCCTCTACTCGTTCCCAGTTGGAGCAGGAGAGGATGCAGGGTCGGCGTTGGTGTTTGGCGGTGCAGAAGTAGTTGGTGCAGTGTCGACACGCGATGAAGGAGGAGGTGGTGAGGTAGCATCATCTTGATCATCTATCACCCTAGCGTCAACCGTTGCAGCGGAGGAGGAGTAGTCAGAGTCTTCAAGAGATGGAGTTCGACGCAGAACAGCATTCCTTGGAGGAGTGTGGTCAAACTTGAATCTTTCTGTGAAGCCACCGTCTTGAAGATCCGCTTCAGCACTCAGCAAAGTTAAACTCTTCCATGACCTCCGACAGGTTTCATGAGCAACAAAGGCATTCTTGGTGGCAAGATTGCGAATGCGATTGACGTCCACCAAGAGGCTTTGCATCTGACGCTTCAGCTAGTAGTGATGCTTATCCTATTTCTGATGGAGGGCAACCAGAAGCTCTCGGTTATTGAGAACACGAGAACGCTTCTGAGGCCTTTGGGCAATGGTGCTCTCAGTAGCTTCAGTTTCAGCATGTCGAGGTAGACGAGTATGGTCAGCCAAAGGATAAACGCGAGAGACTGCTGGAACTCCTTCAATTTGCTGAGTGAAGCTCTGGTGATCAGCGTTGTGAAGACTAATAGGCTCTTTTGGCAGGCTCTTGGTATATAGCTTCAACTGACATATCAACCTCTGGCAAGAATATGTGATGGTTGCGAGCAAAAGGCTGATAGGTGATAGCTGAATGAAGCTTGATGAGGCGCATAATCCATGGAGCATAGAACTTGAGACCAAACAGATCAGAGCCAGACAAAGCCAACTGCCGGATGAAGAAATCTTGAGCATTGAAGCTGAAGCCATTGAAGATATAGAAGACCAATGTCTTCATTGTGCCTTCAAGCTTGGCTGATGAAGAATGCCCTTTGACAGACCATAGAGGACGCCTGATGATATGATAGATGGTGCGTGGAAGATACTCTAGGTCTTCAACAAAGAATTCCTCTGGATATTCAGCATCGCTGGGCAAGGGCTTCATCATGCTCAGCATTTGGCTCATGTTGGGCTTGCGCTTCTGAAAGATACTCTCCAAAGCTTCATTGTGCAATTGACAGCCAGGTTCATACAATTCTCCTGGAGTGGGCAGGCCAGTAATCTCAATGAGATCAAAGGCTTTGGCTTCATGATGGACATTGCCTGTCATCCACTCAAGGACCCATGTCTTCGGATCCTTGTTGTAGCCTCGAATGTGGAGGGTTGCATAGAATTGCAAAAGCAGCTCTTCATTCCAATGCTCCTTGTCAGTCACAAAGTTGAGAAGGCCAGCATCACGGAAGCAATCAAGAGCTTCCTCAAGATAGGGCAGTCCAGCAATAGCTTCTATGTCAAGACGCATATGAGCGAAAATGTGCCCTTGATCATAGAGTACTCTTGAGTAATAACTGCACTGCTGATGGCTCCAGAACCTATCTGATGATATTCTTGGCTTGGAATAGGGGTTCTTGGCGTTTTCAAAGAATGTGTTGTGCGCAGTGAAGCTATTGGCATTGAAGGACCCTTGAGAGATGGCAATACCTGGAAACCTTGGCAGTCTTGGCTTAGGCTTCTGAACCCGAGGCCTGTGCTCAACATGATGGTCAAATTGAGGACCAGCAGCATGCAGCCCAGCGGCAGGCGGTGGAGTCAGAATGGTCCATCGGACAGAGATGAGCTGATCATCTTGGTTGTAAGCTTGCTCAATTGTATGGGGCCTTGGAGGCGGAACTGGAGCAGAGGCAGGGGCTTCAGGCTGCTGATTTGCTTGAGGTGCAGCACTTGCTTCAGGCGCCATCACTTCGGGCACCATAAGGACTTCAGGTACCACATTGGCTTCATCCATGACCACGTCATTGGCTTCAGTGTTGGTGGTGGCAGCCTCTGAATTTGTAACCTTCACTTCAGGAGCTGGAGGGTCGGACACGTTCTCCTCGAGAACAGGGGGTGTGGCAACACGTGCTTCTTCTTCTTGGGGTTGTTCTTCTTCGGCTAATGCAGCTGGAATATCTTCAGCCGCTTTGGCTTCAGATTCTGAGAGGTTCACAGTAGGAGTAGCTTCAGGAACTAATTGTTGCTCTTCTCCTTTTGGAACACCTGGGGTAATGACTTGAGGCCTTGGTCCTTTGCGAAGCCTGCGAAATGCTGGCGACACCTGAGGGGATGGAGTTGGTTGGGCCTCAAAATCTTTATCTTCAAGCACCGAACTGGTGACTTGAGTTGGGGGAGTTGCTGGTGTATCTTGTGGGTGATCATCCCACGAGTCATCCTGTGCAATTGGCGTCAGTGGACGACCAATGCTGATGCGTTCGTTGTTCGTAAGAACAGGCGAAGATTCCACGTTGTACTCGATGTGAGGAAGGACTTCATCATCTTCAACATTGTCATTAGGACCAATGTCTTCAGTTGCGGTGGGGTCAACAGCTGGAATGTATTCAGCCTCTGTGGGAGCAGGCTCATGGACTATCATGCGACGTTCTTGGTGTGTAGATGCGGGACGAGCAACTGATATGGGCTCGACAAAGATGGGCTTTGTGGAAGCAGCCTTGTCCTTCTTTGTCTTGCGCTTCTTGGTGGGTGGAGCATCATCAGTTGTTTGCTTGCGCTTGCGAGCTTCAGCTTCAGCCACTTTTGTCTTCTTGAGCTCTGAAGCAGCTGGGGTGACCTTAGGCTTCGTGTCAGTCATGCTGGCAGGGAAGACAATGCAAGGCATTTCCTGCCTGGATTCTTCAGCATCGGGCACAGGTTGTTTCTTCTTCTTCTTGGCAGCCATCCTAGATGTAGCAAAGCTTCATTTTGTTCAATCTTGAGCCCGTGACTCGTAATAATTTTGTTTTTCGATCTTCTCCATTTTTACCCCGCTGTAGATGCATCGAATCTTCATTACTCCTGTCTGGCATGTAAATCCATCTTTTTAGTATAAAGTCTTTGTAGCTTTTCTTGCATACTCCTAGATTAGTTTCTTTTTCCTCAGCATACTCAGATCTTTCCCCTTTAGCAATCTTTCGGAAACCTATTTTTCTCCTTGGTGGATTCGCTAAGTATGCTCCGGTTTAAGTTGATATGCCCTGCTCTTGAAAAAACTCTGTAAACTGATGCAATGGTTGAACTGTTCCTCTTCAACTGCCATAAACCGGAAATGATATAACTCGTTTTATGATTGCCGGTTTAATCATGCCAACTAATCCTCAGTTTAAACCGTTGCGTAATTTTCATAGATAGATCCCGGATCATTGTACTTTCATAATCCGTTTCTGTATTTTATCTTCTTCAGCACTTTGTTCAATGGCTAAGCAGTATGTCTCCTGCGATTGGGTCCGTTCCGTCGTTACTGAGGACGACCTAATCAAGCTGTCTAAAATCGGCACATTAGGCCCTCAGTCTGAGTTAAAATGGCGTGCTCCGGGTAATGAATGCCCTCCTACTCCTAGATCCGGGGAAGTCATCGTATTTCTGGACCACATCTCTAGAGGCTTCTCTCCCCCCGGTTCAAGATTTTTCCGGGATGTTCTTGCCACCTTCCAGCTGCACCCACAGGATATCGGACCAAATTTTGTTTCCAACATTTGCGATTTCCAAGTATTTTCTGAAGTGTATCTGCAAGAGGAACCTTCAGTTGATTTATTCCGGGATTTCTTTCATGCAAACCGGCGCACTGAATTTACCAGCGGACCTCACCAAGAACTTGGTGGGATTAGTATTCAGAAGAGGAGGGATGTAGTCTTTCCTCATGCCGCTTTACATACTCATCCAAAAGATTGGAACAAGTCCTGGTTTTATTGTGTAGACACTTCTCCTGAAGGTGAAAATCCTTTGCCGGGTTATCGCGAAACTCGTATTCCGGCGAATCACCCCTTGCCACAACGGCTTAGTGCTGCTGAACGGACCCGGTTCTCATCACAGCTCTCCAAGCTAAGAGCTTTTATGGCAAATGGTCTGATCGGCACTGATTTCCTTCGCTGCTGGCTATCTTGGAGCATCCTTCCCTTAAGCCGGCGTCCTAAGCTAATGTGCAAATACTCTGGTAAACCGGATGATCCTCAGAGGTTTACCAAGGATAAGCTTTCTGAATCGGAGGTAGTGGAGTCAGCCAAGAAGATTGTCAATCCTTCTTTAACAGATTGCGCTAAAGTTGGCTTGGCCCCGTACTTTAAGAAGAATAAGCTGCCTGAAGTAAGTTTTTCTTTGGCCTGTACTTTGTAAACCGTCTTCTTTGAACCGTTTTTCAATTGCCCTCGCTTTTTCAATTAGGCTGATGACCCCTTCTGGAGGAGAAAGCCTCAGGAAAAAACCGTAAAGCAGGCTCGCCGGAAAACCCCTGCAAACAAGAAGAGGAAAGCAGCTGTCGATGCCGGTTCTCCTTCTGAGGATGATGATCCGGACTCCGAGGTATGCTTTACTCCGGTTTAAATTCTCGTTTTCATATACTTGTAATCATATCTAATGATACCTTTTCACAGGAACTGCCCGAAGGTGATAACCCGACTGAGATTGAGGTAACTCTTATTTCTTCTGATTCAGAACCTCTTCCTCAAAAAAGCCGTCGGACCGTCAGGAAATATCAGTTTTCTCATCCTTATGCTAAGTTAGATCCTAACTTTACTTTGAAGAAGCAACAGCACGAAGCCCTTCGCCGGACCACTCGCCACAGTGGCCTGGCGGTGGAGTCATCTGGGATCTCATTAACTCCGGTTCGAAAGCGCCGCGCTGAGGTGATACTCTCTCCGACTCTTCTTCATCCCAAGGCCGGACTTATCCGACAACCCCTTAAACCGTCTGATCCTGACTATCAGGAAACTCCGCTGTCTTCTTCCGACGAATCGACCGCTACACAGCTTCCTCCTTTGAAGACCGTTCCGGGGTAACTCTCTTCACCTCTTCCGGTTTATGACACCCCCCTTTTTTTATAATGCTAACTTATTTTGCATGTTTTTCCAGCAAACCGAAACCCAGCAAAAAGCCCAAGGCGAATAAGCCTGTTGCTGACCCCTCTGCTGATGAACCGGTGATTGATCCGTCCACAGTTGTTCCTCCAGAAGGTACTCCTGCAGCTCCGGTTGAAGAACCTGCTCTTGAAACTCCTCTTACAGAAAACGTTCAAGACCCACCAAGTCCGGCCCGGGTTAATTCTCCTCAAGTTAACCCGGCGTCTCCTGATCCGGCTCAAGTTGAAGTTATTCCCCCCAATGTACCCACTTCTCCTGATGTCGTGGTTACTGGTGCCGCTTATGTTGCTCCAGCTGAGCCCACCGTTTTAGCAAAACATACAGCTAAAGCGGAAAAGATAGCTCAAGAAAAAGGGAAATGGAGTACTGATATATCCAGTCTTTCCAGTATGAGTGCTCAAGATATTTATTCCGGATATTTGAACCGGCTCCACAGCAGTCGGGATTATGAAGCCAGCTTGGTGAACCTGATGAGAGAAAAATATGATGTAAGTTTCCTCTTCTGACTTTGCTTTTTTGACGCATCTTTTATCTCTTAACAGCCCCCAAGTTCCGGTTTAGCTGCTTTACTGAAGGTGATCCGGAACTTTATAGTTTGAACTGCTGATCCATACATTAGCCCCCAAGTATCGAGTAGATAACTTGGTTATGTAGTTGATACTTGTGACTTCAAATTGTCTTTGCTGCATTACTTCAACTGCCATTAGCCCCCAAGTGTCAAGTAGACAACTTGGTTGTGTGCTTGAGACTTGTACTTTCAAATTGTCTTTGCTGTATTACTTCAACTGCATTAGCCCCCAAGTGTCAAGTAGACAACTTGGTTGTGTGCTTGAGACTTGTAATTTATAATCTTGCTTTTGAACTTTGTCTGCAGGCTGAGCTGAACCGGAATGCTCTGGAGATCAACGAACTTCGAAGCCGGCTTACGGAGACTGAGTCAGCCGCTTCAAAGGCTAAGAAAGAACTTCAAGTAAGTTTAAAGACTGCTGAAGACTTGAAAAAATACTTTGAAGAGGAGCGGACTACTTTTGAAGTCCAGAAAAAAGATCTTGAGAAACGTGTTCAGGATGCCGAAGGAGCACTTAATCCGGTTACTGAAGAATTGACCGGATTAAAGCGCCAAATCGACTTGATGACCTCTGCTATTTTTGGTAAGCATAATCTGAACTCCTGTCTTTATCGTTGTAACCTGTGACTTGCACCGGTTTAACTTTCATTGTTGTATGCAGGACGCCGTGTCTCCCATCTTGGGGACGACTTACGAAAAAAACTCAAAGCCTGCTATACCTTGGTCGAACAGTTGTACTCCGGAACGCAAAGGATTATCAGTGCCACTTCATTTGGTAAACCGGCTCCTTCAACTATCCAAGATACTTTAAATAGTTTGTCCATTCTACCGGCTCGTCTTGAAGAAGTTAAGAAATCAGCCGCTCGAGGAGGTGCTCTTCTGGCCCTTACAAGGGCTAAAGCTTGGGTTCCGGACCTTGATCCGGAGGAGGTGTTAACCGGATTTCCTGATACCAAGGAGGACGGTTCAACCTTCAATGAAAAAGACCTTTATGCCCTGACAAAGGAGATGCGTCCCCTCGCCAGCAAGCTTGCGGTGGAATCTGACTTGTCGCGATATCATCCATCGTACAACCTGCAGAACGAGCGGGTGGAGCGACCGGTTTACGATATTGTAAACTTAATCCCACCGGTTCGTCCTCACACCTTTGCTCCTGATATTGATCCTGTTGAGCTTATCAACGATGAAGTATATTTCCGTGCCTTGGCAAAGATTGATTGGCGTGCATCGGATTTCCAACCGCTTCACGAGGATGAAGACGTTCCGGATCAAGACGGTGGCCAGCCATCTCAGCAAGGAGAAGTACAATCTTGAATGCCATTGCTGTAACCATGATTGTTATTCCGTCAAACAATGCTTCCAACTATTGGGCTTTTTATGCCTTGTAATAGGTTTAGCTGAGACTTAATGTGCTGTGATCCGACATTTGGTCTTTATGAAGTATTCGTCCGTTGACCTGTTGACTGATGCGGGTGCCTTGTTCTGTTCATATAAAATAAAAATATCGAAAAATATGTCCTAGTGGCTTACCACTGGACGGATTAACTTGTTCTCTTGAAACATTTAATAAGCATATCTTAAAAATAACTGTTATACCTGAGATGTATGTAGCCAATACACTTTAAACCGGTCAGGATGTTAAAGTCACCTTAATCAGTCTTCATCAATCCTAATAAACACTTGAAACTCTTCGGTCCATCTTGTCGATAAATCTGGCTCATCTTGTTTCAGAAAATTGTAACTTGTGCCTGATACGCCATCCGGGTTTTAATGAACACCGGGCTCGATTCATAATTGGGCCGGGTTAATAAACTCCGGTCATTGTTTTGTCTCATACTGGTGGAAAACCAGGCCGGTTTTAAAAAACACCAGTCATTATAACTGATCATGTATTGCCAATTTGTTGGCTCATCATGAAGGTCGATCCGGGTTATGATGAACGCCGGTTTAACTCTCGCTGGTGTTCATGACCCAGACTTATAATTTTATAGGTAGGTGGTCAACTTCTGGAGCTGTTCCACTCGGTTTAAAAGGTTATAAAACATAAGAAACACCAAAAAACACACAATTTTTCAAATCAGACCATGTAGTCGAGGCTTTTTCAAAGAGCTGCCAGGCTCAAAGCAAGGTTCAGCCAATCAATGGGACGTGGGCAAACCTACTGTCCCAAGGAGCCTAGCCAATCACTGAACGTGAGCGTATCGACTGTTCAGAGGGCCGATAGAACCGCAAATAAAAAACCGAGCCAATCAATGGGACGTGGGCAAACCGACTGTCCCAAGGGGCCTAGCCAATCACTGAACGTGAGCGTATCAACTGTTCAGAGGGCCGATAGAACCATAAACACAAACCAAGCCAATCAATGGGACGTGGGCAAACCGACTGTCCCAAGGGGCTTTTAGGGCTCCTCCTGAACCTGTGGGTTTTGCTTTTCATGGAGCTTTTCCTCTTCTCGAACCGGATATGATCTCTTGTTCCTGAGAGTTCTATTGCTCCTTCACATACCCTGCAAAAATTAGTTTCTAAACCGGCCCACATTGAAATATGACATTAGATAGTAAATTGGTATGATTACTTGTCACAAGATTTGTGTATATGGAAAAAGGGCTAAGCCCCCGGTTTACCAAGGGTGCCGGTTTATTCATTATTCATAATATATACATAGGATACATTGGAGCACATAGCTCAAGTATAGTATGGCCGTAAATGGGCGATGTTCCACGGCCTCTTCGTCTCCTCTTCTGATGTCCGTGAATCCTTGTGTTCTCGAATGTCCACCAAGTAATATGAACCGTTGTGTAAGTTCTTGCTGACCACAAAGGGCCCTTCCCATGGCGGGGATAGCTTGTGCATATCTGTTTGATCTTGGATGAGCCGAAGTACCAAGTCACCCTCCTGGAATGTCCTGGTTCTAATCCGGCGGCTATGATATCTACGCAGATCTTGCTAATAAATCGCCGATCGTGCTGCAGCTATATCACGCTCTTCATCCAACCGATATAAACTGTCTTGTCTTGACTCCTCATTAGCAGCTTCGACATAGGCCGCTACCCTTGGTGAGTCATGGCGTATGTCACTTGGAAGAACTGCCTCTGCACCGTAAACCATGAAGAAAGGTGTATAACCTGTAGACCGGTTTGGTGTAGTATTAATACTCTAGAGGACAGACGGTAATTCTTCAACCCAACAACCTGGGGTTCTCTGCAAAGGTGTCATAAGCCGGGGTTTGATTCCTCGCAAAATCTCCTGATTTGCCCTTTCAGCCTGACCATTGGATTGGGGGTGAGCCACAGAAGACACGTCCAAACGAATATGCTCTCGTCGACAGAATTCTTCCATCTCACCCTGAGATAAATTGGTGCCATTGTCTGTGATGATGCTATGTGGACAACCAAACCGGAATATTACTTTTTTGATAAATTTGACCGCCGTTGGCGCATCACACTTGCTTATAGGCTCCGCTTCAACCCACTTTGTAAACTTGTCTACTGCTACCAGTAGATGAGTTTTCTGATCTTGGGATCGTTTGAAAGGCCCAACCATGTCAAGACCCCAAGTTGCAAAAGGCCAGGTTATCGGTATCATCCGGAGCTCCTGTGCCGGAACAAGAGCACGTTTTGAAAACTTCTGACAAGCATCACACTTCCGGACTAGATCTGCCGCATCGGCATGCGCAGTTAACCAATAGAAACCATGTCGGAATGCTTTAGCCACCAATGACTTTGAACCGGCGTGATGACCACAGTCCCCTTCATGAATCTCCTTTAAAATCTCACAACCTTCCGCAGCTGAAACACATCGTTGAAATATACCAGAGGTACTACGACGGTGCAGTTCTCCGTTTGCAATTGTCATGGACTTAGAATGCCGGATTATCTGCCGGGCTTCCTCTTCGTCCTCCGGTAACTCTCCTCGGCTTAAGTACGCTAGGTAGGGTAACGTCCAATCCGGAATAATATGGAGTGCTGCAACTAACTGTGCCTCTGGGTCTGGAACAGCTAGGTCTTCTTCCGAAGGTACTTGAACCGAAGGACTGTGTAACTCATCCAGAAAGGTGTTTGGTGGTACCGGTTTACGTTGCGACCCTAGCCGGCTTAAAGCGTCGGCCGCTTCGTTCCTCCGCCGGTCTATATGATCCACCTGATATCCCTTGAAGTACCCTGCGACTGCTTCAACCTCTCGCCGATAAGCCGCCATGAGGGGATCCCTTGAATCCCACTTGCCTGAAACTTGCTGTGCCACTAGGTCTGAATCGCCCAGGCACTTAACCCGGCTCAAATTCATCTCGTTTGCCAATCGCAAACCATGAAGTAATGCTTCATATTCTGCTGCATTATTAGTACAAGGAAATAATAACCGGAGGACATAACAAAATTTATCACCTCTGGGGGAAGTTAAGACAACTCCAGCCCCCGAGCCCTCCAACTGCTTTGAACCGTCGAAGTGAATCGTCCAATAAGTAAGATCCGGCTTCTCCTCAGGAGTCTGCAACTCTGTCCAGTCATTGATGAAGTCTACCAATGCCTGAGATTTTATAGCAGTACGCGGTACATACTTCAACTCATGCGGGCTGAGCTCGATGGCCCACTTGGATACCCTGCCTGTAGCTTCCCTGTTCTGAATTATGTCTCCCAACGGAGCTGAACTAACCACAGTTATTGGATGCCCTTGGAAATAATGCTTTAGTTTCCGGTTTGCCATAAACACCCCATAAACTAATTTCTGCCAATGAGGGTACCTTTGTTTGGACTCAATGAGTACTTCACTCACATAATAAACCGGACGCTGAACCGGATGTTCCTTCCCTGCTTCCTTGCGCTCAACCACAATTGCAACACTGACTGCCCGTGTATTCGCAGCAACATATAACAGCAAAGGCTCCTTATCAATGGGAGCAGCTAAAACCGGTGGTTTTGCTAGTTGCTGTTTCAGATTCTCAAATGCTGTATTTGCCTCCTCACTCCAAATGAATCGGTCCGTTTTCTTCAACATTTGATAAAGCGGGATCGCCTTCTCCCCCAATCGACTGATGAACCGGCTTAGTGCCGTGATCTGGCCTGCTATGCGCTGAACATCGTTGATGCAAACCGGTTTTGTCAAAGATGTGATGGCCTTGATCTTCTCCGGGTTGGCTTCTATTCCCCTGTTCGAGACCAAGAATCCCAGAAGCTTACCAGCCGGAACACCAAAAGCACATTTCTCCGGATTAAGCATCATCCTGTAAGCTCGAAGATTATCAAAGGTTTCTTTGAGGTCCTCTATCATTGTTCTTTCCTCCTTTGATTTGATCACAATGTCATCAACATAAGCATGCACGTTCCTTCCTATCTGCCCTTTCAAACAATTCTGAACGCAACGCTGATAAGTTGCCTGTGCACACTTGAGCCCGAAGGGCATAGATACATAGCAAAAAGCACCAAAAGGAGTTATGAAAGCTGTCTTCTCTTGGTCTTCAACTGCCATCTTGATCTGGTGATACCCTGAATATGCATCCAGAAAACTTAGCCGCTCACACCCTGCTGTGGCATCGATAATCTGATCAATGCGAGGTAGAGCAAAAGGATCAGTTGGGCAAGCTTTATTGAGGTCTGTGTAGTCCACACACATCCTCCACTTCCCATTCTTCTTTAGAACCAGCACCGGATTAGCCAACCATTCCGGATGAAAAACTTCCACTATGAACCCTGCCGCCAAAAGTCTGGCCACTTCTTCTCCTATAGCCTTGCGCCTCTCTTCATTAAAGCGGCGCAGATACTGTTTTACCGGTTTAAACTTTGGATCAATATTCAACTTGTGCTCAGCGAGTTCCCTCGGTATACCTGGCATGTCAGAAGGTTTCCATGCAAAGATATCCCGGTTCTCACGGATGAACTCGATGAGCGCGCTTTCCTATTTGGGATCAAGGTTAGCACTGATGGTGAACTGTTTAGATGAGTCTCCGGACACAAAATCAACCTGCTTAGTCTCTTCCGCTGACTTGAACTTCAATGACGGATCATGCTCGTTAGTTGGTTTCTTCAGCGGAGTCATATCTGCCGGATCAACATTATCTTTATAAAATTTTAACTCTTCCGTGGAACACAACGCTTCTGCATAAGCTGCATCACCTTCCTCACATTCCACCGCTATCTTACGGCTGCCATGAACCGTGATCGTGCCTTTATGACCCGGCATCTTAAGCTGCAAGTAAACATAACATGGCCTAGCCATAAATTTAGCATAAACCGTCCTTCCAAACAAAGCATGATATGGACTTTTAATTTTGACAACTTCAAAAGTGACCATCTCCGATCTGGAATCATACTCATCTCCAAAGGTAACTTCTAAGTCAATCTTACCGACTGGATAAGCTGACTTACCTGGGACCACCCCGTGAAACACTGTGTTTGACGTTCTTAACTTTTTATCTGTCAGACCCATACGACGGAAAGTCTCGTAATACAGTATATTGATACTGCTACCCCCGTCCATGAGGACTTTAGTAAACTTGTATCCTCCCACCTGAGGCGCTACCACCAAGGCTAAATGTCCCGGATTATCTACCCGTAATGGGTGGTCCTCTCTGCTCCATACAATGGGCTGCTCCGACCATCGGAGAAATTGTGGCGTTGCCGGTTCTACTGCATTAACGGTCCGCCTTAAAACCTTCTGGTCTCTCTTACATAAACTCGTGGTGAAAACATGATATTGACCGCTGCTCAACTCCTTTGGATTACTCTGGTATCCGGATTGCTGCTGTTGTTGCGGACGCTGTTGCTGCTGGCTTCCTTGATTACTATAATTCCCTTGGCCCCGCTGCTGATTATTCTGACTGTTGTAACCACCTTGATGAGGTGATTGACCATGGTAACCACCTTGATGATGCGATTGATTTCCCTGACCATTATAACTTCCTTGATGATGCGATTGATTTCCTTGACCATTGTAATTCCCTTGACTATTTTGGCCGCCTGGTCGGGGTTGATAACCGCCGTTATTGCCCCTATATCCTGATCCGGAACTGTTCCCCTGAGGACCCGAACCATAAAACCCGGGCCCTGAACCGCCGTGCGGGGGCCGGCTAGGAAGATAAAAACGGCCATTCTCCGCCTTCATAAAGGGTATGCATTCTCTCTTAGTATGCCTTGCAATCCTCCCCCCTTCCGCTATGCTTTGGACAGGGTTGATCCAAATCTTGCTCCCAGCCCGGATCTCCTCCGCCGGTTTGGAGAGCGGAACCCCCCGGATTAACTTGAAAACCGCCTTGAACCTGAGTATTAGCCACAAAATCGGAACTACCTTCTGCCTTCCGTTTACCCAAAAAGCTTGAAGTAACCGGATTAACTGGCGTCGGTTTACCAGACTTGCTGGCCTTCCCCGCTTTATCTCCTTCTGCTTCCGGATACTTTGTATTATCTGAGTCTCCGTATTTCACCAGAGCAATCATTAAAGTCCCCATGTCATTGCAGTCCCTTTTAAGCCGTCCGAGCTTTAGCTTTAAAGATTCGAATCGGCAATTGTTTTCCAATGTTACTATCGCCGTACTAGGATTAATACCATTCGAAGAGTGTAAGATCTCTGCCACCCTGCGTACCCAAGCTGCTGTAGACTCCTGCTCCCCTTGCACACAGGCTGCTAAATCTATCACTGACATCGGTTGCTTGCATGTATCCTTGAAGTTTTTGATGAACTGACTGCGCAGTTCCCCCCATGACCCGATAGAATTCGGGGGTAGCGCCTTTAGCCAGGTCCGGGCCGTGCCTTCAAGCATCATAGTGAAATATTTGGCACAAGCCGATTCATCCACATCCAGCATCTCCATGGCCATCTCATAACTTTCCACCCAAGCTTCAGGCGGTAAATCGGCTGTGTAATTAGGCACCTTGCGAGGTCCTTTGAAATCCTTGGGTAACTTAACACTCCGTAGGGCGGGGACAAGACATTGTATCCCAAAACCGCTCACTGTAGCTCCTGTCCCTGTAGTGGCTGTGTGAACCGGTGTCGACTGACGAATTTCATCTCTGGCCTCCGATCTAGGCCGGTTTAGGTCTGGGGCTGGCATCTCCGCCCTTGCCGGATTATCCTGCCTGTGCTGATGTCTCCTGCGCTCACTGCTAGACACTTCTGGCTCCTCCCAATGTCTAGAATAACTTCGGTTGGGACGTGGTGTTGAATGTAACCTTTCCCTGCTATGAGAGTACGCTTGCTGCTGTATTAACGCAGTATTAAGTAGCTTCTGGGCCCTGCGCGCCTCTATCGCCACCGGAGACGTTTCTTCCACGGGTAAAGCGGCCAACCGCGCCGCTGCTGCAGCAATATTATCCAAAGGGTTTGAATAGTGTCCTGGAGGGACAGGAACATAAGGCGCCGATGTAATCCGACGCTCCGGCTCTGCGGCAGGCTGTTGAACCGGCTCTTCCCGAGCCGGGGGTGTTCTCCGGTTTAAGGCCGGATTATTACTGGCCCCAGCCCCAGGTGTCCTGAACAAATTTGCGGATTCGTAACCCGGCGGTCGGCGGGACCGATACTTTCGCCCCCTTACTCCTTCCACAGAAGCCTGCTCCATCCTCAAATGAAAGGCTTGATCATCCAACTCTGCTTGTCTTATGGCTATCATCTCTCCTTCCGCCTTTAAATCCTCCTTTAACTGATCGATCCGACCTTTCAACTGAAGAAGCTCTGCATCATGATGCGCCTTGTCTGCCGGAGCTATGACCTCCACCGCCTTAGCTGTGAACTCCTCGATCAAGGTGGATAGAACTTCAGTAAGGGAGGGATTTGAACCGCTTCCCCCTGCACCAGCTTCTGCTGTCGTTCCGTTCGTCGGGGGTTGTGAACCGGCCATGAAGACCGCCACCCGGTTTGGCGTGTCAAAGGGGTCCGGAATACTATTTCCATCGGACTCGCCCTCAGACCGGCCGTCCCGTAACTGATACAGAGATTCAGTTTCCCCGGACGAAGATTCGTCATCTGAGTAGACGACTGTTGCACCATCAGATTCCGATCCGTCCTCGGCTCGGCCTCCGTGAATTCCTCCAACGAACACACGCTTCATGGCAGGCTGAATCCGGGCCGATCTCGCACGCTGAGCCGGCTCGACGATGCTGGGGAGGGTGTCCGGCTCAGGTCCCGGTTCACCAATTTTGCCGATGAAGACTTGGATGCTACCGAAGGGGACCCGGTACCCGTATTCGATCGAATCGGCCTCCGGTCCCCAACCCGCGTCGTCGATGTAGATCCGGCCACGACGACTCTTGGTCATCCGGCCGACTGCGTAACCCTTTAACCCTTCGAAGCCGCCTTTCAAGAACTCGAAACCATCGTGCGCAGGCCCCACGGTGGGCGCCAACTGTCGTGGAAATAACACGGCAGATGTCCGGTTTAGCGGACTTGATGATGAAACCATCGCACGGGTTAGCTTGAAAGGATTCATGGCACACAAAGGACACAAAGGATCTATACTAGTTCGGCCCCTTCGGAGAAGGTAAAAGCCTACGTCTAGTTGGTTTGGTATTGCTTGGGCGTCGGTTTACAGGGAGCAGATTCGCTTTGCCTGTGCCTCGACGGGTTGTTTTTTGCTTGTCCCTGAACCGTCCAGGCCGTCCCTTTATATAGAGGCAACGCCTGGTCCGGTTTACAGAGTCCCGAGGCCGGCTCATAATCGTGTCCGCCTCAGTCTCTGTCTTTTCTTTCTTATCTCTCAAGTTACATCTCTTGGCGGTTTACAAACCATACTTCTATACACGGGCCTTGAAATCTTATGGGCCGTAGCCTCTACTAAAATATTAAAACCAAGTATAATATAACTAAGACGGTTTACGATAGCCGGTTTATACCTACTAACCATATCCCTGACACCCACCGAGGACACTCAGAGATGTAGTTACCAGGTTTCTTGCACTTATGACATGTTCTCTTCTTGTAGTCACGGGTAGAAGCTTCATCATTTCTTGAGCTGGATCGTGAAGACTTTCTGAAGCCTTTCTTCCTAGTGAATTTCTGGAACTTCCTCACAAGCATGGCAAGCTCCTTTCCAATGTCTTCAGGATCATCAGAACTGCAGTCAGATTCTTCTTCAGATGAAGAAACAGCCTTTGCCTTCAAGGCGCGAGATCGGCCATAGTTGGGACCATAGATGTCACGTTTCTCAGATAGCTGAAACTCATGTGTGTTGATCCTCTCAAGTATGTCAGACGGATCGAGAGTCTTGAAGTCAGGGCGTTCTTGAATCATCAGGGCAAGGAAATCAAATGAGCTGTCGAGTGATCTCGGGAGGGTCTTGACGATTTCATGCTTGGTGATCTCAGTGGAGCCAAGTGCCTGAAGCTCATTTGTGATGTCAGTGAGACGATCGAATGTGTGCTGGACATTCTCATTGTCATGTCCCTTGAAGCGATTGAAAAGATTGCGGAGGACACTGATCCTTTGATCTCTCTGGGTTGAGACTCCTTCATTGACCTTTGAGAGCCAATCCCAGACTTCCTTTTACGTTTCCAGGGCACTTACACTACCATACTGTCCTTTGGCCAGATGACCACAGATGATGTTCTTGGTCATTGAATCCAGTTGAACGAGCGTCTTGACATCAGCAGGGGTGATACCTTCACCAGTCTTGGGAACGTCGTTCTTGACGACAAACCAGAGGTCCAGGTCAATGGCTTCAAGGTGCATGCGCATCTTGTTCTTCCAGTAGGGATATTCGGTGCCATCAAAGACGGGGCACTCAGCGGAGACTTTGATTATCCCTGCAGTCGACATAGCTAAAACTCCAGGTGGTTAAACCGAATCACATAGAACAAGGGAGTACCTGGCTCTGATACCAATTGAAAGTGCAGTATATCGACTAGAGGGGGGGTGAATAGGCGATTTTTATGAAATGCTTCAAAACATGGAAGTTTTGAAGACAAAGGATAAATCCAATCCTATTTATATGCAGCAGAAAGTAGACTACACTAGACAAGCCATAGTCAGGTATTCAATAAAGCGAAAGCATGAAGACTAATAGCAGCTAGGCAGTAAGGATCAAGATGGAAGATGGAATGAAGCCAATTAGAAGAAGTAGTCACACACAGTGAAGTTAATCAGATAAGGCAAGCAGGCAATGACTTCACAACAAAAGACAGTTAGTAAAGGGAAAGAAAAGGATAGAACCAGTAGCTCGGGGAAGACCGTGATTTGTTAGACCACTTCCAGTTGCTGTGACAACTGTACGTCTGGTTAGGGAGGCTGAGATTTAACTCAGAAGACCGCGTCTTCACCTTATTCCCCTTGAGCTAAGGACACCTAGTCCTCGCCCAATCACTCTGGTAAGTCTTCAAGGTAGACTTCCAAACCTTCACCGACTTCGTTCATCGGCGATCCACAATGACTCTTGGATGCTTAGAACGTGACGCCTAACCGGCTAGAAGAAACACAGTCCTCAAGTGTAATAAGTCTTCAGGTCACACAGACAGAAAGACTTCAGTGATGCCTAACACTCTTTGGCTCTGGGTGTTTTGGCTTTGTCCTCGCAAGGATCTCTCTCTCAAATGCTTCGGAGGTGGGTTGCTCTCAAACGACAAAAGCCGTGCAATAACTCTGAGCAGCCACCATTTATGGTGTAGGGGGTGGGCTATTTATAGCCACTGGGCAACCCGACCTGATTTGTTCGAAGTGACCCCGGGTCACTAAGGAACTGGCACGTGTTCCAACGGTCAGATTTCAAACACTCACACGGCAACTTTACTTGGGCTACAAGTAAAGCAGACTCATCCAGCTCTGGATAAGATTTGCTCTCATTGTCTTCGCTCGAAGACATAGGATTTGGTTGAGCATCACTTTAGTCACTCTGACTTAGTTCACTTGGACCCCACTTAACAGTACGGTGGTTCCTATGACATAACAAAGAAGAAAAGGAAACAACAAAACATCTAAGTCTTCGCGCTCCATAGTCTTCACACATTGTCTTCTCTTGTCATAGTCTTCAATATGATTATCTTCATGTACCACCATTGTCGTCAATGTCTTCATACATTTTTAGGGGTCATCTTCGGTAGGTAAACCGAATCAATGAGGGACTACTACCTGTGTTGTCCTGCAATTATCACGAACACATTAGTCCCTCAACCAGGTTTGTCGTCAAACTCCAAAACCAACTAGGGGTGGCACTAGATGCACTACACTAACCATGTCAACGATAACTCTTAGAAATTATATTAACTCATATCAATAGCAAAAACAACTACAGAGCAATATTAAGATATCTCCAATGACAACACTTTGTCAAAACAACCATGATATAATATGGCAACAATGGTATCTTGTTGGCCCTTTCTGATACCGCAAAACATAAATGCAGAGCACCTCCAAAGTTCAAGCAACGACTAAACATTGTAATTCATGGTAGAAAAGATCCAATCATGCTAACACCCAACATTAAATATACACAATGCATGAGTATGACAATAGTGCTCTCAGATCTGACGCTTATTTGAGAAGGTGATGACTCAACATAAAAGTAAACAGATAGTCCCTTTGCAGAGGGATGCAGTGATTCGCAACGGTGCCAGAGCCCAAGGTTTTAAAACATAAATAAATGTAGTTTTGAGAAATGCACCCTTCATGTTTACATCATGATCGAAAGTTATCAATATCTTCCATGCTAAACACATTAGTGGCGGTTCCCAAGCGATAAAGTAAAGGTTTTAGTTTGTAGAAGTTTTGTTTGATTATTTATAAGTCTATTTTTTCTTTTTGAATTCAGGGTTGGGAACCCCTATTACCACCCCTCTCGTGCAAGGACAAGTGAATAAATACTCGTCATGACAATAATCCGCTTAGCATGGAAGATACTGACCACCCCCTGTCGCTCTATGAACAATCCAGGCACATAAAAACATATGTTTATTTGAATTTTTTAGAGGTGGCACATGCAAATTTACTTAGGATGGCAGGGTAATACCGCATACAGTTAGATATGGTGGACTCATGTGGAATAACTTTAGTTTTGGCATTTTGATGCACAAGTAGTGTTCCCTCTTAGTACAGGTGAAGGCTAGCAAATTGGTTGAGAAGCGGCCAGCTAGAGAGTGAAAACGGTCATGAACATGCATTATGAATAATGAACATTGAATACCAGCATTAGTAGGATATGAACACCATGAACATAAATATCATAGAGGCTATGTTGTTTTTGATTCAGCTACATGCATGAACATGTACCAAGTCAAGCCACTTGAAACATTCAGAGGAGGATACAATATCATCATACCACATCACAATCATTTTAACGCAATGTTGACCTCCAAGATAACCCATTGTCCACTCCTAGCTACTTAAGCATGGCATGAGAAACTATAATCTCTAATTTTCATTGCAAACATGTTTGATCATAATAGGCTGAATCATGGATACAAAGTTAAACATATTTACAAAAATAGAACAAGTTGAGTTCATACACATTTCTCTCTGCACAACCAGTTCATCAAATATTGTCATTATTGCCTTTCACTTGCACGGCCGAATGATATAAGAATAATAATAGTGCAAGAGTGCCATGGACTAAGGTGGAATCTGGAAATATTTTATTCAAAAAGGAGAAGGCAAGGCAGATTGGGATCTTTGTTAGATAAGTGATAATGCATATGAGAGCCACTCAACATTTTCATCATGGTCTTCTCCTTGGTACGACTCAAAAAATGGGAAAAGAAATACAGAGAAACATACTGAAATATTTTTGGAGTTTTTCTTGAAAAAGGAAAAATAAAGAAAGAAAACAAAAATGAGAAAAACTATTTTCACGGGAGAGCTCCCAACAAAGAAAGAGAAGAAACGAGAAATATTTTTGGGTTTTCTCTTATAACTATAGCTAATTAAACTAGAAAGAAAAATCGAAATGAAACATGAAATGTTTTTGGGTTTTCTCGAAGTTTTTCAAACACACAAAAAGAAGGCGAGAAAAAAAATCTATCATCGATAATACAATGAAAAAGTGGGAACACCGACAACTGGAATGAAATGTGTGAACATGAATATAATGCCGGTGGAAACACGTACTCCCCCAAGCTTAGGCTTTTGGCCTAGCTTGGAAATCACCATCTGTAGTAGCCATACGGTCCCATGTGAAAGTGTCGTGGCGGTGGCATTTGAGCGTCCCAACCCTAGGGCTCCTCCTCTGCAACTGCCTGGGCGTTCCGGTAGGCAACAATGTCTTCTTGCATAATCATGTATCTGCTCCTAGCAATAGAATCAAACAAAGCAGGTGCAGGCAACAGAATAATATCACGGGTATCCACACTGAAAACCAGGTTGTAAGAAATATGAATAGTAGTGTTCTCTCCATCAATAAATTGATGAGCTGCCATTGCTTGGCGATCTAAGTAAACCTTGGGCAAGCTATAATCATGTTGGCATATCTGAACGTTAAAGTGACTCGCTAAACGAGTGGCATAAATACCGCCATGAATTTTACCCTTGGTCCTATTAAGGTGTAGATGACGTGCAATAATAGCTCCTAGGCTATAAGTGTTATCGCCGTATAGTGCACGGCGTAAGATAACGAAACCAGGGGCACTAAGTGCACCAACCTTCTCTCTAGCAAGTAAACATTTCGTGATAAGTAGAGCAAAATAGTGCACCAAAGGAAACTGCAAGCTAGTGGCAGTGACACTCGATACCCCTCTCTCATCTCCCATTGACAGAGTACGGTAGAAGTCCTCAAACTCTACAGGTCTAGGTTCTCCTATTTCCCCGTCAGAAGGAATCAAGCATATGTCGCGAACATCAGTGAGGGGTATCTGACGGGTTTCAGAATATAAGTTAGACTGCACATCAGGGGGATTATTCCTACTTAGAAAATGAAAATTTTGCACAAAGGAATTTGCAAGGATATGGTATTGTTTACACTCAGCTGCAATGAAGTTGGTTAACCTGGCGTTTGCATTGAATTGTGCGAACTCTTGATGAATCGCAGCCCCCTCCATGAAGGGATTATGTGGCCATTCGCATGGCCGCACCTCCGCCCTTCTTTGAGTGAGGAGATCATTGTCTGATGATTCCCCAATGAATCCTTTGGCATTTTTCTTGGAGGCAAACTTCCTAAAGAAATTCATCTTATTCCTATAGATAATAATCAAGTAGCAATCCCCCAAAATAGTTTTGGAAACGGAGCTTCGAGCAAAGATATCGAAATCCACGGGTTTGAGAGCAAGAACACGAGAGAGAGAGAGAGAGAGAGAGAGAGAGAGAGAGAGAGAGAGAGAGAGAGAGAGAGAGAGAGAGAGCAACGATGATTTTTTCCGAAGATAGGAGATGACATGGCCTAAAGAGACAAGTGAGGGGGCCACGTGGGGACCACAACCCACCAGGGAGCGCCTGGGGCTGCTGGCACGCCCAGGTGGGTTGTGCCCACCTGGTGCACCCCCATTTGATGTTATTTGGACTGGAAATTCAGATAAAATCAAAAAAATCGTGTTAAATTTTCAGGGCATTTTGAGCACTTTTATTTCCGGTTCATTTTTTTGCACGGAAAAACAGTAAACAGACAAAGCATGGCATTTTATTTTTTATTAAACTAATAAAAATAGAAAATAAAGGTAGGGACAAAAGGTAGTTCTTACTAAATTCTTCAACTTTATACCTCTAAAAAATGATCCATTAATAAGGTTGATCAAGTATTATTAACAACCATCTTTGATTAGCATGAAACCGAAGAACTTTCATAAAACACTAGGTTACCTCAACGGGGATATGCATGTCCCAACAATAAGTATATCATATTTGTTTTTGGCAGTAGGTAGAGGGATTTGAAAACTTCCAATAGTGAGTGTCAAAGATCTTTCAATAATATTTATACCATTCACTTGGAATTGTTTCTTTGGAAAGTGCACCGTATGCTCATTGCCATTGATATGAAATGTGACATTCCTTTTATTACAATCAATAACAGCCCCTGCAATATTCAAAAAGGGCTTACCATGGACAATCGACATGTTCTCGTCCTCGGGCGTCTCAAGTATAACAAAGTCAGATAAGTTAGTAATGTTTGCAACAACAACGGGCACATCCTCACAAATACCGATAGGTATGGCAGTTGATTTGTCAGACATTTGCAAGGATATTTCCGTAGGCGTGAGTCTATTCAAATCAAGTATTGTATATAAAGAGAAAGGCATAACACTAACACAAGCTCCTAAATCACATAAAGCGGTTTTAACGTAATTTCTATTGATGGAGCAAGGTATAGTTGGTATTCCCGGATCTCCAAGTTTTTTAAGTACTCCATCCTTAAAAGAATAATTAGTAAGAATTGTGGAGATTTCTTCTTGTGGTATCTTTCTTTTATTAGTGATGATGTCTTTCATATATTTAACATAAGGGGCCATCTTTAAAATATCAGTCAAGCGAGTGCGCAAAAAGACTGGCCTAAGCATTTCAGCAAAGCATTCAAAAATCTTCATCATCTTTTTCTTAGTTGACTTAGGTGGAAAGGGCATGGGTTTCTGTACCCATGGTTCTCTTTCCTTACCATGTTTCCTAGAAACAAAGACTTTTTTATCATACTTTTTATTTTTAGGTTGTGGGTTATCAAGATCAACAGGAGGTTCTATCTCAACATCATTATCTGGTTGTTTATGATTGTCTCGTTGAGTGTCTTTGTGAACATCATCATTATCATTTTCATTATCACTAGATAAATGTTCATTACCAGATTGAGTTTCAGCATCAGATATGGATACATCATTATTACTTTTAGGTGGTTTTTCCATCTCTAGTTCGCTAGAGGTATGCAAAGTCCTATCATTTTTCTTCTTCTATTTCTTTCCAGAAGGACTAGGTGCACTAGTCTTAAGTATTTGTGAATCATGTTCAATTATTTTAGGGTGTCCCTCAGGGTAAAGTGGTTCCTGAGTCATTTTACCTCCTCTAGTTGCTACTTTAACAGCCAAATCGTTCATATTATTATTCATTTCATTTAGCAATTCTTTTTGGGATTGAGCAACTTGTTCTAATTGAGTTTGAACCATAGAGGCATGTTTTCCTACACCTCTAAAATCGTTGGAGATTATAAATAACAAGTCACTGAAGCGGGCAATCATATCAGAGTTGTATTTCAATTGTTTCATGACATTGGCATTGAAGTGATCTTGTTTTCTAATGTAGTTGTCAAACTCATAAAGGCATTGACTAGCATGTTTAATGTAAGGGATATCACCTTCATCAAATTTCATTAAAGAATTTACCTCTACCACCTTTGGTGGTGGTGTGTCAAGTCCATGGTTTCCTCAATAGGTGGTAAATTTTTGACATCCTCTGCTTTAATACCTGATGTCTACTAGGCAAACCTTTCTTCTTGTAGACTCGTGTTGGGCCTCCAAGCGCCGAGTTTTGTAGGACAGTAGCAATTTTCCTCAAGTGGATGACCTCAATTTTCCTCAAGCATTTGTCCGGGTTAGTTCTAATTAAATCATATAAAATTGTTGTAAACATGGCATGAATACTTTATAAATTATAGATACGTTGGATACGTATCTGCATCCCCAAGCTTAATTCTTGCTCGTCCTCGAGTAGGTAAATGATAAAAGAAATAATTTATGAAGTGTGAATGCTAGCATAGTGCACACGTTTGATCAATGATAATTTCAATCACTTTTCCTAGCATCATAACATCAACTCTTTATCATAAAACTCATCTTGATAAAGTGGCAATCAATTCACATGTAATGGTTCAAACAATGCATTTTATTGATACTATCGTGTAATCTTTATTATAATGGCATAAATGTTCAGATCCATATGATTCAAAACAGAAGTTTAAGATTGACATAAAAACAATAATACTTCAAGCATATTAGAGAGCAAAATCATGAAACTTTAAAAATAACATTGCTAAAGAAAGTTATCCCTACAAATTCATATAGTCTTGTTATGCTCCCTATTCTCAACACAAAGTCTAAATCATTCCCACCATGGTGTCACCCAAGCAATTGTATTCAAAGTTTTACATTCTCAAACTTTTTCAACTCTTCACGCAATACATGAGCGTGAGCCATGTACATAGCACTTTAGGTGTAATAGAAGGTAGTAGTAGACAAAAGAAGGGAGAAAGTCTCACATCAACTAGGCAAATCAATGGACTATGGAGATGTCCAGCAATTGATATCAATGTGAGTGAGTAGGGATTGCCATGTAACAGATGCACAAGAGCTATAGTATATGAAAGCTTAAAAGAAAACTAAGTGGGCGTGCATCCAACTTGCTTGCTGTGATAGCTTGGCTTATTAGCGATGATAGACTAGCTCATATCAATAAGGAATTCCTTCTTTTCTGGGAGCCCATTCAGACAGAACTCCAAAGTTAAGTGTGCTCAGCTTGGAGTAATTTCAGGATGGGTGACCAACCGAGAAGTTGCTCCCAGGTGCACACGAGTGAGGACAAAGTGCACAGAAAAGACTAGTATTGATATGTGGGGCCAGTCTAGATCCCACCAGGAGTAACGACCACCGGCGGGTGTGTCCTAGGTGTTACAAGTTGGTATCAGAGCCGACCCTCGCGGTTACACAGATGTTTGTGGACAGGTGCTCGGTCATGTTGTTCATGACGTTTGTGACCCGTCGTGGCACACAACATGGCACATGTATCGGACCGGATGCACAGACGGTTGTGCCAAGAGGGAACATTCCTGTGGTCCGACGAGGACGTCGGTTCCTCTGAGTGGGGGTGTATGTGATAGCCTGGCTTATTAAGGATGATAGACTACTCATATCAATAAGGAATTCCTTCTTTTCTGGGAGCCCATTTGGACAGAACTCCAAAGTTAAGTGTGCTCAGCTTGGAGTAATTTCAGGATGCGTGACCGACCGGGAAGTTGCTCCCGGGTGTGCACGAGTGAGGACAAAGTGTGCAGAAAAGACTAGTATTGATATGTGGGGCCAGTCTAGATCCCGCCAGGAGTAACGACCACCGGCGGTGTGTCTGTGGCGTTACACTTGCTCACGAAGGCCTAGGGCAATTTGAGGAAGCCCGTCGTTGGAATATACAAGCTAAGTTCTATAATGAAAAATTCCCACTAGTAATATATGAAAGTGACAATATAGGAGACTCTCTATCATGAAGAACATGGTGCTACTTTGAAGCACAAGTCTGGAAAAGGATAGTAACATTGTCCCTCTTTTTCTCTCATTCATTTTTATTTACTTTGGGCTCTTTGGCCTCTCTTTTTTCTTTTCTTTATTACTATTATTTTATTATTTTGTGCTCTTTGACCTCTTTTATTTGGGCTCTTTGGCCTCTTTTATTTATAACCTCACAAGGGACAATGTTCTAATAATGATGATCATCACACTTTTATTTAATTACAACTCAAGGTGAAAACTCATAATGACGGAACGGTGGAGTTACATGGCAATATATCTCGGAATGACTATAGAAATGCCGTAATAGGTAGGTATGTGGCTATTTTAAGGAAAGGTATAAGGTGGGTTTGATGCACCGGCGAAAGTTACGCGGTACTAGAGTGGCTAGCAAAGGTGGAAGGGTGAGAGTGCGTATAATCTATGGACTCAACATTACTCATAAAGAACTCACATACTTATTGCAAAAAGTTTATTAGCCCTCGAAGCAAAGTACTACTACACATGCTCCTAGGTGGAGGTTGGTAGGAGTTAACCATCGCGCGCTCCCGACTTTCACGCAAAGATAGACAATCAAGGATAAATTGCGCTCCAACTTCTTCACATAACTAGAAGACCATACATGCATGCTACGGGAATCACAAACCTTAACACAATTATTATTATTATTATCCCACAATTCACTACAAGCATGACTCTAGTATCACCATGTTCATATCTCAAAACTAATGCAAGGAATCAAACTTCTTATATTTTCAATGCTCTTTATGAACGTTTTTATTACATCCTTCTTGAATATCTATCATATTGGGACCAATTTCATAACACATGCATGTTACCATTACTATTTATAAGACTCTCAAAAAGATATAAGTGAAGCACGAGAGTAAATGTCAAATTACTCCAAATATATGAGTGAAGATCAATGAGTAGTTGAATAATTATGTAGCTATGTGAAGACTCTCTCTCATAAAAAAATCAGATCTTGATATATTATTCAAATAGCAAGCAAAGCAAAATAAAATGACATTTCAAGGATAGCACACATCATGTGAAGAATCAAAAACTTAGGCTCAACCGATACTAACCTATAATTGTTGATGGAGAAAGGTGGGATGCCTACCGGGGCATCCCCAAGCTTAGATGCTTGAGACTTATTAAGAATTATCTTGGGATGCCTTGGGCATCCCCAACCTTGAGATCTTGTGTCTCCTTAATTCCTCTTATGTCACGGTTTACCTAAATCTGAAAAACTTCATCCACACAAAACTCAACAAGAATTCGTGAGATAAGCTAGTAGAAATTAACTCAAAATCTTATCATCCCGTACTGTAGAAAATCATTAAAAATACAATTTAACATTGCATACTAAATGCCTCTTCATATTTAATACACCTATCCTCAAATAGAATCATTAAAAATGCAAACAATGCAAACAATGCAAACATAACAGCAATCTGTCTAAACACGACAGTCTATAAAGAGTGCAATTTTACTCATACTTCCGTGGCTCAAAAAAATCTGAAAAATTCCCACGTTGCAGATATCTTATTCATAACAAACTTTGTACAACTTTCAAGATTTTATGACGTTATGACTTTCCAGAAGAATTCAGACAATGATAGAAAACTTTCTGTTTTCAAACAGCAACATAAAGACTTGCAAAATAAGCATGGTAAAGGCTAGACTTGACATTTTTATCGAAACGAAAGATAGAAAACATGTCTCTGAATAACATCAAGCAAATATAAGCATAATAAAATTACACTCCAAGAAAAACGCATATCATGTGATGAATAAAAATATAGCTCCAAGTGAGGTTACCTATAATGTTGAAGACGAACGAGGGGATGCCTTCGGGGGCATCCCCAAGCTTAGTTGCTTGTGTCTTCCTTGAATATTATCTCAGGGTGCCTTGGGCATCCCCAAGCTTAGGGTCTTGCCACTCCTTATTCTCCTCATATCGACATCTCACCCAAAACTTGAAAACTTCAATCACACAAAACTTAACGGAATTTCGTGAGATGTGTTAGTATAATAAGCAAATCATTCACTTGGGTACTGTCAAGGACAAGATTCATAATTGTTCTCATACAATGCATATTGTAATCTATAATTTCCACAATTTATATTAAGCAATATAAGCCATAGAAATCATAAAACAAGCAAACTATGCATTACAAACGGAATGTGTAAAAAACAGAACAGTCTCTAAAGATCTGAATTGTAGTTATACTTCTGTTCACCAACAATTATGAAAAATTGGGACTGAGTAGATAATTTGTATTGTAATGTGGAAAAAAATTCAGAATTTTATCACAGTTCAGTGAAGGACATAAATTCGAGCACTGGATGTAAAAGTTTCTGTTTTTGCACAGAATCAAGTCAACTATCATCTACACTATCCCAAAGGCTTTACTTGGCACATTATTGAAATGAAAGCTATAAAACATGATTAATACAGTAGCTCAATCATTTGGACACACAAACACAGTAGGTATATGATAACCCACAAGTATAGGGGATTGTTTGTAGCCTTTTTTGATAAGTAAGAGTATCGAACCCAACGAGGAGCTAAAGGCAGAACAAATATTCCCTCAAGTTCTAGCAACCACCGATACAACTCTACGCACACCTGACGTTTGCTTTACTGAAAACAAGTATTAAACTATTTTGTAGGTGTAATGATAGAACTACTTTGGAAGAATAAAACTAGAAGTACTTTGCAAGATAATAAAAGTGGATAGCTTTTGTTAACAAGAAAGTTATGTGTCCCTAGGTAATCGATAATAAGTACCGGTAATCATTCTTGCAATTTTATATGACGGAGAGGCATGAGCTAACATACTTTCTCTACTTGGATCATATGCACTTATGATTGGAACTCTAGCGAGCATTCGCAACTATTAAAGATCATTAAGGTCGTGAAACCCAACCATAGCATTAAGTATCAAGTACTCTTTACTCCCATACGTCATACCACCCCCCCCCCCTTATTCGGGTTTAAGTTTCTGTCACTCTCACAACCCACCATAAGCGAACCATGAACATATTTCAACACCCTACAGCGAGGGCCCCTCACATTTGCGCGAGAATGGAGGGCACCATAGGACAGCACCATAAATAAAATATACAATCATACCAACCAAGATCACGATTAACCCACAAGACAAAGCGGGTCTACTCAAACATCATAGGATAACCATAGATTATTGGGAAATAATATATGGAGTTGAGCACCATGTTCAAGTAGAGATTACAGCGAGGGGAAAGAGGTGATACACCACTGAAATGAGGGGGAGAGAGTTGGTGTGGATGGTAGCAAGATTGTTGATGTAGATCCTCGTCCCGATGGTTGCCCCGGTGTCACTCCGGCGCCATCGGAAGCGAGGGGGGAGAGCCCCCCTCCTTCTTCTTCATTGGCCTCCTCCCTAGGTTGGAGAAGGGTTCCCCCTCTGGTCCTTCGTCTCCATGACATGGGAGGGCGAGATCCCCTCCGAGATTGGATCCGTCTCTCTGTCCTCTACTGTTTCGCGTGCCCCAGATCTGGCCGAATATCGTTTCTTATATTCCCGGAGATCCATAACTCCGATTGCGCTGAGATTTTAACATGATTTTTTTCGGATATAAGCTTCCTTGCGACCGAAGTAGATCTCCAACCGACGTTCAAGGAGGGCACAACCCATCACCACACGCTAGGGGCCTCTGGCGCGCCCTGGTGTCTTGTGGGCTGTGTGGGCCTCCATTTCCGGTGATTCCAACTCCCAAAAATAACATGTATTCCAAAATAGTTGTGACGCCCCTGATTTGACCATACACTAATCATGCACGCAAATGTGTACGACCAAGATCAAGGACTCACTAGAAGAAATCACAACACAACTCTAGACACAAATAAAATAATACAAGCTTTATATTACAAGCCAGGGAGGGGCCTCGAGGGCTCGAATACATAAGCTCGAAAACACAAGAGTCAGCGAAAACAATAATATCTGAGTACAGACATAAGTTAAACAAGTTTGCCTTAAGAAGGCTAGCACAAAACGTCAACGATCGAAAAGGCAAGGCCTCCTGCCTGGGACCTCCTAATTGCTCCTGGTCGTCAGCTGTCTCCATGAAGTAGTAGGCTTTGTCGGGGTAGTAATAGTCGTCAAGTTGGCTTCTGGATCCTGGACTCCACCATCTGGTTGCATCAACCTGAAAGAAGAACGAAGGGGGAAAAGGGGGAGAAAAGCAACCGTGGGTACTCATCCAAAGTACTCGCAAGCAAGGATCTACACTATATATGCATCGGTATCAATGAAAAAGGGTGGTATCTATGGACTAAGCTGCAGAATGCCAGAATAAGTGGGGGAGAAGCTAGTCCTATTGAATACTAGCATCTTCTGGAAACCACCGTCTTGCAGAAAGAGGGGGAAGTAGAGTAGTATACCATAAGTCATATTTATGTTGTTGTTTCAACGCTCCAGGATCCTTTCTCGACTTCCGAAGCAACATATCCAAATCATGCCTCAGCATCCAGTTCTAGTTGTAGCGATCGGGATACAACTCCAAGTGTCCGTTACCGTAGGACATGCTATCAATATATGTTTTCTTCCCTGCAGGGGTGCACCAACTTACCCACCACGCTTTCTTAACTCCGGCCGGACACACCATCAGGTCATGCCCGACCTCGGCCAAACAATACGCCACATCCCAACCTAGGCTTAATAGAGAGGTCATGCACGCCGGACTAAACCTATGCCCCCAGGGCTCATGGGCCATCTCCCCGGGAACTCCTGCACGTTGCGTGGGCGGCCAGTGAGAATATCTAGCTACCTCCTTAAAAAGGTAGGTGCATAACCAGTCCAACCCGACGCGCGCCGCTCAGTCGCATGACGTCAATTAAGCTTCGGCTGATGCATACGACGCAGAACGCCCATACTATGCCCACGTGATGGTTAGCGCTATCAGGCCAGAGGCCCCTTGGATTCAAATATCCAAACCATTTAGTGTCTTGGGAACGTGCGGTAACGAGCAGAGACTCACGATCATGTGACTCCATCGCCCCGTCTCGAGGATTTGCGGCAAGGGCTAAGAATGCCCAACCACGCCTTGTATTTATCTCGCGGGCACCTTCCAGGTCAACCTGACTACACGTCACTCGCAATTAAGCTCGCGCGGGTACCCCTCAGGACCGACCCGTCTTTAGTAACATCGTTTAGTGTAAAGTCATAGTAACCATAGTAACTGTGTGTCTAACACCAAAGGAAAACCCGAGGAAATCACCCTCGATGGAATTCCACCTGATGTTTATCGTCAAGGTGAACGAAAGATGAGTCACCCTTGAGGTCCACTCTTGAGGAGTTGCACGACATTGTCGTTATCGGGAGTGGAGAAGGAGGATTCACCCTCGATGACCATAACTGATGAACTAACCTACAAGGTTAACATCAGAAGTGCTGATGAGGTCTCACCCTCGGCACTCGATAGTAACCTAGTATTGTCGAGCAACTAAGGGGAAGTGATGTGCGGTGCCGGGGCCTGGTCTTCGATCCCGTTGATCAGGTTTTCTGATAATCCAGCGGGGCAGTCGGGACAAAGTGGGGTTTCTGATGGATCTCAAACCAACCTATACTAAGCAGTTTAGTATAAACATGGAAGGTATGCAAGCAGGTATCAACAACAGGCTATGCATCTGAATAGGATCATACAAAAAGCAGTAGCAGTTCTAATGCAAGCATAAGAGAGAAGAGAGTGGGCGATATCGGAATGATCAAGGGGGGTTGGCTTGCCTGGTTGCTCAGACGAGAAGGAGGGGTCATCGCCGATGTAGTCGGCACTACTAGAAAAAGGGCTATAGATGAGATTGACACTAATGGCGCACTAGACATGTGGTGCGCCATTTTTATATACTAATGGCGCACCACCTTCTGGTACGCCATTAGAGTTGAATACACTAATGGCGCACCTGGATCAGGGTGCGCCATTGGTATCAATTTTTTTCCTTTTCCAAACATATTAATGGCGCATCCAGACACAGTGCGCCATTACTAGTTGTAACTAGTAATGGCGCACCAGTCACAGAGTGCACCACTACTGTTGTTTTTTTATTATATTTTTTTTGCAAAACTACTAATGGCGCATCCACAGTGCGCCATTACTAGTTTAAACTAGTAATGGCGCACTTTGGCATAGTGCGCCATTAGTATGTTTTTTTATTTTTATTTTTTTGCAAAACTACTAATGGCGCACCATCTGCTGGTGCGCCATTAGTAACCTGTGTAACTAATGGCGCATTTTGAGGTGGTGCGCCATTAGTAAGTGGGCACCAACAAGATATTTTGGACAGCCACTCCTACCCACTCACTTTCTCCCCACTTCATTCTCTCCACCTCCTCCTCCAAAGCTTGTCTCGGGTGCCTCCTCTTTGTCACCTCATTTCCACCATAGATTCATTCAAATTAAGTGGTTAAATTACCTTGTTTTGATAGGTAAGTAAGGGGGGAAGCTATATTTATGTTGTTCTCCCTACAACAATGTGCACATGCACTTTTTATGGCCTAGCTAGATCTATGTATGTTCGTGGTGTTGCATATGTTTGTGGTGTTGCATATGTGTTTGTGTTTGGAGGTATACCAGTATTTGAAATGCGAAAATTGCCAATATTTTGCCGGAATGTTGATTCATTTCCGTTTCGGCGAGAATTTTGGCATTAAGCATTCTTTTTTGTCCTATTTTTAGGGAAAGTCATGCCAAATTTTTTCTTGGTTCTAAAATATCGTTTTGCTCTACCCCGCAGGCGACCATGGTCCGCACGATGACTGAAGGCATCATGAATAGGTTTTTGAGCTCCGCGAAGGCCGAGATGCTTCAAAAGAACGAGACGGAGATAAGATGTCTGTGTCGAAGATGCAAGCTGAAGAGCCTTATTGCGGACCGGGGGGTCCGGGCAGGTGTGGGACCACCTGCTCTTGCGTGGTTTCATGGATGGCTATCGGTGGCAAGGTGATGAAGATGACTACGAAGTCGTCCATGGGGCCGGGCAAGAAATGAGGAAGGGCAGCAAGACAACCACCACGGCTCGGGCGAGCGAGAAGACGAAGAATCCCCAGGAGATGATCACGACGGTGATGTTGTACATAGTCATCATGTAGAAGATGCAGGACATGATGATGAGGAAGATGCCGGAGCAGACGACGGGCATGATCATGAAGATGATGATGCCGGCGGAGCCGACGACGCTGGACCATCGATGGGATGGGTGCAGGACCCTCATATTCAAGAGCTGCTTCTCAAGCAGACGGATAACGCAAGAGCTGCCGCCCGAGAGAAAGCCAAGATGGATCAACTGGAGTTAGACGTGGTTACTCCATTGTATGAAGGATGCAGGCCCGAGGATACCCTCCTGAAAGTAACGCTCATGGCTCTGGAGATGAAGGTAAAACACAAAATGACCGACGCATGCTTCGACGAGAACATGTCATTCTGGCACGAACATCTTCCCAAGGGGAACAAGTGCCCCACCAGTTTGGAGGAGGCGAAGAAAATTGTGTGTCCTCTGGATTTACCGCACGTGAAATACCATGTGTGCATGAACAATTGCATCATTTATCTGGACGAGCACGCGGAGTCTATCATATGTCCGGTGTGCGGCGTCACTCGATACAAGAAGAGGAAGAAAGCTCCTCGAAAAGAGGTGTGGTACTTTCCGATCACTCCTCGTCTGTAGCGGTATTTCGCGGACCCTAAGGTAGCAAAGCTCCTGCGTTGGCACGCGGATAGGGAGGAGAAGAAGCGAGAAGATGACGCAAATGATCCGGAGATAGATAAAAAGACAAGATGCTGAGTCACCCTAAGGATGCGAGCCAGTGGCAAGCGTTGAACTTCGAAGACCTAGAATTTGGGAACGATCAAAGGAACATCGTGCTGGGCGCGAGCACCAATGGAGTCAATCCGTTTGGCAGCCAGATAAGCACACATAGCACCTGGCCTGTGTTTGTGTGGATGTACAACCTTCCCCCCTGGTTGTGCATGAAGAGGAATTACATTCACATGAGTATGCTAATTGAAGTACCAAAACAACCAGGGAACGACATCAATCTGTATCTGGGGCTGCTAAAAGAGGAGCTTGACACGCTGTGGAAAATGCCAGCCAATACGTGGGACGCCACAGAGAAAGAATATTTCCCTATGAGAGCCGCACTGCTCACGACGGTGCACGACTATCTCGGTTACGGATATGTCGCGGGGCAGGTGGTCCACGGATTTTCTGGATGCGTCAGGAGCATGGATGACACAACGTATCGCCAGCTAGATAGAGATCCCGGGTCTTTGAAAACCGTGTTCATGGGACATCGAAGGTGGCTTCGCAATGATGACCTGTGGAGAAAACGCAAGGATCTGTTCGATGGTGAAACCGAACCCCGAGGATGCCCGCGTACGAGGAGCGGCGAGGAAATAGACGAGCTGTTGAAAAATTAGAAAGATTGCCCACTGTCGGGAAAGAAGCAAAAGGCGCCAGAGCCGGGAAAGAAGCGAAAGGCGCCAGAGCCGCTGCTGAAGGTATGGAAAATGAGGTCTGCTTTCTGGGACTTGCCGTACTGGAAGATCCACCGTGTGCCTCACAGCCTTGATGTCATGCATATCACGTAGAACGTGTGCGAGAGTCTACTTGGTACCCTGCTCAACATGCCAGAGAGGACCAAAGATGGGATGAAAGCAAGGGCAGACTTGAAATCAATGGGCATTAGGCAGGAGCTTCACGCTAATGATGATGATGTTGATGATGAGGCGAAGCAGGACACGGAAAATCGTCGCAAAGGCAAAAAGGCCAAGAAGACCGGAAATGACTACCCTCCTGCGTGCTTCATTAGTATACCAGAGTGCGCCATTAGTATGCCAAAGCACCTGGGTATATTTGGCCCCCTGGGAGGCAAGAGTGCATCAGGAAAGAGTGCGCCATTAGTATGCCAAAGCACCTGGGTATATATGGCCCCCTGGGAGACATACTAATGGCGCACCGTGGTATATACTAATGGCGCATCTGTGGTGCGCCATTAGTATACTAGATACTAATGGCGGACCACAGGTGCGCCATTAGTAAAATATACTAATGGCGTGGCACTAATGGCGCACCACTAATACGCCATTAATGGCCAAAATAGGTGCGCCATTAGTAGGCCATTTCCTAGTAGTGCGGCCACCGAGGTAGCATCAGCCTCGAGGTCTACCGAAGAGAAGAGGGGGAAGAAACAGTAAATACAAAGCACATAGATGCAACAAAGAAGCACGACATGTCAACACGCAGTGATACCGGCGAAGGAGGATAACATCCGGGAAAGTATTCCCGAAGTTTGGTTTTTTCGGACAAATGAATCGGAGGGGGAAAGTTGCATGTTCGCTATGCTAGAGATGTGTGGCGGACGAACGGGCCACTTATTCGAATTCGTCTCGTCGTTCTGAGCAACTTTCATATATAAAACTTTTTCATCTCAGTTACGAATTATTTCATATGAATTTCTAAAGTTTTAGCAATATTCTGAAATTGTTATTAATTTAAAAAGGACTTATTGCGCCAGCATGATGTCATGCTGATGTCAGCAGGGTCAACATTCAACTTTGACTAGTTGACTCGTCAAAAGGGGCAATGGGGGCCACTGTCATAGACTAGTTAATTAAGCAGGTTTAATTAGTCTAATAAGTAATTAGGATAATTAAACATAATCAAATAGGTTTAATTATTAGGATTAATTAAGTTAATTATTAATTAATTAATTAATTAAGTAAACTGTATTTTTTATTTTTTTATTTTTAAATCGTCTTTAAAAAAATAGGGGCGTGGGGCCCCTTGGTCAGTGGCCCAGGCCTCAATGGGCATGGGCGTGGTCATGCGCGTACGGATGCGGGCGCCCGCCTGAACACGCACGGTTGCGTGGGTGCATCGGGGCACCGACACCGGGCGCGTGGCCTGCGACGGGGTGAACGAGAGGGGGGCGGTGGTCAGGGGCGGCCGGAGCGGCGCGG
Source organism: Secale cereale (assembly GCA_902687465.1). Classification (NCBI taxonomy): domain Eukaryota; kingdom Viridiplantae; phylum Streptophyta; class Magnoliopsida; order Poales; family Poaceae; genus Secale; species Secale cereale. Next base: position 123,461,835 of record LR738714.1, read on the forward strand.
CGCGTGCACACCAGAGGGGAGAGGCAGAGGCCGGCGGCAGCGGGTGCGGGGCGGCCGCTGGGTGCCGGGAGCGACGGCTGGCCGCGGGCGCAGGCCCGAGCAGCGGCAGGGTGTGGAAGGGGAGGTAGCCGGCGTGGCCCCGACGGGCGCGGCGGTAATGGCGTGCGAGGATGGTGCGGGGCCGACGTGGGCAGAGGAGGCCGGAGGCGGACGCCGTGCTGGTGGTAGCGAGGCCGTGCCGACGAGCCGGGGCTCGACCAGGAAGGGGGCTGTGAGCAGGCAGGGGCAGGCACGGCGCGCGGTGAGCGTGCAATAGGCGCGGCCAAAGCGCGCCGACCGTGGGTGGGGACGGCGGTGACTGTGGCGAGCGGGGAGGACGACCGGGGAGCATCGAGGCAGAGAGGGAAGAGGAGGGTCCTCACCCACGTTGATGGGGAGTGTGGCGGCGAGGTACGTGGAGGACCGTTGAGGAGGGGGGTCGTGGAGGCAAACACCGGCGACGGGCGAGGAAGGTGACGACGGGATCCGACGTCGTTGCGGGCGCAGGGCGTCTGGGGCGCCGATTTCCCCTGATCGGATCCACGCGGGAGGGAGGGTTGAGGAGGCGGGCGTCGGGCGGCGCCGGCGATGGCGAACGACGGCGGGGTGGCTCGTTCGATCCAGATCGGGGAAGAGGGGATCAAAGGGAGTGGGGGTAGTGGAGGTGGGGAGTTATGGTTTCGGGGATTAGTGGGGTTATAGGCCGCGGGGGGCGGCTCGGCCGGCCAGGTGGGCCATTCGGCCCGGGGGACCTTTCTCTTTTATGTTTTCCTTTAGCTTTCTGCTTTCTGCTATTGTTTTCTTTTATTTTAGCTTTGGTAAAATAGACAACTAGTCCCTGACTATGTATTAATAAAAAATGGCAGTGCCACTAATAAATTGAAACATTAGTTAAATAGTTTAAATTTGTTTAATGTTTTAAAAGCATTTAAATATTTATTTTAGCCACGGTTTTGATTATACCAGTGTATTTAAACACTTTATACAAGGTTGGTTCCACCATCAAAATTCGTTACAGAATGTTTGCCACACGATGAACATTTTAGTTTTGAGAATTGAATTTTTTTATAGTTTGACTAGATTTTAAAATTTGAATTTGAACCGGTTTCGAACCAACGTGAGTTGATCAACAGTAATCATGGTGAGGTGGCATCATTAGCATAGGATTACTGTAGCTTAATTATCCGGGCGTCACAATTCTCCTCCACTACAAGAAATCTCGTCCCTAGATTTAAGAGGTAGAGTTAAGGTGAAGGGTTGGTTACGAAAATCTAATGAGTCTTCTCGGTCATAGTTGCTCTTCTCCAAGAGGTCGATCCATTTCGTTGATGTCTTCAATCCGCTGAATCAGGGCATCAAAATGAAGTCGTCATCCTGTCTTCAGAACCTCCATCGTACTTATGAATAGGGAAGGGCAACCCGACAACGATGGAATGCTCTTAGGGGTAATCATCGGGGGTTATCCCACAAGTTAACACATGAGTATCTCTCGAGTTGTACGAATAAAACAAGCCAAGAGCAAAGTAATATGGTACGATAAGAAGTGTCAAACGGATAGACAAACGTTCGATGGCTAAAACAAGATGTGAAAGGGGTCTAGAGCAACAAGAATAAGTATTGCGTCTGGTACCAGAATAGATCACTAAGAAGGTAGCTTGCGAATTGCACACGAAGCCTAGCGTGAGGAATAACCTTGCAAACGGGGGGGGGGGGT
>LR738714.1:123463685-123523084 GCA_902687465.1 Secale cereale
GGGTACACGAGAGTCAGGTTTTGATCTTGTGGAACTGTGGGTTATGGGCCCACCATCTGGGTTAACAGTAGGAAGGGTGGTGACGTCTTGCACGATCATGTAATCAAGGCATGTCAGAGGATAGCATGTCAATTATGGCGGCAACAACATCGGTACCAAGGGCGAGGGACGAAGAGAACCATTTTCCTGCTTGTTGAAACGAGGCGGGCCAAATAGGCAAAGTTCTCGTCCATCGATGGTTACCAGAATGCTATCAATAATAGTAACAGGGTCTTACTGACAGAGTTGTACACCAAGGTGTTTACATAAGCAGAAAATTATTACTGCTTAAATTATATGTAGATCAAAGAAAGGTTAAGCAAACAAATGGAAAGGAAAATATATTTAAACACAATGAATAGGAGTATATCATTCCCAAGATAAAGCAGGGCGTGATATACGTGTCAGGAGATCAAAGTCATGATCATATAGATAAAAGGGGTAAGAAGAATTGTGTTATGTACCCACACAACGATGTTGGATAGTTGATGAAGAAACATTTAGCCTTGCGCTTACAATGTTCTTGTGGATCGTCGGAGTACCACAGACATGCTTCGAGATAGAACCGACATGGTCATTGGGTAAAGATAAGACTTTGAATACACAAAGGATCCATCGGGAACAACTTATAGAATAAGTCTTACATTTTCAACAAGGAAAAGATGAGGATGTGGCCGACGGGCTCAACAACAATTCATCGAGATTTCCATAAGCATGTATTTCTATATTCAAGTGAACAAGATGATAACATTGGACATACCGCAATATGTTAGAGGAGAACATCCATAAGTAAACATTGAGTGGAACGTGCACCTGGAAAATGGACTAAGTAGCACGATCAATGTTATAATGGTGATTCAATAACTAAAAGACTATGAATGAAACTATTGACCATTCAGTTCAAAGCAATAGGGTTTCTGGAGTTTCTAATTTGAACGTCATACTTTAATTGTTGGGTTTCCGGTTGGGAACAACACGGGGACCAAGGAATGAGTGGATATGGCAAGAAGTATCACCTGTATCAAGAACTATTAATAGGTGGTGAAATTCTCACGACATTCTTGACATGAAAGATGATAGTACTCCAAGGTAGAGCATGTAATAAGTCGGATAACAAGGAACTCAAGGTATAACACAAAACAAGAACAAGTTCATGTTGGAGGGAATGCAAGAATGTTGCCGATGTTAATACAAATCATCGAGGGAAAAGGATCGTATTTCCCATCATGAATTTGATTCTCAACTTGGAAGAAGGCAGATCATTGTTGATGGTGATCACGACACATTTTTCGAGAGATTTCATTAGGATGTAATCGATCGGCGATGATATCAAGTCAAATGAATGATGGAGTGAAAGGTTATTGAAACCACTAGTACAATACAAACTTGAAATCAAGCTAGTCGTTCAAGGCGAAATGATATACCAAGGAAGATCGGCGTAAGCTTAGTTAATTTCCGAAATTGTGCTCCGTGAATAAGGACCAGGTAGCACAGTTAATAAGATGCACGATAATGATATAGCCGATCAGGCTAGATATGACTTGACGAATTAATAAACTCATAAGCAATGGAGATTACTTAGAGCTACTGTATCGGAGTGCGGAATTGATACACTTATCGGTGTCCTTGAGTGCCTAACAACTCAGAACCCGAGGAAAATTGGAATCGGTGAGAAGTAATACTTTAAGAAGAACTCATAAGAAGTAATATGGTTCTGTGACATTATCAAGATACCACGGGGTAATACTCGAAGGTAGATCATAATAGAGGTTGGACAGGTGCATTGACCTGCAGAGGACAAGCGGTTTAACTTGTCCGAGAAATGGTATTTAAAGGAGAGCATGGTCGGAACCACGATTGCAAAAGGCTAGATCCCACATATAAGATGAACTTATATCAAGGGGATAAATAATTTAAGAGAAGCTTTAATGATAAGATCTACATCGTGTCCATGGGCATGAACAGAAAGTTCAAGGTTGACTCCCACTTCTTCAATGCATAAGCTTTCATTCACTGCTCTATTAAAAATGAATTGATTGTGAAGACTTGCCTGGTGAATTACCAGTGGAGTATGAACCTTGGAAAACTTTCGGGCTCACATAGATTAAGGAAGGCATAAGTTCAACCCATTGGGGTATCTTAGACTCATACTACGCAAACTTCAGGAGCAAATTATACAAGCTCGAAAGCAGAGCATGGTTTCGAAAGCAGATGATATATTTTACCCAAGGCATTATATATCATGGCAGAACTCACAAGGTGTTTGAATATGAAGGAAGCTGTCGGATAAAATCCAACAAAGGATCCGGTGGTCTACAAGGGATCTGATGTGAGCATCGATACTCAACCACATGAAGAAAGAATGCAAGGATATCCGTTTATATAAACAACTGACTATTTCAAAACACATGCAAAAGGAATTATGATTTCCAAATCAAGCGATCAGAAGCAAACGCTCTGATTAAGGATGGGTAAGTTGAAATGACTTAGGGGTGAAATCAATGACAATTTGGTTGGTCGAGAACCAGCTCATATTTGGAATGGCGTCTGAGCTGGAAGAACAAATTCTAGTTTGACTGATGATTGCGAGTATTTGCAACCTATTGAATCAATAAGATCATAAAGTCAATCACAAAGGATTTTAACGAATATTGCTATACATATGGAATTAACCATAATGCAAGCAGGTAGAACTTTCCTGAGCAATAGGTTGCTGAGGATTTTGGAAGATCGAAAAGTATTCCAAAGAATTTTGTGAGACACATGAACAATTGAGAAGAACGGATCTTCGATAAATGTGAGTAAATAATCGTAACCATTTTCATGCGAAATAAAACTGCAAGATAGTAAACTCAAAGGATTCTTGGGACAACAGAGAATATTTCGAGGCATCTTGTAACAACAAGAGCGACGAGGGATGATCATGAGAATGACAAGTGCATGTAGGTATCCATAGGGATACAACGGTGGCAGTGAATTGAAAAGGCGATGAGCACAAGGGTCTCGGGACAATATTGAGGGATATCCTTAGAATCTTCTAACGAAGCATGTGATCTTCCGTAATGGGGGCTCTCTGGGAGAAATAGTTACCAAAACCTAGAGTCAGAGTTAGTAAAATCTTTTAACCCGAATAGAAGAGAGATCAGAGTTCCAGAGTATAGACGAGGAGTAAAAGATCCTAATACCACCCAATGGCGATGTGGGCCCGTAAGCCACACAGCCATGTTAGTAAAACGGTTTTTCAAAGGATAGACTCAACTGCGACCAAGGAGTTGGAAAGGGGGCTTCCTACAGGCAGTCAGCTCTGATACCAACTTGTGACGCCCCCGATTTGACCGTACATTAATCATGCACGCAAATGTGTACGACCAAGATCAGGGACTCACTAGAAGACATCACAACACAACTCTAGACACAAATAAAATAATACAAGCTTTATATTACAAGCCCGGGGCCTCGAGGCTCGAATACATAAGCTCGAAAACACAAGGGTCAGCGAAAACAACAATATCTGAGTACAGACATAAGTTAAACAAGTTTGCCTTCAGAAGGCTAGCACAAAACGTCAACGATCGAAAAGGCAAGGCCTCCTGCCTGGGACCTCCTAATTTCTCCTGGTCGTCAGCTGTCTCCATGAAGTAGTAGGCTTTGTCGGGGTAGTAACAGTCATCAAGGAGGCTTCTGGCTCCTGGACTCCACCATCTGGTTGCATCAACCAGAAAGAAGAAAGAAGGGAGAAAAGGGGGAGCAAAGTAACTGTGATTACTCATCCAAAGTACTCGTAAGCAAGGATCTACACTACATATGCATCGATATCAATGAAAAGGATAGTATCTATGGAATAAGCTGCAGAATGCCAGAATAAGAGGGGGAGAAGCTAGTCCTATCAAAGACTAGCATCTTCTGGAAACCACCGTTTTGCAGCAAGAGGGGGAAGTAGAGTAGTATAACACAAGTCATATTTATGTTGTTGTTTCAACACTCTAGGATCCTTTCTCGACTCCTGAAGCAACATATCCAAATCATGCCTCAGCATCCAGTTCTAGTTGTAGCGATCGGGATACAACTCCAAGTGTCCGTTACCGTAGGATAGGCTATTGATAGATGTTTTCTTCCCTGCAGGGGTGCACCAACTTACCCACCACGCTTGCTTAACTCCGGCCGGACACACCATCAGGACATGCCCTGCCTCGGACAAAAAATATGCCGCAACCCGACCTAGGCTTAATAGAGAGGTCATGCACGCCGGACTAAACCTATGCCCCCAGGGGTCATGGGCCATCTCCCCGGGAACTCCTGCACGTTGCGTGGGCGGCCAGTGAGCAGACCTAGCTACCTCCTTAAAAAGGTAGGTGCATAACTAGTCCAACCCGGCACGCGCCACTCAGTCGCATGACGTCAATTAAGCTTCGGCTGATGCATACGACGCAGAACGCCCATACTATGCCCACGTGATGGTTAGCGCTATCAGGCTAGAGGCCCCTTGGATTCAAATATCCAAACCATTTAGTGTCTTGGGAACACGCAGTAACGAGCAGAGACTCATGATCATGTGACCCCATCGCTCCATCTCGAGGACTTGCGGCAAGGGCTAAGAATGCCCGGCCATGCCTCGTATTTATATCGCGGGCACCTTCCAGGTCAACCTGACTACACATCACTCGCAATTAAGCTCGCGCGGGTACCCCTCAGGGCCGACCCGTCTTTAGTAACATGGTTCAGGGTAAAGTCATAGTAACCATAGTAACTGTGTGTCTAACACCAAAGGGAAACCCGAGGAAATCACCCTCGATGGAATTCCGCCTGATGTTTATTGTCAAGGTAAACAAAAGAGGAGTCACCCTCGAGGTCCACTCTTGAGGATTTGCACGACAATGTCGTTATCGGGAGTGGAGAAGGAGGATTCACCCTCGATGACCATAACCGATGAACTAACCTACAAGGTTAACATCAGAAGTGCTGATGAGGTCTCACCCTCGGCACTGGATAGTAACCTAGTATTGTCGGGCAACTAAGGGGAAGTGATGTGTGGTGCCGGGGCCTGGTCTTCGATCCCGTTGATCGGGTCTTCTGATAATCCAGCGGGGCAGTCGGTACAAAGTGGGGTCTGTGATGGATCTCTAACTAGCCTATTCTAAGCAGTTTAGTATAAACATGTAAGGTATGAAAGCAGGTATCAACAATAGGCTATGCATCAAAATAGGATCATACAAAAAGCATTAGCAGTTCTAATGCAAGCATAAGAGAGAAGAGAGTGGGCGATATCGGAATGATCAAGGGGGGTTGGCTTGCCTGGTTGCTCAGGCGAGAAGGAGGGGTCGTCGCCAATGCAGTCAATGACCGAGGTAGCATTAGTCTCGAGATCTACCGAAGAGAAGAGGGGGAAGAAACAGTAAATACAAAGCACACATATGCAACAAAGAAGCACGACATGTCAACACGCAGTGCTAGGGTACTCTAATGCGGTGCTGCACGATACCGGCGAAGGAGGATAACATCCGGGAAAGTATTCCCGAAGTTTGGCTTTTTCAGACAGATGAATCGGAGGGGGAAAGTTGCATGTTCGCTATGCTCGAGATGAGTGGCGGACAAACGGAGAGCGTATTCGAATTCGCCTCATCGTTCTGAGCAACTTTCATATATAAAACATTTTCATCCGAGTTACGGATTATTTTATATGAATTTCTAAAGTTTTAGCAATATTCTGAAATTGTTATTAATTTAAAAAGGACTTATTGTGTCAGCATGATGTCATGCTGATGTCAGTAGGGTCAAGAGTCAACTTTGACTGCTTGACTCGTCAAAAGGGGCAGTGGGGCCCACTGTCATAGACTAGTTTATTAAGCAGGTTTAATTGGTCTAATGTGTAATTAGGCTAATTAAACTTAATCAATTAGGTTTAATTATCAGGATTAATTAATTTAATTATTAATTAAGTAATTAAGTAAAATTGTATTTTTTTTAAATCGTCTTTTAGAAAAAACAGGGGTGTGGGGCCCCTTGGTCAGTGGCCCAGGCCTTAATGGGCGTGGGCGTGTGCATGAGGGTACGGTGCGCGGGCGCTCGCCCGAACATGCACGGTTGCCTGGGTGCGCCGGGGCACCGTCGGCGGGGTGAAAGAGAGGGGGGTGGTGGTCAGGGGCGGCCGGAGCGGCGCGGCGCGTGCGCGCCAGAGGGCAGAGGCAGGGGCCGGCAGCAACGGGTGCGGGGCGGGCGCTGGGTGCCGGGAGCGGCGGCGGGAGGAGCCACAGGGGCGGCGGCTGGCCGCAGGCGCAGGCCTGGGCAGCGGCAGGGCATGGAAGGGGAGTTGGCCGGCGAGGCCCCGGCGGGCACGGCCAGACAGCAGCGGTAGTGGCGTGCGAGGACGGTACAGGGCCGACATGGGCAGAGGAGGCCGGAGGCGGACGACGTGCTAGCGGTAGCGAGGCCACGTCGACGAGCCGGGGCTCGACCACGAAGAGGGCCGCAAGCAGGCAGGGGCGGACACGGTGCGTGGTGAGCGTGCAATGGGCGCGGCCGGAGCGCGTCGACCGCGGGTGGGGACGGCGGTGAGTGCGGCGAGCGGGAAGGACGACCGGGGGGGCATCGGGGCAGAGAGGGAAGATGAGGGTCCTCAACCACATTGATGGGGAGTGCGGCGGCGAGGTACGTGGAGGACCGTCGAAGAGGGGGTCGAGGAGGCAAACGCCGGTGACGGGCGAGGAAGGTGACGACGGGGTCCGACGTCGTTGCGGGCGCAGGGCGTCTGGGGCGCCGATTGCCCCTGATCGGATCCACGCAGGAGGGAGGGTTGAGGAGGTGGGCGTCGGGCGACGCCGGCGATGGCGAACGGCGGCGGGATGGCTGGTTCGATCCAGATCGGGGAAGAGGGGATCGAAGGGAGTGGGGGTAGTGGAGGTGGGGAGTTAGGGTTTCGGGGGTTAGTGGGGTTATAGGCCGCGGGGGTGGCTGGACCGGCCAGGTGGGCCATTCGGTCCAAGGGGGCCTTTCTCTTTTAGGTTTTCCTTTAGCTTTCTACTTTCTACCATTGTTTTCTTTTATTTTAGCTTTGGTAAAATAGACAACTAATCCCCAACTTTGTATTAATAAAAAATGGCACTGCCACTAATAAATTGGCACATTAGTTAAATAGTTTCAATTTGTTTAACGTTTTAAAAGCATTTAAATATTTGTTTTAGCCAAGGTTTTGATTATATCAGGGCATTTAAACACTTTATACAAGGTTGGTTCCACCATCAAAATTCGTTACAGAATATTTGCCACACGATGAACATTTTAGTTTTGAGAATTGAATTTTTTTATTGTTTGAATAGATTTTAAAATTTGAATTTGAACCGGTTTCGAACCAACGTGAGTTTATTAATAGTAATCGTGGTGAGGTGGCATCATTAGCACATGATTACTGTAGCTTAATTATCCGGGCGTCACAATAATTCTCCATAAAATTTTATTGCATTTGGACTTCGTTTGATATGGATTTTCTGTGATACAAAAAACATGCAAAATACAGGAACTGGCACTGGGCACTGGATCAGTAAGTTAGTCCAATAAATCATATAAATAGTTTCCAAAAATATGTGAAAGTTGTATAATATTGGCATGAAACAGTCGGAAATTATAGATACGATGGAGACGTATCAGCATCCCCAAGCTTAATTCTTGCTTGTCTTCGAGTAGGTAAATGATAAAAAATTTCATTTTTGATGTGGAATGCTACCTAGCATAAACTTGATCATATATCTAGTCATGGCACGAATATTAATACATGAGTGATTCAAAGCAATAGTTTATAATTTAACAAAAAGACATCAATACTTGGGCATCCCAACAAACAATCATGTCTTTCAGAATATCAAATGCTAAAGAATGTTATCCCTACAAAATCATATAGTCTTGTCATGCTCTGTCTTCCCAGCTCAAAGTATAAATTATGTACTACCCCGGTGTCAGTAAAGCAATTGGTTAATACTTTTTAACGTGCTTCAGCATTTTTAACTCTCACGCAATACATGAGCGCAAGCCATGGATATAGCAATATAGGTGGAATAGAATGCGGTGGCAGTAGACAAAATAAGGGAAGAAAGTCTCACATCAACTAGACAATTTAATGGACTATGGAGATGTCCATCAATCGATATCAATGTGAGGAGTAGGGATTGCCATGCAACAGATGCAACTAAGAGTTATAAGTGTATGAAAGCTCGATCTCGAACTAAGTGGGTATGCATCAAACTACTATGAAAAATTCCCACTAGTATATGAAAGTGAAAGCATAGGAGACTCTCTACATGAAAAACATGGTTCTACTTTGAGGCACAAGTGTGGTATTTGCATGCCCCTTCTTTTTTTCACTCATTTTTTCTTTTCCTTTTTTATTTTCTTCTTTCTTTCTTTCTTTCTTATTTTCTTTTAGTCCGGAGTCTCATCCCGACTTGTGGGGGAATGATGACCCACAAGTGTAGGGGATCTATCGTAGTCTTCTCGATAAGTAAGAGTGTTGAAACCAATGAGGAGCAGAAGGAAATGATAGGCAGTTTTCAGTAAGGTATTTTCTGCAAGCACTGAAATTATAGGTAACAGATAGTTTTGTGATAAGGTAATTGGTAGCAAGTAACAAAAGGTAAAAGTAAATAAAGTGCAGCAAGGTGGCCCAATCCTTTTTGTAGCAAAGGACAAGCCTGGACAAACTCTTATATAAAGGAAAGCGCTCCCGAGGACACGTGGGAATTATCGTCAAGCTAGTTTTCATCACGATCATCTGATTCGCGTTCGATACTTTGATAATTTGGTATGTGGGTGGACCGGAGCTTGGGTGTTGTCCTTACTTGGACAAGCCTCCCACTTATGATTAACCTCTAATGCAAGCATCCATAACTACAAAAGAAGTATTAAGGTAAACATAACCATAGCCTGAAACATATGTATCCAAATCAGCCCCTTACGAAATAACGCATAAACTAGGGTTTAAGCTTCTGTCACTCTAGCAACCCATCATCTACTTATTACTTTCCAATGTCTTCCTCTAGGCCCAAATAATGGTGAGGTGTCATGTAGTCGACGTTCACATGACACCACGAGACAACATGCATCTCATCAAAATATCGAACGAAGACCAAATTCACATGACTACTAATAGCAAGACTTCTCCCATGTCCTCAGGAACAAAAGTAACTGCTCACAAGACATAATATTGTTCATGATCAGAGGGGTATTAATATGCATAATGGATCTGAACATATGATCTTCCACCAAATAAACCAACTAGCATCAACTACAAGGAGTAATCAACACTACTAGCAACCCACAGGTACCAATCTGAGGTTTGGGTACAAAGATTGGATACAAGAGATGAACTAGGGTTTGAGAGGAGATGGTGCTGGTGAAGATGTTGATGAAGATAGCCCTCCCCAAGATGGGAGAGTTGTTGGTCATGACGGCGGTGACGATTTCCCCCTCCAGGAGGGAAGTATCCCCGACAGAACAGCTCTGCCGGAGCCCTAGATTGGTTTCCGCCTCGGTTCCGCCTCAAGACGGCGGCGTCTAGTCCCGTAAGCCTCCTTATGATTTTTTCCAGGTCAAGACACCTCATATAGGAGAAGATGGGCATAGGGGGCCTTCCGGCTGGCCCACGAGGCAGGGGGCGCGCCCTGGGAAGGGGGGCGTGCCCCCCACCCTCGTGGACAGCCAGTGGCCCCCCTCGTGGACTTCTTTCGCCAGATATTTTTTATATTTTCTGAAACGAAGTTCTGTTGAGTTTCGGGGCTTTTGGAGTTGTGCAGAATAGGTTTCTAGAGTTTGCTCCTTTTCCAGCCCAGAATTCCAGCTGTCGGCATTCTCCCTCTTCTTGTAAACCTTGTAAAATAAGAGAGAAAAGGCATAAGTATTGTGACAAAACATATAATAGCAGCCCATAATGCAATAAATATCAACATATAAGCATGATGCAATTTGAACGTATCAACTCCCCCAAGCTTAGACCTCGCTTGTCCTCAAGCGAAAGCCGATATCAAAAAATATGTCCACATGTTTTAGAGATAGAGGTGTCGATAAAAACAAAATACGGACATGAGGGCATCATGATCATTCTCATAACAGCAACTTATATAAATAGTCATATGATTCTTATGCTAAAGTAACAATTCATCCACAATATCAAGTATGAATCATAAACTTCATTGGAAACTAACAAACCTTGATCTCGGTTATTGAAGCAATTGCAATTTATCGTAACATCGGAAAGAGTCAATATAAGAGCTTTTCAGCAAACCTACATACTCAACTATCATATAGTCTTTCACAATTGCTCACACTCACACAATACTTATGTTCATGGAGTTTTAATCGGACACAGAGAAAGATAGGGGCTTATGGTGTTGCCTCCCAAACTTTTACCTCAAGGGTAATGTCAACAGTAATAGACCATGAAAACTTACATCCAAGTGGGTATATATGTCAGGATCTTTCCAACACAATGTGCTTGCCAAAGGATAAAATGTAAAAAGGAAAGGTGAATTCCACCTTTACACTTATAAGACAGGAATAATAGATAGGCCCTTCGCAGAGGGAGGCAGAGGTTGTCATGAGTTTTCATGGTTGGATGCACAAAGTCTTAGCACAGAAGAACTTCACTTTATATTGACACTTGTGATAAGGACCTTTATTATGCAGTCCGTCGCTTTTATTACTTCCCTATCACAATATCGTATAAAGCTAATTTCTCCCACAATAATAAATCATACATATTTTAGCAAGTTTGCAACATGACAACTTACTTGGAAGGATCTTTCTCAATCCATAGGTAGGTATGGTGGACTCTCATGGCAAAACTGAGTTTAAGGATATATGGAAGCACAAGTAGTATCTCTACTTGGTGCGAGGAGTTTTGGCTAGCATGAGGGGGAAAGGCAAGCTCAACATGTTGGATGATCCATGACAATATACTTTATTTCGGATATAAGAAGACATAACCTATTATGTTTTCTTCCTTGTCCAACGTCAACTCTTTAGCATGTCATACTTTAATGAGTGCTCACAATCATAAAAGATGTCCAAGATAGTATATTTGTATGTGAAGCCTCTCTTCTTTTATTACTTCCTATTAATTGCAACGATGACCAAAACTATGTTTGTCAACTCCCAACAACTTTTATTTGTCATACTCTTGTATGTGAAGTCATTACTTCCATAAGATCGATATGATCTCTTTGATAATCTTTATGTTTTCTTTCTTTTTACCATGAACCAATTGAGGAAATCAAGCCCTTGACTCAACACTAATCTTTATTATATAGCTCACGGACTCGATTACAAAGGGTAAAGCTCACAAAGCAAAAGCTGACAATTAGATCATGCTAACTTTATTCTACTAGATCAAGATACTACCAAAAGGATCGATCTTAGTAAAATGGTAAAGATAGGAGTGATGGTGATACGATACCGGGGTAACTCCCCCAAGCTTGGCAGTTGCCAAGGGGAGTGCCCATACCCATATGATTATGTCTCCTTCTTCGGGGGTGGTGATGATGGGTTCTTTCTTAGCTTGCGCTTAAGGACAGAATTTTGCTCCTTTAGATCATTGGTCTCTTGCTCAAGATTCAATATCTTCTTGCATAGCGTCTGCTTGTTTTCCTGCAAGAGGTTAAAAGGAATAAATTCGATCTTAGGTTTTTTACTCTGTCGGGGAGGCTTGACTTTTTGAACTCCACGTGCATGTCTCCAGGTTGAGGTAGTGGGACTTCGTCTTCATCTGAGCTAGTCCAATCCTTCCTCTTTGAATCGTGGTCTTCTTCTTCTTCCGTGGTCCAACCATAATGCTCCCAGTCCCCATAGACCTCAGGGTCAGCAAGGGAATCAGCCACATAGCTTTCTCCTTCCGAATCCTGGGACGACATGTTGCTTTTATCTACGACAGGAACATCTTGGAACGAAAACAGAGGATTTCTGCGTGATACAGAGGTCAAAACCTTCGGGAGTATATATAATGAATTTTTACCGACCAAAAGGAGTAACCCACAAGAAAACGGAGTCCGCGGGACACACGGGGTGCCCACAATGTAGGGGGCGCGCCCTGGGAAGGGGGGCGCGCCCTCCACCCTCGTGGATGCCTCGTGTCTCCTCCGGACTGCTTCTTATTTTTCTATTTTTCTAAATATTCCAAATCGGAGAAAAATTGCCTTTAGAATTGTTTGGAGTCAGTTTACTTACCGTATCACATACCTCTTCCTTTTCGGAAGCTGAATTGTTCTGGAAAGTGTCCCTTATGTATTCCTCCGGGGTTACGGTTCCAATAACATTGGTTTCAACATTTATAGGATTACCTGAGATATAATGTTTGATTCTTTGACCGTTCACCACCTTCGGATTTGTGCCTTCGAAGTTGTTGATTTTTATGGCACCGGAAGTCCGGAACGATAGACCTCCTCGATAATGTAAGGTCCTTCCCACTTGGAGAGAAGTTTTCCTGCAAAAAATCTTAAACGAGAGTTGAATAACAAGACATAATCACCTACGTTAAGCTCACGCTTTTGCATCCTTTTGTCATGCCATCTTTTAACTTTTTCTTTAAACAGCTTGGCATTCTCATAGGCTTGGGTTCTCCATTCGTCGAGACAGCTAATGTCAAATAACCTCTTCTCAACGGCAAGTTTGAAATCATAATTGAGCTCTTTAATATCCCATTATGCCTTATGTTCTAGATGAAAAGGTAAATGACAAGCCTTTCCGTAAACCATCTTATATGGAGACATACCAATAGGATTCTTGTATGCAGTTCTATAGGCCCATAATGCATCATCAAGTTTCCTGGACCAATTATTCCTAGACCTATTAACTGTCTTTTGCAAGATTAGTTTTAGCTCCCTATTACTTAGTTCTACTTGATCACTAGTCTGTGGGTGATAGGGAGATGCAATTCTATGGTTGACATCATACTTAGCAAGCATCTTACGGAAAGCACCATGAATAAAGTGTGAACCACCATCAGTCATTAGATATCTAGGGACTCCAAACCTCGGAAAAATAACTTCCTTAAGCATCTTAATAGAATTGTTATGATCAGTACTGCTACTTGGAATAGCTTCTACCCACTTAGTAACGTAATCAACAGCAACTAGAATATGTGTGTACCCATTAGAGACAGGAAACGGTCCCATATAATAAAAGCCCCAAACATCAAATGGTTCAATAACAAGTGAATAATTCACAGGCATTTCTTGATGCCTACTAATATTACCAATTCTTTGACATTCATCACAAGATAAGACAAATTTACGGGCATCCTTGAAGAGAGTAGGCCAGTAAATACCGGATTGCAATACCTTGTGTGTAGTCCTATCTCCCGCATGGTGTCCCCCATAAGCTTCGGAGTGGCACTTGCGTAGGATCTGTTCATGTTCATGCTCAGGTACACAACGTCTAATAATACCATCTACACCTTCTTTATAAAGATGTGGGTCATCCCAGAAGTAATGTCTCAAATCATAGAAGAACTTTTTCTTTTGCTGCTATGTGAAGCTAGGAGGTATAAACTTAGCAACAATATAATTAGCATAATCAGCATACCATGGAGCAGTATGAGAAGTATTTATGACAGCTAATTGTTCATTAGGAAAGCTATCATCAATAGGTTGTGGGTCATCAAGTATATTCTCTAACCTAGACAAGTTATCAGCAACGGGGTCCTCAGCTCCCTTTCTATCAATAATATGCAAGTCAAATTCTTGCAGCAAGAGGACCCATCTAATAAGTCTAGGTTTAGCATCTTTCTTTTCCATAAGTTATTTGATAGCAGCATGATCAGTGTGAATAGTTACTTTAGAATCAACAATATAGGGTCTAAACTTATCACAAGCAAATACAACTGCTAAAAATTCTTTCTCAGTAGTAGCACAATTTCTCTGGGCACTATCTAGAGTTTTACTAGCATACTGGATAACATTCAATTTCTTATCAACTCTTTGCCCTAGAACAGCACCTACAGCATAATCGCTAGCATCGCACATAATCTCAAAGGGTAAATTCCAGTCAGGAGGCTGGACAATAGGTGCAGAGATCAATGCTTTCGTAAGTATTTCAAATGCTTCTAGACAATCATCATCAAAGACAAAAGGAATATCTTTTTGTAAGAGATTAGTCAAAGGCCTGGAGATTTTGGAGAAGTCCTTTATGAACCTCCTATAAAACCCGGCATGACCAAGGAAACTTCGTATACCTTTGATGTCCTTTGGGCATGGCATCTTTTCAATAGCATCAAATTTAGCTTTGTCAACTTCAATACCTCTTTCAGATATTTTATGTCCCAAGACAATGCCTTCATTAACCATAAAGTGGCACTTCTCCCAATTCAAGACAAGGTTAGTGTCTTCACATCTCTGCAAAACTCGATCAAGGTTGCTTAAGCAATCATCAAAAGAAGTTCCGTAAACGGAGAAATCATCCACGAAAACCTCAACAATCTTTTCACAAAAATCAGAGAATATAGCCATCATACATCTTTGAAAGGTAGCAGGTGCATTACATAAACCAAAAGGCATACGTCTATAAGCAAAGGTACCGAAAGGACAGGTAAAAGTGGTCTTTTCTTGATCCCCTTTTGACACAGGTATTTGAGAGAAACCAGAATAACCATCTAGAAAGCAGAAATGAGTATGTTTGGATAACCTTTCTAGCATTTGATCAATAAATGGCAAGGGGTAATGATCTTTCTTAGTAGCTTTATTTAACTTACGGAAATCAATTACCATCCTATAACATGTAACTATTCTTTGTGGGATCAATTCATCTTTATCATTAGGAACAACAATCATACCTCCTTTCTTAGGGACACAATGGACAGGACTTACCCACTGGCTATCAGCAACTGGATAGATAATACCTGCCTCTAGAAGCTTTAGTATTTCTTTTCTTACCACTTCTTTCATCTTAGGATTTAACCGTCACTGATGATCAATAACCGGTTTAGCATTTTCTTCCAATTTTATCTTGTGTTGGCATATAGTGCGACTAATGCCCTTAAGATCATCTAGAGTATATCCAATAGCAGCACGATGCTTCTTCAGAGTTTTCAATAATTTTTCTTCTTCCTGCTCTAAAAGATTAGCACTAATAATAACAGGATATATCTTCTTTTCATCAAGATAAACATACTTAAGATTATCAGGTAAAGGTTTAAGTTCAAACACGGGATCACCCTTGGGTGGAGGAGGATCCCCTAGGATTTCAACAGGCAAGTTGTTTTTCAATACGGGTCCCTGTTTAAGGAATACTTCATCTATTTCCCTTCTCTCATTCATATGCATATCATTTTCATGGTCTAGCAAGTATTGTTCTAAAGGATCATTAGGTGGCACGGCAATAGAAGCAAGACCAATAATTTTATCCTTACTGGGTGGTGCCTTTTCGGGGGGTTGTCTACGAAATTTAGCAAAGTTAAAATCATGAGACATATCCCCTAATCCAACAGTAACAATACCTTTCACGCGGTCTATCTTGGCATTAATAGTATTCAAGAAGGGTCTACAAAATATAATGGGACATAATTCATCTTGTGGGGACTTAAGAACAAGAAAATCAGCAGGGTATTTAACCTTCCCACACAAGACTTCAATATCTCTAACAATCCCAACTGGTGAAATAGTGTCTCTATTAGCAAGCTTAATAGTAACATCAATCCCTTCCAACTCAACAGGTGTAATATCATGCATAATTTCATGATACAAATCAAGCGGGATAATACTCGCACTAGCACCTACGTCACATAAACCATGATAGCAATGATCTCCTATCTAACAGAGATAACAAGCAAGCCCACAATAGGTCTATGTTTGTTCCTAGCATTGGGTTTGGCTATTCTAGCACACTCTTCTTGGAGGTAAATAACATGTCCATCTAAATCTTCTACCAAGAGATCTTTAACCATAGCAGCACTAGGTTCAACTTTAATTTTCTCAAGGGGTGTAGGTGTTCTAGTATTACTCTTACGAACTACAGTTGAAGCTTGAGCATGATCCTTTATCCTAACAGGGAAAGGTGGTTTCTCAATATAAGCGGTAGGTATAACAGGATCAACTTTATAAGTGATAGTCTTTTCTTCAACTTTAATAGGTTCAACTACTTTTACTTCAATAGGGGAATGGTATTAAACCACTTCTCCTTGGGGAGATAAACATGAGTAGCAAAAGATTCATAGAAAGAAGCTACTATCTCACAGTCAAGTCCATATTTAGTGCTAAACTCACGGAAAACATCGGTGTCCATAAAAGCTTTAACAGAATCAAACTTAGGGGTCATACCTGACTCCTTACCTTCTTCGAGATCCCAATCTTTAGAGTTGCGCTTAATTCTTTCCAATAAATCCCATTTGAATTCAATAGTCTTCATCATAAAAGAGCCAGAACAAGAAGTATCGAGCATCGAACGATTATTAAGAGAAAGCCGAGCATAAATTTTTCGAATGATCATTTCTATTGAGAGCTCATGGTTGGGGCATGAATATAACATTGACTTAAGCCTCCCCCAAGCTTGAGCCATGCTTTCTCCTTCGCGAGGCCAGAAATTATAAATATAATTACGATCACGATGAACCTGGTGCATAGGGTAGAACTTTTGATGAAATTCCAACTTCAGACGATTATATTTCCATGATCCCATATCATCGCATAGCCTAAACCATGTCAATGCATCTCCCTTCAAAGATAAAGGGAAGACCTTCTTCTCGATAACATCCTCGGGCATACCTGCAAGCTTAAATAATCCACAAACTTCATCCACATAAATTAGATGTAAATCGGGATGCAGTGTTCCGTCTCATGTAAAGGGATTTTCAAGCAGTTTCTCTATCATACCCGAAGGAATCTCAAAGCAAACATTTTCAATAGGTGCAGTAGGTTGAGGAGCAACTCATTGCTCTTCTGATAGGGGTGAAGATACCCCGAACAAGCCTCTCAAAGGATTTTGAGCCATAGTAACAAGTGACAATAAATTTCAGCACACTAGATAAATGTTTCCTTACCAAAGGCGCTTCACTCCCCGGCAACGGCGCCAGAAAAGAGTCTTGATGACCCACAAGTGTAGGGGGTCTATCATAGTCCTTTAGATAAGTAAGAGTGTCGAACCCAACGAGGAGCAGAAGGAAATGATAGGCAGTTTTCAGTAAGGTATTTTCTGCAAGCACTGAAATTATAGGTAACAGATAGTTTTGTGATAAGGTAATTGGTAGCAAGTAACAAAAGGTAAAAGTAAATAAAGTGCAGCAAGGTGGCCCAATCCTTTTTGTAGCAAAGGAAAAGCCTGGACAAACTCTTATATAAAGGAAAGCGCTCCCGAGGACACATGGGAATTATCGTCAAGCTAGTTTTCATCACGATCATCTGATTCGCGTTCTGTACTTTGATAATTTGGTATGCGGGTGGACCGGTGCTTGGGTGCTGTCCTTACTTGGACAAGCCTCCCACTTATTAACCTCTAATGCAAGCATCTGCAACTACAAAAAAAGTATTAAGGTAAACCTAACCATAGCCTGAAACATATGGATCCAAATCAGCCCCTTACGAAGCAACGTATAAACTAGGGTTTAAGCTTCTGTCACTCTAGCAACCCATCATCTACTTATTACTTCCCATTGTCTTCCTCTAGGCCCAAATAATGGTGAAGTGTCATGTAGTCGACGTTCACATGACACCACTAGAGGAGAGACAACATACATCTCATCAAAATATTGAACGAAGACCAAATTCAAATGACTACTAATAGCAAGACTTCTCCCATGTCCTCGGGAACAAAAGTAACTACTCACAAGACATAATATTGTTCATGATCAGAGGGGTATTAATATGCATAATGGATCTGAACATATGATCTTCCACCAAATAAACCAACTAGCATCAACTACAAGGAGTAATCAACACTACTAGTAACCCACAGGTACCAATCTGAGGTTTGGGGTACAAAGATTGGATACAAGAGATGAACTAGGGTTTGAGAGGAGATGGTGCTGGTGAAGATGTTGATGAAGATAGCCCTCCCCAAGATGGGAGAGTTGTTGGTGATGACGGCGGTGACGATTTCCCCCTGCCGAAGGGAAGTATCCCTGGCAGAGATTGGTTTCCGCCTCGGTTCCGCCTCGAGACGGTAGCGTCTGGTCCCGAAAGCCTCTTTATGATTTTTTTTCCAGGTCAAAACACCTCATATAGGAGAAGGTGGGCTTCGCGGGCCTTCCGGCTGGCCCACAAGGCAGGGGGCGCGCCCCCACCCTCGTGGATAGCCGGTGGCCCCCCTCGTGGATTTCTTTTGCCAGATATTTTTTATATTTTCTGAAACGAAGTTCTGTTGAGTTTTGGGGCTTTTGGAGTTGTGCAGAATAGGTTTCCAGAGTTTGCTCCTTTTCCAACCCAGAATTCCAGCTGCTGGCATTCTCCCTCTTCTTGTAAACCTTGTAAAATAAGAGAGAAAAGGCATAAGTATTGTGAGAAAACATATAATAACAGCCCATAATGGAATAAATATCAACATATAAGCATGATGCAGAATGGACGTATCAAGGAATCATGGTCTCCATCATCCTATCAGCACTGGGGCAATTCTCTAATAATGGATAATGATGATCATCACACTTCTTTTTTACTTATAACTCAAACGAATTAAAAATTACAACTCGATACCTATGACATAGTATGACTCTATATGAATGCCTCTGGTAGTGTACCAGGATGTGCAATGATCTAGCATAGCAAAGATATCAAAAAACCAGACAAGCCATGAAAATATCGTGCTAGCCGTCTTACAATCATGCAAGGCAATATGAAAATGAATGCTCAAGTCATCTATATGATGGAAGTGTGTGGCAATATATCTCAGAATGGCTATGAAAATGCCATAGTAGGTAGGTATGGTGGCTGTTTCCAGGAAGGTATAATAAAGTTTATGCACCGGCGAAAGTTGCGCGGCATGAGAGAGGCTATCAATTATGAAAGGGTGAGAGTGCGTATAAGCCATGGACTCACATTAGTCATAAAGAACTCATATACTTATTGCAAAAGTTTATTAGCCCTTGAAGCAAAGTAATACTACGCATGCTCCTAGGGGGGAGGTTGGTAGGAGTTAACCATCGCGCGTGCCTGACCTTCACACAAAGATAGGACAATCAAGGATAAATTGTGCTCCAACTTCCCGGCATAACGAGAGACTATACGTGCATGCTTCGGGAATCAGAAACCTTAACACCAATATCTTACTAAACATGTTCATCCACTAGTACCTCCCACATATTACCATATCTATATCACAAAACTGTTGCAAGGAATCAAACATATCATATTCAGTGATCCATAAGTTTTATGTAGGATTTTATGACTAACCATGCAATTGACCAATTCCATTTGACTCTCTAAATAGATATAAGTGAAGCAAGAGAGTTTAATTATTTCTACAAAAGATCATGCTCTAACAAATACAGGTGAAGCAAGAGAGCATTCTACGAACATCGGTTTTCTATGTGAAGAGAAACACGCAATCCAAACTTCAATTAATATAAGTGAAGCACATGAAGCATTCTATAAAGCCATATCAAAAGGTATAAGTGAAGTGCAATGAGCATTATGTAAATCAACCATGGACTATCTCATACCAGCATGGTGCATTATTAAAATAAAAATAAAAATAAAAAGCACACGACGCTCCAATAATTTACGCATATCATGTGAGCGAAACGAATCCAAAAACCTACCGATACTTGTTGAAGAAAGATGGGATGCCTTCCGCGGCATCCCCAAGCTTAGACGCTTGAGTCTCCTTGAATATTTACCTGGGGTGCCTTGGGCATCCCCAAGCTTGATCTCTTTCCTCTCCTCCTTCTCCTCACATCAAGACCTCCTCGATCTTCGAACACTTCATCCACACAAAACTTAACCGAACTTTTAGCAGGGTTAGTGCATAAGATCAATGAAATCCCATCATGTACTGCTCTACAATTATTGTAATTATAAACAAACATTACCCACTCTATGCTATCACAATTCTATGGCCCCAAATCAAGGAGGCTTCAACAAGAATTCAAACATGTGCAAATAATGAAGCTATAATGACAATCTGTGAAAACAGGATAGTCTGTAAAGATTTGAACATCCACCATATTTTTGTAACTCTAAAAATTCTGCAAAAATTAGGAAAAATAAAAAAATTTCATAGAAAGACTATGCAAAAAAGTTTCAAAACCTTTCAAAGTTCCAGTAAAAAATGTAAAATCGTGCACTACAGCCAAAGTTTCTGTTTTTGCACCGAGCAAACGAACAAGCAATTTAATCATCCTAAAGGAAACTCTTGGCACATTATTTTTATAATACAATGGAATTGTACAAGCCGATAATTATTTTTGTTCAAAAGTTTCTGTAATTCAAGATTTGCAAAGTTTCCATGGGCATGAACAAAGTTCAAGGAGCTCCCCAACTTCAACTTGCTCGTCCTTCTTACTTTCATTCTTCTTTTTGAAAAAGTTCTAGGTTCCCCTCTATATTTTTTTGTTTTTAAACTTTATAAAAGCACTCAGCAAAAATAAATGAAACTTTTTTTTAAACTTCTGGGTTGTCTCCTTGGCAGCGCTTTCTTTAAAGCCATTAAGCTAGGCATAAAGTGCTCAAGTAATGAATCCACCCGGATCCCAAGGTATATCAAAGCCAATTTTAATCAACAGTGATTTAGCATTTAGTAGTGAGCACAAAGCAACATATATCAAGTGATGACGAAGTCTAACTCTCTTCATATGCATAGGCATATCATAAAAGAACAATTCATACACATCAAGTAATGGCCAATGCATAGTATAAGAAGTTTCTTGCAATTCTACCGTGTTGGAAACATAGAGAGGCGGAGATGTAGTTCATCTCTAATAATAATTGCAAGTAGGAGCAGCAAGCACATGCATATTATATTCATCGAAATTATCATGTGCAATGGTAAAAGGCAACCCATCAACATAATCCTTAATAAGTACAAATTCCTCCGATATGGTGTAATTTGAAGAATTCAAAAAGATAATAGGACTATCATGTGTGGGTGCAATAGCAACAATTTCATTCTTAACATAAGGAACTATAGCAAGTTCATCTCCATAATCATAATTCATATTTTCATCTTGGCCACAAGCATAGCAAGCATCAAGTTCATCAAAAAGGGATATTTCAAGTGAATCAATGGGATCATAGCAATTATCATAGCATTCATCCTTCAGTAAGCACGAAGGGAAATTAAAAAAATGTATGAGTTGAGGGGTTAGTCTCATCAAAAGGTAGGCACGGGTAGCTAATCTGTTCTTCCTCCTTTTGTTCTTCGCTCTCCTCCAAATCTTTTTCATCCAATGAGCTCACAATGTCATCAATTTCTTCTTCCATAGACTCCTGCAAAATATTAGTCTCTTCCTGGACAGTGGAGACTGATAACCCACAAGTGTAGGGGATCGCAACAGTTTTCGAGGGTAAAGTATTCAACCCAAATTTATTGATTCGACACAAGGGGAGCGGAAGAATACTCTTAAGCATTAGCAGCTGAGTTGTCAATTCAACCACACCTGGAAACTTAGTATCTGCAGCAAGATAGTTTAGTGGCAAAGTAATATGATAGTGGCGGTAGCAGCAATAAAAATAACGATAGTGTTTTTGTAGTTTTTGTAATAGTAACAACGGAAAAGTAAATAAGCAATAGGCGATATAGGAAAAGCTCGTAGGCATTGGATCGGTGATGGGAAATTATGTCGGATGCAATTCATCATGTAGAAGTTATAACCTAGGGTGACACAGAACTAGCTCCAGTTCATCAATGCAATGTAGGCATGTATTCCGAATATAGTCATACATGCTTATGGAAAAGAACTTGCATGACATCTTTTATCCTACCCTTCCATGGCAGCGGGGTCCTATTAGAAACTAAGGGATATTAAGGCCTCCTTCAAATAGAGTACCGGACCAAAGCATTAACACATAGTGAATACATGAACTCCTCAAACTATGGTCATCACCGGGAGTGGTGTCGATTATTGTCACTTCGGGGTTGTCGGATCATAACACATAGCAGGTGACTATAGACTTGCAAGATAGTATCAAGAACACACATATATTCATGAAAACATAATAGGTTCAGATCTGAAATTATGGCACTCAGGCCCTAGTGACAAGCATTAAGCATAGCAAAGTCATAGCAACATCAATCTCAGAACATAGTGGATACTAGGGATCAAACCCTAACAAAACTAACTTGATTACATGATAGATCCCATCCAACCCATCACCGTCCAGCTAGCCTACGATGGAATTAATCACGCACGGCAGGGAGCATCATGGAATTGGTGATGGAGGAAGGTTGATGATGACGATGGCGATGATCCCCACTCTTCGGAGCCCCGAACGGACTTCAGATCAACCCTCCCGAGAGAGATTATGGCTTGGCGGTGGCTCCGTCTCGTAAAACGCGATAATTCCTCCTCCTTGATTTTTTCTCCCCGAAAGTGAACTTATAGGACCTGGGGATACGTTGGTGGAGCACTAGGGGGCCCACGAGGCAGGGGGGCGCACCCTGGGAAGGGGGCACGCCCCCCCACCCTCGTGGACAGGGTGTGGGCCCCCTGCTGTGGATCTTCTTGCAGATATTTTTTATATTTTCCAAAATAATTCTCCGTGGATTTTCAGGCAATTCCGAGAACTTTTTATTTCTGCACAAAAATAACACCATGGCAGTTCTGCTGAAAAGAGTGTCAGTCCGGGTTAGTTCCATTCAAATCATGCAAGTTAGAGTCCAAACCAAGGGCAAAAGAGTTTGGAAAAGTAGATACATTGGAGACGTATCAACTCCCCCAAGCTTAAACCTTTGCTTTTCCTCAAGCAATTCAGTTGATAAACTGAAAGTGATAAAGAAAAACTTTGAAAAACTCTGTTTTCTCGTGCTGTTGTAAATATGTAAGCTAGCATCAGGTTTTCAACAAGATCATGAACTAACCACATTCACAATAACTTTCAGGTCATAAGACTACTCACATCAATGGCATAATCAACTAGCGAGCAATAATAATAAACCTCGGATGACAACACTTTCTCAAAACAATCATGATATGATATAACAAGATGGTATCTCGCTAGCCCTTTCTGATACCGCAAAACATAAATGCAGAGCACCTTTAAAGATCAAGGACTGACTAGACATTGTAATTCATGGTAAAAGAGATCCAGTCATGATCATACTCAGTGCAAATTAATAGTAATACATGCAACGACAGAGGTGCTCTCCTACTGGTGCTCTTTGATAAGAGGATGATGACTCTGCATAAAAGTAAATAGCTAGGCCCTTCGTAGAGGGAAGCAGGGATTTGTAGAGGTGCCCGAGCTCGATTTTTAAATAGAGATGAATAACATTTTGAGTGGTGTACTTTCATTGTCAACATAACAACCAAGAATCTTGATATCTCCCATGCTACGCACATTATAGGCGGTTCCCAAACAGAATGGTAAAGTTTATACTCCCCCAACCACCAACAAGCACACTCCACGGCCATCCGAATCCACGGGGTACCATCCAAACCCGCAACAGCCCTGGGGTAGTTTTGTTTAATTATTATGATTTGAGCATGGGACTGGGCATCCCGATTACCAGCCATTTTCTCATGAATGATGAGCGGAGTCCACTCATCATGAGAATAACCCACCTAGCATGGAAGATATAGACAGCCCTAGTTGATACATGAGCTGTTCGAGCATACAAAACAGAATTTCATTTGAAGGTTTAGAGTTTGGCACATACAAATTTACTTGGAACGGCAGGTAAATACCGCATATAGAAAGGTATGGTGAACTCATATGGAATAACTTTGGGGTTTATGGAAGTGGATGCACAAGAAGTATTCCCTCTTAGTACAGGTGAAGGCTAGAAAGAGACTGGGAAGCGAACAGCTAGAGAGCAACAACAGTCATGAACATGCATTAAAATTAATCAACAACGAATGCAAGCATGAGTAGGATATAAATCACCATGAACATAAATATCGTGAAGGCTATGTTGATCTGTTTCAACTACATGCGTGAACATGTGCCAAGTCAGATCAATTAAATCGTTCAAAGGAGGATACCACCCCATCATACTACATCATAACCATTTTAATATCATGTTGGCACGCAAGATATACCATTATAAACTCTCAGCTAATTAAGCATGGCATAAGCAGCTATGATCTCTAATTGTCATTGCAAGCATGTTTCATTCATAACAAGCTGAATCAGGAATATTGAGCTATCATATTTACAAAAACAAGAGAGGTCGAGTTCATACCAGCTTTTCTCATCTCAATTAGTTCATCATATATCATCCTTATTGCCTTTCACTCGCACGACCGAACGGTGTGGATAATAATAATAGTGCACGTGCATTGGACTAAGCTAGAATCTGCAGAAATTTAATACAAGAGAGAAGACAAGGTAATATGGCTCAAGGTTAAATCAACAACACAACATATGAGAGACACTAAGCATTTTCAATCATGGTCTTCTACTCTTAACCCCCAAGGAAAAGAAAATAAACTATTTACACGGGAAAGCTCCCAACAAGCAAAAGAAGAACGGGAAATCTTTTTGGGTTTTCATTTTTAATTACTACTACAAGCAAAGAAAGTAACCTAGCTAGAAGCAACAACTAATATATTTTTTCTGGGTTTTTCTAGTACACAAGAAAAAGACTAAGAAAAAGAAATTGAAACTAAGCATGGATGGTACATTGAAAGAGTGTGAGCACCGACAACTAGAATAAGTGTGTGAACATGAATGTAAAGTTGGTGAGAAACACGTACACCCCCAAGCTTAGGCTTTTGGCCTAAGTTGGTATATGGCCAGTATTGGCCTGACAGATATCCAAAGTTGTAGTTGGGGTCGTACTAGGATGTAGCAGATACCGGATGCTGAGCTGCAGCTCGAAGGCGGGCTGCCTCCGTCATGTTGTAATAAGCATTTGCCCCCTCCATAGTTATAGTGTATCTCCCTTTTGCCTGTGGGGGCAGGAAGAACAATAGGGATGGCATGTTCTTTGTTAAAGATTAGTCGATATTTGAGGGTTTGATCATCCCACTCTATAAACCGGTGACTAGTCATAGCATGGCAATCTAAATAAGCAGGAGGTAAAGGTTCATCATCCTCGTGCATAGGCACACCAAGAAAATGGGCTATGCGAGTGGCATAGATCCCACCACATAAATCTCCATGCAAACCATTATGATGTAGCCTACGTGAAGCAATGGCTCCCAAGTTATATTGCCTATCACCTAGTACAACACTCTCGAGAACACTAAGATCAGGGACACACATGTGGCAAGCCTCATCCTTACCGTTTATGCATCTACCGATAAAGAGAGCAAAGTAATGAATAGCAGGAAAATGAATGCTCCCCATGGTGGCCTGTGTGATTTCCCTGGATTCCCCCACTGTAATACTAGCAAGGAATTCTCTAAATTCAGATTTACGAGGGTCACCCATACTGCCCCATTGTGGGAGCTTGCAAGCATCATTAAAATCCTCTAAATCCATGGTATAAGATTTATCATACAGGTCAAACACTAGTGTGAGAATTACGTGAAGATGAAAATTTAAACCTTCTCACAAAGCTATCAGTTAAGCCACGGTATTGAGGGCACTTATCTTGTATGAAGCCCTCGAGGTCAGTGTTGCGCACGTATGCGTAAAATTCCTCCTTGATGCTAGCCTGATCCATGAAGTAATCTGACGGCCATTCACAAGGCCGCACATCAGCATCCCTCGGTGGTTCATCGTCCGGCTCACGGAACGCTAGCCTTGGTTCTTGCTTCCTTGAACAACCACCCTAGAAGTTTTTCCTGTGCATTTTTTTGAAATTTTCTGAAATTTTTAGTAACTCACAATAAAAGTTAACCAAACTCAACAAGATTGAAAGTAACAACTCCTATAAGTTCCTAGAGACTATATCATGCATTAGAACTACTTGGGACCAAGAAAATTTGACATGCAAGCTCAAGAACAAGGTCACCACAGCAGCATAAATTTGCAATAAATAGAGCACTAGAACAAAAACTAATTGGACCAATGGAGGAGTCACATACCAAGGAACAATCTCCCAAACAGTTTGGTGAATGGTGCTTTGAGCAAGGAGATCAAAAATGGCAGCAAGATGAGCTAGAACTCGGGTTTGAGCTGGTTGATGATTTTTTTGGGAGGAAGAAGAAGAGTGTGGGTGCAAGAATAAGTGGAGGGGGCCACGTGGGGCCCACGAGGCAGGGGGTGCGGCCTGCGCAGGGGGGCGTGCCCTGGACCCTTGTGGCAAGGTGTTGGCTCCCCTCGATGTGCGTTCTGTGCCATATTTCCTCAAATATTCTAGAAAAAATTATATTTCATTTTCAAGGCATTTGGAGAACTTTTATTTTCGGGATATTTTTTATTGCACGGATAAGTCTGGAAACAGACAGAAAATACTATTTTAGATTTATTTAATCTAATTATTAGAAAGTAAAAAAGAAGGTACAGAAGGTTTGTGCTATCTAGATTCACCTATCCCATGCTCATCAAAAGGAATCAATTAACAAGGTTAATCAGGTCTTGTTAATAAATTCTTTCCGAATAACATGAAACCGGAGCATTTTCGAATAACACTAGGTTACCTCAATTGGGATATGTATGTCCCCAACAATAAGGATGTCATATGTCTTCTTGATAGTAGGAATAGGAAACTCAAAACCTCCAATGGTAATAGTTGAAATTTTTCCAATATAATTGATACTTTGGACCTGAGGTTGTTTCCTCGGAAAGTGTACCGTATGCTCATTACCATTGACATGAAAAGTGACATTTCCTTTGTTGCAATCAATAACGGCCCCTGCAGTATTCAAAAAAGGTCTTCCAAGAATAATAGACATACTATCGTCCTCGGGAATATTAAGGATAACAAAGTCTGTTAGAATAGTAACATTTGCAACTACAACAGGCACATCATCACAAATACTAACATGTATAGCAGTTGATTTATCAGCCATTTGCAAATATATTTCAGTAGGTGTCAACTTACTCAAGTCAAGTCTACGATATAAAGAGAGAGGCATAACACTAACACCAGCTCCAAGATCACACAAAGCAGTTTTAACATAGTTTTTGTTAATGGAGCAAGGTATAGTAGGTACTCCTAGATCTCCTAATTTCTTAGGTATTCCACCCTTAAAAGTGTAATTGTCTAGCATGGTGGAAATTTCTACTTCAGGTATCTTTCTTTTGTTGGTAATAATATCTTTCATATACTTAGCATAAGGATTTGTTTTAAGCACATCAGTCAAACGCATATGCAAGAAGATAGGTCTGATCATTTCAGCAAAGCGCTCAAAATCCTCATCATCCTTTTTCTTAGATGGTTTCGGTGGAAAAGGCATGGGTTTCTGAACCCATGGTTCTCTTTCCTTACTGTGCTTCCTAGCAACAAAGTCTCTCTTATCATAACGTTCATTATTTGATTGTGGGTTAGCAAGATCAACAGCAGGTTCAATCTCTACATCATTATCATTGCTAGGTTGAGCATTTTCATGAGCATCATCATTAATATTATCACTAGGTTCATGTTCATTACCAGATTGTGTCTCAGCATTACAAACATATATATCATTGGGATTCTTAGGTGTGTCAGCTACAGGTTCACTAGAAGCATGCCAAGTCCTATCATTTTTCTTTTTCTTCTTCTTAGAAGAACTAGGTGCATCTAAATTAGCTCTCTGAGAATCTTACTCAATTCTCTTACAGTGGCCTTCAGGATACAGAGGTTCCTGAGTCATTTTACCACCTCTAGTTGCAACTCTAACAGCATAGTCATTATTCATACTATTTAATTCATTGAGCAAATCATTCTGAGCCTTAAGTACTTGTTCTACTTGAGAGGTGACCATAGAAGCATGTATACTAATGAGTTTCAGTTCACCTTTAGCTCTAGATAGATAATCACTCAAGTGTTCAATCATATAAGCATTGTGTTGTAATGGTCTACCAACATAAGCATTGAAGTTTTCATGTTTCACAATAAAATTGTCAAACTCATCTAGGCATTGGCTACCAGACTTATAACGAGGAATATCACCTTCATCAAATCTATAAAGAGAATTTACCTTTACTACCTGTGTCGGGTTATCAAGACCATGTATTTCTTCAATAGGTGGTAAATTCTTAACATCTTTAGCTTTAATACCTTTTTCTTTCATAGATTTCTTTGCCTCTTACATATCTTCGGGACTGAGAAATAGAACACCTCTTTTCTTCGGAGTTGGCTTGGGGGCTGGTTCAGGAAGTGTCCAATTATTTTCATTAGCCAACATATTATTCAATAGTAATTTAGCTTGATCAACTATCCTTTCTCTGAAAACACAATCAGCACAACTATCCAGGTGGTCTCTGGAAAGGTTGTCAGAATCGTGATTTTGAATCGGATCGGAGCCCTGATGGTAGGATCGCAAATCGTGGAATCTTCACTATCAGGATCGTAGAAACGTAGATTCTGTGAACTAAAGTCGTAGAATCAGATGGGTTAGTTTGGATCGTAAAGTTGTAGAATCGTACAACAGAATCGCGATTCTGACAACCTGGAAGCATCGGTTAGTCCATTATAAAAGACATCAAGTATATCATGCATATCAAGAGGATGATCAGGCAAAGCATTAAGTAACTGGAGAAGCCTCCCCCAAGCTTGTGGGAGACTCTCTTCTTCAATTTGCACAAAATTATATATTTCCCATAAGGCAGCTTGTTTCTTATGAGCGGGAAAATATTTAGCAGAGAAGTAATACATCATATCTTGGGGACTACGCACAAAACCAGGATCAAGAGAATTAAACCAAGTCTTAGCATCACCCTTTAACGAGAAAGGAAATAACTTTAAGATATAGTAATAATGAATCTTTTCATCATTGGTAAACAGGGTGGCTATATCATTCAACTTAGTAAGATGTGCCGCAACAGTTTCACACTCATAGCCATGGAAAGGATCAGATTCAACCAAAGTAATTAACTCAGGATCAACAGAGAATTCATAATCCTTATCAGTAACACATATAGGTGAAGTAGCAAAAGCAGGGTCATGTTTCATCCTAACATTCAAGGACTTTTCTTTCAGCTTAGCTAATAATTTCTTAAGATCATATCTATCATTGCAAGCAAGAAAGTCTCTACCAGTTTCTTCATCCATAACATAACCCTCGGGAACAACAGGCAATTCATATCTATTGGTAGTAGCCTCATCATCACTTTCATAAATATCATCAGTTTCAACATTTGCATTCTCCCTAACCTTAGCAATTTGTTCATCTAGAAATTCACCCAGTGGCACAGTATCAGGCATAGAAGTAGTTTCATCCTACATAGCAAAAGTAGCATCATCAAGAACATACGACATATCAGATTCAATAGCAGGAGTAGGTGTCGCAAGTTTACTCATAACAGAAGGAGAATCAAGTGCAGAGCTAGATGGCAGTTCCTTACCTCCCCTCGTAGTTGAGGGTAAGATCTTGGTTATTGATTCCTTCAAATTCTTCGTTGTGATCAACAGATATAAATCCCAAGTGACTTCAAGAATAGAGCTATGCTCCCCGACAACGGCGCCAGAAAATAGTCTTGATAACCCACAAGTGTAGGGGATCACAACCGTTTTCGAGGGTAAAGTATTTAACCCAAATTTATTGATTTGACACAAGGGGAGCCAGAGAATACTCTTAAGTATTAGCAGCTGAGTTGTCAATTCAACCACACCTGGAAACTTAGTATCTGTAGTAAGATAGTTTAGTAGCAAAGCAATATGATAGTGGCGTAGCAGCAATAAAAGTAACGATAGTGTTTTTGTAGTTTTTGTAATAGTAACAACGGAAAAGTAAATAAGCAACAAGCAATATAGGAAAAGCTCGTAGGCATTGGATCGGTGATGGGAAATTATGTCGGATGCAATTCATCATGTAGAAGTTATAACCTAGGGTGACACAGAACTAGCTCCAGTTCATCAATGCAATGTAGGCATGTATTCCGAATATTCATACGTGCTTATGGAAAAGAACTTGCATGACATCTTTTGTCCTACCCTCCCGTGGCAGCGGGGTCCTATTGGAAACTAAGGGATATTAAGGCCTCCTTTTAATAGAGTACCGGACCACAGCATTAACACATAGTGAATACATGAACTCCTCAAACTATGGTCATCACCGGGAGTGGTCCCGATTATTGTCACTTCGGGGTTGCCGGATCATAACACATAGTAGGTGACTATAGACTTGCAAGATAGGATCAAGAACACACATATATTCATGAAAACATAAAAGGTTCAGATCTGAAATCATGGCACTCGGGCCCTAGTGACAAGCATTAAGCATAGCAAAGTCATAGCAACATCAATCTCAGAACATAGTGGATACTAGGGATCAAACCCTAACAAAACTAACTCAATTACATGATAGATCCCATCTAACCCATCACCGTCCAGCAAGTCTACGATGGAATTACTCACGCACGGTGGTGAGCATCATGGAATTGGTGATGGAAGAAGGTTGATGATGACGATGGCGACGATCTCCATTCGCCGCAGCCCGGAACGGACTCCAGATTAGCCCTCCCGAGAGAGATTATGGCTTGGCGGCGGCTCCGTCTCATAAAACACGATAATTCCTTCTCCTTGATTTTTTTCTCCCTGAAAGTGAACTTATAGGACCTAGGGATACGTCAGTGGAGCACCAGGGGGCCCACGAGGTAGGGGGCGCGCCCCCGGGCTCGCCCCCACCCTCGTGGATAGGGTGTGGGGCCCCTGGTGTAGATCTTCTTGCAGATTTTTTATATTTTCCAATATAATTCTCCGTGGAATTTCAGGCGATTCCGAGAACTTTTTATTTCTGCACAAAAACAACACCATGGCAGTTCTGCTGAAAACAGCGTCAGTCCGGGTTAGTTCCATTCAAATCGTGCAAGTTAGAGTCCAAAACAAGGGCAAAAGGGTTTGGAAAAGTAGATACGTTGGAGATGTATCACAGACTTTCTCAATAAATATATAAATATCGGAATTGTATTTGTAATTATCATAGCAATATTTAAGGATGGCAAAAAAATTAGGTCTATAAACAGCATCATCAAAAGCTTCATACTTATCAAACAAAGATTCAATTTCATAAGCACCCTTAAAAGCAACAAATTCCTCTATTCTTTCCACATCAAAGTAATCATATATACCTCTAGCATAAGAAGCTAAGGTTTCATTGTCATTAAATTCACATGAAAAGGGTAGGTGTGGAGCATTCATCCTAGAGTAGCAAGTATAATCATATCTCAAGCATAAATCATAAGCATACCAATGCAACATATGAATTTGATCCCATAACAATTTCCCTTTATGAGTCAAGCGATAATCCCTAAAGTATTCACGTTGATCCAATGTTACTCCCATTATATAGTTGAATGGGGTTTTCTCAGGATTATAAAGTAGTTCATAATATCCTTCACATAACGAGCATTGAGGGTTTTAGGAGGTTACCCATCTCCATGAGCAGCAAGTACCACTAATTTGTTTGGTGTTTTGTGTTCCATATCCATGACTAAAGATAAAGCAAACAAGCACACACGAGAATATTCACCCCACGCTATAACTCCCTGGCAACGGCACCAGAAAAAGGTCTTGATAACCCACAAGTATGGGGGGTCGTTTGTAGCCTTTATTGATAAGTAAGAGTGTCTAACCCAACGAGGAGCTAAAGGCAGAACAAATATTCCCTCAAGTTCTATCGACCACCGATACAACTCTACGCACACTTGACGTTTGCTTTACCGAAAACAAGTATGAAACTATTTTGTAGGTGTAATGCTAGAACAACTTTGGAAGAATAAAACTAGAAGTACTTTGCAAGATAATAAAAGTGGATAGCTTTTGTCAACAAGAAAGTTATTTGTCCCTAGGTAATCGACAACAAGTACAGGTAATCATTCTTGCAATTTTATATGAGGGAGAGGCATGAGCTAACATACTTTCTCTACTTGGATCATATTGTCAGGCCCAAGATGCGATTCTATCCCGATCATGTGACACTTACGTGATTGGCGCACAACCGCATTTCGGGCGCTTAGCAAGATGGATATCATTACATCGTACCATTACATACATATATGGGGGGATACAACAATACATACAAGTCACATGAATACAACAACATCAATACAAAACATCCGACTACATATGCAAACATGAAAAGCACTCGACATCCATCTGCTATCCCAGGCTGCCGACCCGGAACCAAACCCAAGACTAAAGAAGAAGAAGAAGAAAGAACTCCAACAGAAAACATCGCTCTCACGTCAAGACATCGGAAACCTGCACCTGCAACTATTGTTGTAGTATCTGTGAGCCACGAGGACTCAGCAATCCCATAACCATGGGTAACAAGACTAGCAAAGCTTAATGGGTAGGAAGAGGTAAAGTGGTGAGGTGACAGCAGTGGCTAAGCAATATATGGTGGCTAACTTACGAGTACAAGAATAAGATGAGCATCTACGCAAACGATCGCAACTAGTAGTGATCGCTAAATATCCTGAACTACCTACGAGTCAAACATAACCCCACCATGTTCTCTTCTCAAAGTGAAAAGAGACAGTCACGGTTACTCACACAGTTGTGTGTTTTACTTTGGATCCTCTGTCAAGTTTTCTACAACCGGACATTAACAAATTCCAATCTGCCACATAACCACGGGCACGGCTTCCGAAAGATCATAACCCTGCAGGGGTGTCCCAACTTAGCCCATCACAAGCTCTCACGATCAGCAGAAGTAATAATAATATTATCACCCATTATCTTAGGGACAATCCGATGAAGCTCGGCATCCCGGTGCACAAGACATTTCGACAATGGTAAAACAAGTCCAGCAAGACCTCCCGGCGTGCCGACACCCTGATAGTAGCCGTGCGTATCTCGTCTCAGGTCACAACCGGATAGGTGATCCTACAGGAGCCAGATACCTCGAGTTTCCCTGTGGCGGTCCCACAGTCTCCCTGTTTGGGACCAACACCATCAGCACTGCCCCCCTGCTATGTAGAAGAATCCACGGGTAGTGCTAACTCCCTATGCAATTTAATTAATTAATTAAGTTGTTATTATGAGCAAATTAAAAACCAATGTTGGGCCTTGCTGGAGAAGTTTTATTCAAAGACGAACTGTCAAGGGGTCCCCATATACCCAACTGTGTAAGGAACGCAAAATCAAGGAACATAATGCCGGTTTATCGGCTCCTAAGGTGGCATGAGTGGAACAAAACACCGAGCAAAAGGCCAAGCCTTCCACCCATGCCCAATATATAGGTGTGTTAAAATATATATAACACATTGTGATATTCCAACAACAAGTTCCAACATGGAACGATCTTCATCTTTACCTGCAACTAACAACGCTATAAGAGGGGCTGAGCAAGCGGGTAACATAGCCAAACAACGGTTTGCTAGGTAGGTGTCAAAGGTTAGAGGTTTCATGGCAACAAGGAAACGGCTGACAATAATGATGGGTAGCGCGACATATAACGATAGCATCGAGACAACTAAGCATGGCAATGATAGTAAAGGTATCCAAGGTGATGGTCATCTTGCCTGAGATCCCGCAAGGAAGAAGAACGGATCTGAAGAAGAAGACGAAGAAGAAGCCTTCAAGACGAACCATGCGTAGACGAACGAATCCTCACGATCGCAACGGAACAAGGATTAACGAGAAGAAGCAAGCAATACGGTAAACACACTACACAAGAACATGACAATATGCTCAACCAAGTATGATGCAAGACAAGTCTATATATGATGCAATACATGGCAAGGGATGAAGCACACAAGAACAACACAAGACAACAAGTTTAAATGAGGCTGGAATCAACCTATAACAAAACCGGTAAGTCCCCATGTGCATAATTTGAAATTAGTCCAGATCTGAACAAACCTTAAGTTAAAGTTTTTAAACAGCAGGTTAACATGCACCATGATGATCTACATGAAATTCTAGTCAAGTTTCATATAAAGTTTGTTTAATTCGGAGCTACGGCCTAGAAGATATGAGCAAAACAAGACAAGCATGGCAACGACGCAAGATGCGCCCAAACATCAAGCAAACACACTCCAAACATGAAAACAACATGGTATTATGATTCTACATGCAAAATCACACAAGTTTCATATATGGCACACCCAAAACGGAGCAACGGATCAACATATACACACGAAACAAGATATAGCAACAAGCTGAAGTTAACAGCCACATAGCAACTTTGGAGCAAGATATATATATGCTACAACACCCAACATGATAACAAGAAGCATGGATGTGAAGTAGACATGTTTATTAATAAGCATGAACTTAGAACACACCCAAAAGCTTGCTGGAACACAATTAACTAAGCATGGCAAGTTGCAATAAAATTATCCAGACTTGGTCAAAATCTGGGAAGGCAAAAACATCATCACGATGTTACCTTCGGAGGCACAAAACAACAAGCATATCAACTCTACTAAGCATATAAAGAGCATGGACATGTAGTAGACATATCCTACAGCAAACAACTCCATTGGAGCAACTCCATAGGAGGCATGGATCAATAGCAACAAGCTCCACCAAATTGAACATGTTGATAAAATCCTGACAGGTATAATTTATAGCAACTTTAGAGCAAGAAATAAATAAGCTATAGCACGTCATATGAGCAAGTAAGGGCATGAATAGATAGACAATAACAGGGACAACAAGACATGATCATTGGCTACTCCAAAACAAGCATGGATTTGACTAAGGCATCAAGCAAACATAGCATCAGGTTATAACAGATTCTAGACTTAGCAATTTTTTCAATAAGTATAAAACAGTAACAACAACATGGCATGTTTACAAGCTTGTTTAAGTCACCTGAAGGCATATCATGGAAAGTTAAATGCACCACAGCAAAGACCATATAATGGTGCTTCTAAAACATCTAGACATGTGGCATGAAGACAAACACACCAATAGCAACTAGCATGTGAAATCAGCATCTCATAACAAGTTTCGGCACATAACAGCCAAATGCACTTTTCTAACAGAGATTAACATGGCAATATGGACTCAAACAAGCATGCTACTACAACCATCATGTAGTACACTTCACAATGAACATTTTGACATATCATATGCTCCATTTGGATAAACGTGCACCAAGTTATCATATCTTAAACATGGCATCAAATTAACAAGTAACAGTAGTTTATAACAAGTAGCACTCTTGCAACAGAGATTAGGGCATCAAGACGAAGTCAAACAAGCATGGCACAATGGAACAAAGTGTAGAGCATATCACCACGACCATTTTGACATATCACTCACTCAATTTGGACATAAACACATCAAGTTACATGCATGCAAAGAATGCAATAAATTATGACATTTCTGGGACTTAGAAAAAAACAACCTTAGGTGGGTGGACATGTGCGGGCCAGATCGGACATGTTCGGTGGCTGGGGCCCACGGGGCAGAGGCACAGACAGAGGAGGCGGACATGTCCGTGCCCGGACGGACATGTCCGTCGGCAGCGGTGGGTGCGGGGCCCACATGGCAGTGGCTCCAGGGGTCAACGCGGGTCGGTTCGGGCGACGGATCGGGTTCGGGCATGGAACCGCTG
Source organism: Secale cereale (assembly GCA_902687465.1). NCBI lineage: Eukaryota > Viridiplantae > Streptophyta > Magnoliopsida > Poales > Poaceae > Secale > Secale cereale. Next base: position 123,499,387 of record LR738714.1, read on the forward strand.
GGGAGGGGCGCCAGCGAGCTTCCATGGGGCTCCGGCGAGCTTGAGGCCGGCGGGGCGGCGGATCCGGGCGGTGGCCGGTGGATCCCACGGTGGAGAAGGACGCCGGCGCGGCGGCTGGGTCGGACGCCGGGGCGGCAGAGCTCCAGCGGCTCAAGCCTGAAGCGGAGGGAGCTCGGGGCCCCGCGGCGGGACGACGGCGACGGCCCCCAAGGTCGGCGAGGAGGCAGGAGAGGCGAGGGGGCGGAGGGCGCGGTCGCCGGACTTGTACGAGGCGGCGGCGGACGCAGACCAGCGGCGGGGCGGAGCTCGACGAAGGGAGCTCGGCAGAGGAGCGGGAGGCGGGGCACACGGCCTGCGCGGCGCTCGGGTGGCTCGAGGCCCGGAGCGGCTGGCGGCGGGCCGCGGCCGGGCCTGGCGCGGGAAGCCGGCGCGCGGAGGACGCGGCTGGGCGACGTGGCAGCCAAGTGGAGCACAACCATTGGCTGCGGCTAGTTGGGGTGGCGGCTAGTCCAATAAGGAGCCGCCAAGTGGCGCTAGTGAGGTGGGGGCACCAGAATTGGAGGAGGAGGGGGTTGGCTGCGCACGGAATTTGAGGAGGAGGAGGAAGAAGGCCAAAAATGGCATGGGGAAGGTGCTTAAATAGGCAGGGTGGTCTAGGATTAGGGTTAGGGGTTGTTTTAGGCCGTTTCGGAGCCATCGGATCACGATCCAATGGCACCGGAGCGGAGGGGGAAGTAGGCTGGGCCTTGTGGGCTGTGTAGAATAGTTGGGCTGAGATGAGAGGAGAGGGAGAGAGGCCCGCGGGGGTTTTCGGAGACCGAAAATGTCTGACGAATTAACCAGCGACTAGTGCCGCTATATATATCCGTTGGGCTATCAAATGGACTCCGAATGCGATGAAATTTGGCAGGCGACCTCTCTACACTATAATAAGACCACATTACAAGTTTCACCCCATTCCGAGAACGTTTTGCGGCCACTTATAAAATAAATATTTGGAGGCGCCGCGGGCGCGTTTGAGTGTGTCTGGTCTCAGAATGAACAACGGAGAGGACGAGGGGACTCGGACGGATGCAAGTTTTGAAAACATGCTGATGCAATGCACACGATGACATGGCAAGATGCAACACACAAGCAGATGACATGGCAACGAGGACGGATAACTGGCTGACACCTGGCGCACCGGTCTTAGGGTGTCACAACACTCCCCTACTAACAAGAGATCTCGTCCCGGGATCTTAGGAACGAGATGGAAGAGAAAAGGAAGAACAAAGTTCTTCGAGGGCAAAATAGTGAAACCAAAGAACCTTGAGAGGTTGAACACCTCCGAAAGAAAGGATAGAACGAAGATGAACGAAGTTGCAAAGACTTCGTTAAATAAGAGGACAAGGAATACGACGAGAACCCATAGGATAAGGATATGAAGCACGAGTTGAAGGAACAAGAATGAATTTGAAACCACTCCGGTTAATAAGAGATAGGAAGGAATTTGAACGAAGGAATTCGGGCAGCACTCCGGCTAAAACTGAAAGAAATAGCACACCGGTTGACATGAATGGAATAGGACAAGAACCTGAGAAGATGGAATAAAAACATGACGAAAGGAACAATACCTGCCTCCGGAAGAATGGAAAGAAAGCAATTAAAAGAACGGAGAAGAAGATGACAACTTGAGCACAAGTGACATGAATGAGAATTTATAAGAGAAAGACTTGAACGGAGTTGTTGAGAAAATCAAAAACAAAAGAATAAGTTGTTGTGGGCTTATTTAAACATCTCAAAACTTGAGGTGAATGATGCCGCAACCACAAGATTGATTAGATGAGAATGAAGAGAGAAATTCAAAACTCCATTTCAAAAGAAAACGGAGAATTATTTGCATCTCGGGACACAAAAGAATAATGCTTGAGCTTGATCCAAAAGAATTCCTCAATATTTGAAGAATGAATTAAATGATGAAGAACCAACATGAAGAACTCCGGTAACAAAAAGGATGATGATTAAGAAATGACGAACGAAAGGAATAAGATTAAGCATTGCGATGATTAGACAGGGTTCGAGGAAATAGCCGAGAAATCTTTGAACTCCGGGGAAGAAAAGAATAAAACACTTGGGATTAGAATTTATTCATCAAGAAAAATTTTCGAAGGGAAGGATTAAATCAACTTGATGAAAAGAATAAGATTTATGTTCTGCTTATCCTTCACCAATTAAATTGATGAACAATGGATTCGCATATAACTTATTCGTGATGAAATTGATTAAAGAGGGATATATCGCGGACTTGCGAAAATCTTCATGAAACATCGGTAGGATTGGAATAAAAATGAATGGATTGACATGATAACATCGGAAAAGAACTGTTGAGCGAATCACCGTAAAGAATTAAAGTCGGGTGGAGAAAAAGGGACGAACCACCGTAAGGATTAAAATTGGACGAAGAAAAGAGAATGAATCTCCCGGAAGAATAAAGCACTTGAGGAAATTTAGATACAGAGAACGAAGAGATCGCGAACTGATTAAAGAATACTTGAACGAAGCACCGGATGAATGTGAGACGAACGAAGAGGCATCAATGAAGAATATTTGGAGGACGAAGTTGAAAACTGAGAACGAAGAAATCTTCTGAATAATGGCCTTCGGAGAAACATAATGAAAAGAATTCATGAAACACTCCGGATGAATGAAGAGAAGAAAGGTTGAACCAACGATGAAAAGAATTAAAAGAGATCTTGGAGAAGGCATATGACTGATGGAATCCATACTTACGTCATACTTGATAGAATTTGAGAACACTCCGGGAAATTAGAAGAGTCAGGTAAGATCCTGGGAATAAACCTATGGGTTATGAGCCCACCGAAGAGAAAACACCGTTGGAATGATTTAAAAGGAGACCATGCACCGGAACAATTGAAAAACTCGAATGAGGTGACAACCTCGAATTAATTGGAACACAAAACAATCTGAGATGCCTGCAGAACTCCGGATAATTAAATGGAGAGAGGTAAACGAGCAAGGCGAAAATATCTGAGCCAAGGGAAAAGAATAAGATCAACACCGAAAACTTGAATTGAATCCACCGGAGAAGAAAAGGAGATGAAGAATGACGGACTGGATGAGAATTCACCAGTTGGAATAATTAATGAAAGAAAGCAAAGACTTCACACGAGTAGGATGGATACTCACTTTAGGACTCCGGTCCGAGAAGCAAAAGGGTGGGCGTGTGGGAAAAAGAAAGAACACAAGGGAAGAGAAAAACACCATTGGAAGGAAAAGAACTGAGGGTTGAACTTGCAAAGAAGAAGAGGGTCGAATCCACTTGACGAGAGATGCACCAGATGACAAGAACTGACAACGCAACGAACAAAACTAACCACGTGATCCTAACAAAAAAATTTGAAGGGAAGAGGAGTAATTCAAAACACCTACGTCAAGATTCCTCACCAAAGTGACGAAGGGACTAAGGAGTAGAAAGAATTCCTACTCTCCGATATAACTAGACTCCAAAAAAAGTTTTTTGCTAGACTCAACAACGGCCAAGCTACGATCAATCAAGGGGGCTCCTATGGTCGGTCGAGGCTCTGATACCAACTTGTCAGGCCTAAGATGCGATTATATCCCGATCACGTGACACTTACGTGATTGGGGCACAACCACATTTCAGGCGCTTAGCAAGATGGATATCATTACATCGTACCATTACATACATACATGGGGGGATACAACAATACATACAAGTCACATGAATACAACAACATCAATACAAAACATCCGACTACAGATGCAAACATGAAAAGCACTCGACATTCATCTGCTATCCCAGGCTGCCGACCCGGAACCAAACCCAAGACTGAAGAAGAAGAAGAAGAAAGAACTCCAACACAAAACATCGCTCTCACGTCAAGACATCGGAAACCTGCACCTGCAACTGTTGTTGTAGTATCTGTGAGCCACGAGGACTCAGCAATCCCATAACCATGGGTAACAAGACTAGCAAAGCTTAATGGGTAGGAAGAGGTAAAGTGGTGAGGTGGCAGCAGCGGCTAAGCAATATATGGTGGCTAACTTACGAGTACAAGAATAAGATGAGCATCTACGCAAACGATCGCAACTAGTAGTGATCGCTAAAGATCCTGAACTACCTACAAGTCAAACATAACCCCACCGTGTTCTCTTCTCAAAGTGAAAAGAGACAGTCATGGTTACTCATACAGTTGTGTGTTTTACTTCGGATCCTCTGTCAAGTTTTCCACAACCGGACATTAACAAATTCCAATCTGCCACATAACCGCGGGCACGGCTTTCGAAAGATCATAACCCTGCAGAGGTGTCCCAACTTAGCCCATCACAAGCTCTCACGATCAGCGGAAGTAATAATAATATTATCACCCATTATCTTAGGGACAATCCGATCAGGCTCGGCATCCCGGTGCACAAGACATTTCGACAATGGTAAAACAAGTCCAGCAAGACCTCCCGGCGTGCCGACATGCTGCTAGTAGTCGCGCGTATCTCGTCTCAGGCCACAACCGGATAGGTGATCCTACAGGAGCCAGATACCTCGAGTTTCCCCGTGGCGGTCCCGCGGTCTCCCCGTTTGGGACCAACACCATCAGCACTGGCCCCCCTGCTATGTAGAAGAATCTACGGGTAGCGCTAACTCCCTATGCAATTTGATTAATTAATTAAGTTGTTATTATGAGCAAATTAAAACCAATGTTGGGCCTTGCTGGAGAAGTTTTATTCAAAGATGAACTGTCAAGGGGTCCCCATATACCCAACCGTGTAAGGAACACAAAATCAAGGAACATAATGCCAGTTTATCGGCTCCTAAGGTGGCATGAGTGGAACAAAACATCGAGAAAAAGGCCAAGCCTTCCACCCATGCCCAATATATAGGTGTGTTAATATATATATATATATATATATATATATATATATATATATATATATATATATATATATATATATATATATATAACATATTGTGATATTCCAACAACAAGTTCCAACATGGAACGATCTTCATCTTCACCTGCAACTAACAACGCTATCAGAGGGGCTGAGCAAGCGGGTAACATAGCCAAACAATGTTTTGCTAGGAAAGTGTCAAAGGTTAGAGGTTCATGGCAACAAGGAGAGGGCTGACAATAATGATGGGTAGCGCGACATATAACGATAGCATCGAGACAACTAAGCATGGCAATGATATTAAAGGTATCCAAGGTGATGGTCATCTTGCCTGAGATCCCGCAAGGAAGAAGAACGGATCCTAAGAAGAAGATGAAGAAGAAGCCTTGAAGACGAACCATGCGCAGACGAACGAATCCTCACGATCGCAACGGAACAAGCACTAATGAGAAGAAGCAAGCAATACGGTAAACACACTACACAAGAACATGACAATATGCTCAACCAAGTATGATGCAAGGCCAGTCTATATATGATGAAATACATGGCAAGGGATGAAGCACACAAGAACAACACAAGACAACAAGTTTAAATGAGGTCGGAATCAACATATAACAAAACCGGTAAGTCCCCATGTGCATAATTTGAAATTAGTCCAGATCTGAACAAACCTTAATTTAAAGTTGTTAAACAGCAGTTTAACATGCACCATGATGATCTACATGAAATTCTAGTCAAGTTTCATATAAAGTTTGTTTAATTCGGAGCTACAGCCTAGAAGATATGAGCAAAACAAGACAAGCATGGCAACGTCGCAAGATGCACCCAAACATCAAGCAAACTCACTCCAAATATGAAAACAACATGGTATTATGATTCTACATGAAAAATCACACAAGTTTCATATAGGCCACACCCAAAACGGAGCAACGGATCAACATATACACACGAAACAAGATATAGCAACAGGCTGAAGTTAACAGCCACATAGCAACTTTGGAGCCAGATATATATATGCTACAACACCCAAACATGATAACAAGAAGCATGTATGTGAATTAGACATGTTTATTAACAAGCATGAACTTAGAACACACCCAAAAGCTTGTTGGAACACAATTAACTAAGCATGGCAAGTTGCAATAAAATTATCTAGACTTAGTCAAACTCTGGGAAGGCAAAAACATCATCACGATGCTGCCTTCGGAGGCTCAAAACAATAAGCATATCAACTCTACTAAGCATATAAAGAGCATGGGCATGTAGTAGACATATCCTACAGCAAACAACTCCATTGGAGCAACTCCATAGGAGGCATGGATCAATAGCAACAAGCTCCACCAAATTGAACATGTTGACAAAATCCTGACAGGTATAATTTATAGCAACTTTAGAGCAAGAAATAAATAAGCTACAGCAGGTCATATGAGCAAGTAAGGGCATGAATGGATAGACAATAACATGGACAACAAGACATGATCATTGGCTACTCCAAAACAAGCATGGATTTGACTAAGGCATCAAGCAAACATAGCATCAGGTTATAACAGATTCTAGACTTAGCAGTTTTTTCACTAAGTATAAAACAGTAACAACAACATGGCATGTTTACAAGCTTGTTTAAGTCACCTGAAGGCATATCATAGAAAGTTAAATGCACCACAGCAAAGACCATATAATGGTGCTTCTAAAACATCTAGACATGTGGCATGAAGACAAACACACCAATAGCAACTAGCATGTGAAATCAGCATCTCATAACAAGTTTAAGCACATAACAGCCAAATGCACTTTTGCAACGGAGATTAGGTCATCAAGATGAAGTCAAACAAGCATGGCATAATGGAACAAAGTGTAGAGCATATCACCACGATCATTTTGACATATCATTCACTCAATTTGGACATAAACACATCAAGTTACAGGCATGCAAAGAATGCAATAAATTATGACATTTCTGGGACTTAGAAAAAATCAACTACCTTAGGTGGGTGGACATGTCCGGGCCAGATCGGACATGTCCGGTGGCTGGGGCCCACGGGGCAGAGGCACAGGCAAAGGAGGCGGACATGTCCGTGCATGGACGGACATGTCCGTCGGTAGCGGTGGGCGTGGGGCCCACATGGCAGTGGCTCCGGGGTCAACGCGGGTCAGTTCAGGCGATAGATCGGGTTCGGGCGTGGAACCGCCGGGGAGGGGCGCCGATGAGCTTCCATGGGGCTCCGGCGAGCTTGAGGCCGACGGGGCGGTGGATCCGGGCGGCGGCCGGCGGATCCCGCGGTGGAGAAGGACGCCGGCGCGGTGGCTGGGTAGGACGCCGGCGCAGCGGAGCTCCAGCGGCTCAGGCCTGAAGCCGAGGGAGCTCGGGGCCCCGCGGCGGGACGATGGCGACGGCCCCCGAGGTCGGCGAGGAGGCAGGAGAGGCGAGGGGGCGGAGGGCGCGGTCGCCGGACTTGGACGAGGCGGCGGCGGACGCAAACCGGCGGCGGGGCGGAGCTCGGCGAAGGGAGCTCGGCAGAGGAGCGGGAGGCGGGGCGCACGGCCTGCGCGGCGCTCGGGTGGCTCGGGGCCCGGAGCGGCTGGCGGCGAGCCGCGGTCGGGCCTGGCGCGGGGAGCCGGCGCGCGGAGGACGCGGATGGGCGACGTGGCAGGCAAGTGGCGCACAGCCATTGGCTGCGGCCGGCTGGGATGGCGGCTAGTCCAATAAGGAGCCGCCAAGTGGCGCTAGTGAGGTGGAGGCGCCAGAATTGGAGGAGGAGGGGGTTGGCTGCGCACGAATTTGAGGAGGAGGAAGATGGCCAAAAATGGCATGTGGGAGGTGCTTAAATAGGTAGGGGTCTACGATTAGGGTTAGGGGTTGTTTTAGGCCGTTCCGGAGCCATCGGATCACGATCCAACGGCACCGGAGCGGAGGGGGAAGTAGCCTGGGCCTAGTGGGCTGTGTAGAATAGTTGGGCTGAGATGAGAGGAGAGGGAGAGAGGCCCGCGGGGGTTTTCGGAGACCGAAAACGTCCAACGAATTAACCGGCGACTAGTGCCGCTATATATATCCGTTGGGCTATCAAGCGGACTCCGAATGCGATGATATTTGGCAGGCGGCCTGTCTACACTATAATAAGACCACATGACAAGTTTCACCCCATTCCGAGAACGTTTTCCGGCCCTTATAAAATAAATATTCGGAGGCGCCGCGTGCTCGTGTGAGTGTGTCTGGTCTCAGAGCGAACAACGGAGAGGACGAGGGGACTCGGACGGATGCAAGTTTTGAAAACATGATGATGCAATGCACACGATGACATGGCAAGATGCAACACACAAGCAGATGACATGGCAACGAGGACGAATAATTGGCTGACACCTGGCACACCGGTCTCGGGGTGTCACACATATGCACTTACGATTGGAACTCTAGCAAGCATCCGCAACTATTAAAGATCATTAAGGTCGTGAAACCCAGCCATGGCATTAAGTATGAAGTCCTCTTTACTCCCATACATCATAGCCCCCTTATTCGGGTTTAAGTTTCTGTCACTCTTGCAACCCACCATAAGTGAACCATTAACATATTGCAACACCCTACAACGAGGGCTCCTGACGTTCGTGCAAGAACGAAGGGCACCGTAGGACAGCACCATACATAAAATATACAATCATACCAACCAAGATCACGATTAACCCATAGGACAAAGCGGATCTACTCAAACATCATAGGATAACCATAGATAATTGGGAAATAATATATGGAGTTGAGCACCATGTTTAAGTAGGGATTACAGTGAGGGGAAAGAGGTGATACACCACTGCAATGAGGGGGAGAGAGTTGGTGTGGATGGTAACAAGATTGTTGATGTAGATCGCCGTCCCGATCGTTGCCCCGGTGGCACTCCGGCGCCACCGGAAGCGAGGGGGAGAGAGCCCCCTCCTTCTTCTTCTTCCTTGGCCTCCTCCCTAGGTGGGAGAAGGGTTCCCCCTATGTTCCTTGGTCTCCATGGAATGGGAGGGGCGAGAGCCCCTCCGAGATTCGATATGTCTCTCTGTCCTCTTCTGTTTCGCGTCCCCCAGATATGGCCAAAAACCGTTTCTTATGTTCCGGGAGATCTGTAACTCCGATTGCGCTGAGATTTTAACACGATTTTTTTCGAATATAAGCTTCCTCGCGCCCGAAGTAGATCATCTACTGATGTTCAAGGAGGGCACAACCCACCACCGCGCGCTAGGGGCCTCTGGCGCGCCCTGGTATCTTGTGCGTTGTGTGGGCCTCCATTTCCGATGATTCCAACTCCCCAAAATCACATATATTCCAAAATAATTCTCCGTAAAATTTTATAGATACGACAGAGACGTATCAGTATAAATATTGGGTTGTCTCCCAACAAGAGCTTTTCTTTAACGCCTTTTTAGCTAGGCATGATGATTTCAATTATGCTCGCATAAAAGTAAAGAATTGAAACACAACGAGAGCATCATGAATCATAAGGTCATTTCTCATAATAATTTTTAGTAGCATTATGAATGGATTTATCAATATAACCATCGCACAAAGCATTCCTTTCATGATCCACAAGCATAGAATTTTCATTACTCTCCTCATAAGCAAATTTCTTCTCATTCATAAAAGTGGGAGTATCATACAAAATTTAAATACTATAGTTTTTCCATATTAAAATATTAATGTTTAGTGAAAGCATAATCAAAATTATCAAAATAATTATCACTACTTTTTATAACATAGGTATCGTCACAATAATCACCATAAGTAGCAACTTTGTTCTCATCGTAGTCAATTGAAACCTCTTCCAAAATAGTGGAATCATTGCTAAATAAAGTCATGACCATCCAAATCCACTTTTGTCATTATAATAAGATTCAACACCCTCCAAAATAGTGGGATAAATATTATCTAAAGTTGACACTCTTCCAAACCCACTTTCATAAATATTGTAATCATCATAAATAGGAGGCATGCAGTCATCATAACAAATTTGATTGTTCAAAGTAGGGGGACTAAATAGATCATCTTCATTAAGAATATCATCCCCAAGCTTGGAACAAACATTAATTGTAGCAAATAAATTCTCAAACATGTCATTCTCGTCAAACATAACATCCCCAAGCTTGTGGCTTGGCATATCATAATCATAATCACTCTTATCATTAATAGTACGAATAGCATCAAGTGTATAACAATTACTACCATCATAATTTCCAAGTTGGTGCCAAAAGATTTTAAAGATTATAAGAAGTATCATTATCTTCCCAATCATCGTCTCACAACAAACAATACGCATAACAAAATCATCGTCAAGTGCATCACGTTCCACAATTATTTTTGATTCATTCTCACGAGGCACAATGATAATAGGAGCAATGTTATTTCGGGGAGATACCTTGTTACCTTTACCTTTTCTTCTTTTCTTCTTCTTCACCACATCATTTATGGGTGCAATCCATTTTTCCGGGCTTCTTATTGAAGAGATTGGTTGGGTAGGAAGCTCTTCCTCCTCACCCATTTTATCGCGAGAGACAATAGGAGGGAAAGTGGAAATCTTTACCCTTTCATTAGTATTCATTTTATATTCCATTGGTTTTCCCATCTTTCTATAATTGGTAATGTAAGCATTTTCATTGCAATTTACCACAAAAAATATATTTATTTATGTCATACTAGTTTCAGCATGGTCCGTGAGTATGAATGCTTCAAACCAACTATTCTTATGTGTCAATTCTTCACACCCCAAAAATAGACGAAGTTCATTATAAAGTTCAAGGGTCATCAAGTTATTGCAAAATTTGGCCACAATTCGGTCATGAAAAAGTATGCATTGGAAATAAATTGACCAACTTTATTGCAAAGTTCACAAGTAATGGGATGAAGAGAGCATAATTTTGTAGCAAATTTATCTATCACCTTAAGCCACCGGTTGGTTTCATCAAGTTTATGCTTCTTGCAAAATCTATCATTCCTATAAGGCATGTCTTCACAAACTCTATGCACACCACAAAAATTGACATGCTTATAAGAAATATATTTATCATGACTAATGCAATCATAGTTGGTATTATGAATATTCATAGCAAGCACAGTAACAACATTGCAATCGTGCTCATCATTCAAAGATTTAATTCCAAACATTTTAATGACTTCTTCTTCTATCAATTGAGCACAAATTTCTGAACCATAATTTTCACGAAAGACATTATAGAGATGAATAATATGAGGCAACCTCAATTCCATTTTTAGTTTTCTTTTATAGACTAAACTAGTGATAAAACAAGAAACTAAAAGGTTCAATTGCAAGATCTAAAAATATATTGTAGTAACCCGACCTCAAACGGTCAAGCCTCTGTGTATCTATGCCATCTCTGGGTCGGTATGCTGGCACACACAGTACGTCAATGTATATATCAAAGTGCAATCACATGTATAAATAACGTAAAACTGATATATACCTCATAAGTCTCAGCGGAACAAGTAATCGGGTGTGGAGTCCCATCAACGCCATCGACAGGTTGAGTTTAGACCGTAACCCAACAACAAAACTCACTTGTTGTAGAAATAAATCCCGCAACATGATACGTTGCAGCCATGTAGGTCAATACATTGAATGTATCGGGAAGCTCACAAATAAGAGAAACAGATGATTAACTATTCTATTTGCAATATGGCTTTGTGGCTTTGTGTCAATGTTTTGTTTGCATAAAAGTTGGTTTTATTTTTCCTACAACAAGGAATAGTCTGGGAGTCTCTACTACAAAGCAGATATCTACATGCCATGGTTTCGCCAACCAATGTCTCATAGCCCATAATCACAATAAGTGGCCCTCAAATAATTATTAGTCTCGTGTTGAGAGTTCCGAGATAGATCCAAGTCCAGATGCTCAAATTGTGCGTAACCGGGGACATGACTAATCGATTAGGCTGTATCCCTCTTTTTGAGCCTGGGTGGAGCTTTCCGCATGATATCACGGCGCTTTTCTGGAATCACTGAGTACTGGACGCACCAATGTACCCTTTTTAACCATTCTCCACCCAGAGGTATATTGAATTCTTGTCTTGAGTCTTCAGGTCTTGAGATCCTGAAGATGCAGTTCTTGTCGATACAATCATGAAGTTTTCGTCACTAGCGTGGAGTCCTCTATCCTCACACCACTACTGAACACCCATACCAACCACGTCTACTATGGCGTAGCAAACAAAAACATCTCGGGCTTGGTACAGGGTGATGGGTTCCTACCTCATGCATCCTACTCAACTACAAGGATTCAATATCACTACGGGATGGATTGTATAATGGTGACACTAAATGCAATAAACACATAGGTATGAAAAGCATGGTCAAAGTGAACTTGTCTGGTATAACTTGATGAAGATTATAACGCTCTCAGAAATAACTTGATACTATTCATCATTGCGATGTAAATCTATAGTTCACAAACATGACATTCACATAAGCATACAACAAGCAAATCCTAGCACTCAAATTATCATTCACAAACAAAAGTAACAAAGAAAAAAATCAACGTGGAACACCAAATAAAATCCAAGGAAAATTTACCCAAGAAACTATAAAGAACCTACTAATAAACTTTTTGACTCAACTACAAAATTGTTTTACCCTAAGTAATTAAACAATAAATAAAATACTAAACTAATAAGTTAACAGAAAAGAAAAATGTAAAACAACTAATTTACAAAAAAGATTCTTCATAAACTTTTCGTAGCAAAAATACAATAAAGAAACTTTTAAAAACACTAACTATGACATATACAAGTTTTCATACAAAACTAAAAAAATTGTAAATAAGAATAAAATTGTCTACTGTTAAATAACAGAAACAAAATTAAATTAGTCAAAAGTGACAAAAAGAAATAATTTAAAAATAATTAAAGTATAAAGAAAAGGCTAAAACAAAACTAAAACTAAAACAGTACTGTTTTGCTAAAACCCTAATTTAAAATAAACTAAAAAATAAATTACTATATGCTACTGGATAAACAAAACAATAATAAAACAGTAGCAAAAAGAATCAATCAAAAATACTTTATGAAACTCAAGATATGGCCAAATTAGTGATATGAACAAATTTTTATCAAATTCAAATTTAAAGTACTCAAATTTGAAATCCAATTGTAGCAACAGAAACATCTAGAAATTTTGAATCTAATGCAAAAAGAATCACTCAATTTGGACTTAAAAACTAAAAGATATTGATTTCCTAAAAACAGAACTATTCTGTTTTTAAATAGAAACGAAATTAAAGTTAATAAGTAAATAAAAACAAAACGGGCCAGTGCTACATGGCCTACTGCTATTGGGCTAGGAGGTGGCCGTTCTAAAGCTAACCAAGGCTCGTCCAATCTATAACTAATCTGAAACTAAAAGATATTGATTTCCTAACAGCTAACCAAGGAATATGTCCACTACAGGGGCATGTACGCTTTGTGGAGTTCAAGATACTTGGAGACATGCTTTGCTAAATTGTCCGATGTCCAGAAGCACTTGGGCGCTATCCGATGACAGTATACTTGATCAACTCAGCTCTCACCAGGAGGATGATGCTCGGGAGTGGATTTTTGCTATAAAATCAGAGCTTGCAGATGATGAATTCTTAAAATTCACGGTGACACTATGGGCCATTTGGGGAGCTCGAAGGAAAGCCATTCATGAAGGTATATTCAAGACACCTCACGCTATTAACGGTTTCGTGCTATCATACTTGCTGGAAATACAAGTGCTGACCCCGATCAGACCGCCATCGTCTTCCTCAACGACACATCCGGCTGGATGGTTAGCTCCCCCAGACAGCTATGTTAAGCTAAATGTAGATGCGGCAGTGGATGGGAGAAGCAAGTTTGGGGCTGTGGGAGCCATATGCAGAAAGCAGGATGGTACTTTCCTTGTTGCTTCGGCGTGTGTGTTCACCAACATAACTGACCCAGCTACTCTTGAAGCTTTGGCAATTCGAGAGGGGCTAGCACTAGCGGGGGATTTCCATGAGGACCGGGTACACATGGCATCAGATTGTAAGGGAGTAGTGCAAGAGGTCCTTCAGGGAAGTGGAGCAACTTATGGAGCCATCATCCAGGAGATTAAGCTACAATTTTCTTCTTTTGTTTCTTGTAATTTAGTCCATGAATTTAGAACCCCAAATGTTGAGGCTCACAATTTAGCGAAGCATACCTTAAAATTAGGAGCTGGCCGCCATGTTTGGTTAGGCCAGCCCGACGGACTGCCTTTCGTCCCTGTAATGGCGGTGACGGTTGAATAAAAGCTTCGTGAATTGTCTCAAAAAAAAAAAGCTAACGCGCGTACGAACAAAAGCAAACGAGTGAACCGGTTTAGATATAAACCGAACTAACCGTACATAAACCGCACTAAAACCGATCTAATAAAATAAAACCTAACCATTCAGACATCTAATCTAAGCCGTTGAAACAAGATCGGAGGGAGGAGAAGCTCACCGCGGTGGCAATTAACTCTGGCGAGGTACTCCGGCTTCGGTGGTCGACGGGGACGGAGCTCCGGTCGTCGGCGAGCTCAATGGTGTGTACGGGACGATGCAGCGGACGACGGCGAGTCCAGTGGTGGTCACGGCGCCAGCGGAGGTGGACGGAGGAGGACGGCGGCGAGGTCAAGGCGGCGGTGGCGCTCGGGTGTCAACGGTGGTGGTGCTCCGATGCTCGAGGGCGTCGGGCGAGGTCACGGGAAGATGCGGGCTAGTGAGTGGAGGCCGGGGGTGGTCTCCGGAGGCATCGAGGGAGGCGGAGTGGAGCAGGGCGACAGCAACGGCGCGGTGGCAGAGGAGAACTCCGGCGAGAGATTGCGGTCAGGTGTGGGCTTCTCAGAGGGGGCTTTGGGGCAGAAACGGGCGAGGGGGAGGTGTATATATGGGGGGAGTCGTCTTGGAGAAGGGGAAGAGGGGATTCGCGATCCCGAGTATATCGGGATTCCGGCGGCGGCTCGAGCACTGGTGCGGCATTGCGTGGGCGAGGAGAAGAAGAAAAGGGTGGGGCCCAGGGATCAGTGGCAGCCAGCGGAGCCGTTGGGGAGCGGGCGACCGGGCGATAGCGGTTTGGGCACTGGCAGGGTAGGTGGGCTGAGGGAAAGAGAAAAGAGGAGGTGGGCCTCGGTCCGTTGGCTTCGGCCTTTTTTTTAACACAGTAGGAAAAGAAACATAAACAAAAAATGCAAATATTGTATAGGCATATTATATATCAAAAAATTCAGAAAAAGATTTCCGACAGCATGAATTATTTTTAAAGTTCAAATAAAATCATCAAAAATTAACAAAAGTCAAACTGTGTTGTTGTTGCAATAAAACCCATTAGAAAACATTTTTAAAATACAAAAATGATTTAAAATTAATTTTTCTACATTTTTTCTATTGTAGGGAATCATTTTACCGTATTTTCCATATATTTTATTTTATTGGAGACAAATAATTTGAATAAGCCATATAACTCCCAATTGGATTTGAATTTCAATTTGAGACCAAATTTCACATCTTTCTTGTTTTCCCATGGCCAAAATATTTCAAATGCCTCTGAATATTTGAAGTGTCATATTGCTTCTCTCCTTTTGAATATTTCCAAAGGTTTTGAAATTTAAAAATGCAAATAACTTCAAATTGAAAGTGGGTTTCAAAATAACTTCAAAGGGGCTTTCAATTTGATTCTTTTAAACTTCCAGCTCATATTTCATATAATTTGAAGAAGTCATTTTATCTTCTCTCATGAAAGTCATTGAGTTGCATAAAGTTTCTGAATTTGAAATATTTCCAAATGGATATTCAATTCTTTTCTAAACCCTTTTCATTTATTTAAATCGAAGATGTCATATCATCTTCACTCTAGGGTTTTGTGATGAAATGAATTTGAATTCATGGAGATCATAAATGCAAGGTGAAAGTATGGGGAAGTCATTTCATTCTCTCTGATTCAACTTTGAAAAGTTTCAAATTTCACTCAGTTTCACACAAGCAACCGCACCACAATCAAACAAACAATCTAAACTATTTATTTAATATAACATTCCAAAATGTAGAATTTTGGGGTGTTACAAACTACCACACTTAAAATGAATCTTGACCTTGAGATTCGAAGAGGCTAGCAAGAAAAGGTTCGGGTGTGGGGGTCTTCCATCAAATCCATCGACCGGAGAGGTTTGGGGTGCTACCATACTTAAATGGCAAGTCTATAAATCCAAGAAAACTCATGTACTCCATCCTTAGGGTTGACGGTGTCGGTCTTCTCATATCTTCATGATAATTCCCACTCCGGGGACTTCCAATAGGGGTATAACCTTTTCCTCAATTTCTTGTGTCCTTCCATCATGTAATGCCCAGGATGGGACTATACCTCCTACGTGTCGAGGCACGACTTAAAGGTATAAGCCCATTCTGGAATGATCGCAAGTTCGGTATCTTTGCACATCTCATGTAAAAATAGGGATGAAAGGGAAAAACATAGTTGTCTTACACTCGCCATGTCACACAATTCATTACATAGCAAAACATCATTCAAATAACATCACAACCCATCTACGGGTGAAGATCCAAAAGAAAGATACCAAACATACATAAAACCACAGGTCTGAATCGCCCCTAGTAGAAACCACTACTGATCGTCGGGATAGTGCACATAGTAATGGCTACGGTCCTTGTTGTACTCCCAGATTAGCTCGGTGCCGTCTCCTGAGTAGAACACCTGAGTACCTGCATCTGGTGTGGTGTAGAATCTGTGAGCCACAGAGAACTCAGCAATCCCGTTCCCGGGTAACACAACTATCCAAGCCTTGGGTGTGGAACAAGGCTGAAGAAAGAACAAGAGGTTGCAGCAGCACTAGCACTAACTTACGTAAAAGAGAGCGAGAAGAGAAGTGCCTCGGATAAAAAGGTGATCACGTAGTGATCCTAACTAAAACATGTCAAACATAACCCCACTGTGTTCACTTCCCGAGCCCCTTTCGGAAAATGACTGTCATGGTACTCACGTTGGTAGTGTATTCTGAACATGGTGTCAAGTTTTCTACAACCGGATATTAACAAATTCCCATCTGCCACATAACCGCGGGCACGGCTTTCGAAAGTTCAAATCCCTGCAGGGGTGTTCCAACTTGGCCCATGACAAGCCCACGATACGCGGAGTCGCAACTCCAAGGTGGGAAGGCCCGAGTATCCTCGGAATCCCGTTCCCAAGATACTCCGACTAAGGTAAGACTAATCCAGCAAATCCTCCCAGCGTGCCGACATCTTGACAGTAGCCGCGCGTATCTAGTCTCAGGCCATGACCGGATGGGCGATTCTACAGGTTTTTACCAATCCTCGAGTTTCCTCATGGTGGCCCCGCAGACTCCCCAGTTTGGACCAACACTCATGAGGAGCACTGGCCCGGGTTGTTGATTAAGAACTCGGGTTTGCAAATCCCTATGCAAGTTTTAGTTATTAGGCAAATAGTACCAATGTTGGGACTTGCTGGAAAAGCCTTAGCGCTAAGCGGTTTATCGAGGGGGTCCCATAACCCTAACCGTGTGAGGAACGCAAAATCAAGGAACATAACACCGGTTTATACGGTTCCTAGGGCGGCATGAGTGGAACAAAACACCGAGCAAGAGGCTCAGCCTTCCACCCATTACGAATATATAGATGATTTCATTAAGATTTAATATAGTGTGATATCCCAACAAGCTTCAACAAGAAGCAAGAATCTTCAAATCTTCACCTGCAACTAGCAATGCTATAAGAGGGGCTGAGCGAAGCTTACTTAGCCAAACATGGTTTTTCATAGGTAGGGTGGTTAGACAGATACATGGTTACAATAGGAGGCTGGCAGGAAAAACATGGGCATCGAGGCAATAAGCTAAAGAGCGAGACTTCTAGCAATAGGCAAAGATAGTAATGATATCCGGGTCAGGTCATCTCGCCCGTCGGGTCGTCGATGGGATCATAAGAGAGCTCCTCGTTCTCAACCTCGGTAGTAACCTCGTTCTCGTACTCGTTCTCAGCTTCCGGCTCTACTCAACACGAAACACACGAGGCACAAAATCAAACAAGATGCAATGCGCAAACTACAGGATGCATGGCTGATGCACTAAGGAAGCTTTGCTTATGCACAAAGGATGCACAGAAAGACAACATAGGAAACACAGAGATACAGCACAAGGAACATGACAATATGCATCAAGCAAGATACTTCAAAACATGTTAACAAGAGGATATTATGAATCTACATGCAAAACCACACAAGTTTCATATAGGACTTGCTCAAAACGGAGCAACGGGCTAAAAGATACACCCGAAACAAGAAACATTGCAAAGCTGAAATTAACAGCCACATAGCAACTTCGGAGCAAGAAATATATACTCTACAGCACTCAAACATCATGACAAGAAGCATGGACATGAAGTAGACATATCCTACAACAAACAATTCCATTGGATCATCTCCATAGGAGGCATGGATCAATAGCAACAAGCTACAACATTTTGAACATGACAACAAAACTTGACAGCAGTAATTTATAGCAACTTGGGAGCAAGAGTTAAATATGCTACGGCCACCCAAAAGAGCATGTGACGACATGAATGGATAGCCAACAACATATACAACAAGGAATCATCAATAGTCACCCCAAAACTATCATGGATTTGCCTAGAACAACAAGCAAACATAGCATCTGGAAATTACAGATTCCAGACTTACTGAAATTTCACTAAGTGTTAAAACAGCAGTATCATCATGGCATGTTTTTGAGCAAGTTTAAGTCACCTCAAAGCATAACATGGCAAGTGGTTTACACCACAGCAAAGTACACATGATGGGGAGTTCAAAACATATAAGCATGCAACAAGGGGACAACCACATCAATAGCAACGAGCTCCTCAACTAGGCATCTCGTAACAAGTTTAACAACCTAACAGCCACAAGCACTTTTGCAAAGGAGATAAACATGGCAAGATGAATTCTATCATGCAAGCTAAAGCAACCAACATGTAGAGCATCTCATGATGAACATGTGGACATATCATTTGCTTCATTTGGATAAACATGCATCAAGTTATCACATATCAAACATGGCATGAAAACAACTAATAACAGCAGTTTATAACAAGTAGCACTCTTCTCATGAAGATTAAGACATCTAGATGATCTCAAACATGCATGACACAATGGAACAAAACATAGTACATGTCACCACGATCATTTTGACATATCATACACACAAAACGGACATGCACAGTAAAAGTTATCCTCATCGCAAAAATGCATTAGACACTGAAATCTAAACACTTAGCAGAGAAAACGAAGTTAACCTGCGGGTCGGGTCTGGTCAACGGGTCGGTCAACGGGCTACCGGGCGCGGATCGGGCGGATCGGCCCGTTAGGGTTCGGGCGCCCAGGCGCCTGGCGACCTGGATCCCGATCAGATCGGCTGGAGTCGAGGCCGGCGGCTCCCTCGGGGCTTCGAGCAGCGGCCTAGCTCACTCGACGGCGGCGGTGCCCGGCCGGCCGGCGGGGACGCGGCGAGGGGGCGGTGAGGGGCCGGCGGTGAGGCGGCGGGGCGGCCTGACGCCCGGCGGCGAGGGGCGGCGGCGACCTGGCGGTGGGGAAGGAGTTCCGGCGGCGGAGGTCGCGGCGGCCGGTGGCGAGGGAGGATTCGGCGTTGCGGTGACCTGCCGGAGGAGAATAAGACGAGGGGCGCGGCGGCGGGCGAGATCTGGCCCGGAACGGCCGCTGCGGGCTGGCGCTGGGCCCAGCGGGCCCACGCGGCGGGGTGGAAGCACCGGCGGTGGTCGGTGGAAATACGGCTCGGCGGCGGCGGAAGCACGACGCGGCAACGGTGGAAGCACGGATGGCGGTCGGTGGAAACACTAGGGTTTTGGACGCAAAATTGGAGGGGGGGGGACGTTTATATAGGCAAAAGGAGCTAGGGAAGTCCAAATGAGGAGAGGTTTTCGGCCACGAGATCACAATTGAACGGCCTAGATGATGGGAAGGGTTTGAGCTGGGTTGGTGGGCTGTTGGAGGGGTTTCTTGGGCCTCAAAGAGGAGGTACTTTTAGCCCACGAGGATACTTGTTGAAGTACCAAACGAACTCCAAACGCGACGCAACTTGACAGGCGGGTTACGCGTATCAAAACAACATCTCACGACAAGTCTCACGCCAAACCGGAAACGTTACACGGCCAAACACAAAAGAAGGACTCGGGGAAGCCACGGGCACGTGTGAGAGCGTCGGAACTCAAAACGGACAATGGGAAGGAACGAGTGTGACCGGATGCAAAGGACACACAAATGCAATGCAATGCACATGACAACATGGCATGGATGAATGCACACACGCACACGACAAAACGACAAAAACCCGAAAAGACGAAGAACCCGGAATGGAACTGATGAAGCCAAAGTTATATATTGCCAAAAAGGGAAAGTATTACATCCGGGGAATTACAAACTCTCCTCTACTACGAAAAGATCTCGTCCCGAGATCTAGGACTGGAAGAAGGAAGGGTACTCGGAACGAAGGTGATCTTCTCGTTCCCACGTAGCTTCTCGGTCGGTATGGTGTGACCACTTGACTTTCAAGAACTTGATTGACTTGTTGCGGGTCTTGCGCTCGGTTTCTTCGGGAATAGCAACGGGATGCTCTCGGTAAGACAAGTCTTGTTGAAGATCAATCTCCTCAAACGAAATGGTGCGTTTAGGTGTCTTGAAGCACTTGCGGAGTTGAGACACGTGAAACACATCATGAACATTAGCGAAGTTGGGAGGTAGCTCAAGTTGATAGGCTAGATCGCCTCTTTTGCCAAGGATCTTGAAAGGGCCCACGTATCTAGGAGCAAGCTTTCCTTTGATACCGAATCTTTGGGTGCCTTTCATAGGAGAAACACGGAGATAGACATGATCCCCAATGTTGAAGGCCAAATCATGATGCTTGCCGTCATAGTAACTCTTCTGACGCGACTGAGCGGCCTTGAGATTCTCACGTATGACTTTGCACATTTCTTCGGCTTCTGAGATCAAGTCATTGCCAAGAAGTTGACGTTCACCAGTCTCGGACCAGTTGAGAGGGGTACGGCACTTTCTGCCATAGAGGATTTCAAACGGAGCTTTGCCGGCACTTGCTTGGAAGCTGTTGTTGTAAGAGAACTCGGCAAATGGAAGGCAGTCTTCCCATTTCATGCCAAAAGATATGACACGGGCTCTGAGCATATCTTCTAGAATCTGATTCACTCTCTCAACTTGATCACTAGTCTGAGGGTGAAATGCAGTGCTGAAACGGATCTTAGTGCCCATGGCAGACTGAAAGGAGTCCCAGAACTTGGAAGTGAACAAACTTCCACGGTCTCAGGAGATAACTTGAGGAATGCCATGTAAGGACACAATTCTGGAAGTGTACAACTCTGCCAGTTGAGCTGCATTGATGGATTCTTTGACTGGAAGGAAGTGAGGGACTTTGGTAAGCTTGTCAATCACCACAAAGATAGAATCATTCCCTTTCTTGGACTTAGGAAAGCCAGTGAAGAAATCCATTTCAATGTGGTCGAATTTCCACTCGGGAATAGGAAGAGGTTGGAGAAGACCGGCTGGACGTTGATGCTCTGCCTTCACTCTTCTGCAGACATCACATTCATTCACGAATTGGGCAATCTCCCTTTTCATGCGAGTCCACCAGTAAGATTGCTTGAGGTCTTGGTACATCTTGGAACTACCAGGATGAATCGACAGGAGGGAATCATGTGCTTCGTCCATTATGAGCTTCCTGAGATCACCTTTGGGAACCACAAGTCTGTCCTCAAAGAACAAGGTATCTCTCTCATCAACGCGATAACACTTGTATTTGGGAGTACCCTTTGCAATACCATGTTTCACTTTCTGCACCATAGCATCACTGAGTTGGGCCTCACGGATTTGATCTTCCAAGGTAGGAGCAACTTGAAGATTTGCAAGAAAGCCTTGCGGAACAACTTGGAGGTTTAGCTTCCTGAAAGCTTCACAAAGCTCAGGCTGAAACGGCTTGATAAGGAGACTGTTGCAATATGCCTTTCTGCTCAAAGCATCAGCAATCACATTGGCCTTGCCAGGTGTGTATTCGATGCTTGGATCGTACTCTTGGATCATTTCAACCCAACGAGTCTGGCGAAGGTTCAGGTTCGGCTGTGTGAAGATGTACTTCAAGCTCTTGTGATCGGTGAAGATATCAACTTTTCTGCCCAACAGAAGGTGTCTCCACATAATCAAAGCGTGTACCACAGCTGCTAGCTCGAGATCATGTGTGGGATAGTTCTTCTCACTTGGCTTCAGTTGACGAGAAGTGTATGCCACAATCTTCTTGTCCTGCATTAGCACACCACCAAGTCCTTGAAGAGAAGCATCACAGAATACTTCGTAGGGCTTGGACTCATCTGGAGGAGTAAGAACTGGAGCAGAGATGAGCTTTTCTTTGAGAGTTTTGAAAGCCACGTCACAATCTGGAGACCAGTTGTACTTGACATTCTTCTGCAGCAAGTTGGAGAGAGGCTTGGCAATCTTGGAGAAGTTCTCAACGAACCTTCTGCAATAGCTAGCAAGACCAAGAAAGCTTCGGAGTTGCTTGACGTTTTGAGGAGGTTCCCAGTTGACAATGGCTTCAACTTTCTCGGGGTTCACAGCAATACCGTCAGCGGAGATGATATGGCCCAGATATAAGACCTTATCGAGCCATAATTCGCACTTGGAGAACTTGGCATAGAACTTATGTTCACGGAGTCTGTCGAGAACCAGACGGAGGTGCTTTTCGTGATCCTCTTCATTCTTGGAGAATACCAAGATGTCATCCAGATACACAAGCACAAACTCGTTGGTGTAGGGGTTGAAAATGTAGTGCATCATTCTCGAGAAGGTAGGTGGTGCATTAGAGAGGCCAAAAGACATGACTGTATATTCATAGGAGCCGTAGCTTGTTCTGAACGCAGTCTTGTGGATATCTTCTTCGCGAATGCGAATTTGGTGATAACCCATTCGGAGATCGAGCTTAGAGAACACTTTAGCTCCTTTGAGCTGCTCGAACAGTTCATTGATGTTGGGGAGCGGATACTTGTTCTTTATCGTCTTCTTGTTCAATGACCGGTAATCAACACAAAGGCACTCCGTGCCATCCTTCTTCTTGACAAATAAGACACCACAACCCCAAGGAGACGTGCTAGGCCTGATCACACTACTAGGAAAAGGGCTATAGATGGAATTGACACTAATGGCGCACCAGACATGCGGTGCGCCATTAGTATCCAAATACTAATGGCGCACCGTTGACGTGGTGCGCCATTAGTAACAATTTTTTTTTCATATTTTTCTCAAAACTACTAATGGCGCACCAGTGGATAGTGCGCCACATCCACGGTGCGCCATTAGTAATTTTTTTTTTCAAATTTTGTTTTTATTTTTTTATAATTTTATTTTCAAAAAATACTAATGGCGCACCGTGGGAGTGGTGCGCCATTAGTAGTTCAACTTACTAATGGCGCACCACTCCCACGGTGCGCCATTAGTATTATTTTTTCACATTTTATTTTTATTTTTTTTATTTTATTTTCAAAAAATACTAATGGCGCACCGTGGGAGTGGTGCGCTATTAGTAGTTCAACTTACTAATGGCGCACCACTCCCACGGTGCGCCATTAGTATTATTTTTTCATATTTTATTTTTATTTTTTTTATATTATTTTCAAAAAATACTAATGGCGCACCGTGGGAGTGGTGCGCCATTAGTAGTTGAACTACTAATGGCGCACCACTACCACGGTGCGC
>LR738714.1:123523225-123535159 GCA_902687465.1 Secale cereale
CCCCCGTGGACCGCCTTTTCCAGTTCAAAAATAAATAAAAGAAAATGATGTAAATGTCAAAAAAATAAAAGAAAATAAGTTTCCCATGTGATATGTGGTCTACTTGTTGGGAAAATTTACAAATATGAATTTTGACTTTATTTGCAAAATATCTCTGGAATTTAGTAAAAACAGGTATAACTTTTGCATACGAACTCGGATTAAAAAGTTTTTTATATGAAAAATCATCTACTCGAAAAGTTACATCCCAATTTAACCGGGGGTAACCCCGTTAAACATTTTCAAAATCCCCAAAAACCTGACAGAAAAAAAGTTACGGGGCTTTTAAGATCTACAGGCAAAAAAATTCAAAAAATTTCAAACTTACTAGTGGCGCACCGTTTGCTAGGTGCGCCACTAGTAATAGAAAAAAAAATTCGAAAAAAATATTTTATAATTTTTTTTCAAAAATATGATACGTAATATGACCGGGAAGTTTGAAATATATTTTCAAAATTTAATCATACTCATGAACATTAACAAACTCCTGGACATCAAGAAGGGTTAATAGGATTGATATGATAGATATATCAACAAGTGCGTGTGAAGTGAGCTGGTGCTGGGGTTGGATAGAAGTTAAGCGTGCTCGGGCTGGAGTAGTGTGAGGATGGGTGACCTTATGGGAAGTTTGACCACAGAGTGCAATTTGACTAGAGATTAAGCACATTGACCCCAGATTAAGCCATAATGATCTGAGATTAAGAAAAAAAATAAAAAAAATTATGAAAAAAAAATTTGAATTTTTTTTTAAAAAAAAATACTAATGGCGTAGTTCTATGTAGTGCGCCATTAGTATGCCAAAGCACTTGGGTATAGATGCCCCCTGCGAGGCATACTAATGGCGCACCAGTGGTGCGCCATTAGTATGCCAGATACTAATGGCGCACCAAAGGTGCGCCATTAGTAAATAATACTAATGGCGTGCTACTAATGGCGCACCAATAGTGCGCCATTAGTAGCCCTTTTCCTAGTAGTGTCAGGCCCATACGCTCTTGTTCATCAAGTTGTTTCTTCAACTCCTTCAACTCTTCAGGGGAGAGCTTGTACGGACGCCGACATGCTGGCTCAGTACCAGGCTCGAGTTCAATGACGAATTCAACTTGACGATGCGGAGGCATGCCTAGAAGTTCTTTAGGAAAAACGTCTTCGTATTCGTTAACCACCGGAATTTGAGAGATGGAATTAATCTCGCCCTTGTCATTGAGAGAGAATAGCCTGATTGTGTTATCCCGAGAGGTGAAGATAATCACGTCTTCGTTAGGATGAGTAATCTTGACTTCCTTATTTGCACAATCAATGTGAGCATCATGCTGAGAAAGCCAATCCATCCCGAGAATAAGGTCAATGTCGGAGTTGCCGAGAACAACCGGTTTAGCCAGAAAGCGGTAATCCCCCATGCGAATAGATACATCCGGAGCATACACACTAGAAGTCATTATCCTGCCCGGAGAAACAACTTGCAACTTCTTGGGTAGATTCTTGGTGATAACATTGTGCTTGGATGCAAATGGATATGACATGAAACAACATGAAGCACCCGAATCAAACAACACTTTTGCAAGAAAAGAGTTAAATGAAAGGTTACCAAGTATCACATCTGAAGAATTCTCTGCTTGAGCTGCATTCATCAGATTCACTCTTGCTGCCTTTGGATTATGCTTGACAATAGCTGTGTTGACAGGTGGAGGAGGCGGAAGGTGCCTTGGGTTGGAGCACTTGTTGGAATAATGACCCTTCAGACCACACTTGTAGCAAGTGACCTCAGCAAATGGACGAGGAGGAGGAACACTTGATCTTGGAGCTTGGTACTGCGACTTGGACTGATTGCCTTGGTTGTGTGGGTGGAAGAAACCACGGCCACCAGAATTCTTCTTGTTGTTGTAGGGAGCTCGGATCACTGGAGGAGGTGGAAGCCAAAACTTCTGTTGCTTCGCGACCACTTGAGAAGATGAGGAGGAGTGAACAGCATCTCTGATCCTCTTTTTGGAAGCTTCCATCTTGAGCTGAGATGCCTCTTGCTTAAGTGCCATGTTATAGAATTGATCAAACTCATCAGGCTCGAACAAGGTGAGAGCAAGTTGATGTTCATCCTTCAGACCACCACGGAACTGATAGATCTTGCTCTTGGCATCTGGGATGTCTTGCTTGGCATAGCGGGCAAGGTTCTGGAACTTAGACATTATATTGGTAGACAGTCATAGAGCCTTGCTTCAGGTTGCGGAATTGCTCACGCATACCCTCGATGACACTTGTTGGAATGTGGTGAGAGCGAAAGTCCTTGCAGAAGTCATCCCAAGAGATCTCACGCCCTGCTCTGGAGTCTTTGTACTGCTGCCACCAATCAGTTGCTTGGTCCTTGAGTTGGAACGCGACAAACTTCACATAGTCCTCGGGCCTGACGTTACTGCACTCAAAATGCTTCTTGATATCCGTTATCCAGTCTTCAGCATCCAGAGGGTCCACGCAGTAACTGAAAGCCTTTGTTTGATTTGCCAAGAACTGGTTGAGCGTAGCAAAGTGCTGTTGGTTGAACAAATTGCCTTGGTTCCCATGAGCACCCTGATTTGCTTGATTTGCTTGAATTTGCTGCATCATCTGCATAAGCATCTGGGTGTTCTGATTCGTAGTTTGCATAATTGCTCTCCAGGCCTCAGACGGAGGAGGAGGGGAAGGAGGACGATCAGGAACCTCTTCACCCTCTAGGTTAGCGTTGGGAACCTTTTTAGGAGCCATCCTGAAAGAGATGACCACTATTAACCATTTGATTGAAAGAAGATATAAGTTGAAACAACGGCTAGAAATTGCAACATAGCCTTCACAAGAATCATTCGAACAGAGGAACGAATGAAATTCACAGCTTAATGATAACAACAATCTTCACGAGAAGCCACTTGGGAGACAAAAGGTAAATAAAACAACAAGGTGCAGATAGAACAAATACAAGATAGGAGCTTCGTTCGACATATTCATGCTGAAATCTTATGGAACGTGTTACAAAAGGGTTTTGCAATCCCCGGATCAGCATAGCCAAGGACCCTTTAAGATGCAACTCCCGATCGGAACAACGGCCATAAAACTACTTCACTCAATGTAGAACCCCGAACTCCATATCCTGCATTCGTTGGAAGAGTGCCTACGATCTACTAGATGAACCCACCTATTAATTTCCGAAAGTTTCCAGTTATGCAATCAGGTGTTGGGGATACAGGGGAAGCATCGCGCACTCAACTCTAATACTACATCCAGCTGTATCCATCCTTCAACACATAACCAGTTATTTCCGGAAACCATCTACCTCGGACCTTTGAAACGCATCTACTATACAAGCTATGGCAATACACCCGAACTACCTCCCTAGTACTGGGTGATGTCGGGGTTATCTTGCCACTTACCGCATAGGAGAGTTTTCCATGTCGGCCGTCTTAAGTATTCTAGAACTGACGCGATATGTTTGTGACGACAACACCTCGGAGCTCAACTCCCCAGGACACTGCCACAACCCCTAATGACAGGAGGCATCAAGAACAATGTTCTCGTCACAAAGACATCGAAACAATCCAAACAATACTCGCGAGATTCCTAAAAAAAATTGGTGCAATTTTTGAGAGTAGAAGAGGCAAGAGTAATCGTCAGGAGTCCTCACCAGAGTGAAAAGAGATGAGGAGCAAAATAAATCCTACTCTCCGATATAAATATAGGACTCAAAACATTTTAAGTGTGTGCCTAGACTCAACCGTCAACGATTCGATCAATCAGTGGGGGCTTCTAGGTCGGAGAAGGCTCTGAATACTAACTTGTAATGCCCAGGATGGGACTATACCTCCTACGTGTCGAGGCACGACTTAAAGGTATAAGCCCATTCTGGAATCATCGCAAGTTCGGTATCTTTGCACATCTCATGTAAAAATAGGGATGAAAGGGAAAAAGATAGTTGGCTTACACTCACCACGTCACACAATAGCAAAACATCATTCAAATAACATCACAACCCGTCTACGGGTGAAGATCCAAAAGAAAGATACCAAACATACATAAAACCACAGGTCTGAATCGCCCCTAGTAGAAACCACTACGGATCGTCGGGATAGTGCACATAGTAACGGCTACGGTCCTCGTCGTACTCCCAGATTAGCTCGGTGCCGTCTCCTGAGTAGAACACCTGAGTACCTACATCTGGTGTGGTGTAGAATCTATGAGCCACAGAGGACTCAGCAATCCCGTTCCTGGGTAACACAACTATCCAAGCCTTGGGTGTGGAACAAGGCTGAAGAAAGAACAAGAGGTAGCAGCAGCACTAGCACTAACTTACGTAAAAGAGAGCGAGAAGAGAAGTGCCTCGGAAGAAAAGGTGATCACGTAGTGATCCTAACTAAAACATGTCAAACATAACCCCACCGTGTTCACTTCCCGAGCCCCTTTCGGAAAATGACCGTCACGGTACTCACGCTGGTAGTGTATTCTGAACATGGTGTCAAGTTTTCTACAACCGGATATTAACAAATTCCCATCTGCCACATAACCGCGGGCACGGCTTTCAAAAGTTCAAATCCCTGCAGGGGTGTTCCAACTTGGCCCATGACAAGCCCACGATCCGCGGAGTCGCAACTCTAAGGTGGGAAGGCCCGAGTATCCTTGGAATCCCATTCCCAAGATACTCTGACTAAGGTAAGACTAAACCAGCAAATCCTCCCGGCGTGCCGACATCCTGACAGTAGCCGCGCGTATCTAGTCTCAGGGCACGACCGGATGGGCGATTCTACAGGTTTTTACCAATCCTCGAGTTTCCTCATGGTGGCCCCGCAGACTCCCAGTTTGGACCAACAATCATGAGGAGCACGGGCCCGGGTTGTTGATTAAGAACTCGGGTTTGCAAAGCTCTATGCAAGTTTTAGTTATTAGGCAAATAGTACCAATGTTGGGACTTGCTGGAAAAGCCTTAGCGCTAAGCGGTTTATCGAGGGGGTCCCATAACCCCAACCGTGTGAGGAACGCAAAATCAAGGAACATAACACCGGTTTATACGGTTCCTAGGGCGGCATGAGTGGAACAAAACACCGAGCAAGAGGCTCAGCCTTCCACCCATTACCAATATATAGATGGTTTCATTAAGATTTAATAGAGTGTGATATCCCAACAAGCTTCAACAAGAAGCAAGAATCTTCAAATCTTCTCCTGCAACTAGCAATGCTATAAGAGGGGCTGAGCGAAGCTTACTTAGCCAAACATGGGTTTGCATAGGTAGGGTGGTTAGACATATTCATGGTTACAATAGTGATGGGCCTCGAACCCCTCGTTGGTTACCCCAAGTGGAAGGTGTAAGATGCAGTATTGTAGAAGTGTTTTCCCCTAGCAAAGATGCCAAGGATCGATTCCCCAGAGACTCCTAGGTTCAACAAGTAGGTGTCAATTGCTACGGCGCCAGATTAGTAGCAATCAACGTGGACCTGCACACGGATACAAATAACTTTGCTCCCAACGAGTACAGAGAGGTTGTCAATCTCTCCGGCCTTGTAGTTCACAAAGGGTTAAAAGCAATGATAGTAGTGATAGATAGTTTTTGCAATAGTAAACAATAACGGAAAATAAATAGTGGATGTGATCAATGATGGTAATATGGATCGGAGTCTCATGATGTTCACTAGTGATGTCTCTCTCCCAAAAGACGATAAAACAGCTATGTGAGGTAAACAAATTACAGCTGGGCAATTGACAGGACCATGAACGCAAACCAATGCTGACTACATTGCAAGAAAGGTTGAGGTTCAAAGCATGGGCGGTACGCCAAAGTAAGTAGACCGAAATCCATCAATATCTACTACTAATCATCCACCTTGAGATATCTATCCAGAACATCTCGCTGGTATTAAGTTGCGAGTCCCACCCATAGTGTAAACTCAATGCAACAGACAACTGCATTAAAAGAACATTGCGTAAAGTAAACAGTCCTTGCACCCGCGGGCACAAGCACCATTGTTTTCCCCCTTGTGGCAACAGCACATCCCCTAGACTCATGTTTCTGTCACTCAAGCTAGTCATCGAGGGGCATGAACCCACAATCAAGCATAACGTTCCCTCTTGGAGTCACTACCTACTACTCGGCCAAAGCAATAAATAACAACGGAGAACATGCAAGAATTACTTATGAACTAAAATATAAAAGAGGTGAATCAAATATATTACTCAAGATCAATCTCAACATAATCTCATAATCCACCGGATCCCAGCAAACTCAACATAGCAATAGCATAAGGATTACATAGGTGCCTCGATCATGTAGGGCAGCTCACGAGGACTAATTAGTGAACCACAAGAACGGGAGGAGAACATCACATAGCTACTGGTCATGGACTCATGGTCCAAGGGAGACTACTCACGAGTCATCCGGGAGGCGTCCATGTTGGTGGAGAAGCTCCCAGTGGTGATCCTCCCCTCCGGCAGGGTGCCGAGAAGAGTTCTCCTAGTGCTCCCGATCTTGGAAGCGGCGGCGGCGGCGGAACAGAGATGGGATCGCGAAAAGAGTTCCTGTTCTAAGGGTTTAGGAGGGTCCTTTAAATATATGCCAAAGTAGGGCATCGGAGGAGCCTCGGGGGGCCCAGGCGCCCCCCCCCCCTGGCGCGGCCCAGAGGGGGGGGTGCCCACAGGGCGCCTGGAGCCCCTGTGCCCCCCCCAGGCTGCCCTTCGGACGCAGTGTTGTTTCCGGATCGCTGATTTTTTATATAATTTTTCTGGATTTTTCTGGGCAGTTCTCGAAACGTGAAAACCTGAAACACAAAAACAGCCGAAAACAGAAACTGGCACTGGGGTGCACTGGATTAGTAAGTTAGTCCAAATATGATCAAAAGTGTATGGAAGTGTATGAATATCATAGCAATATCACCCAAAAGTGGCATGGAGCAAGCAGAAATTATAGATACGTTTTGGACGTATCAACATCCCCAAGCTTAATTCCTGCTCGTCCTCGAGTAGGTAAATGATAATAAGAATAATTTCTATGGTGACATGCTATTAACCATATATGACTTTCTCATAGTCATATGACAAAAGCTTACTGAGACAATGATTCTAAAGTAATTAAGTTGCCTCAAGAGAAAATCACAAATGACTGAAAGTTTTACAACATGAAACTGAAACATCAAAAAGATTTGCAATGAACATGATGTGCAAATATGATAAAGTGATATCTAGCTTGCCCCCTTTAGTGATGCAAAACATAAGTGCAGGGGCACCTTCAAGGTTTAAGTGATGACTAGATACAATCATTTCAGAATAAACGATATCACAATCATGCAAAAGACAATGCTACTTTGGGACAATGCACATTACACTCAGAATGACAATCATGCTCTCAGTAGTTGGTGCTTCAACATAAAGGTAAAAGAAAGGTTAAGTGCTAAAGCTTTTTATTTTGAAAACATGGAAGCAATTGTGTCAACGGTAGTAGTACTTCATATGTGTCATGTATAAAACATCCTATAAGTTGCAAGCTTCATGCATCGAATACTAATAGTGCTCGCTCCTTGTCCTCATTAGCTCGGATTCCCATGGGTTATCATTGCATTGCATATGTTTCAACCAAGTGTCACAAAGGGGTACCTCTATGCCACCTGTACAAAGGTCCAAGGAGATAGATCGCATTTGATTTCTCGTTTTTGATAGATCTCAACTTGGGGACATCCATACCGGGACAACATAGAAAATAGATGATGGACTCCTCTTTAATGCATAAGCATATTCTCATAAGAGATTGAGGATTAAGGTCCAAGCTAAAACTTCCACCATGATGCATGGATTTGGTTGGCGGCCCAATGTTCTTCTCTAACAATATGCATAGTTATTCAACCCACGGTAAATCACCCTTACTTCAGACAAGACGAACATGCATAGCAACTCACATGATATTCAACAAAAGTGTGACAGTTGATGGCATCCCCAGAAACATGGTTACCGCTCAGCAAGCAACTTATAAGAAATAAGATACATAAGCAACATATTCTTTACCACAATAGTTTTTAGGCTACTTTCCCATGAGCTATGTATTGCATGGTTAGTTTGCTTAGTACAGGTGGAGGTTAGCAAAAGACTGGGAGCGACCAACTAAGAGAGCAATGACGGTCATAATAATGCAGAGCGACAAAGCAATATTGAATCAGGCATGGTAGTTATATCGCTACTTAGAAACAAAAGATCATCAAGGCTTGACAGACTTTCTTTACAGTCTTGAATATGCGTGAGCATACGCCAAGTCAATCAAAATAAATTCTCGAAGGAAGATATTACTAAACCATACCATATCATAGGCAAACAAACCAAGTTGGTACTCCAATAACACATTGGGAACCTCCCAGCTATTTGAGATTAACCATAAGAAAACATGAACTACTAAGCACCATCATGAAAGTAGCATCTTTATCATAGACACATTAACCAATGCAACGGAAGCAAACTCTCTTAATAAGGTGAGCATGGTAATTAAAGAGAGTTCAAGCAACCAACTAAATAAAAGCTCTTGAAAAGATAAGCATGAATACTAAGAGCAGAGCACGATAGTAGCTATTAAAAGACAAAGAACACACACAGCATAGATAGACATGAAAATTCTATGTTATGTTCTAGGTAGAAGTGGAGCGTGTTTCTCTCCCACATAAAGGAATGCTGGGTTCCGACTCGTTATGAAAAACTAAAAAGAAAACAAAAAGCAAGACGCTCCAAGCATAGCACATAACACATGAAGTGATAAAAATATAGCGAAACGAAAGACGAACTGATAGTGTTGATGGAGAAGGGGATGCACGGGGGCATCCCCAAGCTTAGACGCTTGAGTCTCCTTGAATATTTCTTGGGGGTGCACGGGGGCATCCCCATGCTTGAGCGCTTGACACTCCTGAATCTTTTTATCATCTTCCCTCGCACACTTGAAAACTCCCTTCATACATAACTCATCATAATCTGATTAGCGAGGTTAGTACCCTTAATAAAATAATTATACCTTGCTGGAAATAAGGATATTCTTGAAGTTATACTGTTTCTCAAGATTGCCAAAAGGTTTTTGCAAGGAAAAAATAAGTTCTTAATTTGCAAAGTGAAGGTAAGGCAAAACAGGACAGAATCTGTGAAAAACAGAACAGCAGGCAGTAATTGATCTGTTCGGGATACTTCTGCAACTCAAATCAAAAAAATCAGAACTGACGCACGAAAGAAAATTATATAGAGAACGCTGTCGAAAAAATTCAGACCAAAAAGATGATCTGGTGATTTTATACGAATTTTTTAATCCAAGGACAGAATCTGTTTCCTGGACAGCACCTCACAACTTTTGAACTTTCTAGCAATCGGAGGCTATACTTGGCACAAATATGAAAAGCAAAGATACAATGATGATGCTACAGCAGTAAACAACATCAAGACACAACAAAAAGCAAAAATTTTATTCATGTGGGCTGCCTCCCAAAAGCGCTTTCTTTTATGCCTTTAAGCTAGGCATAATGCATAGAGATCAAGTTTTATCAAGAGTAAAAGAATAGCTAGCCCGTACAACGGACTCAAAAGGTAACTTGATCTTCTTTCGAGGGAAGTGTTCCATCCCTTTCTTGAGAGGAAACTGAAATTTTATATTACCCTCTTTCATGTCAATGACAGCACCAACGGTGCGCAAAAAGGGACGTCCCAAAATAATTGGACATGAAGGATCACATTCAATATCCATAATAGTAAAATCAACGGGCACATAATTATCATTGACAACGATAAGAACATCGTCGATCCTCCCCAAAGGTTTCTTTATGGAAGAATGAACGAGAACATTACCAAAAGAACAAGAATCAAAAGGTTTCAATTTAAGCATATCATATAGTCTTTTGGGCATAATGGAAGTACTAGCTACAATATCACATAAAGCAAAGCATGAGAAGTTATTTATCGTAATTTTAATCATAGAATCCCAACCATCTTCTAGCTTTCTAGGTATGGAGGCTTCTACTCTAAGTTTCTCCTCCCTAGCTTTGATGAGAGCATTAGTGACATGCTCTGTGAAGGCAAGATTAAGCGTGCTAGTGTTGGGATCTTTAGCCATTCCTTGTAGAAAGGTGACAACTTCTGAAATACTACAATTATAAAAATCAATTTTATCATTAGTGGGCAGAATTGTAGTGTCATCCTCTTTGTTTAATTCGCTCTCTATTATAAGAGTTTGAACATCTTCCCAAGTTTGGGGAAGCTTAGGAGCAATTTTAAACTGAGGCTCATACTTTTTTCCTGGAAGACCATGCCATGGGCATAACTCTCCGTCAAAACTAGTATAATCACAAGGTTTATTTTTTTTGTAAATCCCGTCAGTGATAAGTGGGGCAATGGAAGTAGGGGTGTACTCCTCCCATTTAGTGTTTTTGGTAGAACCCATAGTAGCAAGCAAGCAAGATAACTATTTTTGTGATTTTTGATAAAAAGGTACTAAAGCAAAAATGAAAGGTAAACTAACAAGACTAAAAAGCAAAGGTAAAAGATAGCATGCAACTCCCCTATCCTGAAGAGTGGAGTCCCCAGCAACGGCGCCAGAAAATACTCCTTGATGGGCCTCGAACCCCTCGTTGGTTACCCCAAGTGGAAGGTGTAAGATGCAGTATTGTAGAAGTGTTTTCCCCTAGCAAAGATGCCAAGGACCGATTCCCCAGAGACTCCTAGGTTCAACAAGTAGGTGTCAATTGCTACGGTGCCAGATTAGTAGCAATCAACGTGGACATGCACACAGATACAAATAACTTTGCTCCCAACGAGTACAGAGAGGTTGTCAATCTCTCCGGCCTTGTAGTTCACAAAGGGTTAAAAGCAATGATAGTAGTGATAGATAGTTTTTGCAATAGTAAACAATAACGGATAATAAATAGTGGATATGATCAATGATGGTAATATGGACCGGAGTCTCATGATGTTCACTAGTGATGTCTCTCTCCCAAAAGACGATAAAACAGCTATGTGAGGTAAAAAAAAATACAGCTGGGCAATTGACAGGACCATGAACGCAAACCAATGCTGACTACATTGCAAGAAAGGTTGAGGTTCAAAGCATGGGCGATACGCCAAAGTAAGTAGACCGAAATCCATCAATATCTACTACTAATCATCCACCTTGAGATATCTATCCAGAACATCTCGCTGGTATTAAGTTGCGAGTCCCACCCATAGTGTAAACTCAATGCAACAGACAACTGCATTAAAAGAACTTTGCGTAAAGTAAACAGTCCTTGCACCCGCGGGCACAAGCACCATTGTTTTCCCCCTTGTGGCAACAGCACATCCCCTAGACTCATGTTTCTGTCACTCAAGCTAGTCATCGAGGGGCATGAACCCACAATCAAGCATAACGTTCCCTCTTGGAGTCACTACCTACTACTCGGCCAAAGCAATAAATAACAACGGAGAACATGCAAGAATTACTTATGAACTAAAATATAAAAGAGGTGAATCAAATATATTACTCGGGATCAATCTGAACATAATCTCATAATCCATCGGATCCCAGCAAACTCAACATAGCAACAGCATAAGGATTACATAGGTGCCTCGATCATGTAGGGCAGCTCACGAGGACTAATTAGTGAAGCACAAGAACGGGAGGAGAACATCACATAGCTACTGGTCATGGACTCATGGTCCAAGGGAGACTACTCACGAGTCATCCGAGAGGCGTCCATGGTGGTGGAGAAGCTCCCGGTGGTGATCCTCCCCTCCGGCAGGGTGCCGGGAAGAGTTCTCCTGGTGCTCCCGATCTTGGAAGCGGCGGCGGCGGCGGAACAGAGATGGGGTCGCGAAAAGAGTTCCTGTTCTGAGGGTTTCGGAGGGTCCTTTAAATATATGCCAAAGTAGGGCATCGCGGGAGCCTCGGGGGGCCCAGGCGCCCCC
>LR738714.1:123535240-123759503 GCA_902687465.1 Secale cereale
CCCCCCCCCGGCGCGGCCCACCGGGGGGGAGAGGGGGGGCGCCCACAGGGCGCCTGGAGCCCCTGTGCCCCTCCCAGGCTGCCCTTCTGACGCAGTGTTGTTTCCGGATCGCTGATTTTTTACATAATTTTTCTGGATTTTTCTGGGCAGTTCTCGAAACGTGAAAACCTGAAACACAAAAACAGCCGAAAACAGAAACTGGCACTGGGGTGCACTGGATTAGTAAGTTAGTCCAAATATGATCAAAAGTGTATGGAAGTGTATGAATATCATAGCAATATCACCCAAAAGTGGCATGGAGCAAGCAGAAATTATAGATACGTTTTGGACGTATCAACATCCCCAAGCTTAATTCCTGCTCGTCCTCGAGTAGGTAAATGATAACAAGAATAATTTCTATGGTGACATGCTATTAACCATATATGACTTTCTCATAGTCATATGGCAAAAGCTTACTGAGACAATGATTCTAAAGTAATTAAGTTGCCTCAAGAGAAAATCACAAATGACTGAAAGTTTTACAACATGAAACTGAAACATCAAAAAGATTTGCAATGAACATGATGTGCAAATATGATAAAGTGATATCTAGCTTGCCCCCTTTAGTGATGCAAAACATAAGTGCAGGGGCACCTTCAAGGTTTAAGTGATGACTAGATACAATCATTTCAGAATAAACGATATCACAATCATGCAAAAGACAATGCTACTTTGGGACAATGCACATTACACTCAGAATGACAATCATGCTCTCAGTAGTTGGTGCTTCAACATAAAGGTAAAAGAAAGGTTAAGTGCTAAAGCTTTTTATTTTGAAAACATGGAAGCAATTGTGTCAACGGTAGTAGTACTTCATATGTGTCATGTATAAAACATCCTATAAGTTGCAAGCTTCATGCATCGAATACTAATAGTGCTCGCTCCTTGTCCTCATTAGCTCGGATTCCCATGGGTTATCATTGCATTGCATATGTTTCAACCAAGTGTCACAAAGGGGTACCTCTATGCCACCTGTACAAAGGTCCAAGGAGATAGATCGCATTTGATTTCTCGTTTTTGATAGATCTCAACTTGAGGACATCCATACCGGGACAACATAGAAAATAGATGATGGACTCCTCTTTAATGCATAAGCATATTCTCATAAGAGATTGAGGATTAAGGTCCAAGCTAAAACTTCCACCATGATGCATGGCTTTGGTTGGCGGCCCAATGTTCTTCTCTAACAATATGCATAGTTATTCAACCCACGGTAAATCACCCTTACTTCAGACAAGACGAACATGCATAGCAACTCACATGATATTCAACAAAAGTGTGACAGTTGATGGCATCCCCAGAAACATGGTTACCGCTCAGCAAGCAACTTATAAGAAATAAGATACATAAGCAACATATTCTTTACCACAATAGTTTTTAGGCTACTTTCCCATGAGCTATGTATTGCATGGTTAGTTTGCTTAGTACAGGTGGAGGTTAGCAAAAGACTGGGAGCGACCAACTAAGAGAGCAATGACGGTCATAATAATGCAGAGCGACAAAGCAATATTGAAGCAGGCATGGTAGTTATATCGCTACTTAGAAACAAAAGATCATCAAGGCTTGACAGACTTTCTTTACAGTCTTGAATATGCGTGAGCATACGCCAAGTCAATCAAAATAAATTCTCGAAGGAAGATATTACTAAACCATACCATATCATAGGCAAACAAACCAAGTTGTTACTCCAATAACACATTGGGAACCTCCCAGCTATTTGAGATTAACCATAAGAAAACCTGAACTACTAAGCACCATCATGAAAGTAGCATCTTTATCATAGACACATTAAACCATGCAACGGAAGCAAACTCTCTTAATAAGGTGAGCATGGTAATTAAAGAGAGTTCAAGCAACCAACTAAATAAAAGATCTTGAAAAGATAAGCATGAATACTAAGAGTAGAGCACGATAGTAGCTATTAAAAGACAAAGAACACACACAGCATAGATAGACATGAAAATTCTATGTTATGTTCTAGGTAGAAGTGGAGCGTGTTTCTCTCCCACATAAAGGAATGCTGGGTTCCGACTCGTTATGAAAAACTAAAAAGAAAACTAAAAGCAAGACGCTCCAAGCATAGCACATAACACATGAAGTGATAAAAATATAGCGAAACGAAAGACGAACTGATAGTGTTGATGGAGAAGGGGATGCACGGGGACATCCCCAAGCTTAGACGCTTGAGTCTCCTTGAATATTTCTTGGGGGTGCACGGGGGCATCCCCATGCTTGAGCGCTTGACACTCCTGAATCTTTTTATCATCTTCCCTCGCACACTTGAAAACTCCCATCATACATAACTCATCATAATCTGATTAGCGAGGTTAGTACCCTTAATAAAATAATTATACCTTGCTGGAAATAAGGATATTCTTGAAGTTATACTGTTTCTCAAGATTGCCAAAAGGTTTTTGCAAGGAAAAAACAAGTTCTTAATTTGCAAAGTGAAGGTAAGGCAAAACAGGACAGAATCTGTGAAAAACAGAACAGCAGGCAGTAATTGATCTGTTCGGGATACTTCTGCAACTCAAATCAAAAAAATCAGAACTGACGCACGAAAGAAAATTATATAGAGAACGCTGTCGAAAAAATTCAGACCAAAAAGATGATCTGGTGATTTTATACGAATTTTTTAATCCAAGGACAGAATCTGTTTCCTGGACAGCACCTCACAACTTTTGAACTTTCTAGCAATCGGAGGCTATACTTGGCACAAATATGAAAAGCAAAGATACAATGATGATGCTACAGCAGTAAACAACATCAAGACACAACAAAAAGCAAAATTTTTATTCATGTGGGCTGCCTCCCAAAAGCGCTTTCTTTTATGCCTTTAAGCTAGGCATAATGCATAGAGATCAAGTTTTATCAAGAGTAAAAGAATAGCTAGCCCGTACAACGGACTCAAAAGGTAACTTGATCTTCTTTCGAGGGAAGTGTTCCATCCCTTTCTTGAGAGGAAACTGAAATTTTATATTACCCTCTTTCATGTCAATGACAGCACCAACGGTGCGCAAAAAGGGACGTCCCAAAATAATTGGACATGAAGGATCACATTCAATATCCATAATAGTAAAATCAACGGGCACATAATTATCATTGACAACGATAAGAACATCGTCGATCCTCCCCAAAGGTTTCTTTATGGAAGAATGAACGAGAACATTACCAAAAGAACAAGAATCAAAAGGTTTCAATTTAAGCATATCATATAGTCTTTTGGGCATAATGGAAGTACTAGCTACAATATCACATAAAGCAAAGCATGAGAAGTTATTTATCTTAATTTTAATCATAGAATCCCAACCATCTTCTAGCTTTCTAGGTATGGAGGCTTCTACTCTAAGTTTCTCCTCCCTAGCTTTGATGAGAGCATTAGTGACATGCTCTGTGAAGGCAAGATTAAGCGTGCTAGTGTTGGGATCTTTAGCCATTCCTTGTAGAAAGGTGACAACTTCTGAAATACTACAATTATAAAAATCAATTTTATCATTAGTGGGCAGAATTGTAGTGTCATCCTCTTTGTTTAATTCGCTCTCTATTATAAGAGTTTGAACATCTTCCCAAGTTTGGGGAAGCTTAGGACAAATTTTAAACTGAGGCTCATACTTTTTTCCTGGAAGACCATGCCATGGGCATAACTCTCCGTCAAAACTAGTATAATCACAAGGTTTATTTTTTTTGTAAATCCCGTCAGTGATAAGTGGGGCAATGGAAGTAGGGGTGTACTCCTCCCATTTAGTGTTTTTGGTAGAACCCATAGTAGCAAGCAAGCAAGATAACTATTTTTGTGATTTCTGATAAAAAGGTACTAAAGCAAAAATGAAAGGTAAACAAACAAGACTAAAAAGCAAAGGTAAAAGATAGCATGCAACTCCCCTATCCTGAAGAGTGGAGTCCCCGGCAACGGCGCCAGAAAATACTCCTTGATGGGCCTCGAACCCCTCGTTGGTTACCCCAAGTGGAAGGTGTAAGATGCAGTATTGTAGAAGTGTTTTCCCCTAGCAAAGATGCCAAGGACTGATTCCCCAGAGACTCCTAGGTTCAACAAGTAGGTGTCAATTGCTACGGCGCCAGATTAGTAGCAATCAACGTGGACATGCACACAGATACAAATAACTTTACTCCCAACGAGTACAGAGAGGTTGTCAATCTCTCCGGCCTTGTAGTTCACAAAGGGTTAAAAGCAATGATAGTAGTGATAGATAGTTTTTGCAATAGTAAACAATAACGGAAAATAAATAGTGGATGTGATCAATGATGGTAATATGGACCGGAGTCTCATGATGTTCACTAGTGATGTCTCTCTCCAAAAAGACGATAAAACAGCTATGTGAGGTAAACAAATTACAGCTGGGCAATTGACAGGACCATGAACGCAAACCAATGCTGACTACATTGCAAGAAAGGTTGAGGTTCAAAGCATGGGCGGTACGCCAAAGTAAGTAGACCGAAATCCATCAATATCTACTACTAATCATCCACCTTGAGATATCTATCCAGAACATCTCGCTGGTATTAAGTTGCGAGTCCCACCCATAGTGTAAACTCAATGCAACAGACAACTGCATTAAAAGAACTTTGCGTAAAGTAAACAGTCCTTGCACCCGCGGGCACAAGCACCATTGTTTTCCCCCTTGTGGCAACAGCACATCCCCTAGACTCATGTTTCTGTCACTCAAGCTAGTCATCGAGGGGCATGAACCCACAATCAAGCATAACGTTCCCTCTTGGAGTCACTACCTACTACTCGGCCAAAGCAATAAATAACAACGGAGAACATGCAAGAATTACTTATGAACTAAAATATAAAAGAGGTGAATCAAATATATTACTCAGGATCAATCTGAACATAATCTCATAATCCATCGGATCCCAGCAAACTCAACATAGCAACAGCATAAGGATTACATAGGTTCCTCGATCATGTAGGGCAGCTCACGAGGACTAATTAGTGAAGCACAAGAACGGGAGGAGAACATCACATAGCTACTGGTCATGGACTCATGGTCCAAGGGAGACTACTCACGAGTCATCTGAGAGGCGTCCATGGTGGTGGAGAAGCTCCCGGTGGTGATCCTCCCCTCCGGCAGGGTGCCGGGAAGAGTTCTCCTGGTGCTCCCGATCTTGGAAGCGGCGGCGGCGGCGGAACAGAGATGGGGTCGCGAAAAGAGTTCCTGTTCTGAGGGTTTCGGAGGGTCCTTTAAATATATGCCAAAGTAGGGCAGCGCGGGAGCCTCGGGGGGCCCAGGCGCCCCCCCCCCCCCGGCGCGGCCCACGGGGGGGAGAGGGGGGGCGCCCACAGGGCGCCTGGAGCCCCTGTGCCCCCCCCCGGGCTGCCCTTCTGACGCAGTGTTGTTTCCGGATCGCTGATTTTTTG
This sequence comes from Secale cereale, assembly GCA_902687465.1. Classification (NCBI taxonomy): domain Eukaryota; kingdom Viridiplantae; phylum Streptophyta; class Magnoliopsida; order Poales; family Poaceae; genus Secale; species Secale cereale. Next base: position 123,540,663 of record LR738714.1, read on the forward strand.
TATAATTTTTCTGGATTTTTCTGGGCAGTTCTCGAAACGTGAAAACCTGAAACACAAAAACAGCCGAAAACAGAAACTGGCACTGGGGTGCACTGGATTAGTAAGTTAGTCCAAATATGATCAAAAGTGTATGGAAGTGTATGAATATCATAGTAATATCACCCAAAAGTGGCATGGAGCAAGCAGAAATTATAGATACGTTTTGGACGTATCAAATAGGAGGCTGACAGAAAAAACATGGGCATCGAGGCAATAAGCTAAAGAGCGAGACTTCTAGCAATAGGCAAAGATAGTAATGATATCCGGGTCAGGTCATCTTGCCTGTCGAGTCGTCGATGGGATCGTAAGAGAGCTCCTCGTTCTCAACCTCGGTAGTAACCTCGTTCTCGTACTCGTTCTCGGCTTCCGGCTCTACTCAATACAAAACACACGAGGCACGAAATCAAACAAGATGCAATGCGCAAACTACAGGATGCATGGCTGATGCACTAAGGAAGCACTGCTTATGCACTAAGGATGCACAGAAAGACAACATAGGAAACACAGAGATACAGCACAAGGAACATGACAATATGTGTCGGTGTACTAAATTAGGGGTACCCTTAGTATCCCAAACTTGTGCACGGGCAGTCGCAGCGTCCCGCGGCAAGGCTTGCCGGGTGATCACCAAGGCCCTCCGTGGTTCCTTTGGAGCCATTCAAGAACAAAGTATCCAAGCCAAGGAGACAAGGCCCCGGCAAGAGGAGCTTGCCGGGAAGGCCACTCAAGGCACAAGACCACTCAAGACGCAAGACCCTGGCAAGAGGAGCTTGCCGGGAAGGCCAGCCAAGGCATCTCAAGAAACTTGTCGCGACGCGCCACGCTTCCCGGCAAGACCCGGTGAGCGATAAGCTCCCGGAAGCGACAAGATAGCGACCGCGGCAAGGCGCTTGCCGCAGCAAGCTTCCACTCTGTGCCCATGCTCCAGTGCATCCACCCACGTGTCGCTCTGGGATCCTTCCAGGCGTACATGGCGGGAGGCTGTGCAGCCACGGGTACGCGGTGGCAAGCGGCGCTGACAAGGTTGCCATCGTGGCGAACGGTGGCGCCCCTGACAGCCCCTTTTTGCACTGTTTGGGCGACGGCGATGGGCATTTAATGCCCTTGTCCCCTACCGTCAGGGTTAGGTATGGAACACTGTATAGACACTGTACCAACTACCACCCTTTTTCCATTTTTACCCTCATCCGCGTTGCCACCTGTCGGTGACCCCTTGAGCCTATAAAAGGAGGCCCATGCGCAACGTAGTGGGGGTTAGACATTCGAAGACTCTCACGCTCGGTCTTGTTAGCCGCTGAGGAGTACTGTAGCTTCCAGCGCTCCCGAGCCAAGAACTCAATACAAACCAAAGCAGGAGTAGGGTTTTACGCATCCGTGCGGCCCGAACCTGGGTAAACTGCTCGTGTGCCTCGCCTCGATCTGCTCTTTGTGCAATCTCCGCCCCCTGCCGTACCGAAAAGGGGCTCCGTCCCCATAGGTGTTCGTGGGTGGATCAGTTTCCCCGACATCTTTGGCGTGCCAGGTAGGGGATGCGTCGAGGTTGTGTGAACCTGATCCGGCGTTCACATGAGCCAGATCTTCATCATCTTCATCAACATGCCGCCGAAGAAGAAGGCTTCAGAGGCAGCTGCTCCGTCCGCGTCGATTCCGCCACCGCCGGATCCAGCGGCTGGTGGGGTAGACGCCGACGGAAGAACGGGCGACGAGGGAGCCCACGGTGCCGCCAAGTCCAAGGACAAGGCTGCGCTGCCTATCGGCGGCGTAGTCGACTCCCACAACGACCGGGCGCACTCCAAGACCTCGGCGTCCGTGCATGCACCGCGCCCATCTCAGGAGACGCGGGACCGGCAGCGTCATGGTACCCACGGTACCATACGCTTGCTGGGCCAAGGTCAAGCTGGTGGGTCTCGGGACGCTCAAGACCAGCATGCACGGCAACATGCCGGCACGAGCAAGGCACGGTCGCCTGGACGGGATACTGCTCCTTCTAACATAGTTAGAAGTCCGAGCATATCCCGCTCCTCGCACCGTTCGCCACCGCTACCCGCCACTCCAGCAGAAGCTCTGGCACGAGCTCAACTACTCCTAGACTTCCCTCCAGCGGCGGACAAGGCCGACGACTGGAGGGCCACCATTCAGAGCCTCATCACCTTCGCCAACGGCGACACTCCGCGGCAGCCAAGCACATCGCAGCCGCGGCAAGTCAGCCAGGCGCGGGCCGATGGCGACAAGACCGGTGGGGGTGCAACCACCATGCACTCTCCGCCCCGAAGGCCAGGATCGCCGACTCGTCGGGTCAACCTCGACAGCGACTCCACCGCATCGTCGGATCCACGAGCTCGTCGCGATCAGCGCCAAGTTCTTCAAGATCAACAGCAAGAAGACGCTCGTACTCGCATCGAGCGCCAAAGAGAAGCGCGGCGTCAATCAGACCAGCATGCTGGGCCCGCTGTCGATATGCATGCGCCAGAGGGACCAGGCGACTTGCCGTACGCGGTAGGTTGTCCTGCGTTTACTCGTGAGCTGCGGCAAGTCCAGTGGCCCAGCATGAAGAATTTCAAGCCAGACGTACCAGAGAAGTACAACGGCAAGACGCACCCGTCGGAGTTCCTCAGCATCTACACCATCACGGTGCAAGCTGCCGGGGGGCGGGATGACAAGATCCTTGCCAACTACTTCCCTCTGGTACTCAAACCCAACGTCAGGTCCTGGCTCATGCACTTGCCGGACAACTCCATATCCTCCTGGGCAGACATGTGCCATCAGTTTGTCGGTGCCTTTACAGGCGGCCACAAACCCCATGGCCAAGAGAGTGACCTACATCTGCTCGCCCAGAAGGAAGGAGAACCCCTGCGCAAGTATATCCAGAGATTCAGCCGTGTACAGCATAACATCCCAGACGTCCACCCTGTCGCGGTTATCAGCGCATTCCATCAGAACGTGCGTAACCGCAGGATGAGGGAGGAGATGTCGATGTGCAAGATCAGGGACGTCAGCGAGCTGTATGCCCTGGCCGACAAGTGTGCACGTGCTGAAGAGGGGAGGAAACTCCCCGGAGAGGATACAGGAGCAGGGGGATCTGACAGCAAAGATGCTACCCCGGCAAAGAAAAATCGGCAGCGCAACAACAGGAAGAAGAAGAACAAAGATGTGCTAGTCGTTGAGAAGTCCGGCAACGAAAGTGGCGCCGAGAAAGCCAAAGTTGGTAGCTCCGGCAAGGGGACTGCCGCATGCACCAACTGCCAGGCTGTGGCGGCCGCCGACAAGCAGGATGGCACCGACAAGCAGTATTGCAAGATCCACCGCACTAAGGGCCATGACCTCCAGAACTGCAAGAGGGTCGAGCAGCTTGTTGAGTAGCAGAAGGCTGAATACGAGCGGCGCGACAAGGAGAAGGCCCAAAGAGGTGATGGAGGATCCGGCAAGAAGCGACCGTTCAACGGCCGGGGAGGACGCCGCGGCAAGGCCAAGCAGCGGCAAGGAGACAGACCTCCCCGCGGCCGCGACAAGGATGAAGATGACGAAGACGACGAAGACATGGATGACGTTGAGACCAGTGAGCAGGAGTTCTAGAAAGCCACGGAAGTCTTGTGCGTTGACGGCGGTGCTTCTCTGCATACCTCACACCGCCAACTCAAGCAGTGGGTGCGTGAGGTCAATGCGGCAGAACCACCCGTCGAATCGCGCAAGCTTCTGAAATGGTCCAGCACGCCTATCATCTTTGATATTGAGGACCACCCTGATCGCACAACTGCAGTCAGGTGCTTGCCGATGTTGGTCTCACCAACTATCCGCAACCTCAAGGCCACTAAGATGTTAGTTGACGGCGGGGCCGGCTTGAACCTGATCTCCTCCACTGTAATCCAAAAACTCCAGATCCCTGACAGCGAGCTCGAAGAGACCGGCACATTCCAAGGAATCAACCCGGGAAGGAGCAAGCCGAAGGGGAAGATAACGCAGCCAAGTGACGTTTGGCGGCGAGCTGAACTTCAGGACCGAGAGGGTCATGTTCGACGTTGCCGATTTTCCATTGCCTTACAATGGGATACTCGGCCGTCCAGCACTTGCCAAGTTCATGGCAACCTCTCACTATGCATACAACATGCTGAAGATGCCAGGCCCGATAAGCGTCATCTCTGTCCCTGGCGACAAGAAGGATGCCCTTATCTGCGCCGACAAGATTTACCGAGAAGCAGCAGCCGCAACAGATAGCAAGACACTTGCCGCTGAAGCTCTCGGAGGGAAGAAGAAGACCAAGTCCGGCAAGAGCTCCGATGCCCACTCCGGCAAGCGCACCTCTTCGGAGTGCTGCGCTACCGTTGAGGACGCACCATCGAGCTCCACCGGCAAGTGTAAGAAGACAATGACAGCTCCGCCAGAGACCAAGAAGGTGGCCGCCAAGGAGGACGGCACTGGTGGTACCTTCACCATCAGTGCCACGCTTGACCCTAAATAGGAAAGCGCGCTCGTTGCTTTCCTGCGGGCGAACGTCGACGTGTTTGCATGGCAACTGTCTGACATCCCCGGTGTTCCCAGGAAAGTAATTGAGCACAAGCTTGCCGTATGTCCTCACGCGCGGCCCGTCAAGCAGAAAGTCAGGAAACAAGTGGTGGAGCGCCAAGAGTTCATAGCAGAAGAGATAAAGAAGTTGGAAGCAGCAGGCCTTGTCAGAGGAGTGCTCCATCCTACGTGGTTGGCCAATCCTGTAGTCGTGCGCAAGGCAAACGGGAAATGGAGGCTTTGTATTGACTTCACTGATGTGAATAAAGCTTGTCCCAAAGACCCATTTCCCTTGCCGCGCATTGACCAGATTGTTGACTCCACGGTCGGATGTGACCTGCTTTCATTTCTTGACGCATACTCAGGATACCATCAGATTTTCATGGCTGAAGAGGATGAGGAGAAGACCGCATTCATCACTCCATGTGGCACGTACTGTTTCATACGGATGCCTTTCGGTTTGAAGAATGCTGGTTCAACATTTGCAAGGGTAGTCCATACCGCTTTTGAGCCACAAATACACAGAAATGTAGAAGCCTACATGGATGACATAGTGGTCAAGATCAAGGACAGGGCTACTCTGATTCAAGATTTAGAAGAAACCTTTGCAAATCTGCGCGAGATCCAGCTCAAGCTCAACCCCGAGAAGTGCGTGTTTGGAGTCCCTTCCAGCAAGCTTCTCGGGTTCTTCGTGTCTCAAAGGGGAATTGAAGCCAATCCCGACAAGATCAAGGCCATTGAGCAAATTGAAGCACCAAAGCGTGTCAAGGATGTGCGAAGACTTGCCGGTTGCGTGGCCGCTCTCAGCAGGTTTATCTCTAAGTCAGCTGAGCGTGCCCTGCGGTTTTTCAAAATTTTGAAAAAGGCAGGTCCAATGAAATGGACTCCGGAAGCGAAGGCTGCGCTGCAAGACTTGAAGAGGTACCTGTCCTCCACTCCGATACTTGTCGCACCTAAGCCACAAGAGAAGTTGCTGCTGTATCTAGCGGCAACCAATCAAGTGGTTAGTGCTACGTTAGTAGCGGAGAGGGAGGCAGACGATGAGTCAGCAACCGCAGCAAGCGCATCCAGCGACAAGCAGGGGGCTCCCCCGACAAGCTCTGGTCCCGACAAAGATGGATCTGCGCAGGCGCAAGAGGAGATACGGAAGAAAATGGTGCAGCGCCCAGTTTACTTTGTCAGCTCCCTTCTACAGGGGGCTAGGTCAAGATACTCTGGTGTACAGAAGTTGCTTTTCGGCCTTCTCATGGCCTCGAGAAAGCTGCGTCATTACTTCCAAGCACATGAGATCACAGTTGTCACTCGCTTTCCGCTGAAGAGGATACTGCAGAATCCAGAAGCGACAGGCATGATTGTTGAGTGGGCACTGGAACTGTCAAGCTTTGGCCTTAAGTTTGAAAGCACTTCAACTATCCAAAGCAGAGCATTGGCAGAGTTCATAGCAGAGTGGACGCCAACACCAGATGAAGAAATTCCAGAGACGAGCATCCCCGTCAAGGAAGCAGGCAAAGAATGGTTGATGTACTTCGACGGTGCCTTCTCGCTGCAAGGCGCCGGTGCTGGCGTGCTGCTTGTCGCACCCACCGGAGAGCACCTGAAGTACGTAGTACAGATGCACTTTCCCAAGGAGCAAGCAACGAACAATACTGCAGAGTATGAAGGTTTTCTTGTCGGTCTCAGGATCGCGGCAGACCTTGGGATCAAGAAGCTCATTGTCAGGGGTGACTCGCAGCTTGTCGTCCGCCAAGTGAACAAGAATTATCAGAGTCCATTGATGGAAGCATACGTTGATGAAGTGAGAAAGCTTGAAGAACACTTTGACGGCCTACAGATGGAGCATGTACCAAGAGCTCAGAACGACATCGCCGATAGCCTGTCAAAGTGTGCCGCACTTAAGTTACCTGTGGAACCAGGGATCTTTGTGCTCAAGCTGACTCAACCGTCCGTAACAACATCAACTGGACAGAGCAAGAAGAGGAAGTTGATCTCTGGTGACTACTTTCCGGCACAACTTCCCGAAGCCGCCGTCAAGAACGTCCCTAAGATCAACACCAAGAGTGCTGAGGAGCAATCTGCTCCGGCGAGCCCTAGGGTTTGTTCCGTTGTAGCAGAGGCTCCCGACAAGTTTTGCTCCGGCAAGCTTGCCGGGGAGCATCAAGCTCCGGCTGAGCCGCAGGGCCTCGCCGTAGAAGCGGATGTTCCCGCAGCAGCAGATGTGCCTTTAGTCCTTGCTGTCAAGCCACAGGCTCCAGCATGGGCACAACAGATTGTCCGTTTCCTTCAGACAGGAGAACTTCCCGAAGAGCAAGAATAAGCTGAAAGAGTAGCCCGGCAGTCAAGTATGTACCAGTTTGTCGACAACACACTGTACAGAAGAAGACTCAACGGTGTGAAATTGAAGTGTATTCCCCGGGAAGATGGACAAAAGCTGTTGGCAGAGATACATGGAGGCATATGTGGTCACCACATCGGCGCAAGAGCACTTGCCGGTAAAGCATTCCGACAAGGTTTCTTTTGGCCAGAAGCCCTCCAGGATGCAACTGCACAAGTAACCAAGTGTGAAGCGTGCCAGTTCCATTCCAAATAGATACACCAGCCAGCTCAAGCTCTCCAGACGATCCCTTTATCCTGGCCATTTTCGGTCTGGGGGCTCGATATCCTCGGCCCCTTTCCCCGCGCAGCCGGGGGCTTTGAGTACTTGTACGTTGCAATCGACAAGTTCACAAAGTGGCCAGAAGTGGAACCAGTGAGAAAGGTGACCGCACAGTCAGCAGTCAAGTTCTTCAGGTCGATTGTTTGCCGCTTCGGGATCCCTAACAGGATCATCACCGACAACGGCACACAATTCACGAGTCGCACCTTCATGCAGTACGTCCAAGATCTTGGCGCCAAGGTCTGCTTCGCTTCTGTTGCTCACCCGAGAAGCAACGGTCAAGCGGAGAGGGCAAATGCTGAAGTGTTACGTGGCCTCAAGACCAGAACTTTCGACAGGCTGCACAAGTGCGGAAGAAACTGGATCGAGGAGCTGTCGGTGGTTCCTTGGTCCATCAGGACGACGCCAAATCGAGCCACTGGACAGACACCTTTTGCTCTAGTCTATGGAGCAAAGGCAGTTCTCCCCACGGAACTCGTATACGGGTCGCCTCGAGTGCTCTCTTATGATGAGCTTGAGCAAGAGCAGCTGCGACAAGATGACGCGCTGCTCCTTGAGGAAGACCGTCTTCAGGCTGCTGTACAAGCTGCTCGATACCAGCAAGCTTTGCGCCGCTACCATAGCCGCAAAGTTAACGCCAGAAGTCTCGAGGAAGGCGACCTTGTTCTTCGGCGCGTTCAGTCCGCCAAGAATTCCAACAAGTTGACGCCAAAGTGGGAAGGCCCTTATCGGGTGAAACGAGTCACTAGGCCTGGCACTGTCCGCCTTGAGACCGAAGATGGATTTCCGGTGAGCAACTCCTGGAACATTGAGCATCTTCGTAAGTTTTACCCATAAGGCGCGGTTGCCGCGACCCGCTCCGGCAACCACCTTTTGTACAAGTCTTGCCGCTGTTGCATGTAATCCTTTGTACAAAGCCGGGCGCAGACCCCGTGCATCAGTAAAGCTCATGTGCCTCGCACATCTTGTCAATTTCATGCTTTTTATTTTATGCATGTATTATCTGACACTTTGTGCAGCGCGTACCCCCGGTAAGCAGTAACGAGCCATAAGGCTCCATATCTGTATTTTCTCTTCTTTCTTTTTTCTAAGCAAAGGAAGGTTCCCTCGCGCACAAGTTTGCCGGGGGGGAGGAGAAGATAGCGGTATGGACCAGGCGTCGTTCAAGAGAGTCTCGCCTTGCGAGGGAACAAACAACACAAAAGCTAAGTTGCCAAAGTTTGAGCAATCAGATTTTTAAATTTTAAGTTATCTTCCTTGAACGATCGTGCTTTGTATGGAAAACCTGTGCGCGGAGGAACCTACTCGTAGCTAGTTGCGCCCTTACTTTGTTTCGAGTCCGCTCAATGACTTAAGTGTGTTGCGACTAGTGTCGCGCCCTTACTTTGTTTTCGAGCACGCTCAACAACTTAAGTGTGCTGCAACTAGCTGCGACAAGGTTTCTTGTCGGTTGCGGCACCGCCAGCAGGCTGCTGAAGTTTTGCACTCAGCGCTAGCGGCTAAGGTGCCTGCGCCGGCAAGTTCCCTAAAAGCGTAGGGCAAAAACATACAAAGCAAGAGATCAAGTAAAGGAAATAACGTCGAAAACACTACCCAAAATAGAGTTATATTACAAGATAGCTTGTCGCAACTCTAACAGATTGTTCTCCTAACATGATAAGCAGCAACAAGGAAAGAAGAAAATGGGCATGCCTAGTCCGCGCGGTCGCCCTCAACCCTCTTGATACCGCTCACCTTGTCCAGAATGGGTGCGACAAGAGCCTTGAGCGCCTCCAGATCAACGTCCGACGGCAAGCTCCTGAGGACGTTGGTGAGGTTGAGGCCAGGGTTGCGGAAGGCCACCTTCATCAACACCTTTTGAAGGGCTCCCGCGCAGAGCTTGCGCGACTCGTCCGCCAGCTGCTTCGGGATCCTCTCCCGGAGTTGCTGGAGGGCCGTCGCCACGCCTCTGAAGAATAGGGTGAGCTTGGCGCTCGGGTGGAGGTTCTAGTCGGAGGAATACTCGAGATACTCCGCCCCCAGCTGCGCCAGCTCCCTGTCGATATCCGTGGCGGCGTTCACTAGACCCTCCGTCTAGTGCTCGACGGTCGCCCTGAAGTTGTTCTAGGTAACGGCAGCACTCTCCAGCAACGCCTTCTCGGCCCTGACCTCCTCCTTCAGGGCCGCCTCCCGCTCCTTGGCGCCGTCCAGCGTCTTGGTCAAAGTGGTTAGCTACAACTCAAGATCCGCATTGGAGTTCTTGGCAGCGGAAAGCTCCTTGCCCTTCTCGGCGAGACGCACCTGCAGCTCTGAATGGTTGTGGGCGTCCTTCTCCCGCTCGAGCTTGAGCGCGGCGATTTCTTCGCCTCTCGCCTTGAGGTCGGCCTCCAGCTGCGCCACCTTCGCCTCCAGTACCTTCTTGGCAGCCTCGGCAGTTGCGGCAGCGTCCTTTGCTTCCTGGAGGGCCCCACCAAGCGATTGCTCGCGCGCGGCAAGCTCTTCCTCGTGGCTGTCGAGGTTGACCTTCCGCTGCGCCAGCTCGCCTTCTCGTGTGGATAGCTTCTCGGCGGCAAGCCGTTGCTGTTCTTCAACCTCTGCCTTCTCGAGGAAGAAGGCCGTCTGCTCTTCGGCGAGTTGCTCCCGCTCCTCTGCCAAGGACCGGAGAGCCGCCTGGTTGAGGGCCCGGAGCTCCTCCCCGTGCTTCTCAATGTCAGCTCCCGCCTTGGTGGTTAGTGCTTCGCGAGACTCCAGCTTGGCCTGCCGGGCGCGGTAGAGCGACAGCAGCTTACGCAGCAGCCGCTCCTCCTCGGGCTCGCCGCTGCTGCTGCTTGGCGCGTCAACGAGCGTCAGCCCGGCGTAAGCAAGTACCTCTCCGTCGAAGGTTTCTCCCTCGACCGGCGCCCTGGAGCTCGACGCCCAGGGGAGCTTGATGAAGACCCCGTCGCCGGCCTTCAAGTAGGCACCTGGCTCGGGCTCCTCGGAGCCCGAGGCTGCGGCAGCGGCGGGGGGATCGGCGGTCGGCGTAGCGCCTAGCTCTCCGGCGGCCTCAGGGCTGTCAGTGCGATCGCCGGACCCCTCGCCGACTGCTGCGGCAGCAGCCTTGGCGGCCTCGCTGCCGGCGGGATCGTTAGCACCGGCCGCTCCTTCGGTGGCAGCGGCGTCGCCGGTGTTGCCGCGCGTATCCTCCTCAACAGCAGCCTCCGTCTCCATAGGCTCCGCAGCAGATGGATCTGACGATAGGAAAGGGGAGGAAAACAGTCAAGCAAATATCCAAAAAAGAAGAATCAAAAGAAGAAAAGCCCAAGGGAAGTTTGAAGCAAGAAGATTACCTGCGCGAGCCGGCTCCTCGACGGTGTCCCTCGCCGGGGAACTCCCCCTTGACGGCGTAGTCGTGGTCTCCGCCGGCGGAGGGCCGCTGGTGCTGTCCCTCGCTGGAGAACTCGCCCTTGGTGGAGAACTCTCCCTTGCCGGGGAGACCCTTGCCGGGGAACTTTACCTTAGCGGCGTGGTTGAAGCAGGTGGCACGACAGGGGAGGTCTCCGGGCGCTCCTGGTGTGTCTGCTCTGCTCCTACACGAATCAACAAGCAAGTGTCAGCAAAGATAGAACCCTGACGTGCGCCTAACAGCGGAAAGTAAACCGCACACTTACGCTGGGGGCTGCGCTGGGGGCTGCTCTGAAGATCAGTTGCCGGGTCCGGCAAGTTTGTCTCAGGCACACCCCCTGCTGTCGCGGCGGGCTCGTCCTCGATGACAATCACCGGGACCTTGGCTCTCTTTGCCGCTCTTTGGGCCAGAGTTCTGAAAAGGATAAGGTTCAGGGTAAGGCAAATGAGATACAAGACAAAAGCAGAAAATCGAAGAAATACAAGAACAACAAAATCTTACTCTTCTTCCTCCTCGTCGGAGCTGAGCGCGGAGAAGTCGAAGTCTGGCTCACGCGTCCCGGCACGAGGAGGCGGAGGAGTAGGCTCCCTTGGCCGCTTGGCGGCCGCAGCGGCGATGGTCTGAGACGACCCCGCTCCAGCTGCCGCCGTGGCGTGGGGAGCGGCAGGAGCGGCGGTCCGGGAAGACCCCGCTCTAGTTGCCGCAGAGGCGCGAGGCGCTCCCGCAGCAACCTTGCTTGCCGTGGTGGAGCGAGTCGCGCGGCGCGGCGGCTGTTGGCCCGTCTGCCGCTCCGTTACGTCCCCGGCCTTGCGGAGACGCCTTCTTGGTGGAGCTGGAGGCTCCGCTGGTAGCGAGCTGCCTGAAGATGAGGAGGAAGAGGAGCCGATCCCCAGCGAGCCGCCCGTATCCTCGGCGGGCTCGCTCGACTCGTCACCCTGCTCGGCGGGCTCGCTCGGCCCGGCGTCCTGCCCGGCAGGCTCTCCCTCGCCGGCAGGCCCGCCCGCGCCGAGAAACTCCTCTCGCTCGGCAAGGCTTGCCGCCTCCGCTGCCTCCGCCTCCTCCATGGTGTATCCGAACTCGCCCGCGGCCGCGGCTGCCGCCGCCTCCTCCAGCCTGGTGGCAATGTACGCCATCTCCTTGTCGGTGGTGTCGCGGGTGAGGCCCTTCTTCTCGTCGGAGCGAATCGGCGTTTCTTCCAAGTTGTCGAAGAACGCCTGCACGGCTTCCTTAGTAGGCTCTTGCCAAGTTGGATCGATCCCGTGAGAGTCGCACAGCGGCATCATTGCGCGGATGCGGCTGAGCGCGGAGTTGTTGCACAACGGAACAACGCCCTGCGGCAACACGAATACCGCGGGATGATCGGGGTCATACTTGAACAGCTCCTGGAGCATCCCGTTAAGCTCCAGGACAGTGAAGTTGAAGTTGAGGCCCGGGCGCAGCCTCATGATATCTGCCGCGTTCTCGAACTCCCAGGCGGGCCTCTTCCTCTCGTGCAGGGGGCGATGCGGCGGCGTAGAAAGTCTGCGCCAACTGCGCCTACAGTGAGCTTGGCTCGCCTGAGGCGTAGGATCCGGGCAGTGGCAATTTTCAATCTACTATCTTCCGGGGCCAAGTCGCTCCAGTCGTTGCCGCGTACTACTGGGGCTTGGCGCCGGGCGGTAAATGGCTGCGGGTTCTCCTCTACAATCCAGCACCAGTCTGCTCTCTATTCATCCCATTTGCCGCGGAGCTCTCCCTCCAGATAAGCTTCCTTCTTGTGCGTCCTCGAGATCCAGGAGACACCGCCGGATAAAGGCTCTCCTCTCTCAACTCGGGACGTGAAGTAGTGGCAGAAGAGGGCAACATTGGGATGGACTCCGACAAAGTTTTCGTAGAGATATGCGAAAACTGCCATGGTCAGAACGGCGTTGGGGGTGAAGTCAAGGAGGTGGAACCCGTAGGTGTTCATGATGTCACAGAAGAATCCAAAGAAAGGCGGGCAGAGCCCGCAGTAGAAGAACAAGGCAAAGAACGCATATCCGTTCGGAGCCGTTTCGCAAGCAATGGCTGGGAGTACCTTGGTGCGCGGATGTGCCCGCGTCTCCCCCGACCAGAAGAGATAGAAGTTCTCCCTCAGCTTCCTCGCGGCAAGCTTGGGGGGAAGACAGCCCGCTTCTTTCGCAGCGCCACGAGCCACAGCACCTCGGCCGACTTCGCGGTCTTCCCCTTCTCGCCTTTCGGAGCCATGGCGGAAGTGGTGAGGGAGGTCGACGGCGCTGGTGGTGCTGGTGGCGACGGGGGGGCGGAGCGCTGCTCTCTTTCAAGCTTTGGGAGGAAGAGGAGCGGCGGAGGTTTTCGACGAGTAGCAACGGGCGGATGGACGAACTGCCCCTGTTTCCCCTGCTTATAAGGGGGGAGGGGGCGGACGTTCCACATTTCCGATTAAATAAACCACCCACGATCTCTCCCACGACACCGCGATCGACGCGTGCCGTTAGTATCCCGAACTTGTGCACGGGCAGTCGCAGCGTCCCGCGGCAAGGCTTGCCGGGTGATCGCCAAGGCCCTCCGTGGTTCCTTTGGAGCCATTCAAGAACAAAGTATCCAAGCCAAGGAGACAAGGCCCCGGCAAGAGGAGCTTGCCAGGAAGGCCACTCAAGGCACAAGACCACTCAAGATGCAAGACCCTAGCAAGAGGAGCTTGCCGGGAAGGCCAACCAAGGCATCTCAAGAAACTTGCCGCGACGCGCCACGCGTCCCGGCAAGGCCCGGTGAGCGACAAGCTCCCGGAAGCGACAAGATAGCGACCGCGGCAAGGGGCTTGTCGCGGCAAGCTTCCACTCTGTGCCCACGCTCCAGCGCATCCACCCACGTGTCGCTCTAGGTCCTTCCAGGCGTACGTGGCGGAGGCTGTGCAGCCACGGTTACGCGGTGGCAAGCGGCCCTGACAAGGTTGCCATCGTGGCGAACGGTGGCGCCCCCTGACGGCCCCTTTTTGCACTGTTTGGGCGACGGCGATGGGCATTTAATGCCCTTGTCCCCTACCGTCAGGGTTAGGTATGGAACACTGTACAGACACTGTACCAACTACCACCCTTTTTCCATTTTTACCCTCATCCGCGTTGCCACCTGTCGGTGACCCCTTGAGCCTATAAAAGGAGGCCCATGCGCAACGTAGGGGGGGTTAGACATTCGAAGACTCTCATGCTCGATCTCGTTAGCCGCTGATGAGTACTGTAGCTTCCAGCGCTCCCGAGCCAAGAACTCAATACAAACCAAAGCAGGAGTAGGGTTTTACGCATCCGTGCGGCCCGAACCTGGGTAAACTGCTCGTGTGCCTCGCCTCGATCTGCTCTTTGTGCAATCTCCGCCCCCTGCCGTACCGAAAAGGGGCTCCGTCCCCATAGGTGTTCGTGGGTGGATCAGTTTCCCCGACAATATGCATCAAGCAAGATACTTCAAAACATGTTAACAAGAGGATATTATGAATCTACATGCAAAACCACACAAGTTTCATATAGGACTTGCTCAAAACGGAGCAACGGGCTAAAAGATACACCCGAAACAAGAAACATTGCAAAGCTGAAATTAACAGCCACATAGCAACTTCGGAGCAAGAAATATATACTCTACAACACTCAAACATCATGACAAGAAGCATGGACATGAAGTAGACATATCCTACAGCAAACAATTCCATTGGAGCATCTCCATAGGAGGCATGGATCAATAGCAACAGGCTACAACATTTTGAACATGACAACAAAACTAGACAGCAGTAATTTATAGCAACTTGGGAGCAAGAGTTAAATATGCTACAGCCACCCAAAAGAGCATGTGAGGGCATGAATGTATAGCCAACAACATATACAACAAGGAATCATCAATAGTCACCCCAAAACTATCATGGATTTGCCTAGAACAACAAGCAAACATAGCATCTGGAAATTACAGATTCCAGACTTAGTGAAATTTCACGAAGTGTTAAAACAGCAGTATCATCATGGCATGTTTGTGAGCAAGTTTAAGTCACCTCAAAGCATAACATGGCAAGTGGTTTACACCACAGCAAAGTACACATGATGGGGAGTTCAAAACATATAAGCATGCAACAAGGGGACAACCACATCAATAGCAACGAGCTCCTCAACTAGGCATCTCGTAACAAGTTTAACAACCTAACAGCCACAAGCACTTTTGCAAAGGAGATAAACATGGCAAGATGAATTCTATCATGCAAGCTAAAGCAACCAACATGTAGAGCATCTCATGATGAACATGTGGACATATCATTTGCTTCATTTGGATAAACATGCATCAAGTTATCACATATCAAACATGGCATGAAAACAACTAATAACAGAAGTTTATAACAAGTAGCACTCTTCTCATGAAGATTAAGACATCTAGATGATCTCAAACATGCATGACACAATGGAACAAAACATAGTACATGTCACCACGATCATTTTGACATATCATACACACAAAACGGACATGCACAGTAAAAGTTATCCTCATCACAAAAATGCATCGGACACTGAAATCTAAACACTTAGCACAGAAAACAAAGTCAACCTCCGGGTCGGGTCTGGTCAACGGGTCGGTCAACGGGCTACCGGGCACGGATCGGGCGGATCGGCCCGTTAGGGTTCGGGCGCCCAGGCGCCTGGCGACCTGGATCCCGATCGAATCGGCTGGAGTCGAGGCCGGCGGCTCCCTCGGGGCTTCGAGCGGCGGCCTAGCTCGCTCGACGGCGGCGGCGCCCGGCCAGCCGGCGGGGACGCGGCGAGGGGGCGGTGAGGGGCCGGCGTCGAGGGGCGGTGAGGCGGCGGGGCGGCCTGAGGCCCGGCGGCGAGGGGCGGCGACGACCTGGCGGCGGCGAAGGAGTTCCGGCGGCGGAGGTCGCGGCGGCCGGCGGCGAGGGAGGATCCCGCGGCACGGCGACCTGCCGGAGGAGAAGAAGACGAGGGGCGCGGCGGCGGGCGAGATCTGGCCCGGAACGGCCGCTGCGGGCTGGCGCTGGGCCCAGCGGGCCGACGCGGCGGGGTGGAAGCACGGTCGGTGGAAACACGGCTCGGCGGCGGCGGAAGCACGACGCGGCGACGATGGAAGCACGGACGGCGGTCGGTGGAAACACTAGGGTTTTGGACGCAAAATTGGAGGGGGGGGACGTTTATATAGGCACAAGGAGCTAGGGAAGTCCAAATGAGGAGAGGTTTTCGGCCACGAGATCACAATCGAACGGCCTAGATGATGGGAAGGGTTTGAGCTGGGTTGGTGGGCTGTTGGAGGGGTTTCTTGGGCCTCAAAGAGGAGGTACTTTTAGCCCACGAGGATACCTGTTGAAGTACCAAACGAACTCCAAATGCGACGCAACTTGACAGGCGGGTTACGCGTATCAAAACAACATCGCACGACAAGTCTCACGCCAAACCGGAAACGTTACACGGCCAAACACAAAAGAAGGACTCGAGGAAGCCACGAGCATGTGTGAGAGCGTCGGAACTCGAAACGGACAACGGGAAGGAACGAGTGGGACCGGATGCAAACGACACACAAATG
The DNA here is from genome assembly GCA_902687465.1 of Secale cereale. NCBI lineage: Eukaryota > Viridiplantae > Streptophyta > Magnoliopsida > Poales > Poaceae > Secale > Secale cereale. Next base: position 123,556,763 of record LR738714.1, read on the forward strand.
CAATGCAATGCACATGACAAGATGACATGGATGGATGCACACACGCACACAACAAAACGACAAAAACCCGAAAAGATGAAGAAACCGGAATGGAACTGATGAAGCCAAAGTTATATATTGCCAAAAAGGGAAAGTATTACATCCGGGGCATTACACATCATGGTAAGGTTCTTCCGAGGTCGAGTCTTCACATCTGACAGGTATGTCGTCAATACTATACAACCATCGATATTTCTCATGGTGGTCAACAATTTATGGTTTCTCCTGCAAGAAAATGGTCGGGGTTGACCTCACCGCATAACCTACGGTTGGCAACGATTACCTGTACAGGGTTCCACCGTCCTATCATTCTAGGGTTTAAACAAGGTTCTGACATCATTGTCTCTCTGCTATGGGTAATTCACTCTAGATTTACCATTCCGAATATCTAGAGTGAATGACAAGAGTAAGTCAGTATGGTGATCAATCCATTCCGCACCCAGATCATTAACCTGTATAAGGTTTGGCGAATCTCGTATTTCTAACACTCGGGCATTCTCACAAGCATTGCAGAATCTCTCTTGTCGGATATCTGAGTTCGGATATATCCATTGATTCTACAAGCTGAACAAAACATCTATCGTTCTTCACAACTCTCGGGGTTTTGTCACCTCCCAAGGAACGACTGCTTATCAATTAACCAATTAATAGCTTCTTCCAAATTTCTTCTTACAGGGAGTACTTGATCCTTATTAATTCTGGGCCTGGGGTTTATGGGCCCACTTCAAGGCTTGCATAGTTTTAACTCATCCTTTGAGTCACTATTGTTCCATATTATACCTCCTTAAATTCCAATATTACATCATCCCTTCATACTCTTGGGGTAATCATCAAAAGTTAACCTTATATTGTCCAATCTCAGTTCTGTGGAATATCTTTTTTCCTTCGGTCCAATGTTCACACAGAAAAATATCACTATTAAAATAAAATGTACTGAATCATCCGTAAAACTTATTATTTTCATACCAAATCCTTCATTCAATCCATAACCAATTATCAAAATTACAAATGCAAAAGTACTTTATTACAAATGCTGCCATCCACATGATTTGGTAGGGTCAAGCATAAATTTTATCTTTATTCATTTGTCCTTCGAGGAAGCTTCATTCCCACTGGAATTGTTCGATGTGCTCCTTGAAATCCTTAATCTTCTGTTTCATCGTAGCGGCCATGAGCTTCATTTCCGTCATCTCTGCGTGCACCTCTCTCAGGTATTCCTGAGTATGTCGGAGTCTTGCTTCAAGTATTTCTCCGATTTGACGTATGGCTTCCATTGCAGCTTCACGAACGGGGTCGAAGAAGGTAGCTCGTGGTACATGAGAAATGAAAAGTACTACCCCATAGTGTTTGGGCAAACTCCTTTTGCACGATGAAGGTGTACCTCCACATACCAAAGTTCCACTCCATTTTCCATGAAGGGATAGCCTTTGTAGACTGCATCTCCTTCATGGTGAATATGTTGCATCATATCTCTACTCTTAGAAAAAACAGAGTTAGTGAAGATGGTGTGTCTGCCATCCTGCAATATAGGATGTCCGATCTATATCTAACGAATAGGAAGGAAACTACGACAATTTTGCAAAAAGCTACCCGCACTCCTACCCACATTTGCAGATAAGGCCTTCTCCCGTTCATCCTTATCTCCCACAAGATAAACTACTCATATAAATGCATCTTGATGTTTCGTGCAACGCACGGGCACCTTGCTAGTCCTAAAGGATTTTTGGGTAATCGTGATCACTTGTCAGGGTCATGATCGTTTGTGGACCCTTGAGGAAAGACTCATACAGAGTTGTCATCTGCGGTTGTAGGAAAAAGGGGTACTCAGAAAATCCATGTTTCATCCTTGGGTGAAATATTTTTGTCTCCAAAAAGGTTTTCTGGTCAGCTTATCCATGGGAGGTTTTGAGTCTGGTTGAGATAGAGAGAGAAAATACCCACCCATAATCAACAAACAAATCCTAGTTCAAGGTTTCTATCGTTTGTAATGGGTTGGTTTATTATGGTTCGTTGTGGCGTCTTCGTTTCTTCATGTCTTCAATGCTCGGGAGTTTTCCATTCATGATGTTTCTCCCATACGAAGTCATTCTGTTATTCTTCTGTAACTTATGTCTCTCATGGTGAAATAAACATAAACCTACAAATATCGCATTTATTCAACCATTCGATAAACACAAAAAGATCAATCATTCAAGCATTCATTTATTCATTCAATACTATAGTATCGCCACCCACATAAATTGGTATGGTCAGATACTTAATCGTAAAACGGTCATCTGTATTTTCTCTTATGGTGGGGCTACTACTAAGCTAACTTGTCGGGGACCTGATCCTTGTCTCCCCTAGGTTTCTTTTGTTTGGACTTGATCTCCTCGAGTTCTTCTGCTGGATTATCCCTGTCAACGTGAAGTTTCTTGTGACGTCCCTGTATATCCTGGAGTTGTTTGTTGAGCTTCACGATCTCAACATCTTTGGCATGAGCTATTGTCCTACTGCCCTCCAGTTCTTGACGCATCTTCGGGATCTTGAGATTTTCCTCTTCCAGCGTGATTACCTTCATCATCTGAGTCTCAACCTTTTCTCGTAGGGCTTCATTGCCAACTAGAGCTTCCAAAAGATCCATCTGAAGATTCTTGACGTATTGCTCCAGATCTTGGTTATACACCAACAGTGGGGAGAACTTCATCTTCTGCGCATCCGTTAGGGCAATGGTGGCTCCATCAATCTTCTGCCATCCAATCTTTTCGAAGAAATGCTTATTTAACTCAGCACGATGACGATAGCACAAGCGCCCAATAGCATCATGAACAACGGTGTTTATGCCCAGATCAAGGTATGTACTTAACGTTCCATATGCAATGTCTCCAATCTTGGGGTCTTCTTTTCGTCCAAAAACTTGACTCTTGACTCTCCATGATCCAGACTTCGTTTTATACACCTTGATCCAGGTATCGACAGCTTTAGCAGTCCTACTAGCTCCACATGGAAGGGGCCTCCAAGAACCTTCTCATAGTGTTCCTCTTGTTCAAAATGTAGCTCTCCATCTATAATTTTAAATAAGAAAAGTTTAGTAAAAGAATTCACATGTTACAAGAGTGAAATAAAACGTGTTCCTATCAGGGTCTTCCTATTACTAAGTCATTTCTAGGGTCACATCCTACAATCAACATGTGCTCTGATACCATATTTGTAGCGACCCGACCACAAATGGCCAAGCCTCTGTGTATCAGTGCCATCCCTCGATCAGTCTGCTGGCACACACACAGTACGCCAATGTATATATTAAAGTGCAATCACATGTATAAATAACCTAAAACTAATATATACCTCATAAGTCTCAGCGGAAACAAGTAACCGGGTGTGGAGTCCCATCAACGCCATCGGCACGTTGAGTGTAGACCGTAACCCAACAACAAAAATCACTCATTGTAGAAATAAATCCTACAACATGATACGTTGCAGCCGTGTAGGTAAATACATTGAATGTACCGGCAAGATCACAAATAAGAGAAACATATGATTAACTATTCTATATGCAATATGGCTTTGTGGCTTTGTGTCTATAATTTGTTTGCGTAAAAGCCGGTTTTATTTTTCCTACAACAAGGAATAGTCTGGGAGTCTCTACTACAAAGAAGATATCTACATGACATGGTTCCGCCAACCAATGTCTCATAGCCCATAATAATAATAAGTGGCCCTCAAATAATTATTAGTCTGGTGTTGAGAGTTCCGAGATAGATCCAAGTCTAGATGCTCAAACTGTTCATAACCGGGGACATGGCTAATCGATTAGGTTTTATCCCTCTTTTGATCCTAGGTGGAGCTTTCCGCATGATATCACGGCACTTCTCTGGAATCACTGAGTACTGGACGCACCAATGTACCCTTCTTAACCATTCTCCACCCATAGGTATATTGAAATCTTGTCTTGAGTCTTCAAGTCTTGAGGTCCTGACGATGCAGTTCTTGCTGATGCCATCATGAAGTTGTCGTCACTAGTGTGGAGTCCTCCATTATCACACCACTCCTTAACACTCATACCAACCCCGTCTACTATGGCGTAGCAAAAAAAATGGCCCGGGCATGGTATAGGGTGATGGGTTTCTACCTCATGCATAATACTCAACTACAAGGATTCAATATCACTACGGAATGGATTGTAGAATGGTGACACTAAATGCAATAAAAACATAGGTATGAAAAGCATGGTCAAAGTGAACTTGCCTGGTATAACTTGATGAAGATTATAACACTCTCAGAAGTAACTTGATACTATCTGTCACTCCGATGTAAATCTATAATTCACACACATGACATTCACATAAGCATACAACAAGCAAATCCTAGCACCCAAATTATCATTCACGAAGAAAGGTAACAAAGAAAAAAAATCAATGTGGAACACCAAATAAATTCCAAGGAAAAACTACCCAAGAAACTATAAAGAACCTACTAAGCAAACTTTTTGACTCAACTATAAAATTGTTTTATCGTAAGTAATTTAACAACAAATAAAATACTAAACTAATAAGTTAACACACACAAAAAGTAAAATAACTAATTTACAAAAAGTATTTTTCATAAACTTTTCGTAGCAAAAGAAACAATAAAAAAAATTGTAAAACGCTAACTATGACCTATACAAGTTTTTAAACAAAACTAAAAAACTGTAAATAAGAATAAAATTGTCTACTGCTAAATAACAGAAACAAAACTAAATTTGTCAAAAGTGACAAAAAGAAATAATTCAAAAATAATTAAAACTATAAAGAAAAGGCTAAAACAAAACTAAAACTAAAATAGTACTGTTTTGCTAAAACCCTAATTTGAAATAAACTAAGAAATAAATTACCATATGCTACTGGATAAAGAAATTAGGAGCAAAAAGAATCAATCAAAAATGCTTTATAAAACTCAAGATATGGCCAAATTAGTGATATGAACAAATTTTATCAAATTCAAATTTAAAGTACTCAAATTTGAAATCCAATTGTACCAATAGAAACTTCGAGAAAATTCAAATCTAATGCAAAATGAATCACTCAATTTGGGCTTAAAAGCTAAACGATATTGATTTTCTAAAAATAGAACTATTCTGTTTGTCAAACAGAAACGAAATTAAAATTAATAAATAGAAAAAACAAAACGGGCCAGTTCTACGTGGCCTACTGCTATTGGGCTAGGAGGTGTCCGTTCTGAAGCTAAACAACGCTTGGCTGATCTATAACTAAACCACTAACGCACTTACGAATAAAAGAAAACCAGTGAACCGGTTTAGATATAAACCGAACTAATCGTAAATAAACCGCACTAAAACCAATCTAATAAAATAAAAACTAACCATTCAGAGATCAAATCTAAGCCGTTGAAACAAGATCGGAGGGAGGAGAAGCTCACCGCGGCGACGATTAACTCCGGTGAGGTGCTCTGGCTTTCGTGGTCGACGGGGACGACACTCCGGTCGTCGGCGAGCTTGGTGGCGTGTACGGGACGATGCAGCGGATGATGGCGAGTCCAGTGGTGGTTGCGGCGCTAGTGGAGGTGGACGGAGGAGTACGGTGGTGAGGTCGACGCGGCGGTGGCGTTCTGGTGTCGACGGTGTCGGTGCTCCAGTGCTCGAGGGCATCAAGCGAGGTCACGGGAAGATGCGGGCGAGCGAGTGGAGGCCTGGGGTGGTCTCAGGAGGCGTCGAGGGAGGCGGAGTGGAGCAGGGCGACAGCAATGGCGCCGTGGTAGAGGCGAACTCCGATGAAGGATTGCGGAGAGGTGTGGGGTTCTCACAGGGGGCTTTGGGGAAGGGGAAGAGGGGATTCGTGATCCCAACGATATCGGGATTCCACCGACGGCGCGAGCACTGGTGCGGCATTGCGTGGGCGAGGGGAAGGAGAAAGGGGCGGGGCCCAGCGATCAGTGGCAGCAGGCGGAGTCGAGGGGGAGCAGGCGACCGGGCGCTAGCGGTTCGGGCGCTCGCGGGGAAGGTGGGCCGAGGGAAAGAGAAAAGAGGAGGTGGGCCTCGGTCCGTTCGCTTCGGCCAATTTTTTAACACAATAGGAAAAGAAACATAAGAAAAACAAAATACAAATATTATATAGGCATATTATATATCAAAAAATTCAGAAAAAGATTTAAGTTCAAACAAAATCCTCAAAAATTCACAAAAGTCAAACAGTGATGTTGTTGCAATAAAACCAATAGAAATCATTTTTAAAATACCAAAATGGTTTCAAATTTAATTTTCTCCATTTTTCTATTGTAGGGAATCATTTTACCCTATTTTCCATATATTTTATTTTGTTTGGAGAGAAATAATTTGAATAAACCAAATAACTCCCAATTGGATTTGAATTAGAATTTGAGACCAAATTTCACATCTTTCATGTTTTCCCATGTCCAAAATATTTCAATTGCCTCTGAATATTTGAAGTGTCATATTGCTTCTCTCCTTTTGAATATTTCAGAGGTTTTGAAATCTGAAAATGCAAATAACTTTAAATTGAAGGCGGGATTCAAAATAACTTCAAAGGGGATTTCAATTTGATTCTTTTAAACTTCTAGCTCATATTTCATATAATTTGAAGAAGTCATTTTATCTTCTCTCATGAAAATCATTGAGTTGCGTAAAGTTTTTGAATTTGAAATATTTCCAAATGGAATTCAATTCTTTTCAAAACCCTTTTCATTTATTTAAATGGAAGATGTCATATCATCTTCACTCTAGGGTTTTGTGATGAAATGAATTTGAATTCATGGAGATCATAAATGCAAGGTGAAAGTATGGGAAAGTAGTTTCATTCCCTCTCATTCAACTTTCAATCCGTGGATGACCTAAGGTTTATCAATCCGTGGGAGGCATAGGATGAAGATGGTCTCTCTCAAACGACCCTGCAACCAAATAACAAAGAGTCTCTTGTGTGCCCAACACACCCAATACAAGTGTAATATGGATAGTAGATATAGGTTTTTGTAATCTAAAAATATAAAAATAGCTAGGTAGAAAGTAGTACAAGTGAGTAAAATGGTATTGTAATGCTTGAAAACAAGGCCTAGGGTTCATACTTTCACTAGTGCAAGTTCTCTCAACAAGGATAACATAACTGGATCATATAAAAATCCCTCAACATGCAACGAAGAATCGCTCCAAAGTTCCTATCACAGAGAACATAAGATGAAATTGCTTGTAGGGTACGAAACCACCTCAAAGTTATTCTTTCTGATCAATCTATTGGGCTATTCCTATAAGTGTCACAAACAGCCCTAGACTTTGTACTAGAATAACACCACGTGGCACACATCAATCAACCCAAATGTCACCTAGATACTCCAATGTCACCACAAGTATTTGTGGGTCAATTATACGATATGCATCACACAATTTCAAATTCATAATATTCAATCCAACACAAAGAACTTTGATGACCCACAAGTATAGAGGATCTATTGTAGTCCTTTCAATAAGTAAGAGTGTCGAACCCAACGAGGAGCAGAAGGAAATGACAAGAGGTTTTCAGCAAGGTTTTCTCTGCAAGCACTAAAATTATCGGTAACAGATAGTTGTGTGATAGTATAATTCGTAACGAGTAACAAGTAACAAAAGTAAACAAGGTGCAGAAAGGTGGCCTAATCCATTTTGTAGTAAAGGACAAGCCTGGACGTACTCTTATATTTCGCAAAGCGCTCCCAAGGACACATGGGAATCGTTGTTAAATCTAGTTTTCATCATGATCATATGATTCGCGTTCGGTACTTTGATAATTTGATATGTGGGTGGACCGGTGCTTGGGTGATGTCCTTCCTTGGACAAGCCTCCCACTTATGATTAACCACTCTCGCAAGCATCCGCAACTACGAAAGAAGTATTAAGATAAATCTAACCATAGCATGAAACATAGGATCCAAATCAGCCCCTTACGAAGCAACACATAAACTAGGGTTTAAGCTTCTGTCACTCTAGCAACCCACCATAAGCAAGTGCCGTCGGGGCTTAATGATCCAAGTGGTGGGTTGCGAGAGTGACAGAAGCTTAGACCCGAGTAAGTGGGGTATGACGTATGGGAGTAAAGAGGACTTAATACTTCATGCTATGGTTGGGTTTCACGACCTTAATGATCTTTAGCAGTTGCAGATGCTTGCTAGGGGTCCAATCATAAGTGCATATGATCCAAGTAGAGAAATTATGTTAGATCATGCCTCCCCCTCATATAAAATTACAAGAATGATTACCGGCACTTGTTATCGATTACCTAGGGACAAATAACTTTCTTGTTGACAAAAGCTATCCACTTTAATTATCTTGCAAAGTACTTCTAGTTTTATTCTTGTAAAGTAGTTCTAGCATCACACCTACAAAATAGTTTCATACTTGTTTTCGATAAAGCAAACGTCAAGTTTGCGTAGAGTTGTATCAGTGGTCGATAGAACTTGAGGGAATATTTTTTCTACCTTTAGCTCCTCGTTGGGTTCGACACTCTTACTTATCGAAAAAGGCTACAAACGATCCCCTATACTTGTGGGTTATCTGATGCAAAATGAACGTATCAACTCCCCCAAGCTTAGACCTCGCTTGTCCTCAAGCGAAAAGCCGATATCAAAAAATATGTCCACATGTTTAGAGATAGAGTTGTCGATAAAAATAAAATACGGACATGAGTGCACCATGATCATCTTTAGAACAACAACACAACTTGCCATATAGGTTCTTATGTCAAAGTAACAATTCATTCACAAGGTGTGAAGTATGAATCAGGAACTTCATTGATAGCCAACAAACAATGATCTTAGTCATTGAAGCAATTGTAATTTATCATACATCGGAAAGAGTCAAATATAAGAGCTTTTCAGCAAGTGCACATACTCAACTATCATTTAGTCTTTCATAATTGCTAACACTCACACAATATTAATGAGTTCAAAGTTTCAACCGGGCACAAAGAAAGATAGGGACTTATAGTTTCGCCTCCCAATGATTTACCTCAAGGGTAATGTCAACAATAATGGTTCATGGCTCTCTACATCCGCATGGGTATATATATATATCTAGATCTAGCTCCAACATATTGTGCTTGCCAAAGGATAAAAGTAAAAAAGGAAAGGTGGTGATCACCATGACTCTTTTATGAGGATAGGAGATAAAAGTAAAAGATAGGCCCTTCGTAGAGGGAAGCAATGGTTGTCATGCGCTTTTATGGTTGGATGCACAAAGTCTTAATGAAGAAGAACGTCACTTTACATTGCCATTTATGATAATGGACCTTTATTATGCAGTCTGTCGGTTTTATTTCTTCCACATCACAAGCTCGTATAAAGCTTATTTTCTTAACACTACTAGATTAGACATATTTAGAGAGCAATTTTTATTTCTTGCGCCGATGACAACTTACTTGAAGGATCTTACTCAATCCATAGGTAGGTATGGTGGAATCTCATGGCAAAGTTGGGTTTAAGGGATGTTTGGAAGCACAAGTAGTATCTCTACTTGGTGTAAAGAATTTTGGCTAGCATGAGAGGGAAAGTCAAGCTCAACATGTTGGGGGATCTATAACAATATAACTTCTGTTAGGATGTAAGAATACATAACCCATTATGTTGTCTTCCTTGTCCAACTTCAACTTTTTAGCATGTCATATTTTAATGAGTGCTCACAATTATAAAAGATGTCCAAGATAGTATATTTATATGTGAAACCTATCTTTCTTTATTAATTCCTATTAATTGCAACAATGACCAAAACTATGTTTGTCAACACTCAACAACTTTTATTCATCATACTCTTTATATGTGAAGTCATTACTTCACATAAGATCAACATATGATCTTTATTTATTTATTTATTGTTATTCTCTTCTTTTATTTATTTAATTATTCCCTCAAGATCATAGCAACATAGCAAAGCCCTCAACTTAAAGCTACTCTTTATTATATAACTCGAGGACTCGATCACATAGATAGAGATCAAAGCTAAACTCAAAGCTAAATCATACTAAAAACTTTATTCTACTAGATTGAGATATAACCAAAAGGATCGAACTAAGAAAAGTGGTATAGATAAAGGTGTGATGGTGATACGATATCGGGGCACCTCCCCCAAGCTTGGCAGTTGCCAAGGGGAGTGCCCATACCCATGTGTTTATGATTCTTTCTTCGGAGGTGGTGATGAAGGGGTTGTTGATGTAGCAGGCTTATCTTTTTCCCTCATCTTACGCTTAAGGATGGAATTTTCCTTCTTTGGCTCATCGATATCTTGTTCTAGTGTTAATACCCTCCTGCATAATTCTTTTCTTGTTCTCCTGTAAAAAGACTAAAAGTGATTAACTCGATCTTTGGTTTCTTTGATTTATTCAGGAGACTTGAATTTTTGAATTCCATGTGCCTGTCCCCAGGTTGGGGTAGTGGAACTCCCTCTTCATCGGAACTTGTCTCTTCCTTTCCTTTTGGATCATAATCTTCTTCTTCCTCTGTGGTCCAACCATAATGCTCCAAATCCCCATATACCTTGGGGTCTACGATATAATCAGCTACATATCTCTCTCCCTCCGAATCTTGGGACAACATCTTCCTCTAAATCTGCTGCAGAAACAACTCAAAAACGAAAACAGAGGATTCTGCCGAGGTACTGGGGTCAAAACCTTCGGGAGATTATATAATGAATTTTTACCGACAAAAAGAAGTATTGTGCAAGAAAACGGAGTCTGGGAGGCACACGGGTGGCCACAAGGTAGGGGGCGCGCCCTCCACCCTTGTGGTTGCCCCGTTTCTGTTCCGGACTAGTTTGAGTTTTCCTAATATTTTATATATTCCAAACCGGAGAAAAATTATCATTGGAAATGTTTTGGAGTCGGTTTACTTACTGTACCATGTACCTATTCCTTTTCAGAGTCTGAAACATTCTAGAAAGTGTCCCTTATGTATTCCTCCGGTGTCATGGTGTCAATTATATTGGTGTCAACATTTAAGGGAGTACTTGAGATATCGTGTTTGATTCTTTGACCGTTTAGCACCTTCGGATTTGTGCCTTTGGCATTGTTGAGTTTGATGGCACCGGAGCGAGAGACCTCCTCGATAATGTAAGGGCCTTCCGATTTATAGAGAAGTTTTCCTTCAAAAAATCTTAAACGAGAGTTGTATAGCAAAACATGATCACCTATGTTAAACTCCCGTTTTTGTATCCGTTTGCCATGCCATCTTTTAATTTTTTTTCTTTAAATAATTTGGCATTCTCATAGGCTTGGGTTCTCCATTCATCGAGTGAGCTAATGTCAAATAACCTATTCTCACTGACAAGTTTGAAGTCATAATTGAGTTCTTTAATAGCCCAATTTGCCTTATGTTCTAATTCAAGATCTAAGTGACATGCTTTTCCATAAACCATTTTATACCGAGACATACCCATAGGGTTTTTATAAGCAGTTCTATAAGCCCATAATGCATCATCAAGTTTCTTAGACCAATTCTTTCTTGATCTATTAACAGTCTTTTGAAAATCAATTTAATCTCTCTATTGCTCAATTCTACTTGACCACTAGACTGAGGGTGATATGGAGATGCAATTCTATGGTTAACATCATATTTAGCAAGCATCTTACGGAAAGCACCATGAATAAAATGTGAACCACCATCAGTCATTAAATATCTAGGGACTCCAAACCTCGGAAAAATAACTTATTTAAGCATCTTAATGGAAGTGTTATGATTAGCACTACTAGTTGGAATAGCTTCTACCCACTTAGTAACGTAATCAAACACAACTAAAATATGTGTATACCCGTTAGAGGAAGGAAAAAGTCCCATATAATCAAAGCCTCAAACATCAAATGGATCGATAACAAGTGAATAGTTCATAGGCATTTCCTGATGTCTACTAATATTACCAATTCTATGACATTCATCGCAAGACAAGACAAACTTACGTGCATCTTTGAAGAGAGTAGGCCAATAAAAAACAAGATTGTAATACCTTGTGTGTAGTCCTATCTCCAGCATGGTGTCCTCCATAGGCCTTGGAGTGACACTTGCGTAGGATCTGTTCATGTTCATGCTCGGGTACACAACGTCTAATAACACCATTTGTTCCTTCTTTATAAAGGTGTGGGTCATCCCAAAAGTAATGTCTTAAATCACAGAAAAACTTTTTCTTTTCTTGGTATGTGAAGCTAGGTGGTATAAATTTAGCAACAATATAATTAGCATAATCAGCATACCAAGGAGCATTATAAGAAGCATTTACGACAGCTAATTATTCATCAGGAAAGCTATCATCAATATGTAGTGGGTCATCAAGAACATTTTCTAACCTAGACAAGTTACCTTCAACGGGGTTCTCAGCTCCCTTTCTATCAATAATATGCAAATCAAATTCATATAGCAAGAGAACCCATCTAATAAGTCTAGGTTTAACATCTTTCTTTTCCATAAGATATTTAATAGCAACATGATTGGTGTGCACAGTTACTTTGGAATCAACAATATAAGATCTAAACTTATCACAAGAAAAAACAACTGCTAAGAATTATTTTTTAGTAGTAGCATAATTTCTTTGGGTATTGTCTATAGTTTTACTAGCATAACGAATAACATTCAATTTCTTATCTACTCTTTGTCCTAGAACAACACCAACAGCATAATCACTCGCATCACACATAATTTCAAAGGGTAAATTCCAATCAGCTGGTTGAACAATAGGTGCAGAAATCAAGGCTTTCTTAAGTATTTCAAATGCTTCTACACAATCATCATCAAAAACAACAGGAACATCTTTTTGCAAGAGATTAGTGAGAGGCCTAGAAATTTTAGAGAAGTCTTTAATAAACCTCCTATATAAACCATCATGACCAAGAAAACTTCTAATACCTTTAATATCTTTACAACATGGCATCTTTTCAATAGCATCTACTTTAGCTTTATCAACTTCGATACCTCTTTCAAAAATCTTATGCCTTAAGACAATACCTTCATTAACCATAAAGTGGCACTTCTCCCAATTCAAGACAAGATTGGTTTCTTCGCATCTCTGCAAAACTTGATCAAGATTGCTTAAGCAATCATCAAAAGAAGTTATGTAAACTGAGAAATCATCCATGAAGACCTCAACAATATTTTCACAAAAGTCAGAGAATATAGCAGGCATACATCTTTGAAAGGTAGCAGGTGCATTGCATAAACCAAAAGGCATACGTCTATAAGCAAAAGTACAGAAAGGGAAAGTAAAAGTGGTCTTTTCTTGATCCTCTTTTGAAAGATGTATTTGAGAGAAACTAGGATAACTATCTAGAAAGGAAAAATGTGTATGTTTGGATTGTTTTTCTAGCATTTGATCAATAAAAGGTAGAGGGTAATGATCTTTCTAAGTAGCTTTATTCAATTTGCAAAAATCAGTTACCATTCTATAACATGTAACAATTCTTTGCGGGATCAATTCATCTTTATCATTAGGAACAACAGTAATGCATCCCTTCTTGGGGACACAATGAACAGGACTTACCCACTGACTATCGGCAATAGGATAAATTATACATGCCTCCAAAAGCTTTAGTATTTAATTTCTTACCACCTCTTTTGTCTTCGGATTTAATCGACGTTGATGATCAACAACTCGTTTAGTATCTCGTTCCAGCTAAATTTTGTGTTGGCATAATGTAATGCCCAGGATGGGACTATACCTCCTACGTGTCGAGGCACGACTTAAAGGTATATGCCCATCCTAGAATGATCTCAAGTTTGGTATCTTTGCACGACTCATGTAAAAGAGGGATTAAATTGCAAAAGGAGATAGTTGGCTTACACTCGCCACTTCATACAATACGATACATAAACAATACATCATTCAAAACATCACAACCCGACTACGGGCGAAGATCCAAAAGAAAGATACCAAAACAACATAAAGCCACAGGTCAGGATCGAATCCTAGTAGAAACCACTACTGATCGTCGAAACGTCACAAGCATACGGCCAAACTCTTCATCGAGCTCCCAGAGAAGAACTGAACCACCTCCTGCTTCGAACTCGGCTGAACCTGCATCTGGTGTTGTAGTATCTGTGAGCCACGAGGACTCAGCAATCCCATAACCATGGGTATCAAGACTAGCAAAGCTTTGTGGGTAGGAAGAGGTAAAGTGGTGAGGCTGCAGCAGCGGCTAAGCATAATATGGTGGCTAACTTACGAGTACCAGAATAAGATGAGCATCTACGCAAACGGTCGCAAAAGTAGTGATCGCTAAAGATCCTGATCTACATACGAGTCAAACATAACCCCACCGTGTTCTCTTCTCAAAGTGAAAAGAGACAGTCACGGTTACTCACACAGTTGTGTGTTTTACTTCGGATCCTCTGTCAAGTTTTCTACAACCGGACATTAACAAATTCCAATCTGCCACATAACCGTGGGCACGGCTTTCGAAAGATCATAACCCTGAAGGGGTGTCCCAACTTAGCCCATCGCAAGCTCTCACGATTAGCTGAAGTGATAAATATAATATCATCACCCCTTATCTTAGGGAAAATCCGATCAGGCTCGGCATCCCGGTAGCACAAGTCATTTCGACAATGGTAAAACAAGTCCAGCAAGACCTCCCGGCATGCCGACACCCTGATGGTGGCCGCGCGCATCTCGTCTCAGGCCACGTCCGGATGAGCGCTACGTACAGATACCGAAGACCCCAGATAACTGGGTGGTACCGCAAGTGTCTCTAGTTTGGGACCAACACCATCAGCACTGGCCCCCCGTGCTATGTAGAATTAAGAATCCTCGGGTAGCGCTAACTCCCTATGCAATTTAATTAATTAATTAAGTTGTTATTATGAGCAAATTAAAACCAATGTTGGGCCTTGCTAGAGGAGTTTTATTCAAAGTCGAACTGTCAAGGGGTCCCCATTTCACCCATCGTGTAAGGAACGCAAAATCAAGGAACATAATGCCGGTTTATCGGCGCCTAAGGTGGCATGAGTGGAACAAAACACCGAGCAAAAGGCCAAGCCATCCACCCATGCCCAGTATATAGGTGTGTTAATAATAATAATAGATATTGTGATATACCAACAACAAGTTCCCTCCTGGAACAAAATTCATCTTCACCTGCAACTAGCAATGCTATAAGAGGGGCTGAGCAAGCGAGTAACATAGCCAAACATTGGTTTTGCTAGGAAGGTTTCAAGGTTAGAGGTTTCATGGCAACAAGGAGAGGCTGACATAAAAGATGGGTAGCGCGACATGTAACGATAGCATCAAGACAACTAAGCATGGCAATGGTAGTAAAGGTATCCAAGGGTATGATCATCTTGCCTGGGATTCCACAAGGGAGAAGAACGGATCCATGAAGTAGACGGAGCAACACAGTCGAGCGAATCCTCACAACTCCGGAACGAAACCGAAGCTAACAAGAGAAGCAACCGGAAAGAAAGAAACAACACGGTAAACACACAAGCATAAACATGGCATACGATGCACAAGCAAGCATGATGCATGTCCGGTTTAAATATGCATGGCAATGCAAAGTGCACAAACAACACTACAAGTTAAGTGGAGCTCAATATGCAACGAGTTGCATATTGACGAAACACCACATTTAATTATTTAATTGACTCTCGTTATTTACAAGACAAGATTAAATGTTGGTTAACATGGCAAGAGGTGAAGCATAATAAAACTACACTAACTAGGCAATTTAAATGAGGCCGGAGAATAACAACAACATATCCGGAAAATCCTCATGAGCATGTTTAATAATTATAAACAACCAACAAACACACATTATAACATATTAATGTTGTTAACATGATGCGGATGACATGATCAAGTTTATGCAAGTTTTATTAAAAGGTAAACAAGAAGAAGATAAGAAGCATTTGTCACCGTGGTGGAACGAAAGGGTGCCACGGCAACGAACCGAAAATGATGCAACACAACATATCGGTTCCGGTAACTCGTTGAGAGTCCGGTGCAAAAGGAAAGATGGCGTGGTCGAGTCAAACGAGATGAAAGGTGGGGCGATCCCGTTACCGGGTTCCCACGAGTCGATGACGAGGCAACCGAGGAACATGTCAAAAGGTGAAACGGGCACGGAGCACACACGGGAAACATTTCATACAACACAAGCATCTCACGAGTCATCGTCTCGGGGTTATACCTTCGAAGCCTGCGTTTCGGGGCGGTTCGAGACGTAGAGGAAGAAGGCGTTCACGATATCGTGTCGTGGTACTTGACGTATCGCCATGTAGTTGTTCCCGTTCATAGTCGTTCAAGTCGTCGGTAGAGGTACTTGTGGCCTCGGCGACGGTAGTGGTACTTGTTCAAGAAGTCGTTCTCGTTCGTAGTTGTTCACGTTCAAAGTACTTGCCGAGTCGGTCGTCGTGGTGCACGTTATGTAGTGGTACTTGGTCTCGGCAACGGTAGTTGTTCGGGCGTCGAGTTCGTAGATGTACTTGGCGCATCCACGGGTCTTCGAGGGTCGACGGTAGTGGTACAAACGAAGGTGGTCGAACTTGACACTTCCGGGTCTCGGCGACGTAGTTGAAGTAGTTGTACATGTCGGCGGTAGTGTAACTTGACGGATCGGAGCTCTTCGAGGGTCGTCGTGGTACTTGGCAAAAACAGCACGGCAACCTGGCACTAGCGAAAAGAAAAAAAACAGCAGCAACAAGTCTTGCAGGAAGGGACCAAGGCAGCGGCACGGCTAGGTGGCTGCAGCTCCTTGGGCTGCTCCCGACAGAAGGAGGCAGCGGCAACTTGGCGAAGAGGAGACAGGGCGCCCGGCCGGCGCTGGAGAAGGTCTTGGCACGGGGAGGGGCGGCTTGGCGAATCCGGGGCGGCGACGGAGGAGGGCCCCGGCTCGGGCCAGGCGAGGAAGGGAGGCCACGGGCCTCTGGCCGACGCGGGAATCGCGCGGAGGTCGCGAGGGGTGGCGAGGCGCTGGCCTCAGCGTGTAGGGCTGGAGAAGTGGCGCGGCACGCGTTGGGATCGGAGGCAGGGGCGCTGCCTCGGCCTGAGGATGGAGGGAGGCGGAGCTCGGGGAGCTCCGGCGCGGTGGCCGCCGTGGAGCATCGCCCTGGCGAGGCGCACGGCTGGAGGAGGGGCTCTTGGCCGCGGTGCTGGGGTGGCTTGACGACGGAGGGGCGCTCGAGGGGAAGGCACGCGCTGCGGGGCGGCTCCCATGGCGAGGCGAGGGCCTGGCGAGGCGTTGGCCTTGGGGATCGGGCGCGATGGGGTTCGTCTCCTGGCGAGGCTTGAAGGAGGAAGGCGATCCGGGAGAGAGAGAGGGATCGGGACTCCTCCCTGGCGGCACGAGCAGGGAGATGGGAAGGTTCGAGGGAATGGCACGGGGTCGAGCGGTCGGTCGTAGGTGCGGCTAGGGTTGCGAGGGAACGGGCTGGAGGGAGTTTGGGCCGGCTGGGAGGCTGAGCAAGCCTGGCTAGGCCTGAGAGATGGCCTAGTGGCTGGGCCAAGAGGCTGCTGGACTTTCTCTGCTGCTGATTTCTCTTAGCAGAAAAAAATTAAAAAGAGAGGAGAAAATAATGAGGAGGGAGGAGTTAGGGCAAAAGTTAGCACAGGAGGTTATTTTTCTCGGCCATCATAAAATGAGCACGGTCCGAGAAAAATATAAAAGACAAGATCGAGATATAATTCAAACATATTTGAATTTAATTCAAATGGGTTTGAACTAAGATTTGATTATTGAAGTGTCCAAAAATGTTCAAATTTTTGGAGGAACCTCGAAACAACGGAAAATAATTATTGGCAAGATTTTGAAGGTGAAACTTGAATTAAAGAAGCATGGGGAATTATGCACGTGTGTTGCGGGTAATTCCAAACAATGGAATATTTAATATAGCTCCCTAAATATTGAGAGGCTTTTATATGTTATAAAGAGAAGTCTTCCTTCCCTCGATTTAAATGGACCGAAGGTCCACACAATTTATATAGGTTGAGATGCAAAAAAAAATATGACATGATGGCATGATGACATGATGCAATGCACAAAAAATAAATAACACAAGCACAACTGAAACACATGGGAGAACCCGGAACATCTGGAATCTTCTGGAATCTTCTGGGATCTTCTGGGACGTCAGTCTCGGGCGTCACAACTCTCCCACACTAACAGAGGATCTCGACCCGAGATCCTAGAGATATCACCGGGTAAAACGGAAGAGGAAGAGGTAAACAAAGTTGCTTCTTTGACAGACAAGTGAAACCACGAACCTTGAGAGGTTGAACAAAATGAAAGAAAATACAACGGAGATGAACGAATATGAAAACTCCGTTAGGAAAGAGGAACAAGGAACATTATGAGAACCTTGAAGGTTGAAAGACATTAAACAAGAGCTCACGGACCAAAAGAATATGAAACTGCAAGGGTATAGTCAAGGAATAAGAATGACAGAATTTGGACAGCACTCCGTCTGAAAATGGAAGGAATTGAACAAGAACTTGCCAAGTTGGAATGATACTTGATAAAAACAACAACATATTGCCTCCGAAACAATTAAAAGAATGGCACAAGGTAAAGAAAGATTCAGACAGCACTCCGGTTAAAAAGATAGGCAAAACTAGATAAGATGAGGGAACTAGAATGGAGGATATAACACTCCGGTTAAATAGACAAGCAAGGGAGAATACGATCTTGATAAAAACGAGATGATGGTTTGGAGAGAGCAACATCACAATGCCTCCGGAATGAAAGAATAACATATAAATCAACGAAAGAAATGAAAGGAGAAGAAAAATGACAACTTCTCCCACAATGAATATGAAACACATCCTTACGAAGAAGGGTTGAACGGAGTTGTTGAAAATTCAACAACGAAAAGAATAAGCTTGATGTGGGCTTATGGAAAACATCTCAAAATTAAGAGGTGACAACCAGCCACAAACAGAAACGAATTGCTTGGATTGAGATCAACAAGGAGATGAAAAACTTATTCCACCGGAATGATAAATGAAGAACTTGGGTCATTTGTAAGCACCATAATAGCAACAATTCTCAAGGAAAGCTCTTAGATGAAATACAACCCAAGATTACTCCAACAAATAAATTGAATGGTTGGAAAATCTCCTGAACAAAGAAAATGATGGTTTTAAATATCTCATTCTTGATACTCGTGATTCATGAAACGTGAAGGAATTGTCAAGAATGACATAACACCATCTGAAAAGAAAAGGTAGAAAGAATTGCACTTCAAAATGCAAGAAGAAGAATATTTGAGCTCCAACAAGAATCTTGATGAAGACTTCAAGGATGAATTAAATCTTGATGAACCACCATGAGAACTCCGGTAATGAAAGCATGAGAAGTGAAAGATGAAAAGAATAAGATTCAAGGCCTGCGATGAATTAGATGGAGCTTCGAAATGATAATTGAAATAACATGGAGCTCCGGAAAACAAAATGAACCGCTTAGAACCGAGAATATGATATGATGAACAAGCTCCAGACAAAGAATTAAATCACCTTGAAGGAATAAGAATAAGAATTATGTGATGCATATCCTTCACCAATTTAAATTGATGACAACCAAAGGATTTGGCATACTACTTATTCTCATTGGAAAGAATTAAAGAGGGATCTAGCACAAGCTTGTGTAAATCTTCAACGAGCCACCGGTAGGATTATGAAAAGAACAAATGAATTAATACGATAACACGAAAGAGTAATCTTGAAAGAACCATCGTAAGAATAGAAGACGAACGAAGAGGCATCAATGAAGAATATTTAGAGGACGAAGTTGAAAACCGAGAACGAAGAAATCTTCTGAAATGATGGCCTTCGGAGGATCACAAAGAAAAGAATTCGTGAAATGCTTCGGATGGTAAAAAGAATTCCTCACTATCGGAACAATAATGAGGATGTCATGAAGCTAGAACCACGAATCTTCAAGAAGACGGGCCAAGATTTAAGAGAAACACTTCTCCGGTCTCCAAATGTTGAGAGTGAAGACGAGAAATGCCATGAAGAATTGTTGAGCACTCCGGAATGAAGATTTAAAAAGGTTGAAACAACGATGAAAAGAATTTGAAAGCGATCTTGGAGAAGCCATGTGACTGATGGAAATCATTCTTACGTCACACTTCGAAAAGAATGTGAGTATAACTCCAGAAAATAGAAGAGTCGGGTAAGATCCTGGGAAAAAAACCTGTGGGTTAGGGCCCACTCAAAGAAATCACCGTTGAAAAAGATTGCTTGAGATATTGCACCAGTTGAGTTAAATGGCTTGAATAAGATGAAAATCCTCAAAATAATTTGAACGGATTAAGAATGGAATTATGAATCTTCAGCACTCCGGATATGAATAGCAAGAGGAGAATGATTAATTTGGTGCACCGGAATAAGAAAGCATTGTGAAATGAGGAAAAGGATAAGATCAACACTGAAATCTTGAATTACATCCACCGGCAGAATTTGAGCACAAAAGAATGATGAACTTGAAGCTCTTGAGCATCTTCACGATAAAACACCGGATAAGAACATTGAAGGAAAAGAATGAAGAAATATCACATGAACAAAATGGATATTTCATTTAGAATTTCTGACTCCAAGAAGAAGAAGAAGGGTGGGAGGGCGGGTAAAACAAAGACAACTTGAGAAGATTGAAACAGACAGATCGTCAGATTTCTCAACGGTGTCCGTATGGAATAACTTGAAGAGAAGGCACACCGGTTGAAAAAGGATTAACATGAAAATCTCAATGATCAGGAAGGATTAGCACTCCCATAGAAATATGAGAATACCGATTAGGAAGGTAAGGAAACAACATTTGACATCAAAGCAACTCGAATACCAGAATCAAAAACAAAAACAAAGGATAGATATGCAACATGATCTTCACAATATCATCCGAACAGAGAATTGAACGAATGAATTCCGCAGGTACATCACTTGACGAGAAGCCACTTGGAGAACAAAATGTAAATAAAAAGGAACAAGGAACAGATAGAACAAATACAAGATAGAAGCTTCGTTCGACACATTCGTGCTGAAAGCTCATGGAACGTGTTACAAAAGGGTTTTGCAATCCCCGGATCAGCATAGCCAAGGACCCTTTAAGATGCAACTCCCGATCAGAACAAGTCCATAAAACCACTTCACTCAATGTAGAACCCCGAACTTCATATCGTGCATCCGTTGGAAGAATGCCTAGAACTACTAGATGAACCCACCTATAGATTTCCGAAAGTTTCCAGTTATGCAATCAGGTGTTGGGGATACACGGGAAGCACCGCGCAATCAACTCTAAACCTACATCCAGGTGTATCCATCCTTCAACACATAACCAGTCTTTCTCGGAAACTGTTTACCTCGGACCTTCGAAACGCATCCACTATACAAGCTATGGCAATACTCCCGAACTACCTCCCCAGTACTGGGTGATGTCGGGGTTATCTTCCCACTAACCGCATAGGAGAGTTTTCGATGTCGGCCGTCTTAAGTATTCTAGTACTGTCGCGATGGATTTGTGACGACAACACCTCGGAGCTCAACTCCCCGGGACACTGCCACAACCCCTAATGACAGGAGGCATCGAGAACAATGTTCTCGTCACAAAGACATCGAAACAATCCAAACAATACTCGCGGGATCCTAAAAAAAATTTGGTGCAATTTTTGAAAGAAGAAGAGACAAGAGTAATCGTCAGGAGTCTTCACCAGAATGAAAAGAGATGAGGAGCAAAGAAATCCTACTCTCCGATATAAATATAGGACTCAAAATATTTTCAGTGTGTGCCTAGACTCAACCGTCAACGATTCGATCAATCAGTGGGGGCTTCTAGGTCGGAGAAGGCTCTGAATACCAACTTGTAATGCCCAGGATGGGACTATACCTCCTACATGTCGAGGCACGACTTAAAGGTATAAGCCCATCCTAGAATGATCTCAAGTTTGGTATCTTTGCACGACTCATGTAAAAGAGGGATTAAATTGCAAAAGGAGATAGTTGGCTTACACTCGCCACTTCACACAATACAATACATAAACAATACATCATTCAAAACATCACAACCCGACTACGGGCGAAGATCCAAAAGAAAGATACCAAAACAACATAAAGCCACAGGTCAGGATCGAATCCTAGTAGAAACCACTACTGATCGTCGAAACGTCACAAGAATACGGCCAAACTCTTCATCGAGCTCCCAGAGAAGAACTGAACCACCTCCTGCTTCGAACTCGGCTGAACCTTCATCTGGTGTTGTAGTATCTGTGAGCCACGAGGACTCAGCAATCCCATAACCATGGGTATCAAGACTAGCAAAGCTTTGTGGGTAGGAAGAGGTAAAGTGGTGAGGCTGCAGCAGCGGCTAAGCATAATATGGTGGCTAACTTACGAGTACCAGAATAAGATGAGCATCTACGCAAACGGTCGCAAAAGTAGTGATCGCTAAAGATCCTGATCTACATACGAGTCAAACATAACCCCACCGTGTTCTCTTCTCAAAGTGAAAAGAGACAGTCACGGTTACTCACACAGTTGTGTGTTTTACTTCGGATCCTCTGTCAAGTTTTCTACAACCGGACATTAACAAATTCCAATCTGCCACATAACCGTGGGCACGGCTTTCGAAAGATCATAACCCTGAAGGGGTGTCCCAACTTAGCCCATCGCAAGCTCTCACGATTAGCTGAAGTGATAAATATAATATCATCACCCCTTATCTTAGGGAAAATCAGATCAGGCTCGGCATCCCGGTAGCACAAGTCATTTCGATAATGGTAAAACAAGTCCAGCAAGACCTCCCGGCGTGCCGACACCCTGATGGTAGCCGCGCGCATCTCGTCTCAGGCCACGTCCGGATGAGCGCTACGTACAGATACCGAAGACCCCAGATAACTGGGTGGTACCGCAAGTGTCTCTAGTTTGGGACCAACATCATCACCACTGGCCCCCCGTGCTATGTAGAATTAAGAATCCTCGGGTAGCGCTAACTCCCTATGCAATTTAATTAATTAATTAAGTTGTTATTATGAGCAAATTAAAACCAATGTTGGGCCTTGCTGGAGGAGTTTTATTCAAAGTCGAACTGTCAAGGGGTCCCCATTTCACCCATCGTGTAAGGAACGCAAAATCAAGGAACATAATGCCGGTTTATCGGCGCCTAAGGTGGCATGAGTGGAACAAAACACCGAGCAAAAGGCCAAGCCTTCCACCCATGCCCAGTATATAGGTGTGTTAATAATAATAATAGATATTGTGATATACCAACAACAAGTTCCCTCCTGGAACAAACTTCATCTTCACCTGCAACTAGCAACGCTATAAGAGGGGCTGAGCAAGCGAGTAACATAGCCAAATAGTGGTTTTGCTAGGAAGGTTTCAAGGTTAGAGGTTTCATGGCAACAAGGAGAGGCTGACATAAAAGATGGGTAGCGCGACATGTAACGATAGCATCGAGACAACTAAGCATGGCAATGGTAGTAAAGGTATCCAAGGGTATGATCATCTTGCCTGGGATTCCATAAGGGAGAAGAATGGATCCATGAAGTAGACGGAGCAACACAGTCGAGCGAATCCTCACAACTCCGGAACGAAACCGAAGCTAACAAGAGAAGCAACCGGAAAGAAAGAAACAACACGGTAAACACACAAGCATAAACATGGCATACGATGCACAAGCAAGCATAATGCATGTCCGGTTTAAATATGCATGGCAATGCAAAGTGCACAAACAACACTACAAGTTAAGTGGAGCTCAATATGCAACGAGTTGCATATTGACGAAACACCACATTTAATTATTTAATTGACTCTCGTTATTTACAAGACAAGATTAAATGTTGGTTAACATGGCAAGAGGTGAAGCATAATAAAACTACACTAACTAGGCAATTTAAATGAGGCCGGAGAATAACAACAACATATCCGGAAAATCCTCATGAGCATGTTTAATAATTATAAACAACCAACAAACACACATTATAACATATTAATGTTGTTAACATGATGCGGATGACATGATCAAGTTTATGAAAGTTTTATTAAAAGGTAAACAAGAAGAAGATAAGAAGCATTTGTCACCGTGGTGGAACGAAAGGGTGCCACGGCAACGAACCGAAAATGATGCGACACAACATATCGGTTCCGGTAACTCGTTGAGAGTCCGGTGCAAAAGGAAAGATGGCGTGGTCGAGTCAAACGAGATGAAAGGTGGGGCGATCCCGTTACCGGGTTCCCACGAGTCGGTGACGAGGCAACCGAGGAACATGTCAAAAGGTGAAACGGGCACGGAGCACACACGGGAAACATTTCATACAACACAAGCATCTCACGGGTCATCGTCTCGGGGTTATACCTTCGAAGCGTGCGTTTCGGGGCGGTTCGAGACGTAGAGGAAGAAGGCGTTCACGATATCGTGTCGTGGTACTTCACGTATCGCCGTGTAGTTGTTCCCGTTCATAGTCGTTCAAGTCGTCGGTAGAGGTACTTGCGGTCTCGGCGACGGTAGTGGTACTTGTTCAAGAAGTCGTTCTCGTTCGTAGTTGTTCACGTTCGAAGTACTTGCCGAGTCGGTCGTTGTGGTACACGTTATGTAGTGGTACTTGGTCTCGGCGACGGTAGTTGTTCGGGCGTCAAATTCGTAGATGTACTTGGAACATCCAGGGGTCTTCGAGGGTCGACGGTAGTGGTACAAATGAAGGTGGTCGAACTTGACACTTCTGGGTCTCGGCGACGTAGTTGAAGTAGTTGTACATGTCGGAGGTAGTGTAACTTGACGGATCCGAGCTCTTCGAGGGTCGTCGTGGTACTTGGCAAAAACAGCACGGCAACCTGGCACTAGCGAAAAGAAAAAAAACAGCAGCAACAAGTCTTGCGGGAAGGGACCAAGGCAGCGGCACGGCGAGGTGGCTGCAGCTCCTTGGGCTGCTCCCGACAGAAGGAGGCAGCGGCAACTTGGTGAAGAGGAGACAGGGCGCCCGGCCGGCGCTGGAGAAGGTCTTGGCGCGGGGAGGGGCGGCTTGGCGAATCCGGGGCGGCGACGGAGGAGGGCCCCGGCTCGGGCCAGGCGAGGAAGGGAGGCCACGGGCCTCTGGCCGACGCGGGAATCGCGCGGAGGTCGCGAGGGGTGGCGAGGCGCTGGCCTCAGCGCTGTAGGGCTGGAGAAGTGGCGCGGCGCGCGCTGGGATCGGAGGCAGGGGCGCTGCCTCGGCCTGAGAACGGAGGGAGGCGGAGCTCGGGGAGCTCCGGCGCCGTGGCCGCCGTGGAGCATCGCCCTGGCGAGGCGCACGGCTGGAGGAGGGGCTCTTGGACGCGGTGCTGGGGTGGCTTGACGACGGAGGGGCGCTCGAGGGGAAGGCACGCGCTGCGGGGCGGCTCCCATGGCGAGGCGAGGGCCTGGCGAGGCGCTGGCCTTGGGGATCGGGCGCGATGGGTTTCGTCTCCTGGCGAGGCTCGAAGGAGGAAGGCGATCTGGGAGAGAGAGAGAGGGATCGGGACTCCTCCCTGGCGGCGCGAGCAGGGAGATGGGAAGGTTCGAGGGAACGGCACGGGGTCGAGCGGTCGGTCGTAGGTGCGGCTAGGGTTGCGAGGGAACGGGCTGGAGGGAGTTTGGGCCGGCTGGGAGGCTGAGCAAGCCTGGCTGGGCCTGAGAGATGGCCTGGTGGCTGGGCCAAGAGGCTGCTGGACTTTCTCTGCTGCTGATTTCTCTTAGCAGAAAAAAATTAAAAAGAGAGGAGAAAAGAATGAGGAGGGAGGAGTTAGGGCAAAAGTTAGCACAGGAGGTTATTTTTCTCGGCCATCATAAAATGAGCACGGTCCGAGAAAAATATAAAAGACAAGATCGAGATATAATTCAAACATATTTGAATTTAATTCAAATGGGTTTGAACTAAGATTTGATTATTGAAGTGTCCAAAAATGTTCAAATTTTTGGAGGAACCTCGAAACAACGGAAAATAATTATTGGCAAGATTTTGAAGGTGAAACTTGAATTAAAGAAGCATGGGGAATTATGCACGTGTGTTGCGGGTAATTCCAAGCAATGGAATATTTAATATAGCTCCCTAAATATTGAGAGGCTTTTATATGTTATAAAGAGAAGTCTTCCTTCCCTCGATTTAAATGGACCGAAGGTCCACACAATTTATATAGGTTGAGATGCAAAAAAAAAAATATGACATGATGGCATGATGACATGATGCAATGCACAAAAAATAAATAACACAAGCACAACTGAAACACACGGGAGAACCCGGAACATCTGGAATCTTCTGGAATCTTCTGGGATCTTTTGGGACGTCGGTCTCGGGCGTCACACATAAAGTGCGACTAATGCCCTTAAGATCATCAAGAGTATATCCAATAGCCGCACGGTGCTTCTTTAGAGTTTTCAATAGTTTATTTTCTTCATGCTCCAAAAGGTTAGCAATAATAATAACAGGATATATCTTCTTTTCATCAAGATAAGCATATTTCAAATATCGGGTAATGGTTTAAGCTCAAACACGGTATCACCCTTAGGTGGAGAAGGATCCCCAAGGATTTCAATAGGCAAATTGTTTTTCAGAATAGGCCCTTGTTTAAAGAATATTTCATCTATTTCCCTTCTTTCATTCATAAACATATCATTTTCATGGTCTAGCAAATATTTTTCTAAAGGTTCAGTAGGAGGCACGGCAATAGAATCAAGACCAATAATTTCACCCTTACTAGGCCATTCTTTATCATAGGGTTGTCTACAAAATTTAGAGAAATTAAAATCATGAGACATGCCCCCTAGACCAACTGTAATAATATCTTTCTCGCAGTTTATCCTAGCATTAACAATGTTCAAGAAAGGTCTACCAAATATAATGGGATAAAAATCATCTTGTGGGTAACCAAGAACAAGAAAATCAGTAGGATATTTTATTTTCCCACACCAGACTTCAACATCTCTAACAATACCAATTGGTGATATAGTATCTCTATTAGCAAGCTTAATAGTAAATCAATTTATTCTAACTTAGCAGGTGCAATTTCATTCATAATTTCTTCATATAAAGTAAAAAGGAATTGCACTCACACTAGCACCCACATCACATAAGCCATGATAACAATGATCTCCTATTTTAACAAAAACAACAGGCATGCCAACAATAGGTCTATGTTTATCTTTAGTATCGGGTTTGGCAATTCTAGCAGCTTCATCACAGAAATAAATAACATGCCCATCAATATTATCAGCCAAGAGATCTTTAACCATAGCAATATTAGGTTCAACTCTAATTTGTTCAGGTCGTCTAGGTGCTCTAATATTACTTTTATTAACCATAGTTGAAACTTTAGCATGATCCTTTATTCTAATAGGAAAAGGTGGTTTCTCAATATAAGAAGTGGGAATAATAGGATCAACATTATAAGCAATAGTTTCTTCTTCAACTTTAATTGGTTCAACTACTTTAACTTCAATGGGAGGATGATATTTAAACCACTTCTCCTTAGGGAGATCAACATGAGTAGCAAATGATTCACAGAAAGAAGCTACTATCTCAGAGTCAAGTCCATATTTAGTGCTAAATTCATGAAAAGCATTTGTATCCATAAAAGACTTAACACAATCAGACTTAAGGCTTATACCTGACTCATTACCTTTGTCGAGATCCCAATCTTCATATTTGCGTTTAATTCTTTCCACTAAATCCCATTTTAATTCAATAGTCTTATTCATATAAGAGCCAATACAAGAAGTATCGAGCATGGATCGATCATTATGAGAAAGCCGAGCATAAAAAATTGGAATAATAATTTCTCTTTTGAGCTCATGATTGGGGCACAAATATAACATTGACTTAATCCTCCCCCAAGCTTGAGCAATACTTTCTCCTTCACGAGGCCAAAAATTATATATATAATTTCGATCACGATGAACTAGATGCATATGATAAAACTTCTGATGAAATTCCAATTTCAATCGGTTGTAGTTCCATGATCCAATATCATCACATAGCCCATACCATGTGAATGCCTTTCCCTTCGAAGATAAAGGGAAGACCTTCTTCTTGACAAAATCCTTTGGGATACCTGCAAGCTTAAATAATCCACAAACTTCATCCACATAGATTAGGTGTAAATCGGGATGCAATGTTCCGTCTCCTCCATAAGAATTAGCTAGCATTTCTCTACCATACCCAAAGGAATTTCAAAGTAAATATTTTTAATAGGTGCAGTAGGTTGACGAGCAACTCTTTATTCTTCCGGTCGGGGTGAAGATACCCCAAACAAATCTCTCAAAGGATTATTTTCCATAGTAACAAGTGACAGTAAATTTCAGCACACTATATAAATGTTTCCTTACCAAATTCCACTTACCAAAGGCACTTCACTCCCCAGAAATGGCGCCAGAAAAGAGTATTAATGACCAACAAGTATAGGGGATCTATCGTAGTCCTTTCAATAAGTAAGAGTGTCGAACCCAACGAGGAGTAGAAGGAAATGACAAGTGGTTTTCAACAAGGTTTTCTCTGCAAGCACTGAAATTATCGAAAACAGATAGTTGTGTGATAGTATAATTCATAACGGGTAACAAGTAACAAAAGTAAACAAGGTGCAGCAAGGTGGACCAATCCTTTTTGTAGCAAAGGACAAGCCTGGACGTACTCTTATATAAAGCAACGTGCTCCCGAGGACACATGGGAATTGTTGTCAAGCTAGTTTTCATCATGCTCATATGATTCACGTTCGGTACTTTGATAATTTGATATGTGGGTGGATTGGTGCTTGGGTGCTGTCCTTCCTTGGAAAAGCCTCCCACTTATGATTAACCACTCTCGCAAGCATCCGCAACTATGAAAGAAGTATTAAGATAAATCTAACCATAGCATGAAACATAGGGATCCAAATCAGCCCCTTACGAAGCAACGCATAAACTAGGGTTTAAGCTTCTGCCACTCTAGCAACCCATCATCTACTTATTACTTCCCAATGCCTTCCCCTAGGCCCAAATAATGGTGAAGTGTCATGTAGTCGATGTTCACATAACACCACTAGAGGAAAGACAACATACATCTCATCAAAATATCAAACAAATACCAAATTCACATGATTACTTATAACAAGACTTCTCCCATGTCCTTAGGAACAAAAGTAACTACTCACAAAGCATATTCCCCCTCCAGGTGTTGGTGAAGATGTTGATGAAGATTGACACCCTCTCGACGAGAGGATCGTTGGTGATGATGATGGCTTCGATTTCCCACTCCCTGAGGGAAGTGTCCCCGACAGAATAACCCTGCTGGAGCTCTAGATTGGTTTCGCCGAGGTTCCTCCTTGGTACGGCGGTGCTTCGTCTTGAAAACCTCCTTATGATTGTTTCCAGGTCAAAACACATCATATAGTAGAAGATGGATGTCGGGGGCTGCTAGGGGGCCTACAAGGTAGGGGCGCGCCTAGGGGGGTAGGGCGCGCCCTCACCCTTGTGGATGGCTAGTGGTCCCCCTCTGGTGCTTCTTTCGCCCAATATTTTTTATATATTCCAAATATATTCTTCGTGAAGTTTCAGGACTTTTGGATTTGTGCAGAATAGGTATCTCAAATTTGCTCCTTTTCCAGTCCAGAATTCCAGCTACCGGCATTCTCCATCTTCATGTAAATCTTGTAAAATAAGAGAGAAAGGGCATAAGTATTGCAACATATTGTGTAATAATAGCCCATAATGCAATAAATATCAATATGAAAGCATGATGCAAAATGGACGTATCAAACTTCACGAGTACCCCAAGATTTCTATCGGAGAAAAGAATATGAAAACTCATACCAACCCCTATGCATAGATTACCCCAATGTCACCACATGAATCCGCAAGTTGATTACCGAAACATACATCAAGTGGATCAATAGAATATCCCATTGTCACCACGGGTCTCCC
Source organism: Secale cereale (assembly GCA_902687465.1). Taxonomy (NCBI): domain Eukaryota; kingdom Viridiplantae; phylum Streptophyta; class Magnoliopsida; order Poales; family Poaceae; genus Secale; species Secale cereale. Next base: position 123,586,627 of record LR738714.1, read on the forward strand.
ATCGCATATATCAAGTGCTCTCACATCCAAAGATTCTACCTGACATAGCAAAATCTCAAAGGAAAAGACTCGATTCATCACAAGGTAGAGAGGGAAGAACACCATAAGATCCAAATATGTCAACCTAGGTCGCAGTACATCAAGATCGTGCCAAATCAAAAACACGAGAGAGAGAGAGAGAGAGAGAGAGATAGAGAGAGAGAGAGAGAGAGAGAGAGATATAAAACACAGCTATTGGTACAAACCCTCAGCCCCATGGGTGGACTACTGTTGGGGATCGTAGCAGAAAATCAAAAAAATTCCTACGCATCACCAAGATCTATCTATGGAGTAATCTAGCAACGAGGGAGAGGGGAGTGCATCTACATACCCTTGTAGATCGCGATGCGGAAGCATTACAAGAACGCGGATGAAGGAGTCGTACTCGCTGCGATTCAGATCGCGGTTGATTCCGATCTAAGCGCCGAACAACGGCGCCTCCGCGTTCAACACACGTGCAGCCCGATGACGTCTCCCACGCCTTGATCCAGCAAGGAGAGAGGGAGAGGTTGGGGAAGACTCCATCCAACAGCAGCACGACGGCGTGGTGGTGGTGGAGGAGCGCGGGACTCCAGCAGGGCTTCGCCAAGCACTGCGAGAGACGATGAGGGAGAGAGGTAGGGCTGCGCCAAGCGACAGAGGTCAAAACCGTGTTATGGGCAGCCCCAAAACTCACATATATATAGGGGGAAGGGAGGGGCTGCGCCCCCTCTAGGTTTTCCCACCCCTAGGGGTGCGGCCACCTCAGATCCCATCTGAGGGTGGCGGCCAGAGGGGGAGAGGGAGAGGGGGGGCGCACCAGATTGGGCCCTATGGCCCATCTGCCCTAGGGTTTGCCCCGCTCCCCTCTTGGAGGCGCCTTGGGCCTTGGTGGGGGGGCGCACCAGCCCACCTGGGGCTGGTCCCCTCCCAAACTTGGCCCACGTATGCCTCCGGGGCTGGTGGCCCCACCCGGTGGACCCCCGGGACCCTCCCGGTGGTCCCGGTACGCTACCGATAGCGCCCGAAACTTTTCCGGTGACCAAAACGGGACTTCCCATATATGAATATTTACCTCCGGACCATTCCGGAACTCCTCGTGATGTCCGGGATCTCATCCAGGACTCCGAACAATATTCGGTAATCGCGTACATACTTTCCCTATAACCCTAGCGTCATCGAACCTTAAGTTTGTAGACCCTACGGGTTCGAGAACCATGCAGACATGACCGAGACAACTCTTCAGCCAATAACCAACAGCGGGATCTGGATACCCATGTTGGCTCCCACATGTTCCACGATGATCTCATCGGATGAACCACGATGTCAAGGATTCAATCAATCCCGTATACGATTCCCTTTGTCTATCGGTATAGCACTTGCCCGAGATTCGATCGTCGGTATACCGATACCTTGCTCAATCTCGTTACCAGCAAGTCTCTTTACTCGTTCCGTAACACATCATCCCGTGATCAACTCCTTGATCACATATTGTGCACATTATGATGATGTCCTACCGAGTGGGCCCAGAGATACCTCTCCGTCATACGGAGTGACAAATCCCAGTCTCGATTCGTGCCAACCCAACAGACACTTTCGGAGATACCTGTAGTGCACCTTTATAGCCACCCAGTTACGTTGTGACGTTTGGTACACCCAAAGCATTCCTACGGTACCCGGGATTTGCACAATCTCATGGTCTAAGGAAAAGATACTTGACATTAAGAAAAGCTTTAGCATACGAACTACACGATATGTGCTAGGCTTAGGATTGGGTCTTGTCCATCACATCATTCTCCTAATGATGTGATCCCGTTATCAACGACATCCAATGTCCATGGTCAGGAAACCGTGACCATCTGTTGATCAACGAGCTAGTCAACTAGAGGCTTACTAGGGACACGGTGTTTGTCTATGTATCCACACATGTATCTGAGTTTCCTATCAATACAATTCTAGCATGGATAATAAACAATTATCATGAACAAGGAAATGTAATAATAACCAATTTATTATTGCCTCTAGGGCATATTTCCAACAGTCTCCCACTTGCACTAGAGTCAATAATCTAGTTCACATCGCCATGTGATTAACACTCACAGGTCACATCGCCATGTACTTCGCAAAACTTTATGTCATATCGAAAATGATGCTACCACGTTCCACTTGGAGCTATTCCAAACTGTTGCTCCATTATACGTATCCAGTATCTCTACTCAAAGTTATCCGGATAGGTGTTAAGCTTGCATCGACGTAAGTCTTTACGTCGAACTCTTTATAACCTCCATAACCGAGAAACATTTCCTTATTACTCTAAGGATAATTTTGACCACTATCCAGTGATCTACTCCTGGATCACCTTTGTACCCTCTTGCCAGACATGTGGCAAGGCACACATCAGGTGCGGTACTTAGCATGGCATACCGTATAGAGCCTATGACAAAAGCATAGGGGATGATCTTCGTCCTTCCTCTTCCTTCTGTCGCGGTCAAGCTTTGAGTCTTACTCAACTTCACACCTTACAACTCAGGTAAGAACTCCTTCTTTGGCTGATCTCTATTGAACTCCTTCAAAATCATGTCAAAGGTGTGTGTTCTTTTGAAAGTATCATCAGGCGTCTTGATCTATCTCTATAGATCTTGATGCCCAATTATATAAGCAGCTTTATCCAGGTCTTCCTTTGAAAAACTCCTTTCAAACAACCCTTTATGCTTTCCAGAAATTCTACATCATTTCGGATCAACAATATGTCATTCACATATACTTATCAGAAATGTTGCAGTGCTCCCACTCACTTTATTGTAAATACAAGTTTCTAACAAACTTAGTATAAACCCAAAAACTTTGATCACTCCATCAAAGCGTATATTCCGACTCCGAGATGCTTGCTCTAGTCCATGGAAGGATCGCAGGAGCTAGCATACCTTTTAGCATCCTTAGGATCGACAAAACCTTTCTGATTGTATCACATATGTAGCGACCAGACCTAAAACAGTCTGATCTCTGTGCATCAGTGTCATCCCTGGATCAGTAATGCTGACACGCATAGTACTTGAAGGATTTATAACAGAATAGCAATCACACACTTATTACATCGATAGTCCAATGATGAATTTATTACAAATAATATGGCTGAAGGCCATCTAATACGATAACAGCGGAAGGCTTGGAAGATAAGTGAGTCCATCAACTCCAGCGGCATCACTGAGTATAGAACCACGACCTAAAAGGGCATCTTACTCGTTGTCTGAAAAGTCTGCAACATGACACGTTGCAGCCCGAAAACGGGTCAGCACATGGAATATGCTGGCAACGTAACACAAGAGAATGCAATGAAAGTAAAACTATACTATATGCAATATGGCTGGTGGAAAGCTCTATGGTTAAGTTTTTGCGTAAAGCCAATTTTTCCCTACTTCAAAGGAATGCATTTTAATTAACTATCATGGTAGTTGAAACATCGTTGAGAAGATAGACATCCTCTCAACCCCAATTAAAGTTCATCATTAAACCCAACAAAATTAAATTAAAGTAACATGATGAGTACTCAAGACATCCATAACCGGGGACACGGCTAATCATTATCAGTTTGTACACTCTGCAGAGGTTTGTGCACTTTTCCCACAAGACTCGATCGCCTCCGTTTGGTTTCTCGCACTGCATGTTGTTTGAGAAACGGATGATCGAGACATAGTCTTTCAGAAGCGCTAGCACCTTACGATCGGGCGGACCGTACCAACCTACATCCCCTACATTTGCTAGTCCACCACTGTAAGAGTTCGCACAACTTACTCATACTATGCTAGAGCCCATAATAGCATTGTGGTTGCACACGGAAGTTTCTAGTATGAATAATCTCATGATCCCTTTGAGCCTGGGTGGCGGTCCAAAAGAAAAACAGGCAATCGCTGGAATACCCAGGTGCCTCAATCCACCCAGATGTGTATTAATGTTGCCACCTTAAGTTGAACCATTAATTAACAAACTCACATCTGTCATGGATTTCACTCACCCAATCCACGTCTACGAGCATAGCATGTCCTAACAGCAAACGTAGAAGTAACTCCCAAAGGTTTTTATGTAATGCAGGTAATAGGTACTACCTCAAACTAATTCCCAATCCCACAAGTTAATTTATCCTACTCATGCAATGTGTGAGGGTTTGACTAATGCAATGAAAACTGGGTAATTGGAAAGCATAATCAAAGTGTTACTTGCCTTGCTGATGATCCGCAAAACCTAGAGACTCAAAGTAGCAAGCGGCGCACTCCGGGTACTCTATCGCAAATCAAACAAGCATACAATAAGTACTTAATTAATGCACGGGTAAAACTCAAACAAGAGATCTAACCAGAAAGTTCAACTTAAGAACTCCGGTTTGCAAAAAGAATCAACTCGAAAGAAGCAACGAAACTCGAACTGCGAAAGAAACGAGCTCCGAATTACTAGTTGGCCTAAAGTCAAATTTTATAGTAGTCAAAACTTTGTTCAAGTTGGTTAAACGTAAAGAGGGCATCGAGACGAACATCTGGGATTTTGAATCACCTGATTCCGACTCTCGAGCGAAAAGAAAAACAAAAAACAAGATCAGGGCAGAAATCACGATCGGAATAACCGCGGATAAATACCCCGAAAAAGAAAAACGACGAACAGGCTAACGAACGAACGTTCGCAGTCTGCGGTTAACTAACAAAAACCGTTCATTAAAACGAACGTACGGACGAACGTCCGCTAATTAACTAAACCGGCGAAAAAACCGAACCGATCTATTCTAAAATAAAAAAATAGATCTAGGTTTTCCTAAACAAAATCGATCGGTTAAACGAAAAAAACTACCTCTTCTCAACCAACTCCGGCGGAACTCCGGCGGGGCGGCGGGGCGGCGGCGGGCTGGCGGCAGCGGCGCAGCGCGGCGGCGGGGCGGCAGCGGCGCAACGCGGTGGCGGGCTGGCGGCGGCGGCGGGGTGGCGCGAAGGCGGCGGCGGCTGCGGGCTGCGGGCGCTAGGGTTTCGGCGTAACGGGCCGGCGGGGCTGGCTTATAAAGCCCAGTCTCCTGGTCCTTCACGAGTCTAAGTCGGTTTCCTATTTTTTTTCTAAAAGAGTCCCGACGCTCAAAAACTAACAAAAGAAATACTAAACGGACTCCAAAATTCCCGAAATAAATTTTCACCGTCCTCTAATAATATTTAGGACAATGTGAACATTTTTCACGGACCTAAATGCAATTTTGAAAAACGCGTATTTTTCCTATGCAAATAAATCCGCAAATAAATCCAGAAAAATACCAAAAGTGATTTTAATATTTTTCCTCCAATATTTCTGTTATTTTGGAGATGTCATATTATCTCCGCTCATTTTTTTATTTAGAAATATTTTTAGGAGAGAAAAATAATTAGAATCACACTGTCCTCGTACCGGTATTCGAGTGAACTCCAATACGAAACGGTAAAATCCCCAACTCTCTCCGTAGGTCCTTGAGTTGCTTAGAATTTCGAGGAACTCCATGAACAAAAATGCAAAAGCATGCAATGCAAGTACGATCTATGTATAACATTCCAAATTGAAAATTTGGGATGTTACAAACCTACCCCCCTTAGAATGAATCTCGCCCTCGAGATTCGACTTGGCTAGAGAACAGGTGTGGGTGGTCCTTGCATAGATCATCTTGTCGCTCCCATGTGGCTTCTTCCTCGGTGTGGTGACTCCACTGAACTTTGCAAAACTTGATAACCTTACTGCGAGTAACTCTGCTCGAAAATTCCTGAATCTTAACGGGTTTCTCCTCGTAGGTCAGATCACTGTCCAACTGAATTGCTTCCAGGGGTACTGTGTCTCTAAGCGGTATATCGGCCATCTCCGCGTGGCACTTCTTAAGCTGTGATACGTGAAACACGTCGTGCACTCCTGACAATAACTTCCCTTTAACTCCGAAACATTTAACTCTCGCAGGGGCGATACTCTCAAGTACGCTATGTCTCCGATCTCATAGGTTATCTCCTTGCGCTTCGAGTCGGCATAACTCTTCTGCCTGGACTGAGCTACCTTCAGTCTATCTCGAATCAACTTAACCTTCTCCTCAGACTCTTTGATTAAGTCTGGTCCAAACAACTGTCGGTCTCCAACTTCATCCCACGACAACGGTGTTCGGCATCTCCTTCCATACAATGCCTCGAACGGTGCCATCTTCAAACTGGCCTGGTAACTGTTGTTGTATGAGAACTCCGCGTAGGGCAAGTTGTCATCCCAACTAGATCCATAATCTAATGCACAGGCTCTTAACATATCCTCCAGAATCTGATTGACTCTCTCCGTCTGTCCATCTGTCTGCGGGTGAAACGCGGTGCTAAACTCTAGTCTGGTACCCAAAGTTTCATGTAACTGATTCCAGAACTTTGAGGTAAACTGGGTTCCTCTATCTGATACGATGCTCCTCGGAACTCCATGCAGACATACAATTCTGGTCATGTATATCTTAGCCAACTTGGCACTGGTATACGTGGTTTTCACAGGGATAAAGTGTGCTACCTTCATCAATCGGTCTACTACTACCCAGATTGAATCATATCCTGCTTTGGTCCTGGGCAATCCGGTGATAAAATCCATGCCAAGCTTCTCCCACTTCCATTCGGGTATTGGCATAGGTTGTAACAATCCTGCTGGCTTCTGATGTTCTGCCTTCACTCTCTGGCATACATCACAAACTGCTACATACTCCGCAATATCCTTCTTCATACCCGTCCACCAGAAAATATCCTTCAAATCCAAATACATCTTAGTATTTCCTGGGTGAATCGAGTATGGTGAATCATGGGCCTCCTGTAAAATCAACTTCCTGATCTCCGGGTCATTGGGCACATAGATTCGATCCTCAAACCATAGGGTATCGTGTTCATCCTCATGAAATCCTTTAGCTTTTCCTTCGCTCATCCTCTCCTTTATGGAGGCAATCTCTTTGTCAGCTTTCTGAGCTTCTCTGATTTTATCCATCAGGGTAGACTGGATTTCTAGTGTTGCTACATAGCCTCTTGGAACTATCTCCATACGTAGTTCTCGTAGGTCCTCGGCTAACTCCTTTGGAAATCCTTCCATCATTAGGGTATTGACATGGCTCTTACGGCTTAGCGCATCAGCTACTACGTTAGCCTTTCTGGGATGATAATGCAATCTCATGTGATAATCCTTAATGAGTTCCAGCCATCTCCTTTGCCTAAGATTCAGCTCCTTCTGAGTGAATATATACTTCAAACTCTTATGATCCGTATATACCTCACAATGGTTTCCAATAAGAAAATGTCTCCACATCTTCAATGCATGCACTACGGCTGCTAACTCCAAATCGTGGATGGCATAGTTCATCTCATGAGGTTTTAGTTGTCGTGAAGCATACGAAACAACTTTTCCTTCCTGCATAAGAACAGCTCCAAGTCCTCGTCGTGAAGCGTCGCAGTACACCTCATAATCCTTATGTTGATCTGGCAGAATCAACACAGGGGATGAGACCAACCTTTTCTTCAACTCCTGGAAACTAGTCTCACATTCTTCGGTCCAACTGAACTTGGTGTCCTTCTTTAACAACTCCGTCATTGGCTTTGCAATCCTCGATAAATCTCCGGTAGTATCCTGCGAGTCCAAGAAAACTCCGGATCTCTCCAACTGTTGTCGGTGCTTCCCAATTGGTCATAGTGTCCACCTTGGCGAGATCTACTGCTATTCCTTCTCCGGATATAACATGTCCGAGGAATCCGACTTCCTTCAGCCAAAACTCACATTTGCTAAACTTGGCATATAACTGATGTTCTCTGAGCTTCTCCAATACCAAACACAAATGATCTTCATGCTCCTCTTCATCCTTCGAGAATATCAATATATCATCTATGAACACTAAGACGAACTTATGCAAATACTCCATAAACACTTTGTTCATCAGGTTCATAAAGTATGCCGGTGCGTTTGTCAGACCAAACGACATAACGGTATACTCGTACAACCCATACCTAGTGGTAAAGGCCGTCTTAGGTATATCCTGCTCTCGGATCTTCAATTGATGGTACCCTGATCGTAGATCGATCTTGGAGAATACCTTAGCTCCTTGCAATCTATCGAACAGGTCATTGATCATCGGCAGTGGGTACTTGTTCTTGATCGTTACTTCATTCAGTCCTCGGTAATCAACAACCATTCTTAACGATCCATCCTTCTTCTCCACTAGAAGTACTGGCGAACCCCAAGGCGAAGAACTTGGGCGTATGAATCCTTTATCTAGTAACTCCTTAATCTGCTTCTTAATTTCCTCCAAATCCTTTGGGGTATCCTATATGGTCTCTTAGAAATTGGCCCGGTGCCTGGCAAAAGTTCAATCAAAAACTCTATGTCTCTATCCGGTGGCATGCCAGGTAACTCCTCTGGAAACACATCCGGATAATCCTTCACTACGGGCACTTCCTCCTGTACAACTCCTGACAAGGAATTTAATGTACTCCTCTTTGACTTATGCCGGGATACATACTTGATCCTTCTTCCTTCCGGCGTGGTAAGAAAAATGGTCTTGCTAGCACATTCAATATTCCCTTCATACTTAGATAACCAATCCATGCCTAATATCACATCCAGTCCTTGAGATTCCAATACTATTAGGTCCAAAGGGAAAATGTAATTACCAATCCTTAAGGGCAACTGATCACACCATGACTTAGCCATATACTCTGCTCCTGGTGAGGTTACTAACATGGGCGATCTAAGGGCTTGGGTCGGCAGCTTATACTTATCCACGAATCCCCTTGAAATGTATGAATGCAATGCACCAGTATCGAGAAGAACGAGTGCAGTGAAGGACTTAACTAAGAACTTACCTATAACTGCATTTGGTTGCTCATCTACTTCCTCCACAGTCGCGTGGTTCACTTGTCCTTTGTTGAACGGGTTGGGCTTCTTCCCGGCGCTTCCATTGCCGTTCCCATTCTTAACTTCTAGGCATTCATTAGCATAATGTCCAGTCTTCCCGCACTTGTAACAAGTGACATGGCTAAAATCCCTCTTGGTGGGTGTGGACGGTGCAGGGCGGTTCTGGTTTCCATTGGTTCCATTCCCATTTCCATTGCCATTCTTAGTGCCATTGTGGTTGTGCGAGCTACTTCCTCCATGGGTATGTTGAAACTGTCCTACCGCTTTAGGGGTAAAGCGGGGCTTCTGCTGAGCTCCAGAATCATACTTTCCTTGCCCATACTTCCTCGTGCGACTCTCAATTTGTTGATGCTTCCTTTCAATCATCAGGGTGCGGTCAACCAACTCCTGGTAATTGTTGAAAGTTGCCACCATCAACTGTACACTCATCTCATCATTCAGCCCTTCCATGAATCTCTCATGCTTCTTGGCATCTGTGGCCACATCATCTGGGGCATAACGAGATAGGGTACTAAACTCATCCACGTACTGGGCTACAGTACGATTCCCTTGGCGCAAATTGCGAAAATCCTGCTACTTCATACTCATGGCTCCGGTTGAGACATGGGCGGTACAAAAAGCTTGCTGAAACTGATCCCAAGTGACATTGGCCACGGGGTAAGTGGCTGTGTAATTCTCCCACCATGCCGCGGCTGGTCCAGACAACTGGTGTGCGGCAAATCGCACCTTCTCAGCATCTGAGCAATTGGCGGTGGTCAAATCCCTTCCAATCTTGCGTAGCCAGTCATCAGCCACAATTGGTTCGATTCTGCTAGCAAACACGGGTGGTTGCAACCTTAAGAAACGTGTCAGGTTGTCCACGGGTGGTGGTGGTGGAGGGTTGTTGTTGTTGTTGTTGTTGTTGTTGTTGTTGTTCTGGTTGTTCTGAGTGTTCTGGACAAGAAGTTGCATCAGGGTGTTCTGCTGCTGGATCAACTGGGTGAGCTCAGGAGGAAACTCAAATTCACGTCTTGGAGGCATCTGATGGGTGTAGAGGGAAGAGATTAGAATAGAAAATAGGTCTAAGGGAAAATCACTACCCATATGCACATGAGACAAACACACAATCATATCACACCAAATCAATTTCAAACAAGGTCTTACAAATCTAACGATCGTTACAAAAGTGCTCTAAAACTAATATATGGAGGTAAACTACTAGTCACAGGGTGGTCATCTAAAAATATTGATCGGCAGAGGATTCCAAAATATTTGCTCCAGCTTCATCCTCATAGTCTTCGTCCTTGCTATCCTCAGCTTCAGAATCCGTGTCATCTATGATGATACAGTCTTCCGGTGGAATATCCTTGGGTTCTTCTTCCTCGTCTTCTTCTCCCGTGAGTATCCCTAACTTCCGTGTCAAATCATCATTATTCTCCACAAGTATCTTCATCTCCTCCTCATATCCGTCGCGTGTAGACTTGAGTTCTTCTTCTAGCTCCAAATTCCTATTTAGGGCTTTCTTCAAATCTATCATCCTAGCACACATCTGGTGCTCCTGGCGACGAATGTGGTGGTTCAACTCCTGGATGAATGCTGCAATGGATATACCCTTCCGGGTGCTGATCATATCCCAATTCTCATCTCGGCGTCCACAAATCGGGTAGATAGTGTCCTGTAGCTCCTGCTTGTAGACTTCTCCAATCCTTCCCATAGTAATGTGGGCTGCCATACTCCTTCCTAGGCTCCATGTAGGTGCATTAAAGGAATATGCTATGAGTGGGGTGACGGGTGCGAACGTCCTTCCTGGAACTTGAGCTTGAATCAACCAACGCTCCTCCTCAGGTAGAGTGGCATTGTAGGTTCCAGTGAAACTTGGTAATCCAATGTTGAGATATCTTGTGACTTCCTTCAGGTGTCGTCCAAAGGGTGTATCATCATCCGGTTGCATGAACTTGTGCTTTGCTTCCACCATCCTAAAGAGTAGAAAAGATGAGGAGTCAGAAAGGAGAAGAGTGAATTGTGTTCTAGGCTTGTCTTAGTGGTCGTGTCCTATAGTCAGCGTGTCCTCCGATACCATCTTGTAGCGACCAGACCTCAAACAGTCTGATCTCTGTGCATCAGTGTCATCCCTGGATCAGTAATGCTGACACGCACAGTACTTGAAGGATTTATAACAGAGTAGAAATCACACACTTACTAAATCGATAGTCCAATGATGAATTTATTACAAATAATATGGCTGAAGGCCATCTAATACGATAATAGCGGAAGGCTTGGAAGATAAGTGAGTCCATCAACTCCAGCGGCATCACTGAGTATAGAACCACGACCTAAAAGGGTATCTTACTCGTCGTCTGAAAAGTCTGCAACATGAAACGTTGCAGCCCGAAAACGGGTCAGCACATGGAATATGCTGGCAAGGTAACACAAGAGAATGCAATGAAAGTAAAACTATACTATATGCAATATGGCTGGTGGAAAGCTCTATGGTTAAGTTTTTGCGTAAAGCCAATTTTTCCCTACTTCAAAGGAATGCATTTAAATTAACTATCATGGTAGTTGAAACATCGTTGAGAAGATAGACATCCTCTCAACCCCAATTAAATTTTATTATTAAACCCAACAAAATTAAATTAAAGTAACATGATGAGATGCACATGAAAATCCAAGTACTAGATACTCAAGACGTCCATAACCGGGGACACGGCTAATCATGATCAGTTTGTACACTCTGCAGAGGTTTGTGCACTTTTCCCACAAGACTCGATCGCCTCTGTTTGGTTTCTCGCACTGCATGTTGTTTGAGAAATGGATGATCGAGACATAGTCTTTCACAAGCGCTAGCACCTTACGATCGGGCGGACCGTACCAACCTACATCCCCTACATCTGCTAGTCCACCACTGTAAGAGTTCGCACAACTTACTCATACTATGCTAGAGCCCATAATAGCATTGTGGTTGCACACGGAAGTTTCTAGTATGAATAATCTCATGATCCCTTTGAGCCTGGGTGGCGGTCCAAAAGAAAAACAGGCAATCGCTGGAATACCCAGGTGCCTCAATCCACCCAGATGTGTATTAATGTTTCCACCTTAAGTTGAACCATTAATTAACAAACTCACATCTGTCATGGATTTCACTCAACCAATCCACGTCTACGAGCATAGCATGTCCTAACAGCAAACGTAGAAGTAACTCCCAAAGGTCTGTATGTAATGCAGGTAATAAGTACTACCTCAAACTACTTCCCAATCCCACAAGTTAATTTATCCTACTCATGCAATGTGTGAGGGTTTGACTAATGCAATGAAAACTGGGTAATTGGAAAGCATGATCAAAGTGTTACTTGCCTTGCTGATGATCCACAAAACCTAGAGACTCAAAGTAGCAAGCGGCGCACTCCGGGTACTCTATCGCAAATCAAACAAGCATACAATAAGTACTTAACTAATGCACGGGTAAAACTAAAACAAGAGATCTAACTAGAAAGTTCAACTTAAGAACTCCGGTTTGCAAAAAGAATCAACTCGAAAGAAGCAACGAAACTCAAACTGCGAAAGAAATGAGCTCCGAATTACTAGTTGGCCTAAAGTCAAATTTTACAGTAGTCAAAACTTTGTTCAAGTTGGTTAAACGTAAAGAGGGCATCGAGACGAAGATCTGGGATTTTGAATCACTTGATTCCTACTCTCGAGCGAAAACAAAACCGAAAAACAAGATCAGGGCAGAAATCACTATCGGAATAACCGCGGATAAATACCCCGAAAAAGAAAAACGACGAACAGGCTAACGAACGAACGTTCGCAGTCTGCGGTTAACTAACGAAAATCGTTCGTTAAAACGAACGTACGGACGAGCGTCCGCTAATTAACTAAACCGGCGAAAAAAACCGAACCGATCTATTCTAAAATAAAAAAATAGATCTAGGTTTTCCTAAACAAAACCGATCGGTTAAACGAAAAAACTACCTCTTCTCAACCAACTCCGGCGGAACTCCGGCGGGGCGGCGGGCACGCGGTGCGGCGGGCTGGGGCGGGGCGGCGGCGGCGGGTCGGCGGCGGCGCAAAGCGGCGGCGGGCTCGCGGCGGCGGCGGCGCAGCGCTGGCGGCGGCGACGGGGTGGCGCGAAGGCGGCGGCGGCTGCGGGCTGCGGGCGCTAGGGTTTCGGCGTAACGGGCCGGCGGGGCTGGCTTATAAAGCCCAGTCTCCTGGTCCTTCAAGAGTCTAAGTCGGTTTCCTATTTTTTTTTATTTTTTTTCTAAAAGAGTCCCGTCACAGAAAAACTAACAAAAGAAATACTAAACGGACTCCAGAATTCCCGAAATAAATTTTCACCGTCCTCTAATAATATTTAGGACAAAGTGAACATTTTTCCCAGACCTAAATGCAATTTTGAAAAACGCGTATTTTTCCTATGCAAATAAATCCGCAAATAAATCCAGAAAAATACTAAAAGTGATTTTAATATTTTTCCTCCAATATTTATGTTATTTTGGAGAAGTCATATTATCTCCGCTCATTTTTTAGGAGAGAAAAATAATTAGAAATATACCCATGTATTCATAAATATACCTACGGGTTCGGGAACCATGCAGACATGATCGAGACAACTCTTCCGCCAATAACCAACAGCGGGATATGGATACCCATGTTGGCTCCCACATGTTCCATGATGATCTCATCGGATGAACCACGATGTCAAGGATTCAATCAATCCCGTATACGATTCCCTTTGTCTATTGGTATAGCACTTGCCCGAGATTCGATCGTTGGTATACCGATACCTTGCTCAATCTCGTTACCGGAAAGTCTCTTTACTCGTTTCGTAACACATCATCCCGCGATCAACTCCTTGATCACATATTGTGCACATTATGATGATGTCCTACCGAGTGGGCCCAGAGATAACTCTCCGTCATACGGAGTGACAAATCCCAGTCTCGATTCGTGCCAACCCAACAGACACTTTCGGAGATACCTGTAGTGCACCTTTATAGCCACCCAGTTACGTTGTGACGTTTGGTACACCCAAAGCATTCCTACGGTATCCGGGAGTTGCACAATCTCATGATCGAAGGAAAAGATACTTGACATAAAGAAAAGCTTTAGCATACGAACTACACGATCTGTGCTAGGCTTAGGATTGGGTCTTGTCCATCACATCATTCTCCTAATGATGTGATCCCGTTATCAACGACATCCAATGTCCATGGTCAGGAAACCGTGACCATCTGTTGATCAATGAGCTAGTCAACTAGAGGCTTACTGATACGTCCAAAATGTATCTATAATTTCTGCTTGCTCTATGCCTCTTTTGGGTGATATTGCTATGATATTTATACACTTCCATACACTTTTGATCATATTTGGACTAACCTATTAACTCAGTGCACCCCAGTGCCAGTTTCTATTTTCGACTGTTTTTGTATTTCAGGTTTTCACGTTACGAGAACTGCCAGGAAAAATCCAGAAAAATTATATAAAAAATCAGCGTTCCAGAACCTACCGTGCGCCCGAAGGACAGCCGGGGGGCCACCAGGGCTCCAGGCGCCCTGGCGGCACGCCCCCCCCCCCCCCCCTAGGCCATGCCGGGGGGGCGCCTGGGGCCCCCGAGGCTCCTCCGATGCCCTCCTTTGGCATATATTTAAAGCGTCTCCCGAAACCCTCGAAACAAGAACTCTTTTCGCGATCCCATCTCTGTTCTGCCGCCGCCGCCGCTTCCAAGATCGGGAGCACCAGGAGAACTCTTCCCGGCACCCTGCCGGAGGGGAGGATCACCACCGGGAGCTTCTCCACCACCATGGACGCCTCCCGGATGAGTTGTGAGTAGTCTCCCTTGGACCATGAGTCCATGACCAGTAGCTATGTGATGTTCTCCGCTCATTCTTGTGCTTCACTAATTAGTCCTCGTGAGCTGCCCTACATGATCGAGGCACATATGTAATCCTTATGATGTTGCTATGATGTGTTTGCTGGGATCCGATGGATTATGAGATTATGTTCATATTGTGTTTGAGTAATATATTTGATCTACCTCTTTTATATTTATGTTTGTAAGTAATTCTTGCATGTTCTCCGTTGTTACTTATTGCTTTGGCCAAGTAGTAGGTAGTGACTCCAAGAGGGAACGTTATGCTTGATTGTGGGTTCATGCCCCTCGATGACTAGCTTGAGTGACAGAAACATGAGTCTAGGGGATGTGCTGTTGCCACAAGGGGGAAAACAACGGTGCTTGTTCCCGCGGGTGCAAGGATTGTTTACTTTACGCAAAGTTCTTTTAATGCAGTTGTGTGTTACTTTGAGTTTACACTATGGGTGGGGCTCGCAACTTAATACCAGCGAGATGTTCTGATAGATATCTCAAGGTGGATGATTAGTAGTAGATATTGATGGATTTCGGTCTACTTACTTTGGCGTACCGCCCATGCTTTGAACCTCAACCTTTCTTGCAATGTAGTCAGCATTGGTTTGCGCACATGGTCCTGTCAATTGCCCAGCTGTAATTCGTTTACCTCACATAGTTGTTTTATCGTCTTTTGGGAGAGGGACATCACTAGTGAACATCATGAGACTCCGGTCCATATCACCATCATTGATCACATCCACTATTTACCTTTCCGCTATTTACTTACTATTGCAATTATACCTATCACTATTATCACTTGCGTTTGATCCTTTGTAAACTACAAGGCCGGAGGGATTGACAACCTCTATGTACTCGTTGGGAGCAAAGTTATTTGTATCTGTGTGCAGGTCCACGTTGATTGCTAATATCCGGCGCCATTAGCAGTTGACACCTTCTTGTTGAAACTAGGAGTCTCTGGGAAATCGATCCTTGGTAATACCAAGGGAAAACTTCTGTTACACTGCATCTCAAACCTTCCACTTGGGGTAACCAACGAGGGGTGAGAAGCCACCTAGCAAAGCAATTTCTGGCGCCGTTGCCGGGGACTCCACTCTTCAGGATAGGGGAGTTGCACGCTATCTTTTACCTTTGCTTTTAGTCTTGTTAGTTTACTTTTCAGTTTTGCTTTAGTATCTTTTATCGAAAATCACAAAAATAGTTATCTTGCTTGCTTGCTACAATGGGTTCCATCGAGAACACCAAGTTGTGTGACTTCACTAGTCACAACAACGATGACTTTATCAGCACACCTATCACTACACCTGCCACTTCAGCACCTTCATATGAAATTAAACCTGCTTTACTGAACTTAGTCATGAAAGATCAATTCTCCAGTGCTCGAGATGATGCTGCTTTACACTTGAACAACTTTGTTGAACTTTGTGATATGCAAAAGTACCAAGAAATAGATGGTAATATTGTTAAGCTTAAGCTTTTTCCTTTCTCCTTGAGAGGAGGAGCTAAAATTTGGTTTCAGTCTTTGCCTAGAAATAGCATAGATTCATGGGACAAGTGCATAGATGCTTTTATCGGAAAATACTATCCACTTGCTAAAATTATCCAACTGAGAAGTAACATAATGAATTTTAAACAATTGGATAATGAACATGTTGCCCAAGCTTGGGAACGTATGAAATCTCTTATCAAGAACTACCCTACTCATGGTTTGACTACTTGGATGGTTATCCAAACTTTTTATGCAGGCTTGAACTTTACCTCGCGGAACTTGTTTGATTCGGCCGCGGGAGGAACTTTTATGTCAACTACACTTGGTGCTGCCACAAAGCTTCTCGATGAGATGATGACCAACTATTCCCAATGGCACACCGAACGCGCTCCAACAGGTAGGAAGGTAAACTCTGTCGAGGAGATTTCCTCCCTAAATGAAAAAGCTGACTTAATCATGTCCCTACTTTCCAAGCAATCTTCTATTGATCCTAGTTATGATCCTTTAGATTATGTGATTGCTCATGCTTATAGGAGTAACTTTGGTAGCAATCCTAGACCGTTCCCCTCTAATTCCTTTGGGAACAACAATGCTTATCCTAGCACCAGGAACTCCACTACTGAACTAGATATTATGCTTAAAGATTTCATTACTACGCAAAAAGCTTTTAATAATAGTGTAGAAGAAAAACTAAACAAACTAGGTGATCTCTCTTCAAAGGTAGACAATTTAGCCAATGAGGTAGAATTGCTTAAAATTAGAACTTCTCCTCTTAAGGAGAGGAAGGTCACTCCTATGAATGCTATTCAAGTGCAAATTAATGAAAATATTAGGATGATGGCTAAACTTAAAGAGAGATGGGCTAGAGAAAGGGAGGAAGAGGATAGAATTAAGAGCCTTCCTACCCACCACACTGTTGCTACTATCCAAGTTGTTGAGGATATCCAAACTCTTAGCACCCAATGTACTCCTGGTCCCGATGGACCTATTAATGGCGATGCTATGACTATAGAAACTACCAAACATGTGAACCTAAAGGACACCACTACCACTTTACTTGATTCTAGTGACCTTGATTTTGATAGTTGCACTCTTACCGAAGTTATTGATTTCTTTCACAAGATGTCTAGAGACCCCCGCACTAGCACGCTTAACCTTGCCTTCACAGAGCATATCACTAATGCTATCATCAAAGCTAAGGAGGAGAAACTTAGAGTAGAAGCCTCCATACCTAGAAAGCTAGAAGATGGTTGGGATCCTATGATAAAAATTAAATTGAATGACTTCTCTTGCTATGCATTATGTGATGTTGGAGCTAGTACCTCTGTTATGCCCAAAAGAATATATGATATGCTTAAATTGAAACCTTTTGTTCTTGTTCTTTTGGTGTTCGTCTTGTTGATTCTTCCATAAAGAAACCTTTGGGGAGGATCGACGATGTTCTTATCGTTGTCAATGATAATTATGTTCCCATTGATTTTACTATTATGGATATTGAATGTGATCCTTCTTGTCTAATTATTTTGGGACGTCCCTTTTTGCGCACCGTTGGTGCTATCATTGACATGAAAGAGGGTAATATAAAATTTCAGTTTCCTCTCAAGAAAGGGATGGAACACTTCCCTCGAAAGAAGATCAAGTTACCTTTTGAGTCCGTTGTACGGGCTAGCTATTCTTTTACTCTTGATAAAACTTGATCTATATGCATTATGCCTAGCTTAAAGGCATAAAAGAAAGCGCTTTTGGGAGGCAGCCCAATGAATAAATTTATTTTTCTTTTGTTGTGTCTTGATGTTGTTTACTACTGTAGCATCATCATTGTATCTTTGCTTTTCATATTTGTGCCAAGTATAGCCTCTGATTGCTAGAAAGTTCAAAAGTTGTGAGGTGCTGTCCAGGAAACAGATTCTGTCCTTGGATAGAAAAATTCGTATAAAATCACCAGACCATCTTTTTGGTCTGAATTTTTTCGACAGAGTTCTCTATATAATTGTCTTTTGTGCGTCTGTTCTAAGTTTTTTGATTTGAGTTGCAGAAGTGCCCCGAACAAATCATTTACTACCTGCTGTTCTGTTTTTCACAGATTCTGTCCTGTTTTGCTTTTCCTTCATTTTGCAAACCTAGAGCTTGCTTTTTCTTTGCAAAAACCTTTTGGCAATCTTGAGAAACAGTAGACCTTCAAGAATATCTTTATTTCCAGCTAGGTATAATTATTTTATTATGGGTACTAACCTCGCTAATCAGATTATGATGAGTTATGTATGAAGGGAGTTTTCAAGTGTGCGAGGGAAGATGATAAAAAGATTCAGGAGTGTCAAGCGCTCAAGCTTGGGGATGCCCCCGTGCACCCCCAAGAAATATTCAAGGAGACTCAAGCGTCTAAGCTTGGGGATGCCCCCGTGCATCCCCTTCTCCATCAACATTATCAGTTCGTCTTTCGTTCCACTATATTTTAATCACTTCATGTGTTATGTGCTATGCTTGGAGCGTCTTGCTTTTAGTTTTATTTAGTTTTTCATAACGAGTCGGAACTCAGCTTTCTTTATGTGGGACAGAAACACGCTCCACTTCTACCTAGAACATAACATAGAATTTTCATGTCTATCTTTGTTGTGTGTGTTCTTCGTCTTTTAATAGCTACTATCATGCTCTGCTCTTAGTATTCATGCTTATCTTTTTAAAGAGCTTTTGTTTAGTTGGTTGCTTGAACTCTCTTTAATTATCATGCTTATCTTATTAAGAGAGTTTGCTTCCGTTGCATTGGTTAATATGTCTATGATAAAGATGCTACGTGCATAATGGCGCTTAGTAGTTCAGGTTTTCTTATGGTTAGTCTCAAATAGCTGGGGGATTCCCAATGTGTTATTGGAGTACCAACATGATTTGTTTGCCAATGATGTGGTATGGTTTAGTAATATCTTCCCTCAAGAATTTATTTTGATTGACTTGGCGTATGCTCACGCATATTTAAGACTGTAAAGAAAGTATGTCAAGCCTTGATGATCTTTTATTTTTGAGTAGCGATATAACTTCCATGCCTGATTCAATGTTGCTTTTTCGCTCTGCATGATTATGACCGTCATTGCTCTCTTAGTTGGTCGCTCCCAGTCTTTTGCTAACCTCCACCTGTACTAAGCTGACTGACTGCTTGTGCATCCACATCCTTTTAAACCAGTTATGCCATATGAGTCCACCATACCTACCTATATGTGGTATTTCACCGCCACTCCAAGTAAATTTACATGTGTTACCTTTAAAACCTTTAGTTGCAATATATAGCTCATGGGAAAGTAGTTTAAAAACTATTGTGGTAAAGAATATGTTGCTTATGTATCTTATTTTCTTATAAGTTGCTTGCTGAGCGGTAACCATGTTTCTGGGGATGCCATCAACTGTTACACTTTTGTTGAATATCATGTGAGTTGCTATGCATGCTCGTCTTGTCTAAAGTAAGGGTGATTTGCCATGAGTTGAATGGTTTGAGTATGCATATTGTTAGAGAAGAACATTGGGCCGCCAACCAAAGCCATGTATCATGGTGGAAGTTTTAGCTTGGACATTAATCCTCAATCTCTTATGAGAATATGCTTAAGCATTTAAGAGGAGTCCATTATCTATTTTCTATGTTGTCCCGGTATGGATGTCCTCAAGTTGAGATCTATCAAAAACGAGAAATCAAATGCGATCTATCTCCTTGGACCTTTGTACAGGTGACATAGAGGTACCCCTTTGTGACACTTGGTTGAAACATATGTAATGCAATGACAATCCATGGAAATCCGAGCTAATTAGGACAAGGTGCGAGCACTATTGGTATTCGATGCATGAGGCTTGCAACTTATAGGATGTCTTATGCATAGCACATATGAAGTACTACTACCGTTGACAAAATTGTTTCTATGTTTTCAAAATAAAAAGCTCTAGCACATGAGTAATCCCTGCTTCCCTCTGCGAAGGGCCATTCTTTTACTTTTATGTTGAGTCTCCACCTTCTTTTAAAAGCACCAACTATTGAGAGCATGATTGTCATTCTGAGTGTAATGTGCATTGTCCCAAAGTAGCATTGTCTTTTGCATTATTGTGATATCGTTTATTTTGAAATCATTGTATCTAGTCATCACTTAAACCTTGGAGGTGCCCCTGCATTTATGTTTTGCTTCACTAAAGGGGGCAAGCTAGATATCACTTTATCATATTTGCACATCATGTTCAGTGCAAATCTATTTGATGTTTCAGTATCATATTGTAAAACTTTCAGTCCTTTGTGATTTTCTCATGAGGCAACTTAATTACTACAGATTCATTGTCTCAGTAAGCTTTTGTCATATGACTATGAAAAAGTCCTATATGGTTAATAGCATGTCACCACAGAAATTATTCTTGTAATCATTTACCTACTCGAGGACGAGCAGGAATTAAGCTTGGGGATGTTGATACGTCCAAAACGTATCTATAATTTCTGCTTGCTCCATGCCTCTTTTGGGTGATATTGCTATGATATTTATACACTTCCATACACTTTTGATCATATTTGGACTAACCTATTAACTCAGTGCACCCCAGTGCTAGTTTCTGTTTTCGGCTGTTTTTGTATTTCAGGTTTTCACGTTACGAGAACTGCCAGGAAAAATCCAGAAAAATTATATAAAAAATCAGCGTTCCAGAACCTACCGTGCGCCCGAAGGACAGCCGGGGGGGCCACCAGGGCTCCAGGCGCCCTGGCAGCGCCCCCCCCCCCTGGGCCGCGCCGGGGGGGCGCCTGGGGCCCCCGAGGCTCCTCTGATGCCCCCCTTTGGCATATATTTAAAGCGTCTCCCGAAACCCTCGAAACAGGAACTCTTTTCGCGATCCCATCTCTGTTCCGCCGCCACCGCCGCTTCCAAGATCGGGAGCACCAGGAGAACTCTTCCCGGCACCCTGCCGGAGGGGAGGATCACCACCGGGAGCTTCTCCACCACCATGGACGCCTCCCGGATGAGTTGTGAGTAGTCTCCCTTGGACCATGAGTCCATGACCAGTAGCTATGTGATTTTCTCCTCCTGTTCTTGTGCTTCACTAATTAGTCCTCGTGAGCTGCCCTACATGATCGAGGCACATATGTAATCCTTATGCTGTTGCTATGATGAGTTTGCTGGGATCCGATGGATTATGAGATTATGTTCAGATTGTGTTTGAGTAATATATTTGATCTACCTCTTTTATATTTATGTTCGTAAGTAATTCTTGCATGTTCTTCGTTGTTATTTATTGCTTTGGCCAAGTAGTAGGTAGTGACTCCAAGAGGGAACGTTATGCTTGATTGTGGGTTCATGCCCCTCGATGACTAGCTTGAGTGACAGAAACATGAGTCTAGGGGATGTGCTGTTGCCACAAGGGGGAAAACAACGGTGCTTGTGCCCGCGGGTGCAAGGATTGTTTACTTTACGCAAAGTTCTTTTAATGCAGTTGTTTGTTGCTTTGACTTTACACTATGGGTGGGGCTCGCAACTTAATACCAGCGAGATGTTCTGGATAGATATCTCAAGGTGGATGATTAGTAGTAGATATTGATGGATTTCGGTCTACTTACTTTGGCGTACCGCCCATGCTTTGAACCTCAACCTTTCTTGCAATGTAGTCAGCATTGGTTTGCGCACATGGTCCTGTCAATTGCCCAGCTGTAATTCGTTTACCTCACATAGTTGTTTTATCGTCTATTGGGAGAGGGACATCACTAGTGAACATCATGAGACTCCGGTCCATATCACCATCATTGATCACATCCACTATTTACCTTTCCGCTATTTACTTACTATTGCAATTATACCTATCACTATTATCACTTGCGTTTGATCCTTTGTAAACTACAAGGCCGGAGGGATTGACAACCTCTCTGTACTCATTGGGAGCAAAGTTATTTGTATCTGTGTGCAGGTCCATGTTGATTGCTAATATCCGGCGCCGTTAGCAGTTGACACCTTCTTGTTGAAACTGGGAGTCTCTAGGAAATCGATCCTTGGTAATACCAAGGGAAAACTTCTGCTACACTGCATCTCAAACCTTCCACTTGGGGTAACCAATGAGGGGTGAGAAGCCACCTAGCACTTACTAGGGACACGGTGTTTGTCTATGTATCCACACATGTATCTGAGTTTCCTATCAATACAATTCTAGCATGGATAATAAACAATTATCATGGACAAGAAAATATAATAATAACCAATTTATTATTGCCTCTAGGGCATATTTCCAACAACTACTCCCTCCACATCATGGTGGCCACCGGGATGATGAAGATGCCTCCGGTGATGACTTCCCCCTCCGGCAAGGTGCCAGATTGGGTCCCGAGAAGTTTTTCGTCGCCACACAAGCCGTAGGGGTGCGCCCTGGGGGGCAGGGTGTGCCCCCTGGCTTGTGGCCTCCTCGTCCACTTCCTGGCCCAGATCCAATGCTCCAGGGGTCTCTTTTGGTCCATAGAAAATCACCGTAAATTTTCAGCCCATTCCAAGAAGTTTTATTTCTACACAAAAAACGACAGCACGGTAGTTCTACTAAAAACAACGTCAGTACGGGTTAGTTCTAACTAAATCACACCATAACCATATAAAAATGTTGTAAACATGGAATGGATACTTCATAAATTGTAGATACATTGGAGACGTATCAATACCCTTTTCCCTCATACTTTTCTTTGCCTCTTGCATATCCTCGGGACTGTAAGATACCCCTCTTCTTCGGAATTGGTTTTGGCGGTGGTTCAGGAAGAGTCCAATCATCATAATTTTTAATATATTATTCAATAATTCCTCGGCTTGTTCAACAGTTCGTTCCCTGAAAACACAACCAGCACAACTATCTAGGAAATCCCTAGAAGCAGTGGTTAGTCCATTATAGAGGATATCAAGTATTTCATTTTTCATAAGTGGATGATCAGGCAAAGCATTAAGCAATTGGAGAAGCCTCCCCCAAGCTTGCGGGAGACTCTCTTCTTCAATTTGGACAAAGTTAAATATTTTTGGTAAGGCAACTTGTTTCTTACGAGCAGGAAAATATTTTTCAAAGAAGTAATGAATCATATCTTGGGGACTATGCACACAACCAGGAGCTAGAGTATTGTACCAAGCTTTAGCATCACCCTTTAAAGAGAAAGGAAATAATCTGAGGATATAATAGTAGCAAATTTTCTCATCATGAACAAATAGGGTGGCTATATCATTCAGTTTAGTAAGATGTGCCACTACAGTTTCAGTTTCATAGCCATGGAAAGGACTAGATTCTACCAAAGTAATTAACTCTGGGTCAACAAAGAACTCATAATCCTTAACAGTAACACATATACATGAAGTAGAAAACTTAGGATCACCTTTCTTTAGTTTGCATAATAATTTCTTAAGATCATCTCTATCATTGCAAGCAAGAAAGTCTCTAGTTGTTTCCTCATCCATAGCATAACATTCGAGTACTTTAGGCAATTCATATCTAGGATGGCTAGATCTAATAGGTGTTTCAAAATTTTCAGTTTCAAGTATTTCATCAGTTTCAGTATTCTCCATATCTTTAGCTCTAGCAAGTTGTTCATCAAGAAATTCACCTAATGGCACAGTTTTATCAAGCAAGGTACGTACTAGCATCATTCATAACAGAAGTAGCATCATCAATAACTTGCGACATATCAGGATTAATAACAGATTGTGGTGTTGCAAGCTTACTTACAACTGAAGGAGAATCAAGTGCAGGGTGTGATGGCAATTCCTTATTTCCCCTCATTGTTGAGGGAAAGATCTTAGTTCTATCATCCTTCAGATTCCTCATAGTGATAAATATATAATAATCCCAAGTGACTCAATAAATATAGCTATGCTCCACGGCAACGATGCTAGAAAAATGTCTTCATAACCCACAAGTATAGAAGATGCGACAGATTTCGAGGGTAGAGTATTCAACCCAAATTTATAGATTCGACACAAGGGGAGCCAAAGAATATTTGCAAGTATTAACAACTGAATTGTCAATTCAGCCACACCTAGAGATTAATTCTCTGTAGCAAAGTGATCAGTAGCATAGTAATATGATAGTTTTGATAGTAGTGGTAACAACAATAGTAACAGTAACAGTGGTAGCAATGATTTTGTAGCGGTTGTAACGGTAACAGCAGCAGTAGTAACTTAGCAAGAACAATATGTAGGAAATTCATAGGCATTGAATCGGCGATTTGTTGGATGATATTCATCATATAACAGTCATAGTCTAGGGCGATACAAAACTAAATCCAGTTCATAAATATAATGTAGGCATGTATTTCCTAAATAGTCATATGTGCTTCTAGAAAGTACTTGTATGACATCTTTTGTCCTACCCTCCCGTGGCAGCGGGGTCCATAAGGAAACTAAGGGGTATTAAGGCATCCTTTTAATAGAGAATCAGAACAAAGCATTAACACATAGTGAAAACATGAACTCCTCAAACTACGGTCATCATTGAAAAGTATCCCGACTATTATCACTCCGGGGTTTATGGATCATAACACGTAATAGGTGAATATGACTTGTGGGCCCCGCGGGACACCTCCAACCCTAATTCTTGGCCTATAAATTCCGAAATATTCCCGAACAACCAGAAGCGTCCACGAAAATACTTTTCCACTGTGATACGTCTCCAACGTATCTATAATTTTCTATTGTTCCATGCTATTATATATGATGTTTTGGATATTTAATGGGCTTTATTATACACTTTTATATTATTTTTGGGACTAACCTATTAACCCAAAGGCCCAGTCCAGATTGCTGTTTTTTTTGCCTATTTCAGGGTTTTGCAGAAAAGAAATATCAAACGGAGTCCAAACGGAATGAAACCTTCGGGAGAGATATTTTTGGAGCGATACCTTCATGGGAGACTTGAGAACCACGAGATAGGGCACACGTGGCGTCCACGAGGGTGGGGCGCACCCCCTGCCTCATGGGCCCCATGTTGCTCCCCCGGTGCCCTCCTTCCTCCTATATATACCAATGTACCCTGAAAACATCGAAGCAACAGAGAAAACCCTAATTCCACCGCCTCAACCTTCTGTTCCCATGAGATCCCATCTTGGGGCCTGTTCCGGAGCTCCACCGGAGGGGGGATCTTCCACGGACTGCTTCTACATCAACACCATCGCCTCACCATGAGCTGTGTGTAGTTTACCACGGACCTTTGGGTCCATAGTTAGTACCTAGATGGCTTCTTCTCACTTTTTGGATCTCAACACCAAGCTCTCCTCGGTCTTCGAGGAGATCTATTCAATGTAATCTTTTTACGGTGTGTTTGTCGAGATCCGATGAATTGTGGGTTTATGATCAAGATTATCTATGAGAAATATTTGGTTCTCTTCCGAATTCTTTTATGTGTGATTATAATATCCTTGCAAGTCTCTTCGAATTACCGGTTTGGTTCGGCCTACTAGACTTATAGTTCTTGCAATGGGAGAAGTGCTTGGCTTTGGGTTCAATCTTGCGGTGTCCTTTCCCAGTGACAGCAGGGGCTGTAAGGCACGTATAGTATTGTTGCCATCGAAGATAAAAAGATGGGGTTTACATCATATTGCTTGAGTTTATCCCTCTACATCATGTCATCTTGCTTAAGGCGTTACTCTATTCTTTTGAACTTAATATTCTAGATGCATGCTGGATAGAGATCGATGTGTGGAGTAATAGTAGTAGATCCAGAATCGTTTCAGTCTACTTGTCACGGACGTGATGCCTATATGTAATGATCATGCCTAGATATTCTCATAATTATTCGCTTTCCTATCAATTGCTCGACAGTAATTTGTTCACCCACCGTAGAATTCTGCTATCATGAGAGAAGCCACTAGTGAAATCTATGGCCCTCGGGTCTATTCTCAACATATCAATCTACAATCTACTTTACTTTGCTGTTTTTACTTTCTGTTCTTATATCCAAAAATACCAAAAATATCAAACTACCATATCTATCAGATCTCACTTTCGTAAGTGACCGTAAAGGGATTGACAACCCCTTATCGCGTTGGCTGCAAAGTTCTTATTTGTTTGTGCAGGTGCGAGGGACTCGCGTGGTGTCTCCTACTGGATTGATACCTTGGTTCTCTAAAACTGAGGGAAATACTTACGCTACTGTGCTGCATCATCCTTTCCTCTTCGAGGGAATACAACGCAAGCTCGAGAAGTAGCAAGAAGAACTTCTGGCGCCGTTGCCAGGGAGGCTTACGCAAAAGTCATATAACAAGTACCTATCACAAACCCTTATCCTTCGCATTACATTTATGAGCCTCTCGTTTTCCTCTCCCCCACTTCACCCTTGTCGTTTTATTCGCCCTTTTCCGTTTGCCTTTCTGTTTGCTTGTGTTGCTATGTGCCCTCTATTAGCTTGCATCTTCGCTTGCTAAATTATGGATCCGCGTCCACTTGCTAATCTTTTTAAGAGATCCAATTATGTTGAACCTATTTCTAGTGACTTGGGTGCACTAGATTATCTTTATGAGGTTTTGCTTGAAATTTGTGAATCTGAAAATTGTGAGGAATTGTTAAAAGGAAAAGTGATTCACGATAGTTCTTTAAATAAAAAAGCAAGGTTGCAATGATGTTATTATAAATTCTATTAATGTCAATTGTGTTAATGATATGCAAAACCCTAAGCTTGGGGATGCTAGTATCGCTATGTCCACTACTTGTTGCAATGATCATGATTGGGGTGATGCTTCTTACGATCTTGAAAATTTATTGCAACCCCATGATGAATGTGAGATTGATAATAATGTTTGCAATAATATTGAAAGTGGGTTTGGAAGAGTGTCAACTTTAGATCCCACATATTTGGAGTATGACCAATCTTATGAATTTTTTGATAAAAGTGGGTTTGGAGAGGTCATGACTTTAGTTAATGTTGATCCCACTATTTTGGAAGAGTGTCAACTTCGCATGCATGTGGTTCATGTTGAGAATATGTTTTGTGATTGCTATATTGTTGAATTTTCTTATGATCCTACATGCAATTATTATGATAGAGGAAAATATGGTAGTAGAAATTTTCATGTTACTAAATTACCTCTCGTTATGTTGAGATTGCTATTGGCTCTTTCTGCTTCCTTGCATATGCTAGTTTTTGCTTGCCTTGCTAATTTGTTTGCTTATAAGATGCCTATGCATAGGAAGTATGTTAGACTTAGATGTGTTTTTCACATGCTATGTGATGCACTTCGTGTTTCAATTGCTAACCTTCATGTGAGCATCATCGAAATTATTGTACCTAGCTAGGGGCGTTAAACAATAGCGCTTGTTGGGAGGCAACCCAATTTTATTTTCTTTGGTTTTGCTTCTGTTTAGGAATAAATATTGCATCTAGCTTCTGTTTAGATGTGGTTTTGTGTTTTAATTAGTGTTTGTGCCAAGTAGAACCTTTGGGAAGACTTGTGTGAAGTTTATATGATCTTGCTGTAAAAAACAAAAACGTTAGCGCTCGCTAGAATAGTCACCAGATTTTACTGGAGAGTGCTATTTAGTTGATTCTTTTTGCAGATGATTAATAGAAAAATTCCTCACGTTTACTAATTTAGTTCAAAAAAAATGAGTTACAAAAGTATGCGAAAGTTACAGAATACTACAGACTGTTCTCTTTTTGACAGATTCTGTTTTTCGTGTGTTGTTTGCTTATTTTGATGAATCTATGAGTAGTATTGGAGGATATGAATCATAGAGAAGTTGGAATACAGTAGGTTTAACACCAATATAAACAAATAATGAGCTCATTACAGTACCTTTGAGTGGTGGTTTGTCTTCTTATACTAACGGAGCTCACGAGATTTTTGGCTAAGTTTTGTGTTGTGAAGTTTTCAAGTTTTGAGTATTGCTTTGATGTACTATGGAACAAAGAGTGGAAAGAGCCTAAGCTTGGGGATGCCCAAGGCACCCCAAGGTAAAATTCAAGGACAACCAAAAGCCTAAGCTTGGGTATGCCCCGGGAAGGCACCCCCTCTTTCGTCTTCATCTATCGGTAACTATACTCGGGACTATATTTTTATTCACCACATGATATGTGTTTTACTTGGAGCGTCGTGTATTATTTGAGTATTTGCTTGTTAGTTTGCCACAATCATCCTTGCTGGACACACCTTTTTGAGAGAGATAAATATGGCCTAGAAATTGTTAGAACACTCTATGTGCTTCACTTATATCTTTTGAGCTAAACAGTTTGCTCTAGTGCTTCACTTATATCTTTTAGAGCACGGTGGTGATTTTATTGTGTAGAAATTGTTGATCTCTCATGCTTCACTTATATCCATTTGAGAGTCTTTCATAACAGCATGGTAATGTGCTTTGGTTATAAAACTAGGCCTAATATGATATGCATCCAAGATAAATGTAGTAAGAACTTTCATACAAAGTGCATCGAATGTGATGAGAAGTTTGATACTTGATGATTGTTTTGAGATATGGGGATAGTGATATTAGAGTGTCGGTGTACTAAGGTAGGGGTACCTCAGTACCCCAACTTGTGCACGGGCAGTTGCAGCTTCCCGCGGCAGGGTTTACCACGTGCTCGCCGGAGACCTTCCTGCTCCATGTCAAACCATTCAAAAACAAAGTATACAAGACAGAAGATCGAGACCCCGGCAAGCGAAGCTTGCCGGGAAGGCCGTTCCAGGCTCAAGGTTACCTCACCCACGCAAGGCCCTGGCAAGAGGAGCTTGCCAGGAAGACTAGAAGATTACATCATAGAAGACACGCCTCGGCGCTATATGCGTCCCGGCGAGGGCCCGGGGAGCGACAAGCTTCAGAGCCCGGCAAGCTCCCGGGCCCGGCAAGGTCAAGACCCCGGCAAGGTGCTTGCCGGGAGAGTTGCGCCGTGTGCCCGCGCTCCAGCTCATCGGCCCACGCGTCGCCCTGGGGCCATTCCAGGGACGCGTGGCGGATGGCTGTGCAGCCTGGGGGACACGGTGGCACTCCACGGTGGTGAAGCCATCGCCGTGGCGAACGGAGACGCAAGGGCGGGAGCTTTTGGGGTCGACGGCGACGGGCATTAAATGCCCTTGTCCCCCACTGTCAAAGTAGGTAGCGACCACTGTTCACGCACTGTAGCTCCACTATTACCGCACTGTTACAACTACCACCACATTTACATTTTTACCCCTTTCTCTTACGTTGACACCTGTCGGTGACCCCTTGCACTATAAAAGGAGGCCCATGCGCAACGTAGAAAGGGTTCGGAACCCAGATCGCTCATACGCTCGGTGTAGCTGGTTCTTCAAGCTCCCGAGCTCTCCAACTCAATACACAACTAAGCAGGAGTAGGGTTTTACGCGTCCACCGCGGCCCGAACCTGGGTAAACTGCCCGCGTGCTCGCTACGATCTGCTCTTCGTGCTCCCTCCGCCCTCTTACCGCACAGACAAGGGGCTCCGGTCCCATAGGTGTTCGTGGCGGACAGTTTCCCCCGACATCTTTGGCGTGCCAGGTAGGGGGCGTCGAGGTTGTGCGAATCTGGTCCGGCGTTCACGCGGGCGCATTCTTCATCAACCTCTCCAGTTCATTCGGCAACTTCATCAGCAACAGCACCATGGCCCCGAAGAAGAAGGCTTTGGAGGTCGGAGGCCCGTCTGCGTCTCATCCGCCGCCAGCAGAGCCAACGGTGGGCGGGGGAGGCGCCGTCGGAAGGGTGGTCGCCGGCGAGGACACTCGCGGCGCCACCAGGTCCAAGGATAAGATGGACGACCGAGCCTCGGTCTCCGTGGACGCGTCGCGTCCATCTCAGCACACGACAACCCAGCAGCGCCATACCACAGGAGGTGGTATCCGCTTGCTGGGGCAAGGACAAACCGGAGGCTCGCGGGATGCCCCGGACCACCGTCCGGGCACAAGCAAAGCGAAGGCGCCGGGGCGGGACCCTGCTCCTTCTAACGCTGTTAGGAGTCCGAGCATATCCCGCTCCTCGCACCGCTCGCCCCCGTTCCCCTCCACTCCAGCAGAAGCGCTCGCAAGGGCGCAACTGCTCCTCGACTTCCCTCCAGCGGCAGACAAGGCCGAAGACTGGAGGGCCACCATCCAGAGCCTGATCGCCTTCGCCAACAACGATACGCCGCAGCAGCCGGCGACCTCGCGGCCGCGGCAAGCTGAGAAGACGAAGGCCGACGGCGACAAGACCGCCGGGGGTGCAACAACCGTGCACTCCCCACCGCGGAAGCAGAAGACGCCGCCCCGCCGGAACAACGCCGACGACGGCTCCACGGCATCGTCGGATCCGCGGGCTCGTCGGGACCAGCGCCAGGTCCTTGACGACCGGCGACAAGAAGACGCTCGGACAACAATCGAGCGCCGCCGAGAAGCTCGGCG
The DNA here is from genome assembly GCA_902687465.1 of Secale cereale. NCBI lineage: Eukaryota > Viridiplantae > Streptophyta > Magnoliopsida > Poales > Poaceae > Secale > Secale cereale. Next base: position 123,617,203 of record LR738714.1, read on the forward strand.
ACAATCAGACCAGAGAGCTGGGAACGCTGTCGACGTGCGCGCGCCCGGTGAACCAGGCGACTTGCCGTACGCGGCAGGCTGCCCTGCGTTCACCCGCGAGCTGCGCCGCGTCCAGTGGCCCAGCATGAAGAATTTCAAGCCCGACGTACCGGAGAAGTACGACGGCAAGATGCACCCCTCGGAATTCCTCAGCGTCTACACCATCGCGGTGCAGGCCGCCGGGGGGCGCGACGAGAAGATTTTGGCAAACTACTTCCCGCTCGTGCTTAAGCCGAACGTTCGTTCCTGGCTTATGCACTTGCCGGAAGGATCCATTTCTTCTTGGGCAGACCTTTGCCACCAGTTTGTTGGCGCCTTCACCGGCGGCCACAAACCCCACGGCCAGGAGAGCGATCTCCACATTCTGGCCCAGAAGGAAGGAGAATCCCTGCGCAAGTACATCCAATGCTTCAGCCGTGTACAGCACAACATCCCTGATGTCCACCCTGCCGCGGTTATTAGCGCGTTCCATCAGAACGTGCGTAACCGCCGCATGCGTGAAGAAATGGCGATGACCAAGATTCGGGATGTCAGCGAGCTCTACGCTCTGGCTGATAAGTGTGCACGCGCAGAAGAGGGGAGGAGACTCCCCGGCGAGGATGCTGGCGCAGGAGGAAGCGACAGCGACGACGCCGCCCCGGCAAAGAAGGGCCGGCGGCGGAATAACAGAAGGAAAAACAAGAAGGAAGTGCTTGCCGTCGAGAAGTCCGGCAAGGAGGCTCCCGCCAAGCAAACACAGGCTGGCGGCTCCGGCAAGGAGCCTGCCCCTGTAGCGGCAGCCGACAAGCAGGACGGCTCCGACAAGCAGTACTGCAAGATCCACCGCACCAAAGGCCACGACCTCTCCAACTGCAAACGCGTCGAATATCTCGTCGAGCAGCAGAAGGCTGAGTACGAGAGGCGCGACAAGGAGAAGGCCCAAGGTGGCGGGGGAGAACCAAGCAAGAAGCGGCCGTTCAATGGCCGGGGAGGACGCCGCGGCAAGGCCAAGCAGCGGCAAGGTGATCGACCTCCCCGGGGCCGCGACAAGGATGAAGAGGACGACGACGAAGACATGGAGGACGAGGATAACAGCGAGCAGGAGTTCCAGAAGGCCACGGAGGTCCTGTGCGTCGACGGCGGCGCCTCTCTGCACACCTCCCACCGCCAGCTCAAACAGTGGGTGCGCGAGGTGAATGCGGCAGAGCCGCCCGTGGAGTCGCGCAGGCTCCTCAAATGGTCCAGCATGCCCATCATTTTTGATCTTGAGGATCACCCTGACCGCACCACTGCGGTCGGGTGCTTGCCGATGCTGGTCTCACCCACCATCCGCAACCTCAAGGTCACCAAAATGTTGGTTGACGGCGGGGCCGGGCTGAACTTGATCTCCTCTGCTGTGATCAAGAAACTCCAAATTCCAGATGGCGAGCTCGAAGAGACCGGTTCTTTCCAAGGAATCAACCCGGGAAGGAGCAAGCCCAAGGGGAAGATCACGCTGCCGGTGACCTTTGGCGGGGAGCTCAACTTCAGAACTGAGCGCATCACTTTCGACGTCGCCGATATTCCATTGCCATACAATGGAATACTCGGCCGTCCCGCCCTCGCCAAGTTCATGGCAGCTTCCCATTATGCTTACAACGTACTCAAGATGCCGGGGCCGATAAGCGTCATCACTGTCCACGGCGACAAGAAAGATGCGCTTGTTTGCGCCGACAAGATCTACCGGGATGCGGCAGCTGCGGCAGAGAAGGATACACTTGCCGCTGAAGCTCCCGGGGGGGAGAAGACGAAGACCAAGTCCGGCAAGTGCTCTGGGGCCCACTCCGGCAACCACACCTCTTCGGAGTGCTGCGCTGCCGTCGAGGATGTCCCATCGAGCTCCACCGGCAAGTGTAAGAAAGGGATGGCCGCTCCTCCGGCAACCAAGAAGGTGTCCGCCAAGGAGGACGGCACTGGTGGTACCTTCACCATCAGTGCCACGCTTGACAGCAAATAGGAAAGCGCGCTCGTTGCCTTCCTGCGGGCGAATGTCGATGTGTTTGCCTGGCAACCATCTGACATCCCCGGTGTTCCCAGGAAGGTAATTGAGCACAAGCTTGCTGTTTGTCCTCATGCGCGGCCCATCAAGCAGAAAGTGAGGAAGCAAGCCGTGGAGCGCCAAGAATTCATCAACGAAGAGATCAAGAAGCTAGAGGCAGCAGGCCTAGTTAGAGGTGTGATCCATCCGACATGGTTGGCAAACCCAGTCGTCGTGCGCAAGGCCAACGGGAAGTGGAGACTGTGTATAGACTTCACCGATGTGAATAAAGCTTGTCCCAAGGATCCATTCCCTTTGCCGCGCATTGACCAGATCGTTGACTCCACTGCCGGATGTGAGCTACTCTCTTTTCTTGACGCATATTCAGGCTACCACCAGATCTTTATGGCCAAAGAGGATGAAGAGAAGACTGCATTTATTACTCCTTGTGGCACTTATTGCTTCATACGCATGCCATTTGGACTGAAGAATGCAGGATCAACATTTGCAAGGGTAGTGCACACTGCTTTCGAGCCACAGATCCACAGAAATGTAGAGGCTTACATGGATGACATTGTGGTGAAGAGTAAGAGCAAAGAAACCCTGATCCAAGATTTGGAAGAAACGTTTCAGAACCTGCGCAGAATACAGCTCAAGTTGAACCCCGAGAAGTGCGTCTTTGGAGTCCCTTCCGGCAAGCTTCTCAGGTTCTTTGTGTCACAGAGGGGGATTGAAGCCAACCCTGACAAGATTAAAGCCATTGAGCAGATCGAGGCCCCGAAGCGCGTCAAGGATGTCAGAAGGCTTGCAGGTTGTGTGGCTGCCCTCAGTAGGTTCATTTCGAAGTCTGCAGAACGCGCCCTACCTTTCTTCAAAATCTTGAAGAAGGCAGGTCCCATGAAGTGGACTCCGGAAGCGGAGGCAGCGCTGCAAGATTTGAAACGGTACCTGTCCTCCACTCCAATACTTGTCGCACCTAGACCGCAGGAAAAGTTGCTGCTGTACCTAGCGGCAACCAACCAGGTGGTTAGTGCTGCGTTAGTAGCGGAGAGGGAGGCCGACGAGGAGCCCACACCACCAGCAAGCGAATCCAGCGACAAGCAGAGGGCTGATCCGGCAAGCTCTGGCCCCGACAAGGACAACTCTGCGCAGGAACAGGATGAAGTGCGGAAGAAGATGGTGCAGCGCCCAGTGTATTTTGTGAGTTCCCTTCTCCAGGGGGCTAGATCAAGATACTCTGGTGTGCAAAAGTTGCTTTTCGGCCTCCTCATGGCCTCGAGAAAGCTGCGCCATTACTTCCAAGCACATGAGATAACAGTGGTCACTCGCTTTCCGCTGAAGAGGATATTGCACAACCCGGAAGCAACAGGCAGGATCGTTGAGTGGGCACTGGAGCTGTTGAGCTTTGGACTCAAGTTTGAAAGTACTTCAACCATACAGAGCCGAGCTTTGGCAGAATTCATAGCTGAGTGGACCCCAACGCCCGATGAGGAAGCCCAAGAAACAAGTGCACCCGTACAAGAAGCGACAAGTGAATGGATAATGTATTTTGATGGTGCCTTCTCGCTGCAAGGCGCCGGTGCTGGCGTGGTACTCATCGCGCCCACCGGAGAGCACCTCAAATATGTTATCCAGATGCACTTTCCCAGGGAGCAAGCGACAAACAACACTGCTGAATATGAAGGTTTGCTTGCCGGCCTCAGGATTGCGGCCGAACTTGGGATCAGGAAGCTGATTGTGCGGGGAGATTCTCAGTTGGTGGTCCGGCAAGTTAACAAGAGCTATCAGAGCCCTTTGATGGAAGCTTATGTCGATGAAGTGAGGAAGCTTGAGGAGCACTTTGAAGGTCTGTAGATGGAGCACGTTCCAAGAGCTCAGAATGAAATTGCAGATGGCCTTTCAAAGTGTGCTTCGATGAAGTTACCTGTGGAACCAGGGACCTTCTTGCTCAAGCTGACTCAACCATCCGTTACACCATCAATTGGGCAGTCAAAGAAGAGAAAGTTGGTCTCCGGTGACTACTTGCCGGCGGATCTCCCTGAAACCGCCGCCAAGGCTCCCAAGATCAACAACCAGAACGCTGAGGAATAGTTTGCTCCTGCAGATCCTCGGGTCTGTGCAGTTGAAGCAAGCGTTCCCGACAAGCCTCGCCCCGGCGAGCTTGCCGGGGGGCCAACAGCTCCGGCAGAGCCAGAGGTTCTTGTCGTAGAAGCTGAGGTCCCCGCAGCGGCCCTCATGCCTTTAGTCCTTGCCGTTGAGCCCCAAGCTCCGGCATGGGCGTAGCAGATCGTCCGTTTTCTGCAAACTGGAGAACTTCCCGACGACCCAGAAGGAATAGAGAAGATAACCAGGCAGTCAAGTATGTACCAGTTCGTAGATAACGAGCTGTATAGAAGAAGGCTCAATGGTGTCAGACTGAAGTGCATCTCCAGGGAAGATGGACAGAAGCTGTTGGCAGAAATACACGGAGGCATATGCGGCCACCACATTGGCGCAAGGGCGCTTGCCGGGAAAGCTTTCCGGCAAGGGTTCTTTTGGCAAGAAGCCCTCCAAGATGCAACTGCACTAGTAACCAAGTGTGAAGCGTGCCAGTTCCATGCAAAGCAGATTCATCAGCCAGCTCAAGCTCTCCAAACAATCCCTTTGTCCTGGCCCTTCTCGGTCTGGGGACTCGATATCCTCGGCCCCTTCCCCCGAGCCGTCGGGGGCTTTGAGTACTTGTACGTTGCAATCGACAAGTTCACAAAGTGGCCAGAAGTGGAGCCGGTGAGAAAGGTGACAGCACAGTCAGCGGTCAGGTTCTTCAGGTCGATTGTTTGCCGTTTCGGGATCCCTAACAGGATCATCACCGACAACGGTACACAATTTACTAGTCGCACCTTCATGCAGTACGTCCAAGACCTTGGCGCCAAGGTCTGTTTCGCTTCTGTTGCTCACCCAAGGAGCAACGGTCAAGCGGAGAGGGCCAATGCTGAAGTGCTGCGCGGACTCAAGACAAGGACCTTTGACAGGCTGCGCAAGTGCGGAAGAAATTGGATAGAGGAGCTACCGGCGGCTCTTTGGTCAATCAGAACGACACCAAGTCGAGCCACCGGACAGACACCCTTTGCTCTAGTCTATGGAGCAGAGGCAGTTCTCCCCACGGAACTCGTATACGGATCTCCTCGAGTGCTCGCTTCTGATGAGCTCGAGCAAGAGCAACTGCGAGAAGATGATGCATTGCTCCTCGAGGAGGGACGTCTCCAGGCTGCTGTACGAGCTGCTCGATACCAGCAAGCCTTGTGTCGCTACCATAGCCGCAAGGTCAAGGCCAGGAGTCTCGAGGAAGGCGACCTTGTTCTTCGACGTGTTCAGTCCGCCAAGAATTCCAACAAGTTGACGCCGAAGTGGGAAGGCCCTTATCGGGTGAGACAAGTCACGAGGCCCGGCGCTGTCCGCCTCGAGACCGAAGAAGGCTTACCGGTGAGCAACTCCTGGAACATAGAGCATCTTCGCAAGTTTCACCCATAAGGCGCGGTTGCCGTGATCCGCTCCGGCAACCACCTTTTGTACAAGCTTTGCCGCTGTTGCATGTAACCCTTTGTACAAAGCCGGGCGCAGACCCCGTGCATCAGTAAAGTTTTTGTGTTTTGCGCTATTTGCCTTTTGCATGTTTTTCCCCGCTATTTGCATGCGTTATTTGGCATCTTGTGCAACATACACATCCGGTAAGCATTAAAACGCCGAAAGGCCATATACTTGTTTCCCTCTTCTTTTCCTTTGCCTCTTAAGCAGGAGGAACGTTCCTCACGCACAAGTTTGCCGGGGGGGAAGGAGATGGAAGAGGAACCAAGTGCTGTTCAAGAAAGAGAAGCCTTACCGAGGAGCAAAGCAATATATGAAAGCTAAGTTATTAGAATTTGACCAGTTCAAATTTTTAAATTTTAGTTGTCTTCCTTGAACAATCACACTTTGTATGGAAAACCTGTGCGCGGAGGAACCTACCCGTAGCTGGCCGCACCCTTGTCTTGTTTTCGAGTACGCTCAACGATTTAAGTGAGCTGCGACAAGTGTCGCGCCCTTACTTCGTTTTCGAGTTCGCTCAGCAAGTTAAGTGCGTTGCGACTAGCTGCGGCAAGGTTGCTTGCCGGTGAGACCTTGGCCAGCAGGCTGCTCAGAGTCCAGCACTCAGCGCTCGCGGCAAAGGCCCCTTACCGGCAAGCTCCCCGGGAGCGTAGGGTGAAAAACGTACAAAGTAAAAGATCAAGACAAGGAAGATAACGTTGCACTGATTGATCAAAATGAGATAAATATCTTACAAAGGATAACTTGTCGCAATGGATTAATGAGTTCATAACACCCTGTGCAGCAACAAAAAGAGATAAAGATAATGGAGGCCTAGTCTACGCGGTCGCCCTCGATCCTGGAGATCTTGTTCACCTTGGCGATGATGTGGGCGACCTGCTCCTTCAGCACCTCCATGTTTGCGTCGGCCGGCAGGCTGCGGAGGACGTTGGTGAGGTTTATACCGGGATTGCGGTATACAATCTTCGTCAACATGCGCTCCAAGGTTCCCGTGCAGAGCAGGCGCGACTCCTCGGCCAGCTGCGCGGGGATCTTCTTCCGAAGACCTGCAAGAGCCGGCGCAATCCCTCTGAAGAAGAGGCTGAGTTTGGCGCTGTGAGGAAGGTTTTGATCCGGAGAGTAGATGAGGTGCTCAACTTTCAGCGCCAGCAGCTCCTGGTCGATGTTGGACGCAGAAGATACCAAGTCCTCGGTCCATACCTCAACGGTACGACGGAAGTTCTCGGCCGCTTTGTTGGCGCTGTCCACCAAGGTTCGCTCCTTGCGGAGCTCCTCCTTCAACTTGGTCTCCCGATCTCGAACGGCGTCAAGCGAGTCCTTCAGTGTGGAGACCTTCAGCTCCAGATCCTCGATGGAGTCCTTGGCGGCCTTCAGCTCGTCGCCCTTCTCAGAAAGACGCACCTGGAGTTCTGAGTTGGTGTGGGCGTCCTTCTCGCGCTCCGTGTTGAGCGCGGCGACCTTCTCCACGCTCGCCTTCAGCGACTCCTCCAGCTGCGCGACCTTGGCGGCAAGCTCCTCCTTGGCGGTCTCCGCGGTAGCCGCGGCAGCTCGCGCCTCCTTCAGATCCCCGCCAAGGGCCTGCTCCCGAGCGGCAAGGTCTTCCTCGTGGGAGTCGAGGTTGACCTTCCGCTGGGCGAGCTCTCCTTCTCGCCGGGACAGCTCCACCCCGGCGAGCCGCTGCTGCTCTTCGGCCTCGGCCTTCTCCAGCAGCCACTCTTGGTATTCCTCGGCGAGTCGCTCGCGCTCCTCCGCCACCTCGCGGAGGGCAGCCTGGTTGGCGGCGCTGAGCTCCGCCGCGCGCTTCTCCATCTCCGCGGCGGCCTTGGCGGCAAGGGCCTCCTGAGAAGCAAGCTTCGCCTGCCTGGCCCGGTAAAGGGCCAGGAGCTGGTCAAGCAGCTTCTCCTCCTCGGGCCCGTCGCTCCCGCCGGGCGCCTCGACGATCTTCAAGCCCGCGGAGGCGAGGACCTCTCCGTCAAAGGCCTCGCCCTCCGCGGGGGCTCGCGATGAAGAACCCCACGGCACTTGGATGAATACGCCGTTGGGGGCCTCGAGATAGTAGCCGGCCCGCTCCTTTCCGGCGGAGGGGTCGGCGGCCGGTGCAGCACTTGATGCTCCTGCCGCCTCCGGGCCGGCAGTGCGGTCGCCGTCTCCCTCCCCGGCCGCTGCGTCCGCAGCCGGAGCGGTCTCCTGCGCGGCGGCTCCCGCCGTGTCCTCGGCGACAGGGGCGTCGCCGCCGCCGCCCTGCGCGCCCTCCTCCTCGATGATGATGACTTCCGTCTCCATCTGCTCGGAGGGAGGAGGATCTAGAAGAAAAAGAAGAAGCAAAAGAAGTTCAAGCAAATATCCAAAAAGAGACGACTCGGAAAAGACAAAGTTAAAGAACCTACCTTGGCGGACGTCGTCAGCGGCGGGCTCCCTCGCCGGGGAGCTCTGCCTTGGCGGAGTGGCCGCCCTCGCCGGGCTGCTCGCCCTTGGCGGGGTACTCGCCCTTGGCGGAGTACCCGCCCTTGGCGGAGCGCTCTCCCTTGCCGGGGAGTTCGGCCTTGGCGGGGACGGCGGGGCCTGCGGCTCCTCGGGAGCGACCTCCGGACGCTCCTGCGGCTGTGGCTCCACCTCTGCACAAGTCAAGACAAAATAATCAGGATATTAGCACAAGGACAGATGCTCAAGCGCACCCGACAAATGGAAGTACAGAACCCAGACTTACGCTGGGGGCTGCGCTGGGGGCTGCTCCTCGGAGCAGCGCTCGGGTCCGGCAAGCTTGGCTCCGGCACGTCCCCAGTCGCCGCGGCGGGCGAGTCGTCCGCGACCTCGACCACGGGCACCTTGGCTTTCTTTGCCACTCGCTCCGCCAAGGTCCTGAAATCAAAGCAAAAAAAAAACAAGATTAGCATCAACAATAATCAAGACGAAATTTGAGAAGATGAAGGATCTCGAATGCTTACTCCTGTTCCTCCTCGTCGTCGTTGCTCAAGGCGGAGAAGTCAAACTCCACCTGGGGCGCGTCTGCGCGAGGAGCGGGAGGCGAAGACTCCCTCGGGCGCTTGGCGGTCCCTGGGGCTGGGGGCTGCGAAGACCCAGCCCCTGTGGTAGCCGGGGCCCGAGGAGCGGGCGGAGCCGCCGCTCCGCTCCGTGAAGACTCCTGTCCGCTCGGCGCCTGCTTGCGGGGCGCCTCTGCCGTGGCCTGCGTGCGGGCCGCCTCCGCAGTGGCTGGTGCGCCGGTCGCCCCCGGCGCAGCTTGGCTCCCCCGGGGAGCTCGCGCTGCCCGGCGAGCTGGTTGTTGCCGGGGGGCCTGCGCCCTCGCCCCCGTCGCCGTCTTGCAGAGACGCTTCAGTGGAGACCGCCTAGGGCTTGCCCGGGGCAGGGAGGTCTCCGACGACGAGGAGAGGTCGTCGGCGTAGAGCTCCGTAGACCCGCCGGAGTCCTCGGCGACCTCGGCGTCCTCCTCCTCCTCCTCCCCGGCTGGCTTGCTGGGCCCAGCGCCCTGCGCTGCGGCCTCTTTCCCTCGGGCGCCTCCGCTCCCTCCGGCGCCTCCGCTCCCTGCGGCACCCCTGTTCCCTCCGGCGGCGTTGCCTCTCGCCGCGGCCTCCGTCTGGATTCCGATGATCCCGGAGTGCCTCAAGGATGGGACCCCGGCGAGCTCGTCGGGAGGCAGCTTCAGTAGCCTGCGGATCTCCGCCTCCTCCGCTTGGCAGGACGCTTCCGCAGCATCTGCCTCCTCGGGCGAGTAGCCGAACTCTCCTGCCGCTGCGGCTACAGCGGCCTCTTCAACCCGTGAAGCGATGTACGCAATCTCCTGGTCGGTGGTGTCCCGCGTCAGCTCCCGGGTCTCGTTCTTGTTCTTCGCCACCTCCACAAGGTTGTCGAAGAAGCTGAGGATGTCTGATGGCTTGGGCGGAATCCATGTGCGGTCCACGCCGTGCGAATCACACGCGGGCATCATGGCGCGAAGAGGATCACAAGCCGTGCTGTTGCAAAGGGGCACCACTCCCCGGGGCCCCCTGAACCATTCCGGGTGGGCCGGGTCGTGCTTAAACAGCTCCCGGACCATCCCCTTCAGCTCCAGCGACGTGAAGTTAAAATTGAGCCCGGGGCGCAGCCTCATGATATCCGCCGAGTTGTCGTACTCCCAGGCCGGCCTTTTCCTGTCTTGGAGAGGGGCGATGCGGCGGCGGAGGAAGTCAGTGCCCACTTCTGCGACGGACAGCCTAGCTGTCCGGAGACGGAGAATCCTAATGAGGGCGACGCTGAGCTTGCCGTCGTCCGAATCCAGCTCGCTCCAGTCCCTACCGCGCACGATGGGCGTTGTGCGCGGCGCGGTGAAGGATTGCGGCTGGTCCTCGACGATCCAACACCATTCCGCACGCCACTCCTCCCACTTGCCGCGGAGCTCCCCCGGCAAGTAGGACTCCTTCTTGTTCAGACGAAAAACCCAAGATATTCCTCCGGAGAGGGGGGCGCCGGCCTCTGCTCTAGGGGTGAAGAAGTGCCTAAACAGCGCTACGTTTGGGTGTATTCCTATATAGTTTTCGCACATGTGTGCGAAAACCGCCATTGTGAGGATGGCGTTGGGGGTGAAGTCAAAAAGATGGAGGCCGTAGGTGTGCATTATGTCACAGAAGAATTCAGAAAAAGGAGGGCAAAGACCGCAGTGGAAGAAGGCTGTGAAGAAATAGTACCCGTCGGGGTAGTTGTCCTTGGCGGCGGCCGGATAAGCTCGAGTGCGGGGGTGCGCCTTGGTTCCCTTGGACCAGAACAAGTAATACTTGTTCCAGAGCTCCCGCGCGCTGAGCCTCGGCGGGAAGACGAGGTTCCGCTTCCGATACGCGGTAAGACTCGCCGCTTGCTCCGATTTCTCCTTCTTGGCCTTCTCCGCCTTCGCCTTCTCGGTCTTCGGGGCCATGGCGGAGGCGGCGGAGGAAGGGGGATGAAGAGCCCGGCGGCGCCGGAGTTGCAGACGGCGGCGGCGGAGGTGTGGAGGCGGAGCGCAAAGGGGATCTCTGGAGGAGGAAGAAGATGCAATGAAAGCGTAAGGAGGGGAACCGCTCCTGCTTCCTCTGCTTTTATGGGGAAGTGGGGGGCGTTTCGCCCTTTCCATTAAAAGAACGTGGGCACGTCTCATCCCACGACGCCGCAATCGACGCGTGCCGTTACAGGGGGATGCGGCGGATGCGGAAGTGGATTCGGCGCGCCGTGGGCCGCGTGTGCCCGTGCACTGTTTTGGGCCTGGCCCAACAGCGCTCGGCACCGTGTGTGGCCCAGGCCCGGGGGCTCCTGTCGGTGTACTAAGGTAGGGGTACCTCAGTACCCCAACTTGTGCACGGGCAGTTGCAGCTTCCCGCGGCAGGGTTTACCACGTGCCCGCCGGAGACCTTCCTGCTCCATGTCAAACCATTCAAAAACAAAGTATACAAGACAGAAGATCGAGAACCCGGCAAGCGAAGCTTGCCGGGAAGGCCGTTCCAGGCTCAAGGTTACCTCACCCACGCAAGGCCCTGGCAAGAGGAGCTTGCCAGGAAGACTAGAAGATTACATCATAGAAGACACGCCTCGGCGCTATATGCGTCCCGGCGAGGGCCCGGGGAGCGACAAGCTTCAGAGCCCGGCAAGCTCCCGGGCCCGGCAAGGTCAAGACCCCAGCAAGGTGCTTGCCGGGAGAGTTGCGCCGTGTGCCCGCGCTCCAGCTCATCGGCCCACGCATCGCCCTGGGGCCATTCCAGGGACGCGTGGCGGATGGCTGTGCAGCCTGGGGGACACGGTGGCACTCCACGGTGGTGAAGCCATCGCCGTGGCGAACGGAGACGCAAGGGCGGGAGCTTTTGGGGTCGACGGCGACGGGCATTAAATGCCCTTGTCCCCCACTGTCAAAGTAGGTAGCGACCACTGTTCACGCACTGTAGCTCCACTATTACCGCACTGTTACAACTACCACCACATTTACATTTTTACCCCTTTCTCTTACGTTGACACCTGTCGGTGACCCCTTGCACTATAAAAGGAGGCCCATGCGCAACGTAGAAAGGGTTCGGAACCCAGATCGCTCATACGCTCGGTGTAGCTGGTTCTTCAAGCTCCCGAGCTCTCCAACTCAATACACAACTAAGCAGGAGTAGGGTTTTACGCGTCCACCGCGGCCCGAACCTGGGTAAACTGCCCGCGTGCTCGCTACAATCTGCTCTTCGTGCTCCCTCCGCCCTCTTACCGCACAGACAAGGGGCTCCGGTCCCATAGGTGTTCGTGGCGGACAGTTTCCCCCAACATAGAGTCATGCTAGTGGTGTTATTATGAAATTGAGAAATACTTATGTTAAAGTTTGTGATTCCCGTAGCATGTACCTATGGTGAACCGCTATGTGATGAAGTTAGAACATGAGGTATTTGTAGAGTGGCATTCTTTATGTGGAGGTCGGGGGCGCGCGATGGTTAACTCCTACCAACCTCCCCCCTAGGAGCATGCGTTGATTGCTTTGTTTTGATGACTCATAAATTTTTGCAATAAGTATATGAGTTCTTTATGACTAACGTTGAGTCCATGGATTATACGCACTCTCACCCTTCCACCATTGCTAGCCTCTCTTGTACCGCGCAACTTTCACCGGTACCATACACCCACTATTTACCTTCCTCAAAACAGCCACCATATACCTTCCTCAAAACAGCCACCATATCTACCTATCATGGCATTTCCATAGCCATTCTGAGATATATTGCCATGCAACTTTCCACCATTCCGTTCATATGACACGCTTCATATTGTCATATTGCCATGCATGATCATGTAGTTGACATCGTATTTGTGGCAAAGCCACCATGCATAATTTTTCATGCATGTCACTCTTGATTCATTGCATATCCCGGTACACCACCGGAGGCATTCATATAGAGTCATACTTTGTTCTAGTATCGAGTTGTAATATCGAGTTGTAAATCAATAAAAGTGTGATGATCATCATTATTAGAGCATTGTCCCATGTGAGGAAAGGCCAAATAATAAAAAAAAAGGAGATGGCCCAAAAAATAGAGAGGGGCTAAATAAAAAAAGAGAAAGCCCCTCCAAAAAAAATGATGAGAGAAAAGACAGAAGGGACAATGCTACTATCCTTTTCCACACTTGTGCTTCAAAGTAGCACCATGTTCTTCATGATAGAGAGTCTCATGTTTAGTCACTTTCATATACTAATGGGAATTTTCATTATAGAACTTGGCTTGTATATTCCAACGATGGGCTTCCTCAAATGCCCTAGGTCTTCATGAGCAAGCAAGTTGGATGCACACCCACTTAGTTTCATTTGATGAGCTTTCATACATTTTTAGCTCTAGTGCATCCGTTGCATGGCAATCCCTACTCACTCACATTGATATCTATTGATGGGCATCTCCATAGCCCGTTGATACGCCTAGTTGATGTGAGACTATCTTCCTCCTTTTGGTCTTCTCCACAACCACCATTCTATTCCACCCATAGTGCTATATCCATGGCTCACACTCATGTATTGTGTGAAAGTTGAAAGGTTTGAAAAGATTGAGTATGAAAACAAGTGCTTGGCTGAAACCGGGGTTGTGCATGATATGAATATTTTGTGTGATGAAGAGGGAGCATAGCCAGACTATATGATTTTGTACGGATAACTTTCTTTAGCCATGTTATTTTGAGAAGACATGATTGCTTTGTTAGTATGCTTGAAGTATTATTATTTCTTATGTCAATATAGACTTTTGTCTTGAATCTTTCGGATCTGAACATTCATGCCACAATAAAGAGAATTACATTGAAAATTATGTTGGTTAGCATTCCACATCAAAAAATTTGTTTTTATCATTTACCTACTCGAGGACGAGCAGGAATTAAGCTTGGGGATGCTTGATACGTCTCCAACGTATCTATAATTTTTTATTGTTCCATGCTATTATATATGATGTTTTGGATGTTTAATGGGCTTTATTATGCACTTTTATATTATTTTTGGGACTAACCTATTAACCCAAAGGCCCAGTACAGATTGCTGTTTTTTGCCTATTTCGGGGTTTTGCAGAAAAGGAATATCAAACGGAGTCCAAACAGAATGAAACCTTCGGGAGAGATATTTTTGGAGCGATATCTTCACGAGAGACTTGACAACCATGGAATAGGGCACACATGGCGTCCACAAGGCTGGGGGGGCACGCCCCCTCCCCCTAGGCGCGCCCCCTACCTCGTAGGCCCCACGTTGCTCCCCCGGTGCCCTCCTTCCTCCTATATATTCACATGTACCCTAAAAACATCGAAGCAACAGAGAAAACCCTAATTCCACCGCCGCAACCTTTTGTTTCCGTGAGATCCCATCTTGGGGCCTGTTCCGGAGCTCCGCCGGATGGGGGATGTCCCACGGAGTGCTTCTACATCAACACTATCGCCTCACCATGAGTTGTGAGTAGTTTACCACAGACCTTCGGGTCCATAGTTAGTACCTAGATGGCTTCTTCTCTCTTTTTGGATCTCAATACCAAGTTCTCCTCGGTCTTCGAGGAGATCTATTCGATGTAATCTTTTTGCGGTGTGTTTGTCGAGATCCGATGAATTGTGGGTTTATGATCAAGATTATCTATGAGAAATATTTGGTTCTTTTCTGAATTCTTTTATGTATGATTATAATATCCTTGCAAGTCTCTTCGATTATCGGTTTGGTTTGGCCTACTAGATCTATAGTTCTTGCAATGGGAGAAGTGCCTGGCTTTGGGTTCAATCTTGCAGTGTCCATTCCCAGTGATAGCAGGGGCAGCAAGGCACGTATAGTATTGTTGCCATCGAGGATAAAAAGATGGGGTTTATATGATATTGCTTGAGTTTAGCCCTCTACATCATGTCATCTTGCTTAAGGCGTTACTCTGTTCTTTTGAACTTAATACTCTAGATGCATGCTGGATAGCGATCGATGTGTGGAGTAATTGTAGTAGATGCAGAATCGTTTCGGTCTACTTGTCATTGATGTGATGCCTATATATAACGATCATGCCTAGATATTCTCATAATTATTCGCTTTTCTATCAATTGCTCGACAGTAATTTTTTCACCCATTGTAGAATTCTGCTATCATGAGAGAAGCCAGTAGTGAAACCTATGGCCCCCGGGTCTATTCTCAACATATCAATCTGCAATCTACTTTACTTTGATGTTTTTACGTTCTGTTCTTATATCCAAAAATACCAAAAATATCAAACTACCATATCTATCAGATCTCACTTTCGTAAGTGACCGTAAAGGGATTGACAACCCCTTATCGTGTTGGCTGCGAAGTTCTTATTTGTTTGTGTAGGTGCGAGGGACTCGCGCGTGGTCTCCTACTGGATTAATACCTTGGTTCTCAAAAACTAAGGGAAATACTTACGCTATTGTGCTGCATCACCCTTTCCTCTTCGAGGGAATACAACACAAGCTCGAGAAGTAGCACACTGCTGCAGGTTTCTGACCTCGTGAGATCCCATTTGGAGGCCTTTTCTGGTACTCTGCCTGAGGGGGATTTGATCACGGAGGGCTTTTACATCAACCTTGCTACCGTTCTGATGATGCATGAGTAGTTTACCACAGACCTACGGGTCCATAGCTAGTAGCTGGATGGCTTCTTCTCTCTCTTTGATCTTCAATACAATGTTCTCCACGATGTTCTTGGAGATATATTCGATGTAATCTTCTTTTGTGGTGTGTTTGTCAAGATTCGATGAATTATGGATTTATGATCAGATTATCTATGAATATTATTTGGATCTTCTCTGAATTCTATGCATGATTTGATATCTTTGTATTTATCTTTGAATTATTGGTTTGGTTTGGCCAACTAGATTGGTAGTTCTTGCAGTGGGGGGGTGCTTAGTTTTGGGTTCAATCTTCAGGTGTCCTCACCTAGTGACAGAAGGGGTAGCAAGGCACATATCGCATTGTTGCCATCAAGGATAAAAAATAGGGTTTATATCATATTGCTTGAGTCTATCCCTCTACATCATGTCATCTTGCATAAGGTGTTACTCTGTTCTTATGAACTTAATACTCTAGATGCATGTTGGTTACTGGTCGATGTGTGGAGTAATAGTAGTAGATGCAGGCAAGAGTCGGTCTACTTGCCATGGACGTGATGCCTATATTCATGATCATTGCCTTAGATATCGTCATAACTTTGCGCTTTTCTATCAATTGCTCGACAGTAATTTGTTTACCCACCGTATGCTTTATTCAAGAGAGAAGCCTCTAGTGAAACCTATGGCCCCAGGGTCTATTTTCCATCTATTATTTTCAGGTCTATAAAACCAAAAACCCAAAAAATATCTTGCTGCAATTATTTTGTGTTTACTTTATTTAGCTTTTTAATTTAGTTTTAAATGTACCGCTATCAGATCTCACTCTTGTTCGTGACTTTGAAGGGATTGACTACTGATGACCCACAAGTATAGGGGATCAATTGTAGCTCTATTAGATAAGTATGAGTGTCGAACCCAACGAGGAGTGGAAGGAAATGACAAGTGTTTTTCAGCAAGGTAATATCTGCAAGTGCTGAAATTGTAAGTAGCAGAGTAGTTTGATAGCAAGATAATTTTGTAACGACCAAGTAACGATAGTAGTGGCAAAACTGCAGCAAGATAGCCCAATCCTTTTGAAGTAAAGGACAGGCCAAGATGGTCTCTTATAATAAGCAAAGTGTTCTTGAGGGTGCACGGGAATTTCATCTAGTCACTTTCATCATGTTGGTTCAATTCGTGTTCGCTACTTTGATAATTTGATATGTAAGTGGATTGGTGCTTAGGTGTTGTTCTTACTTGAACAAACCTCCTACTTATGATTAAACCTCCCACAAGCATCCGCAACTACGAGAAAAGTAGTAAGAACAAATTCTAACCATAGCATTAAACTTTTGGATCCAATCGGTCCCTTACGGAATAGTGCATAAACTGGGGTTTAAGCTTCTGTCACTCTCGCAACCCGCCATCTAATTACTACTCCACAATGTATTCCCTTAGGTCCAAATATGGTGAAGTGCCATGTAGTCAACGTTCACATGACACCACTAAGGGAATCACAACATACATACTATCAAAATATAAAACACATATCAAATTCACATGATTACTTGCAACATGATTTCTCCCGTGACCTCAAGAACAAAGGTAACTACTCACAAATGATGAACATGCTCGAGATCAGAGGAGTATTAAATAGCATAATGGATCTGAACATATAATCTTCCACCAAATAAACCATATAGTAATCAACTACAAGATGTAATCAACACTACTAGTCACCCACAAGCACCAATCTGTAGTTTCGGTAACAAGAATGAACACAAGATATGAACTAGGGTTCGAGATGAGATGGTTCTATTGAAGATGTTGATGAATATAGCCCTCCCCAAGATGGGAAGTTTTTGGTGATGATGATGAAGATGATTTACCCCTCCAGGAGGGAAGTTCCCCTCGCGGAATCGCTCCGTCAGAGGGCAAAAGTACTCCTGCCCAAGTTTCGCCTCGAGACGGCGGTGCTCCATCCCAAAAAATCTCCTCCTTATTTTTTTTCTAGGTGAGAATGGCTTATATACCATAAGATAGGCATCGGAGATGGGCCTGGGTGAGCACAACCCACCAGGGCGCGCTTGGGGGGCCTGGTGCACCCAGGTGGGTTGTGCCAACCTGGTGGGGGCCCCTCTGGTGGTTATGAGCTCCATTATTTTTCATATATTCCATCAAAAATCTCCGTGAAGTTTCACCTTGTTTGGAGTTGTGCAGAATAGGTGGCCTGACGTAGCTTTTTCAGGTCCAGATTTCCAGCTGCCGGAATTCTCCCCCTTGGTGCATTACTTGCAAATTATGAGAGAAAAGGCATTAGAATTACTCCAAAAAGCATTATTATGCATAATAACAACATAAATAATAGCAAGAAAACATGATGCAAAATGGACGTATCAACACCCCCAAGATTAGACCTCGCTTGTCCTCAAGCGAAAACCGAAATCGAAAAACATTTCCACATGCTTTGAGAGAGAGGTGTTGACAAAAACAAAATACAGACATAGAAGCATCATGTTGATTATTATAACAGTAACAAATTTAAACATAAGACTCTTATCAAAGTACTTGTATCATAGACTTCTCATGAACAAGTAACAGTTCATCACACAGTTGAAGTATAAAGCATAAACTCTATTAGGAACCAACAAACTATGTTTTTAGTCAACTTTGCAACTGAAATTCATCGTCTTTTCAGGAAGGGTCACGTATCGGAGCCTTTAGGCAAGTCCACATACTCAACCATCTTATAGTCTTCTATGATTGCTGCTACCTCTTGAGCTTGCGTAGTATTCCCTCGAAGAGGAAAGGGAGATGCAGCACAGTAGCGTAAGTATTTCCCTCAGTTTTTGAGAACCAAGGTATCAATCCAGTAGGAGACCACGCGTGAGTCCCTCGCACCTGCACAAACAAATAAGAACTTCGCAGCCAATGCGATAAGCGGTTGTCAATCCCTTTACGGTCACTTACAAAAGTGAGATCTGATACAGATGATAGTTTATATTTTTGGTATTTTTAGTTTATAAGAACAGCAAATAAAAGCGGTAGAAGTAAAGTAGATGTAGATTGATATGTTGAGAATAGATCCGGGGGCCATAGTTTTCTCTAGTGGCTTCTCTCATGATAGCGATATTCTACGGCGGGTAAACAAATTACTGTCGAGCAATTGATAGAAAAGCGAATAAATATGAGACTATCTAGGCATGGTCATTGCATATAGGCATCACGTCCGAGACAAGTAGACCGAAACAATTCTGAATCTACTACTATTACTCCACGCATCGACCGCTATCCAGCATGCATCTAGTGTATTGAGTTCATAAGAACAGAGTAACGCCTTAAGCAAGATGACATGATGTAGAGGGACAAACTCAAGCAATATGATATAAACCCCATCTTTTTATCCTCGATGGCAACAATACAATACATGCCTTGCTGCCCCTACTGTCACCGAGAAAGGACACCGCAAGATTAAACCTGGAGCCAAGCACTTCTCCCATTGCAAGAACTATAGATCTAGTAGGCCAAACCAAACCAATAATTCAAAGAGACTTGCAAGGATATTATGAGCACACATAAAAAGATCAGAGAAGAACCAAATATCTTTCATAGATAACCTTGATCATAAACTCACAATTCATTGGATCTCGACAAATGCACCACAAAAAGAGATTACATCGAATAGATCTCCTCAAAGACCGAGGAGAACTTTGTATTGAGATCCAAAGAGAGAGAAGAAGCCATCTAGATACTAGCTATGGACCCGAAGGTCTATGGTAAACTACTCACAACTCATGGTGAGGGCGATGATGATGATGATGATGATGAAGGCCTTCGTGGTGGATCCCCCTCCGGTGGAGCTCTAGAACAGGCTCCAAGATGGGATCTCCACGGGAACAGAAGGTGCGGCGGTGGAATTAGGGTTTCTCTCTGTTCACGGAGTTTCTCGGGTATGTGGACTTATATAGGAAGAAGGAGGGCACCGGGGGAGTCACGGGGGCCCCACGAGGTAGGGGGCGCGCCCTTGGAAGGGGGCGCACCCCCACTCTCGTGGGCCCCTCGTGGCTCTTCTGACATGCTTCTCAAGTTCTTCATGTATGATTTTCTCCAAAAATATATCTCGCGAAGGTTTCATTCCATTTGGACTCCCTTTGATATTCTTTTTCTGCAAAACCCTAAAATAGGCAAAAAAAACAGCAATCTGGACTAGGCCTTTGGGTTAGTAGGTTAGTCCCAAAAATGATATAAAAGTGAATGACATAGCCCATTAAACATCCAAGACTTCATAAATAATAGCATGGAACAATCAAAAATTATAGATACGTTGGAGACATATCAAGCATCCCCAAGATTAATTCATGCTCATCCTCGAGTAGGTAAATGATAAAGAAAGAATTTTTTATGTGGAATGCTAACCAATATAGTTTTTCAATGTAATTCTCTTAATTGTGGCATGAATGTTCAGATCTGAAAGATTCAAGATAAAAGTCTATATTGACATAAGAAATAACAATACTTCAAGCAAACTACCAAAGCCATCATGTCTTCTCAAAATACTATGGCTAAAGAAAGTTATCCCTACAAAATCATATAGTGTTGGCTATGCTCTTGTTATCACACTAAATATTCATATCATGCACAACCCCGATTTCAGCCAAGCACTTGTTTTCATACTCTATCTTTTCAAACCTTTCAACTTTCACGCAATACATGAGCGTGAGCCATGGACATAGCACTATGTGGTTGTGGAGAAGACAAAAAGGAGGGAGATAGTCTCACATCGACTAGGTGTATCAACGGGCTATGGAGATGCCCATCAATAGATATCAATGTGAGTGAGTAGGGATTGCCATGCAACGGATGCACTAGAGCTAAATATGAACGAAAGCTCAACAAAAGAAACTAGTGGGTGTGCATCCAACTTGCTTGCTCATGAAGACCTAGGGCATTTGAGGAAGCCCATCGTTGGAATATACAAACCAAGTTCTATAATGAAAATTCCCACTAGTATATGAAAGTGACTAAACATGAGACTCTCTACAATGAAGAACATGGTGCTACTTTTAAGCACAAGTGTGGAAAAAGATAGTAGCAATTGTCCCTTTTTTCTTTTCTTTTCTTTTCTTTTTTTTCTTTTTTTGGGCCTTTTTTGGCCTTTCTTTTTTTTCCTTTTTTTTGCGGAGGGGCTTTATAGATTTAGCATTTCCTCCCATGGGACAATGCTCTAATAATGATGATCATCACACTTTCATTACAACTTGATACTACAACAAAAAAGCATGACTCTATATGAATGCCTCCGACGGTGTACCGGTATGTGCAATGAAACAAGAGTGACATGTATAAAAAATTATGCATGGTGGCCTTGCCACAAATACAATGTCAACTACATGATCATGCAATGGCAATATGACAATATGATGCGTGTCATATGAACGGAACGGTGGAAAGTTGCATGGCAATATATCTCGGAATGGCTATGGAAATGCCATGATAGGTAGGTATGGTGGCTGTTTTGAGGAACAATATGGTGGCTGTTTTGAGGAAGGATATATAGTGGGTTTATGGCACCAGCGAAAGTTGCGCGGTACAAGAGAGGCTAGCAATGGTGGAAGGGTGAGAGTGCGTATAATCTATGGACTCAACATTAGTCATAAGAACTCATATACTTATTGCAAAAATCTTCGAGTCATCAAAACAAATCAATCAACGCATGCTCCTAGGGGGGAGGTTGGTAGCAGTTAACCATCGCGCGCCCCCGACCTCCACACAAAGGTTGACACTTTAGAAATACCCCATGCTCTAACTTAGTCACACAACGGTTCACCATACGTGCATGATACGGGAATCACTAACCTTAACACAAGTATTTCTCAAATTCATAATGACTCCACTAGCATGACTCTAATATCACTATCCTCATGTCTCAAAACAATCATCAAGCATCCAACATCTCATTCTATTCAATGCACTTAGTGTGAAATTTTTTACTACATTGACATTGGATGTCTATCATGTGAAGACTAGTTTCTTTAGCCTAAACACATTACCATGCTGTTTTAATAGACTCTCAAAAGGATATAAGTGAAGCATGATAGTTCAGCAATTTCTACAAAATATTACCACCACCGTGCTCTAAAAGATATAAGTGAAGCACTAGAGCAAAAACTATTCAACTCAAAAGATATAAGTGAAGCACATAGAGTGTTCTAATAATTTCTAGGCCATATTTAACTCTTTCAAATAGGTGTGTCCAGCAAGGATGATTGTGGCAAACTAACAAGCAAAGTCTCAAATTATACAAGACGCTCCAAGCAAAACACATATGATGTTGCCAATAAAAATATAGCTCCAAGTATAGTTACCGATGGATGAAGACGAAAGAGGGGATGCCTTCCTGGGGCATCCCCAAGCTTAGGCTTTTGATTATCTTGAATTTACTTGGGGTGCCATGGGCATCCCCAAGATTAGGCCTTTGCTACTCCTTGTTCCATAGTCCATCAAAGCAATACTCAAAACTTGAAAACTTCACAACACAAAACTTAGACAAAAATTCTCGTGAGCTCCGTTAGTATAAGAAAGCAAACCACTACTCAAAGGTGCAGCAATGAATTCATTTTTTGTTTATATTGGTGTTAAACCTACTGTATTACAACTTATCTATGATTCATATCCTCCAATACTACTCATAGATGCATTGAAACAAGCAAACAACACACGAAAAACAGAATCTGTCAAAAACAGAACAGTCTGTAGTAATGTGCAGGTTTCACCTACTTCTGGAACTCAAAAAAATCAAACTAAATTGGTAAATTTGCGGAATTTTTCTACCAATCATCTGCACAAATAATCAACTAAAAAGCACGCTCCAGTAAAATCTGAAGACTACTTTAGCGAGCGCTAACGATTCTGTTTTTCACAGCAAGATCACATAAACTTCACACAAGTCTTCCCAAAGGTTCTACTTGGCACAAACACAAAACAAAACATGAAAACACATCTAATCAGAGGCTAGATGCAATATTTATTCCCTAACATCAACAAAAACAAAAAACAAAAAATTGGGTTGCCTCCCAACAAGCGCTATCGTTTTACGCCCCTAGCTAGGCACGATACAAGATAAATCTAGAGATAGCCATAGTGGTAAGATATGTCGCGAAAGATCATCTCATATTCACTACGTTTAGCAGCAAGCTTCCTTTGTGGCAAGGAAAAGTAATCTAAAGGGCTAAATTTAATGGGACAAAAGACCCCTACATCAATCTTAGGAGGAACAGGTTCCTCCTTCGGCCCTTTGTAGTGGATAACCAATTCATCATTATAGGCATTCTTTTGGCAGAAGGTCATAAGCCTTCGCTCAAGGGAGAAGCCTAACCCATTATTTTGAACAGCAAAATCATCGTTTATCTCAGAAACCCTATCAATCAAGATCTCAACAAGAACCTTTTTCTAAGGTTTTCATTAAAAGCAACGTGGTTAGGAGATCGCAACCGCATTAGGTCTTCTTGATTGAACAAGATAGCCTCTATAGGAGGTCGACCGGCATCTACTCCGTAATGAGCAAAGATTTATCTAGCCTCTTTCATGATATATCTAAATACATGAGCCAAAAGGATAGTAGTTGCATGCTTAACGGAAGAATTTTCAATATTGGAGAACTCCAAAAATATTCTCTGGATACAGGGATGCATATGGATAAATTGCCTTTCAATTTCTACTATGAGCATAGATACAGCATCTGCAAGGCTACTAGTTATGTGAAGAATAGAGCCACCCATAGTGGGCAAAGCACCGACACAAGTAAAGAAGTCTTGAATAACTCCTTTTCCAATAATATTACCACTACCAACCCGGAACTTCTTAATGTGTAAGGTGGTAGCTTCATCCGGGGGGTCAACATGAACGTTGCCCTCGACATTGCTACCCTTCTCAATAAAATCGTCCACCATCTCAGACATGAGGGCGAGCAAGCAAGCAACACACAAGCAAACAAGAAGCAAGCGAACGATAAACACACGGCGGAAGAAGGGCAAATAAAACGGCAAGGGTGAAGTGGGGGAGAGGAAAACGAGAGGCAAATAAATGTAATGTGAAGGATAAGGGTTTGTGATAGGTACTTGGTCTATGACTTTTGTGTAAGCCTCCCCGGCAACGGCGCCAGAAATTCTTCTTGCTACCTCTTGAGCTTGCGTTGTATCCCCTCAAAGAGGAAAGGGAGATGCAACACAGTAGCGTAAGTATTTACCTCAGTTTTTGAGAACCAAGGTATCAATCCAGTAGGAGACCACGCGCGAGTCCCTGGCACCTGCACAAACAAATAAGAACTTCGCAGCTAACGCGATAAGGGGTTGTCAATCCCTTTACGGTCACTTACAAAAGTGAGAACTGATAGAGATGATAGTTTATATTTTTGGTATTTTTAGTTTATAAGAACGACAAATAAAAGCGGTAAAAGTAAAGTAGATGTAGATTGATATGTTGAGAATAGACCCGGGGGCCATAGTTTTCTCTAGTGGCTTCTCTCATGATAGCGATATTCTACGGCGGGTAAACAAATTACTGTCGAGCAATTGATAGAAAAGCGAATAATTATGAGACTATCTAGGCATGATCATTGTATATAGGCATCACGTCCGAGACAAGTAGACCGAAACGATTCTGCGTCTACTACTATTACTCCACACATCGACCGCTATCTAGCATGCATCTAGTGTATTGAGTTCATAAGAACAGAGTAACGCCTTAAGCAAGATGACATGATGTAGAGGGATAAACTCAAGCAATATGATATAACCCCCATCTTTTTATCCTCAATGGCAACAATACAATATGTGCCTTGTTGCCCCTACTGTCACTGGGAAAGGACACCGCAAGATTGAACCCAAATCCAAGCACTTCTCCCATTGCAAGAACTATAGATCTAGTAGGCCAAACCAAACCAATAATTCGAAGAGACTTGCAAGGATATTATGAGCACACATAAAAAGTTCAGAGAAGAACCAAATATCTTTCATAGATAACCTTGATCATAAACTCACAATTCATCGGACCTCGACAAACACACCGCAAAAAGAGATTACATAGAATAGATCTCCTCGAAGACCGAGGAGAACTTTGTATTGAGATCCAAAGAGAGAGAAGAAGCCATCTAGATACTAGCTATGGACCCGAAGGTCTGTGGTAAACTACTCACAACTCATGGTGAGGGCGACGATGATGATGATGAAGGCCTCCGTGGTGGATCCCCCTCCGGTGGAGCTCCGAAACAGGCTCCAAGATGGGATCTCCACGGAATCAGAAGGTAAGGCGGTGGAATTAGGGTTTTCTCTCTGTTCACGGAGTTTCTGGGGTACGTGGACTTATATAGGAAGAAGGAGGGCACCGGGGGAGTCACGGGGGCCCCACAAGGCAGGGGCGCGCCCTGGGAAGGGGGGCGTGCCCCCCACCCTCGTGGGCCCCTCGTGGATCTTCTGACATGGTTCTCAAGTTCTTCGTGCGTGATTTTCTCCAGAAATATCTCTCACGGATGTTTCATTTCGTTTGGACTCCGTTTGATATTCTTTTTCTGCAAAACCCTGAAACAGGCAAAAAAACAGCAATCTGGACTGGGCCTTTGGGTTAGTAGGTTAGTCCCAAAAATGATATAAAAGTGAATGATAAAGCCCATTAAACATCCAAGACTTCATAAATAATAGCATGGAACAATCAAAAATTATAGATACGTTGGAGACGTATCAATTGCTAACACTCACCGCATACACATGAGCAAAACGTTTCAACCGGACACATAGAAAGATGGGGGCTTATGGTTTTGCCTCCCAACGTACTCACCTCAAGAGTGATGTCAACAATAATAACTCATGTCACCCATATTCAACTAGACATATGTGCCTAGATCTTTCCTCACCACATGATGCTTGCCAAAGGATAAAATAAAAAGGAATAGAGAGAAAACTTTGACTCTTTGCATAAAAGTAAAAGATAGACCCTTCGCAGAGGAAAGTAGAGGTTGCCATGCGTGTATTTGTTTGTATGCTCAACCCCTTAGTGCAAAAGAACGTCACGTTGCATTGCCCCTTGTGATAGCAACCTTTATTATGCAGGCTGTCGCTTTTATTCTTCACCATCACAAGTTCGTGCAACGCTCAATTTTCTCTTACATTAAATGATCTCACACTTTTAGAAGCAATTTTTATTGCCTTATTGCACCGATGACAACTTACTTGAAGGATCTTACTCAATCCATAGGTAGGTATGGTGGACTCTCGAAAAAGGTTTGGGTTTAAGGGTTTCTAGATGCACAAGTAGTATCTCTACTTAATGCGGATTTTTTGGCTAGAAAGGATATTGAGCAAGCACCACATGTTAAAGGATCTATGACAATAGGACTTCTATATGAATATGAACAAACATAAATCATTAAGTTGTCTTCCTTGTCCAACATCAACAATTTTGGCATATAATATTTTGATGGGGGCTCACAATCACAAAAGATTTCTAGGATAGTATATTTATATGTGAATCTTATCTTCCCTTATTAATTTTTTCATGAGTTGCATCATTGACCAATGCTATGTTTGTTAATCCCTAATAAAATTTTCTACTTGTATTTTTCCTTATGTGGTGCTATCACCTACCACAGGATTAGCATATGATCTTCTTAATTTATTTCCTTTCTTTTCTTGCAACATGAAAATAAAGAAAGCAAAACTCAAACTAAACTTTATTATATAACTTGCACATGATTACAGGATAGAGCGCTAAGCAAACTCTTGAAAAGAAAGGATCGAACTTAAACTTTCATTTATTATAAAGCAAAAGATCGAACTAAAATAAGTAAAGGCAAAAGGATAGTGGGGATGATACGATAACGGGGCACCTCCCCCCAAGCTTGGCGAAAGCCAAGGGGAGTGCCCATACCCGATACTCAAATTACTTTCGGTGATGAAGTAGATGGTGTTGGCGGAGAAGAAAAAGTGAGCTCTTCCAACTTGCGTCGCAAGCTAAAATTTTCGTCCCTTAGGTCTTCGTTCTCCAGCTCGAGCTTCAATTTTTTTTTGCCCAATGCTTCCTTGATCTCCCATTGGAAGCGAGGAGGAAGAGCCTCATCTCCTTCCTCCTCATCCGTGGTCCAAGCATGTGCAGGCTTAAAAACATAGATATCAAAAGACTTGTGGGAGGAAGGGCTCTCATCTTCTAAGCCTTGAGACGACCTGATCTCAGATCTACCAGAAATCAGCAAGAAAGAAGAACAAAAGATATCTCTGCGATACAGTAGTCAATAGGTTTGGGGGGTATATAAAGAATTTTTATCTTGGGAAACAACCAAACGAAAGAAAAACGGAGTCGGGAAGAAAAACAAGCAATCAAGCAAATGTCTTGTGCCCATCAGGGTACGCTTCTTGGTAGCTTCTTATTTTCCCAATTTTGTAAATATTCCAAAACTGATAAAAAATATTTTTGCGGATTTTTCGGAGTCCGTTTACTTACCATATCACGTGCCTCCTTATTTTCACGATTCTGGAGTGTTCCGGAAGGACTCTTTTATGTGTTCTTCCGGTGTCGAAGTTTGGATAATATTGCTTTCAACATTAATGGGCGTACCTGAGATATAATGCTTTATTTGTTGCCCATTAACAACCTTCGGGTTAGTACCTTTAGCATTGTTTATTTTGATAGCTCCAGACAGATAAACCTCCTCGATGACATAGGGGCCTTCCCATTTAGAGAGGAGTTTGCCTGCAAAGAACCTGAAATGAGAGTTGTACATTAGAACATATCCGACTTTGAACTCACGCTTTTGGATTCTTTTATCATGCCATATTTTAACTTTTTCTTTAAATAACTTGGCATTTTCAAAAGCTTGGGTTCTGCATTCATCTAATGAGCTAATATCAAATAACCTCTTTTCACCAGAAGTTTGAAATAATAGTTGAGTTCCTTGATTTCCCAAAATGCTTTATGTTCTAACTCAAGAGGCAAATGACAAGCTTTACCATAAACAATTTTATAAGGAGACATACCCATAGGATTTTTGTCAGTTGTTCTATAATCCCAAAGTGCATCATCTAATTTCTAAAACCAATTCTTCCTAGACATATTGATAGTCTTTTGCAAAATTAATTTTATTTCTCTATTACTAATCTCAAACTGACCACTAGACTCAGGATGATAAGGTGATGCAATTCTATGGTTAACATCATATTTAGCAAGCATTTTACGGAAAGCACCATGAATAAAGTGTGAGCCACCATCAGTCACTAAATATCTGGGACTCCAAACCTTGGGAAAATAAGTTCCTTAAGCATTTTAATAGAGGTGTTGTGATCAGCACTACTGGTTGGAATAGCTTCTACCCATTTCGTAACATAACCAACAGCAACCAAAATATGTGTATACCCATTAGAGGAAGGAAAAGGTCCCATCTAATCAAATCCCCAAACATCAAATGGTTCAATGGCAAGTGAATAATTCATAGGCATTTCTTGACGCTTACCAATATTACCTATTCTTTGACATTCATCACAAGATGAGACGAACCTACGAGCATCTTTGAAGAGAGTAGGCCAATAAAATTCAGACTGCAATACCTTGTGAGTAGTTCTATCTCCAGTATGATGTCCTCCATATGCTTCAGAGTGACATTTCCGAAGGATTTGTCCCTATTCATGCTCAAGTACACAACGTCTAATAATACCATCTACTCCTTCTTTATAAAGATGTGGGTCATCCCAAAAGTAATGTCTTAAGTCATAAAAGAACTTTTTTTGTTGGTATGTAAAACTAGGTGGTAGATATTTAGCAATAATGTAATTAGCATAGTCAGCATACCAAGGAGTATTATTCGTAATATTTATTGCAGCTAACCGCTCTTGAGGAAAACTATCATCAATAGGTAGTGGGTCATCAAGTACATTTTCAAGTCTAGACAAGTTATCAGCTACGGGGTTCTCAGCTCCTTTTCTATGAGTGATATGCAAATCAAATTCTTGTAGCAAGAGAACCCACCGAATAAGTCTAGGTTTAGCATCTTTCTTTTCCATAAGATATTTAATAGCAGCATGGCCAGTGTGAACAGTTACTCTTGAATCAACAATGTAAGATCTAAATTTGTCACAAGCAAACACAATTGGTAAGAATTCTTTTCTAGTGGTAGCATAATTCTTTTGAGCACTGTCTAGAGTTTTACTAGCATAATGAATAATATTTAGTTTTTTATCAATTCTTTGTCCTAGAACAGCACCAATAGCATAATCACTAGCATCACACTTAATTTCAAAAGGTAAGTTCCAATCGGGTGGTTGAAATATAGGTGCAGAAATTAAGGCTTTCTTAAGTGTTTGAAAGGCTTCGAAGCAATCATCATCAAAAACAAAAGGAACATCCTTTTGTAAAAGGTTAGTGTGAGGCCTAGAAATTTTAGAAAAGTCTTTGATAAATCTCCTATAGAAACCAGCATTACCTAAGAAACTACGAATACCTCTGATATCCTTAGGACATGGCATTTCCTCAATTGCATCAACCTTAGCTTTGTCCACTTCAATACCCTTTTCAGAAATCTTATGGCCCAAGACAATACCTTCATTAACCATAAAGTGGCATTTCTCCCAATTCAAGACAAGACTTGTTTGTTCACATCTCTGCAAAACTCGATCAAGATTGCTTAAACAATCATCAAAAGACTTCCTATAGACAGAGAAATTATCCATGAAAACCTCTACAATCTTTTCATAAAAGTCAGAGAATATAGCAGTCATACATCTTTCAAAGGTAGCAGGTGCATTGCATAAGCCGAAAGGCAAACGTCTATAAGCATAAGTTCCAAATGGACAAGTAAAAGTAGTATTTTCTTGATTAGGTTGAGAAACAAGTATTTGTGAAAAACCAGAGTATCCATCAAGGAAGCAAAAGTGTGTGTGCTTTGATAATCTTTCTAGCATTTGATCAATAAAAGGTAGAGGGTAATGATCTTTTCTAGTTGCTTTATTTAATTTCCTAAAATCAATTACCATTCTATAGCCTATAACAATTCTTTGTGGAATAAGTTCATTCTTATCATTGGGAACAACAGTAATACCTCCTTTCTGAGGAACACAATGAATGGGACTTACCCATCTACTATCAGCTATATGATAGATTATACCTGCTTCCAGAAGTTTTAATATTTCTGTTCATACCACTTCTTTCATTTTCGGATTTAACCGACGTTGATGATCGACAACGGGTTTAGCATCAGGTTCCATATTAATCTTATGCTGACATAGAGTGGGACTGATGCCCTTTAAATCATCAAGAGTATATCCAATAGCAGCTCGGTGCTTGCTTAGAACTTAGAATAATCTTTCTTCTTCATGTTCTGAAAGGTTAGCACTGATAATAACAGGATATATCTTCTTTTCAACAAGATAAGCATATTTCAAAGTGGCATGCAATTGTTTTAATTCAAATACAGGATCACTTTTGGGTGGAGGAGGACCTCCTAGAGTTTCAATAGGTTGATTGTGTTTAAGCAGAGGACGTTGCTCAAAGAAAATATCATCTATTTCATTTCTTTCATGCATATGTAAATCATTTTCATGGTCTAGCAAATATTGTTCTGGAGGATCAGTAGGAGGCACAGCAATAGAAGCAAGACCAATAATTTCATCCTTACTAGGCAATTCTTTTTCATGAAGCTTTCTATTAAACTTGGAAAATATATTCATGAGACTCATCACCAAAACTAACACCGACAGTTTGTTTCTTACAATCTATTTTAGCATTAACGGTGTTCAAGAAAGGTCTACCAAAGATAATGGGACAGAAATCGTCTTGTGGGGAGCCAAGAACAAGAGAATCACCAGGGTATTTTATTTTCCCACACAAGACTTCAACATCTCTAACAATCCCAATTGGTGATATAGTGTCTCTATTAGCCAGTTTAATAATGACATCAATGTCTTCTATCTCTGCCGGTGCTATGTCATTCATAATTTCTTGGTATAAAGAGTAGGGAATAGCACTCACTCTAGCACCTAGGTCACATAAACCATGATAGCAGTGATCTCCTATTTTGACTGAGACAACGGGCATGCCAACAACAGGTCTGTGTTTATCCTTCTTATCATGCTTGGCAATTCTACCATCTTCTTCATTAAAGCAAATAACATGTCAGTCTACATTTTCTTCCAAGAGATTTTTGACCATAGCAATATTAGGTTCTACTTTAATTTGTTCATCTGGTTTAGGTGTTCTGATATAACTTTTGTTAACCACAGTTGAAACTTTAGCAAGTTCCTTTATCCTAACAGGAAAAGTTTTTTTTATATAAGCAGTACGAACAACTGGATCAACATTATAGAGTATAGTTTCTTCTTTAACTGGTACCGGTTCTTTAATTTCTTCTTTAATAGGTGGGTGATATTTAAACCACTTATCTTTAGGGAGATCAACATGAGTAGCAAAAGATTCACCAAAGGAGGCTACTATCTCAGAGTCAAGTCTATATCTAGTGCTAAACTTTGAAAAAGCATCGATATTCATAAAAGATCTAACACAATCATACGTAAGCTTAATACCTAACTCTTTACCTTCGTCGAGTTCCCAATCTTCATAGTTGCGTTTAACTCTTTCCAAAATATCCCACCAGGATTCAATAGTCTTCTTCATAAAAGAACCAGCACAAGAAGTATCAAGCGTGGATTGATCATTGCGAGAAAGTCGAGCATAAAAATTCTGAATAATAATTTCTCTTGAGAGCTCATGATTGGGGCATGAATATAACATTGACTTAAGCCTCCCCCAAGCTTGAGCGATACTTTCACCTTCACGAGGCCAAAAATTATATATGTAATTCCGATCACGATGAACTAGACGCATAGGATAGTTTTTTAGTGAAACTCCATTTTCAATCGGTTCCAGTTCCAAGATCCAATATCGTCGCATAGCCTATACCATGCTAATGCTTTTCCCTTAAAAGATAAAGGTAAAACCTTCTTCATAACTTGATCTCCGGGTAAACCTACAAGCTTACACAATCCACAAATTTGTTCCACATATATCAAGTGCATATCAGGATGTTCGGTTCCATCTCCTGCATAAGGATTAGCTAGCAGTTGTTCTATCATACCCGAAGGGATTTCATATTCAATATTTTCAGTAGGTGCACCGGGTTGATGGGTAGCTAATTGTGGTGCCGGTCGAGGTGAAGATACCCCGAACAAACCCCTTAAAGGATTGTTCTCCATAGTAACAAGTGACAATAACTTTTAGCACACTATATGAATGTTTCCTTACCAATTTCCATTTACCAGAAGCACTTCACTCCCCGGCAAAGGCGCCAGAAAATTGCCTTGATGACCCACAAGTATAGGGGATTCTTGATAACCCACAAGTATAGGGGATCACAACAGTTTTTGAGGGTAGAGTATTCAACCCAAATTTATAGATTCGACACAAGGTGTCGGGGGAAACTGTCCGCCACGAACACCTATGGGACCAGAGCCCCTTGTCTGTGCGGTACGAGGGCGGAGGGAGCACAAAGAGCAAATCGTAGCGAGCACGCGGGCAGTTTTACCCAGGTTCGGGCCGCGGTAGACGCGTAAAACCCTACTCCTGCTTGATTGTATATTGAGTTTGAGTGCTCGGGAGCTTGAAGAAGCAGCTACACCGAACGTGAGAGTGATCTAGGTTCCGAACCCCCTCCACGTTGTGCATGGGCCTCCTTTTATAGTGCAAGGGGTCACCGACAGGTGTCAACGTAGGAGAAAGGGGTAAAAACGTAAAAGAGGTGGTAGTTGTAACAGTGCGGGAACAGTGGAGCTACAGTGCAGAACAGTGGTCTATACCTACTTTAACAGTGGGGGACAAGGGCATTCAATGCCCGTCGCCGTCGACCCCAAAATCTCCCGCCCTTGCGTCTCCGTCCGCCACGGCGATGGATCCACCACCGTGGAGTGCCACCGTGTCCCCCTAGGCTGCACAGCCATCCGCCACGCGTCCCTGGATAGGCCCCAGGGCGACGCGTGGGCCGATGAGCTGGAGCGCGGGCACACAGCGCAGCCCTCCCGGCAAGCACCTTGCCGGGGCCTTGATCTTGCCGGGTCCGGGAGCTTGCCGCTCCCCGGGCCCTTGCCGGGGCGCATATAGCGCCGAAGCGTTGTCTTCTAGTCTTCCTGGCAAGCTCCTCTTGCCAGGGCCTTGTGCTAGCGGGGCAGTCTTGAGCCTGGTACGGCCTTCCCGGCAAGCTCCTCTTGCCGGGGTCTCGATCTTCTGTCTTGTATACTTTGTTTTTGAATGGTTTAATAAGGAGCAGGAAGGTCTCCGGCGAGCACGCGGTAAACCTTGCCGCGGGAAGCTGCGACTGCCCGTGCACAAGTTGGGGTACTGAGGTACCCCTACCTTAGTACACCGACAGGAGCCCCCGGGCCTGGGCCACACACGGTGCCGAGCGTTGTTGGGCCAGGCCCAAAACAGTGCACGGGCGCCCGCGGCCCGCGGCGCGCCGAATCCACTTCCGTATCCGCTGCACCCCACTGTAACGGCACGCGTCGATCGCGGCGTCGTGGGATGGGACGTGCCCACGATCTCTTAATGGAAAGGGCGAAATGCCCCCCACTCCCCCATAAAAGCAGAGGAAGCGGGCGCGGTTCCCCTCCTTGCACTTTCATTGCATCGTCTTCCTCCTTCAAAGATTCTTCTTGCGCTCCGCCTCCACACCTCCGCCGCCGCCGTCTGCATCTCCGGCGTCGTCGGACCTTTCGCCCCTCCTTCCTTCCGCCGCGTCCGCCATGGCCCCGAAGACCGACAAGGCGAAGGCGGAGAAGGCCAAGAGGGAGAAGTCGGAGCAAGCGGCGAAGCTCGCCGCGTACCGGAAGAAGCACCTCGTCTTCCCGCCGAAGCTCGGCGTGCGGGAGCTCTGGAACAAGTATTACTTGTTCTGGGCCAAGGACACCAAGGCGCACCCCCGCACACGAGCCTATCCGGCCGCCGCCAAGGACGAATATCCCGGCGGGTACTACTTCTTCGCAGCCTTTTTTCACTGCGGTCTGTGCCCTCCTTTCTCAAATTTCTTCTGCGACATTATGAACACATACGGCCTCCATCTGCTTGACTTCACCCCCAACGCCATCCTCACCATGGCGGTTTTCGCACACATGTGCGAAAACTTCATAGGAGTACACCCAAACGTAGCGCTTTTTAGGCACTTCTTCACTCCTAGAGCCGAGGCCGATGCCCCCCTCTCCGGAGGAATTTCTTGGGTTTTCCGTCTGAATAAGAAGGGATCCTACTTGCCGGGGGAGCTCCGCGGCAAGTGGGAGGAGTGGCGCGCGGAGTGGTGCTGGATCGTTGAAGATGCGCCGCAGTCCTTCACCGCGCTGCGCACAACACCCATCGTGCGCGGCAGGGATTGGAGCGAGCTGGACTCGGACGACATCAAACTCGACATCGCCCTCGTCCGGATTCTTCGTCTTCGGATGGCCAAGCTGTCAGTTGCAGAGGTGGGCACAGATTTCCTCCGCCGGCGCATCGCCCCTCTCCAAGACCAGAAGAGGCCGGCCTGGGAGTACGGCGGCCCGGCAGACATAATGAGGCTGCGCCCCGGGCTCAACTTCAACTTCACCACGCTGGAGCTGAAGGGGATGGTCCGGGAACTCTTCAAGTACGACCCGGCACACCCTGAGTGGTTCAGACCTCCCCGGGAAGTGGTGCCGCTCTGCAACAACATCGTCAGGGACCGCATCCTCGCCATGATGCCCATGTGTGACTCGCACGGCGTGGACCGCACGTGGATCGCTCCCAAGCCTATCGACGTCCTCAACTTCTACGACAACCTCGCAGAGGTGGCGAAGAACAAGAACGACCTCAAGGAGCACACACGGGACACCACCGACCAGGAGATCGCCTACATAGCTTCTCGGGCTGAAGAGGCCGCCGCAGCCGCGGCGGCAGGAATTTTTGGATACACGCCTGAAGAGGCGGAAGTTGCGGACGCGTCCACCCAGGCGGAGGAGGCGGAGATCCGCAGATTGCTGCAGCTCCCTCCCGACGCGCTCGCCGGGGTCCCCTCGCTGAGGCACTCCGGGATCCACGGGATCGTGGCCGAGGCCGCGGCAATGGAGGGTGCCGCCGGAGGGAACAGAGGCGCCGCGAGGAGCGGAGGCGCCGGAGGAAGCGGAGGCGGCAAGGGAAAAGAGGCCGCAGCGCAGGGCGCTGGGCCCAGCGAGCCGGCCGGGGAAGAGGAGGAGGAGGAGGCCGAGGACTCCGGCGGATCCACGGAGCTCTACGCCGACGACCTCTCCTCGTCGGAGAGCTCTCCGCCCCCGGCAAGCCCAAGGCAGTCTCCGCCGAAGCGTCTCTGCAAGACGGTGACGGGGGAGAGGGCGCAGGCGCCCCGGCAACAACCAGCTCGCCGGGCAGCTCCCCGGGGGAGCCAAGCCGCGCCAAGGCCGACCGGTGCACCAGCCACAGCAGAGGCGGCCCGTGCGCGGACCACGACGGAGGCGCCTCGCAGGCCGGCGCCGAGCCGGCAGGGGTCTTCTCGGAGCGGAGCAGCGGCTCCGCCCGCTCCTCGGGCGCCGGCTACCACAGGGGCTGGGTCTTCGCCGCCCCCAGCCCCGGTGAGCACCAAGCGCGCGAGGGAGTCTTCGTCTTCCGCTCCTCGCGCCGACGCGCCCACGGTGGAGTACGATTTCTCCGCCCTGAGCGAGGACGACGAGGAGGACCAGGAGTAAGGATCCAGGACCTTACATCTTCTCGATTTTTGTCTTGGTTTTTTGTTGATGCTGACTCTGTTCATTGCTCTGATTTCAGGACCTTGACTCAGCGCGCGGCGAAGAAGGCCAAGGCGCCTGTAGTCGAGGCCGCGGAAGACTCAGCCGCCGCGGCAACAGGAGGTGTGCCGGAGCCGAGCCTGCCGGACCCGAGCGCTGCTCCGAGGAGCAGCCCCCAGCGCAGCCCGCAGCGCAGCCCCTAGCGTAAGTCTGGGGTTTACTCTTTCGCTTATCGGGGTACGCCTGAGGATTGGTCTTGTCTTCATATCTTGATGTTTCTTGTCTTGTTTTGTACAGAGGTGGAGCCACGGCGGGAAGAGCGCCCGGAGACTGTCGTCGAGGAGCCGCAGGCCCCGCCGTCCCCGCCAAGGCAGAACTCTCCGGCAAGGGAGAGCGCTCCGCCAAGGGCGGGTACTCCGCCAAGGCAGAGTACCCCACCAAGGGCGAGCAGCCCGGCGAGGGTGGCCACTCCGCCAAGGCCGAGCTCCCCGGCGAGGGAGCCCGCCGCCGAGGACGTCCGCCAAGGTATGTTCTGTAGCTTGTCTTCTTGGCTTTGCCTCTTTTTGGATATTTGCTTGAATCTTGAACTTCTTTTTCTTCTTCTTCTTTTTAGATCTTCCTCCTCCCGAGCCCATGGAGACGGAGGTTATCAACCTCGAGGAGGAGGGCGCGCAGGGCGGCGGCGGTGACGTCCCTGCCACCGAGGAGATGGCCGAGGCCGCCGAGCCGGCCGCGCAGGAGACTGCTCCGGCTGCGGACGCAGCGGTCGGGGAGGGGGATGGCGACCGCACCGCCGGCCCGGAGGCGGCGGGAGCATCGGATGCTGCACCGGCCACCAGCCCCTCCGCCAACAAGGAGCAGGGGTACTATCTTGAGGCCCCCAACGGCGTCTTCATCCAGATGCCTTGGGGGTCTTCATCGCGAGCTCCCGCGGAGGGCGAGGCGTTCGACGGAGAAGTCCTCGCCTCCGCAGGCCTGAAGATCGTCGAGGCGCCCGGCGGGAGTGAGGGGCCCGAGGAGGAGAAGCTGCTCCACCAGCTCCTGGCCCTTTACCGGGCCAGGCAGGCGAAGCTCGCCTCCCAGGAGGCCCTTGCCGCCAAGGCCGCCGCGGAAATGGAGAAGCGCGCGGCGGAGCTCAGCGCCGCCAACCAGGCGGCCCTCCGCGAGGTGGCGGAGGAGCGCGAGCGTCTCGCCGGAGAGTACCAGGAGTGGGTGCTCGAGAAGGCTGAAGCTGAAGAACAGCAGCGGCTCGCCGGGGTGGAGATGTCCCGGCGAGAGGTAGAGCTCGCGCAGCGGAAGGTCGAGCTCGACTCCCATGAGGAGGACCTTGCCGCTCGCGAGGCAGCCCTTGGCGGAGAATTGAAGGAGGCGAAAGCCGCCGCGGTTGCCGCGGAAGACGCCAAGAAGGAGCTCGCCGCCAAGGTTGTTCAGCTGGAGAAGGCGCTGAAGGTGAGCGCGGAGAAGGTTGCCGCGCTCATCACGGAGCGCGAGAAGGACGCCCACACAAACTCAGAGCTCCAGGTGAGTCTCTCCAAGAGGGGCGACGAGTTGAAGGCCGCCAAGGACTCCATCGAGGACTTGGAGCTGAAGGTCACCACTCTGAAGGATTCGCTCGACGCTGCCCGGGCTCAGGAGAACAAGCTGAAGGAGGAGCTCCGCAAGGAGCGGACCTTGGTGGACAGCGTCAACAAAGCATCCGAGCTCTTCCGCCAGACCATTGAGGTATGGACCGAAGACTTGGTTTCTTCTGCGTCCAACATTGACCAGGAGCTGCTGGCGCTGAAGGTTGAACATCTCATCTACTCGCCGGATCCGGACCTCCCGCACAGCGCCAAGCTCAGCCTCTTCTTCAGAGGGATCGCGCCGGCCCTTGCAGGTCTCCGGAACCGAATCCCCGCGCAGCTGGCCGAGGAGTCGCGCCTGCTCTGCGCGGGAACTCTGGAGCGGGTGCTGACGAAGATCGTGTACCGCAACCCGGGGATCAATCTCACCAACGTTCTTCGCAGCTTGCCGGCTGATGCAGACACGGAGGCCCTGAAGGAGCAGGTCGCCCACATCATCGCCAAGGTGGCTAAGCTTGGCAGGAAGGAGGGCGACCGCGTAGATTAGGGCTCCATTATCTTTATCTTTTTGTTGCTGCATATTATGTTATGAACTCATTAGTCCATCGCGACAAGTTATCCTTTGTAAGATATTTATCTTATTTTGATCAATCAGTGCAATGTTATCTTCCTTGTCTCAATCTCTGACTTTGTATGTTTTTCACCCTACGCTCCCGGGGAGCTTGCCGGCAAGGGGCCTTTGCCGCGAGCGCTGAGTGCTGGACTCTGAGCAGCCTGCTGGCCAAGGTCTTCGCCGGCAAGCAACCTTGCCGCAGCTAGTCGCAACGCACTTAGCTTGCTGAGCGTACTCGGAAACGAAGCAAGGGCGCGACACTTGTCGCAGCTCACTTAAATCGTTGAGCGAACTCGAAAACAAGATAAGGGTGCGGCAAGCTACGGATAGGTTCCTCCGCGCACAGGTTTTCCATACAAAGTGTGACTGTTCAAGGAATACAACTAAAATTTAAAATTTGAACTGATCAAATTCTAACAACTTATCTTTCATATGTTGCTTGCTTATATTGCTTGCTTTCCGGTAAGACTTCTCTTTCTTGAACAGCACCTGGTTCCTCCTCCATCTCCTTCCCCCCCGGCAAACTTGTGCGCGAGGAACGTTCCTTCTGCTTAAGAGGAAAGAAAAGGGAGAGGGAAACAAGTATGTGGCCTTTCGGCGTGCTAATGCTTACCGTATACTTGAGTGTTGCACGAAATGCCAAACAAAACATGCAAATAGCAAAGAAAAGCATGCGAAAGGCAATCGGTGCGAAAAACACAAAGACTTTACTGATGCACGGGGTTTGCGCCCGGCTTTGTACAAAGGGTTACATGCAACAGCGGCAAAGCTTGTACAAAAGGTGGTTGCCGGAGCGGATCACGGCAACCGCGCCTTATGGGTGAAACTTGCGAAGATGCTCTATGTTCCAGGAGTTGCTCACCGGTAATCCTTCTTCGGTCTCGAGGCGGACAGCGCCGGGCCTCGTAACTTGTCTCACCCGATAAGGGCCTTCCCACTTCGGTGTCAACTTGTTGGAATTCTTGGCGGACTGAACACACCGAAGAACAAGGTCGCCTTCCTCGAGACTCCTGGCCTTGACCTTGCGGCTATGGTAGCGGCGCAAAGCTTGCTGGTATCGAGCAGCTCGTACAGCAGCCTGGAGACGTCCCTCCTCGAGGAGCAATGCGTCATCTTGCCGCAGTTGCTCTTGCTCGAGCTCGTCATAAGCGAGCACTCGAGGAGATCCGTATACGAGTTCCGTGGGGAGAACTGCCTCTGCTCCATAGACTAGAGCAAAGGGTGTCTGTCCGGTGGCTCGACTTGGTGTCGTTCTGATTGACCAAAGAGCCGCCGGTAGCTCCTCTATCCAATTTCTTCCGCACTTGCGCAGCCTGTCAAAGGTCCTCGTCTTGAGTCTGCGCAGCACTTCAGCATTTGCCCTCTCCGCTTGACCGTTGCTTCTTGGGTGAGCAACAGAAGCGAAACAGACCTTGGCGCCAAGGTCTTGGACGTACTGCATGAAGGTGCGACTAGTGAATTGCGTACCGTTGTCGGTGATGATCCTGTTAGGGATCCCGAAACGGCAAACAATCGACCTGAAAAACCTGACTGCTGACTGTGCTGTCACCTTTCTCACCGGCTCCACTTCTGGCCACTTTGTGAACTTGTCGATTGCAACGTACAAGTACTCAAAGCCCCCGACAGCACGGGGGAAAGGGCCGAGGATATCGAGCCCCCAGACCGAGAAGGGCCAGGACAAAGGGATTGTTTGGAGAGCTTGAGCTGGCTGATGAATTTGCTTTGCATGGAACTGGCACGCTTCACACTTGGTTACTAGTGCAGTTGCATCTTGGAGGGCTTCTTGCCAAAAGAACCCTTGCCGGAAAGCTTTCCCGGCAAGCGCCCTAGCGCCAATGTGGTGGCCGCATATGCCTCCGTGTATTTCCGCCAACAGCTTCTGTCCATCTTCTCTGGAGATGCACTTCAACCTGACACCATTGAGTCTTCTTCTGTACAACTCGTTATCCACGAACTGGTACATACTTGACTGCCTGGTTATCTTCTCTATCTCTTGAGGGTCGTCGGGAAGTTCTCCAGTTTGAAGGAAACGGACGATTTGCTGCGCCCATGCCGGAGCCTGAGGCTCAACGGCAAGGACTAAAGGCTCGAGGGCCGCTGCGGGAACCTCAACTTCTACGGCAAGGACCTCTGGTTCTGCCGGAGCTGATGGTCCCCCGGCAAGCTCGCCGGGGCGAGGCTTGTCGGGAACAATTGCTTCAACTGTACAAGCCCGAGGACTTGCAGGAGCAAACTGTTCCTTAGCGTTCTGGTTGTTGATCTTGGGGACCTTGGCGGCGGTTTCAGGAAGATCCGCCGGCAAGTAGTCGCCGGAGACCAACTTTCTCTTCTTGGATTGTCCAATTGATGGTGTAACGGATGGTTGAGTCAGCTTGAGCAAGAAGGTCCCTGGTTCCACAGGTAACTTCATCGAAGCGCACTTTGAAAGGCCGTCTGCAATTTCATTTTGAGCTCTCGGGACGTGCTCCATCTGCAAACCTTCAAAGTGCTCTTCAAGCTTTCTCACTTCATCGACATAAGCTTCCATCAAAGGGCTCTGATAGCTCTTGTTAACTTGTCGGACCACCAACTGAGAATCTCCCCGCACAATCAGCTTTCTGATCCCAAGTTCGGCCGCAATCCTGAGGCCGGCAAGCAAGCCTTCATATTCTGCAGTGTTGTTTGTCGCTTGCTCCCTGGGAAAGTGCATCTGGATAACATATTTGAGGTGCTCTCCGGTGGGCGCGATGAGTACCACGCCAGCACCGGCGCCTTGCAGCGAGAAGGCACCGTCAAAATACATTACCCATTCACTTACCGCTTCTTGCACGGGTGCACTTGTTTCTTGGACTTCTTCTTCTGGCGTTGGGGTCCACTCAGCTATGAATTCTGCCAAGGCTCGGCTCTGTATAGTTGAAGTACTTTCGAACTTGAGTCCAAAGCTCGACAGCTCCAGTGCCCACTCCACGATCCTGCCTGTCGCTTCGGGGTTATGCAATATCCTCTTCAGCGGAAAGCGAGTGACCACCGTTATCTCATGGGCTTGGAAGTAATGGCGCAGCTTTCTCGAGGCCATGAGGAGGCCGAAAAGCAATTTTTGCACACCAGAGTATCTTGATCTAGCCCCCTGGAGAAGGGAACTTACAAAATACACTGGGCGTTGCACCATCTTCTTCCGCACCTCTCCTTGCTCCTGCGCAGAGTCATCCTTGTCGGGGCCAGAGCTCGCCGGGACAGCCCCCTGCTTGTCGCTGGATTCGCTTGCCGGTGGTGCTGACTCCTCGTCGGACTCCCTCTCCGCTACTAACGCAGCACTAACCACCTGGTTGGTTGCCGCTAGGTATAGCAACAACTTTTCCTGTGGTCTAGGTGCGACAAGTATAGGAGTGGAGGACAGGTACCGTTTCAAATCCTGCAGCGCCGCCTCCGCTTCCGGAGTCCACTTCATGGGACCTGCCTTCTTCAAGATTTTGAAGAAAGGTAGGGCGCGTTCTGCAGACTTTGAAATGAACCTACTGAGGGCAGCCACACAACCCGCAAGCCTCCTGACATCCTTGACGCGCTTTGGGGCCTCTATCTGCTCAATGGCTTTAATCTTGTCGGGGTTGGCTTCAATCCCCCTCTGCGATACAAAGAACCCGAGAAGCTTGCCGGAGGGGACTCCAAAGACGCACTTCTCGGGGTTCAACTTGAGCTGTATTCTGCGCAGGTTCTGAAACGTTTCTTCCAAGTCTTGAATCAGGGTTTCCTTGCTCTTGCTCTTCACCACGATGTCATCCATGTAAGCTTCTACATTTCTGTGGATCTGTGGCTCAAAAGCAGTGTACACTACCCTTGCAAAGGTTGAGCCTGCATTCTTCAATCCAAATGGCATGCGAATAAAGCAATAAGTGCCACATGGAGTGATAAATGCAGTCTTCTCTTCATCTTCCTTGGCCATGAAAATCTGATGATAGCCTGAGTATGCATCAAGAAAACAGAGTAGCTCACATCCGGCAGTGGAGTCAACGATCTGGTCAATGCGCGGCAAAGGGAATGGATCCTTGGGACATGCTTTATTCACATCTGTGAAGTCTATACACAATCTCCACTTCCCATTGGCCTTGCGCACGACGACTGGATTTGCCAACCACGTCGAATGGATCACACCTCTAACTAGGCCTGCTGCCTCTAGCTTCTTGATTTCTTCGTTGATGAATTCTTGGCGCTCCACGGCTTGCTTCCTCACTTTCTGCTTGATGGGCCGCGCATGAGGACAGACAGCAAGCTTGTGCTCAATCACCTTCCTGGGAACACCGGGGATGTCAGATGGTTGCCAGGCAAACACATCGACATTCGCCCGCAGGAAGGCAACGAGCGCGCTTTCCTATTTGCTGTCAAGGGTGGCACTGATGGTGAAGGTACCACCAGTGCCGTCCTCCTTGGCGGACACTTTCTTGGTTGCCGGAGGAGCAGCCATTCCTTTCTTACTCTTGCCGGTGGAGCTC
This sequence comes from Secale cereale, assembly GCA_902687465.1. Lineage (NCBI taxonomy): Eukaryota > Viridiplantae > Streptophyta > Magnoliopsida > Poales > Poaceae > Secale > Secale cereale. The sequence goes on from LR738714.1 coordinate 123,658,721, forward strand.
GATGGAACGTCCTCGACGGCAGCGCAGCACTCCGAAGAGGTGCGGTTGCCGGAGTGGGTCCCAGAGCACTTGCCGGACTTGGTCTTCGCCTTCTTCCCCCCGGGAGCTTCAGCGGCAAGAGTATCCTTCTCGGCCGCAGCTGCCGCATCCCGGTAGATCTTGTCGGCGCAAATAAGCGCATCCTTCTTGTCACTATGGACAGTGATGACGCTTATCGGCCCCGGCATCTTCAGCACGTTGTAGGCATAATGGGAAGCTGCCATGAACTTGGCGAGGGCAGGACGACCAAGTATTCCATTGTAGGGTAATGGAATATCGGCGACGTCGAAAGTGATGCGCTCAGTCCTGAAGTTGAGCTCCCCGCCAAAGGTCACCGGCAGAGTGATCTTTTCCTTGGGCTTGCTCCTTCCCGGGTTGATTCCTTGGAATGAACCGGTTTCTTCGAGCTCGCCATCTTGAATCTGGAGTTTCTTGATCACAGCAGAGGAGATCAAGTTCAGCCCGGCCCCGCCGTCAACCAACATTTTGGTGACCTTGAGGTTGCGGATGGTGGGCGAAACCAGCATCGGCAAGCACCCGACCGCAGTGGTGCGGTCAGGGTGATCCTCAAGATCAAAAACGATGGGCGTGCTGGACCATTTGAGGAGCCTGCGCGACTCCACGGGCGGCTCCGCTGCGTTTACCTCACGCACCCACTGCTTTAGTTGGCGGTGGGAGGTGTGCAGGGAGGCACCACCGTCGACGCACAGGACCTCCGTGGCCTTCTGGAACTCCTGCTCGCTGTTCTCCTCGTCCTCCATGTCTTCATCGTCGTCTTCTTCGTCCTTGTCGCGGCCCCGGGGAGGTCGATCTCCTTGCCGCTGCTTGGCCTTGCCGCGGCGTCCTCCCCGGCCATTGAACGGCCGCTTCTTGCTTGTCTCCTCCCCGCCACCTTGGGCCTTCTCCTTGTCGCGCCTCTCGTACTCAGCCTTCTGCTGCTCGACGAGGTACTCGACGCGCTTGCAGTTGGAGAGATCGTGACCCTTGGTGCGGTGGATCTTACAGTATTGCTTGTCGGAGCTGCCCGGCTTGTCGGCCGCCGCTGCAGGGGCAGGCTCCTTGCCGGAGCCGCCAGCCTGCGCTTGCTTGGCGGGGGCCTCCTTGCTGGACTTCTCAACGGCAAGCACCTCCTTCTTGCCCTTCCTCCTGTTATTCCGCCGCCGGCTCTTCTTTGCCGGGGCGGCGTCGTCGCTGTCGCTTCCTCCTACGCCAGCATCCTCCCCGGGGAGTCTCCTCCCCTCTTCTGCGCGTGCGCACTTGTCAGCCAGAGCATAGAGCTCGCTGACATCCCGAATCTTCGTCATCGCCATCTCTTCACGCATGCGGCGGTTACGCACGTTCTGATGGAACGCGCTAATAACCGCGGCAGGGTGGACATCAGGGATGTTGTGCTGCACACGGCTGAAGCGTTGGATGTACTTGCGCAGGGTCTCGCCTTCCTTCTGGGCCAAAATGTGGAGATCGCTCTCCTGGCCGTGGGGTTTGTGGCCGCCGGTGAAGGCGCCAACAAACTGGTGGCAAAGGTCGGCCCAAGAAGAGATAGAACCTTCCGGCAAGTGCATAAGCCACGAACGGACGTTCGGCTTTAGCACTAGCGGGAAATAGTTCGCCAAGATCTTCTCGTCGCGCCCCCCGGCAGCTTGCACTGCGATGGTATAGACGCTGAGGAATTCCGAGGGGTGCGTCTTGCCGTCGTACTTTTCCGGTACGTCGGGCTTAAAATTCTTCATGCTGGGCCACTGGACGCGCCGCAGCTCGCGGGTGAACGCAGGGCAGCCTGCCGCGTACGGCAAGTCGCCTGGCTCACCGGGCGCGTGCGCGTCGACAGTGTTTCCAGCTCTCTTGTCTGATTGTCGCCGAGCTTCTCGGCGGCGCTCGATTGTGGTCCGAGCGTCTTCTTCTCGCCGGTCGTCGAGGACTTGGCGCTGGTCCCGACGGGCCCGCGGGTCCGACGAGGCTGTGGAGCCGTCGTCGGCGTTGTTCCGGCGGGGTGGCGTCTTCTGCTTCTGCGGCGGGGAATGCACACTTGTCGCACCCCCGGCAGTCTTGTTGCCGTCAGCCTTCGTCTTCTCAGCTTGCCGCGGCCGTGAGGTCGACGGCTGCTGTGGAGAATCGTTGTTGGCGAAGTCTATCAGGCTCCGGATGGTGGCCCTCCATTCTTCGGCCTTGTCGGCCGCTGGAGGGAAGTCGAGGAGCAGTTGCGCCCTTGCGAGCGCTTCCGCTGGAGTGGAGGGGAACGCGGGCGAGCGGTGCGAGGAGCGGGATACGCTCGGACTTCTAACAACGTTAGAAGGAGCGGGGTCCCGCGCCGGCGCCTTCGCTTTGCTTGTGCCTGGACGGGGGTCCGGGGCGTCCCGCGAGCCTCCGGTTTGGCCTTGCCCCAGCAAGCGGATACCACCTCCCGTGGTATGGCGCTGCTGGGTCGTCGTGTGCTGAGAGGGACGCGGCGCGTCCACGGAGACCGAGGTTCGGTCGTCCGTCCTGTTCTTGGATCTGGTGGCGCCGTGAGTGTCCTCGCCGGCAACCACCCTTCCGACGGCGTCTCCCCCGCCCACCGTTGGCTCTGGTGGCGGCGGGTGAGACGCAGACGGGCCTCCAACCTCCGAAGCCTTCTTCTTCGGGGCCATGGAGTTGTCGCTGGTGAAGTTGCTGATGAAGCTGGAGAGGTTGATGAAGAATGCGCCCGCGCGAACGCCGGATCAGGTTCGCACAACCTCGACGCCCCCTACCTGGCGCGCCAAAGATGTCGGGGGAAACTGTCCGCCACGAACACCTATGGGACCGGAGCCCCTTGTCTGTGCGGTACGAGGGCGGAGGGAGCACAAAGAGCAAATCGTAGCGAGCACGCGGGCAGTTTTACCCAGGTTCGGGCCGCGGTAGACGCGTAAAACCCTACTCCTGCTTGATTGTATATTGAGTTTGAGTGCTCGGGAGCTTGAAGAAGCAGCTACACCGAACGTGAGAGTGATCTAGGTTCCGAACCCCCTCCACGTTGTGCATGGGCCTCCTTTTATAGTGCAAGGGGTCACCGACAGGTGTCAACGTAGGAGAAAGGGGTAAAAACGTAAAAGAGGTGGTAGTTGTAACAGTGCGGGAACAGTGGAGCTACAGTGCAGAACAGTGGTCTATACCTACTTTAACAGTGGGGGACAAGGGCATTCAATGCCCGTCGCCGTCGACCCCAAAAGCTCCCGCCCTTGCGTCTCCGTCCGCCACGGCGATGGATCCACCACCGTGGAGTGCCACCGTGTCCCCCTAGGCTGCACAGCCATCCGCCACGCGTCCCTGGATAGGCCCCAGGGCGACGCATGGGCCGATGAGCTGGAGCGCGGGCACACAGCGCAGCCCTCCCGGCAAGCACCTTGCCGGGGCCTTGATCTTGCCGGGTCCGGGAGCTTGCCGCTCCCCGGGCCCTTGCCGGGGCGCATATAGCGCCGAAGCGTTGTCTTCTAGTCTTCCTGGCAAGCTCCTCTTGCCAGGGCCTTGTGCTAGCGGGGCAGTCTTGAGCCTGGTACGGCCTTCCCGGCAAGCTCCTCTTGCCGGGGTCTCGATCTTCTGTCTTGTATACTTTGTTTTTGAATGGTTTAATAAGGAGCAGGAAGGTCTCCGGCGAGCACGCGGTAAACCTTGCCGCGGGAAGCTGCGACTGCCCGTGCACAAGTTGGGGTACTGAGGTACCCCTACCTTAGTACACCGACACAAGGGGAGCCAAAGAATGTTTGAAGGTATTAGTAGCTGACTTGTCAATTCAACCACACCTGGAGATTAATTATATGTAGCAAAGTGATCAGTAGCAAAGTAGTTTGATAGTTTTGATAGTAGTGACAGCAGCAATAGTAACAGTGACAGTGATAGCAGTAATTTTGTAGCAAGTGTAACAGTAGCAGCAGCAGTAGTAACTTAGCAAGACCAATATAGGATAAATTTGTAGGCATTGGACCGGTGATTTGTTGGATGATATTCATCATGTGACAGTCATAACCTAGGGCGATACGGCACTAGCTCCAGTCCATCGATATAATGTAGGCATGTATTCCGTAAATAGTCATACATGCTTTATTAAAAGAACTTGCATGACATCTTTTGTCCTACCCTCCCGTGCCAGCGGGGTCCATATTGGAAGCTAAGGGATATTAAGGTCTCCTTTTAATAGAGAACCGGAACAAAGCATTAACACATAGTGAATACATGAACTCCTCAAACTACGGCCATCTACGGGAGTGGTTCCGGTTGTTGTCACTCCGGGGTTGCCGGGTCATAACACGTAGTAGGTGACTATAACTTGCAAGATCGGATCTAGAACATGGATATAATGATGATAATATAAATGGTTCAGATCTCAGTTTGTGGCACCCGGGCCCAAAGTGACAAGCATTAAGCATGTCAAAGTCATAGCAACATCAATCTAAGAACATAGTGGATACTAGGGATCAAGCCCTAACAAAACTAACTTGATTACATGATGAATCTCATCCAACTCCTCATCGACCAGCGAGCCTACGAAGGAATTACTCACTCCCGGTGGGGAGCATCATGAAATTGGCGATGGAGATGGGTTGGTGATGACAAAGAATGAAGACCCCCCCCCCTCTACGGAGCCCCGGACGGACTCCAGATCTGGCCTCCTGAAGAAGAACAGGAGGTGGCGGCGGCTCCGTCTCGTAGATCGCGATAATTATTTCTCCCTGATTTTTTTGGACGAATGTGAACTTATAGTATCAGGGTTGGCGTGTGCGGGGCCACCAAGTGGGGATAACCCACCTGGGCGCGCCAGGGGAGGGGGCGCGCCCTGGTGGGTTGTGCCCACCCATGTGCTCTCCCTCCGATGGTTCTTGGCTCCGGTATTTTTCTTTTATTGTATAAAAAATCCTCGCAAAGTTTCGCTTTATTCTGAGTACTTTTATTTCTGCACAAAAACAACACCATGGTAGTTCTGTTGAAAACAACGTCAGTCCGGGGTTAGTTTCATTCAAATCATGCTAATTAGAGTCCAAAACAAGAGGAAAAGCGTTAGGAAAAGTAGATACTTTGGAGACGTATGAACTCCCCCAAGCTTAAACCTTTGCTTGTCCTCAAGCAATTTAGTTGATAAATTGAAAGTGAGAAAGAAAAACTTTTACAAACTCTTTTACTCTTGTTTGCATAAATAGGCTTAAACAACCCCCAGGTTTTCAGCCAGCATTATAACTAACCATGTCGACAATAACTCTTAAATATTATAATGACTCATATCAATGACATAATCAGCTAGCGAGAAATAATAAGATATCTCAAATAGCAACACGTTATTAAAACAACCATGATATGATATGACAATAGTGGTATCTCGCTAGCCCTTTTTGAGACCGCAAAACATAAATGCAGAGCACCTCCAAAGTACGAGCAGCGACTAAACATTGTAATTCATGGTAGAAAAGATCCAGTCATGCTAACACCCAACATTCACTACACATAATTCATAGGCATGACAACAGTGCTCTCGGATCTGGCGCTTATTAGAGAATGTGATGACACAACATAAAAGTAAATAGATAGTCCCTTCGCAGAGGGAAGCAGTGATTTGCAGAGGTGCCAGAGCTCAAGTTTTTTAAAACAAAGGTAAATGAGATTTTCAGAGGTCCACCTTTCTACACTTCACGGCTATCAGCTATCGATATCTCCCATGCTAAACGAGCTAGTGGCGGTTCCCAAGCAGAAAAGTAAATGTTTGAACTCCATTGGGATTTTTGTTGTTTGTTTATTTGTAAGCTTTTTTATTTTTGCAATTTGGGACTAGGAATCCCTATTGCCGCCCTTTTCTCATGCAATGGCGAGTGAATAAACACTCAACCTGAGAATAACCCGCTTAGCATGGAAAATACCAACCACTTCATGTCGTTCCATGAACGATCCAGACACACAAAAGGGATATTTATTTGAAGTTTTTAGAGGTGGCACATGCAAATTTACTTAGGATGGCAGGGTAATGCCACATATAAGTAGGTATGACGGACTCATCTGGAATAACTTTGAGTTTTAGAATTTGATGCACAAGCAGTATTCCCGCTTAGTACACGTGAAGGCTAGCAAATAGGTTGGTAAGCGGCCATCTAGAGAGCAACAATGGTCATGAACATGCATCATGCATAATAAACATTGGACACCCGCATGAGTAGGATATGGACACCATGAACATAAATATCATAGAGGCTATGTTGGTTTTGATTCAACTACATGCATAGAGGCTATGTACCAAGTCAAGCCACTCAAACATTCAGAGGAGGATACCATATCATCATACTACATCACAATCATTTTAACGCAATGTTGATATCCAAGATAAATCATTATTAACTCTTAGCTACTTATGCATGGCATGTGAAACTATAATCTCTAATTGTCATTGCAAACATGTTTAATCATAATGGGCTGAATCATGGATACTAGGTTAGACATATTTACACAAACAGAACAAGTCGAGTTCATACCAGTTTCTCTCTGCCACGGCCAGTTCATCGAATATCGTCATTATTGCCTTTCATTTGCATGATCGAACGATGTGAAATAATAATAAAGGTGCAAAAGTGCGGTGGACTAAGCTGGGATCTGCAAACATTTTATTCAACAGGAGAAGACAAGGTAAATGTGCTCTTTATTAGTTCAACAATTATTCATATGAGTGCCACTCAACATTTTCATCGTGGTCTTCTCCTCGGTACAACTTGAATAAAAAGAAAAGAATTTCAAAAAAACACACTGAAATATTTTTGGAGTTTTGGGTTTTCTAGAACAGGCAAAATAAAAGAGGGAAAGCAAAAACGAGAAAACTATTTACATGGGAAAACACCCAACAAGCAAAAGAAGAATAAGGAAATCTTTTTGGATTTTCTTTTTAATCTTACTGCTAAGCATGCATAGAAAGCAAATTGACTACAACTGATTTTTTATATTTATTTTTTCTAAGGTTTTTCAAACTCATAAGAGAAAAGCAAGAAAATAAATCTAAGCATGGATGATATAAGGAAAGAGTGTGAACACTGACAAATAGAATGATAAGTGGTCGTGAATTTAATGTCGATGAGAAACACGTACTGCCCCAAGCTTAGGCTTTTGGCCTAAGTTGGTAGTCGATCAGTAGCCTGGATAGTGGTCAGCTTGGTAGCTCACAAAGGTTTTGGGTGCGGATGCCTCGGCCTGCCGTGCCGCCATCACTGCTGCGTTGTGAGCTCGAGCCTCGCTCTCAAGAACAAAATATCTTCTCTTGATATTATAGTCAAAAAGACCAGGTGTAGGCAAATATGTGTCCACAATAGATGTTTGGTCAAACATTAGATTGTAAGTGAAACTATGAATCTTTCCCTTAAGGATTTTATGATATTTCAGGGTGCCAAAATCTAAGTAGCGTGTGGGTAGGATATGATCAAAGGGCAAAGGTGAGACACCAAGCCCTCATGCTAAACGCGTGGCATAAATTCCACCATAGAACCAGCCACTGTTAGCGTTATGCTGAAGTATGCGTGCAACAATCGCTCCAAGGTTATAATTCCTTTCACTAGTGAGAGCGGTGTGGATGAAGCTCAAGTCTGGAGCACAAAGTGTACTACAATCTTGCTTGCCTACTATACGTTTCCCGTTGAATAATGCAAAGTACTGAACTGCGAGAAAATGAATGCTCTTTATTCTACCTTGTGTCACTCCCCTCCTTTCACCGTAACAAAGACTAGTCAACAGAGTTTCGTACTCAGCCTTCGGTGGTTCATCAAGCGAACCCCAAAATGACAGTTTGCAATGGTAAGAAAAATTCTCAAGTGAGATAGTAAATGCATTATCATAAAGCATAAACGACACCCTAGACTCTCGTGGAAAATATTTAAATCCTTTAACAAATGATTCAGTGAGAAGTTGGCGTTGTTCACACTTATGTGAAAGGTAGGGACCGAGGCCGGCATTTGGAACATATTGCTCAAATTCCTCTTTAATGCCCACACGCACCATATAATCCTTGCAAGGCCATAAGCATGTTTTGGTGGCGGCATCTCGCGTGGAACTTTCACTTGGTTCAACATAAGATCGCCGAGCAGAACTGTCACTAGAAGATGCCCCCGAGGATCGTCTCCTCGAAGAACTCCTTCCAAATAGGTTCATCATGTCCGCGTATGATTTTCTGAAAAATAAAAATTTTGGGGTGACAAAAATTTGTCAACAAAACTTTATAAATTGATAGCAACTACTCATAGGGGCACATAGAAGCCATATCAAGCATTCAAACTACTTAGAACACTAAGAATTCAACATGCAAGCACATCTACAGCAACACCAAGAGTAGCTATTTATTCAAAGTATAAACTACTAAAACTAAAAGTAATTGGACAAATAGTGGAGTCACATACCGAGCAACAATCCCCTAAAACAGTTTTGAAAATGGAGCTTCGAGCAAAGAGATCGAAATCCCCGGGTTTGAGCTCAAGAACATGGGAGAGAGAACAATGGAGATTTTTTTTCCGGAGGTAAGAGATGATGTGGGCTAAAGAGGTAAGTGAGAGGGCCCACATGGGGACCACAACCCACCAGGGCGCGCCTGGGGGTCCTGGCACGCCCAGGTAGGTTGTGCCAACCTGGTGCACCTCCCACTGGTATTATTTGCACCAGAAATTCAGAAATATTCAGAAAAGAATCATATTAAATTTTCAGGGCATTCTGAGAACTTTTATTTTTGGGTCATTTTTTGCACGGGAAAATCAGAAAACAGACCAAGCATGGCATTTTATTTTATTTAACTAATAAAAACAGAAAACGCAAGGTAAGGACAGAAGGTAGTGCTTACTAAATTCATCAACTTCATGATGCTCAAAAATGATTTATTAATAAGGTTGATCAGGTCTTATTAACAACCACTTTTGATTAGCATGAAACCGAAGAACTTTCGTAAATCTCTAAGTTACCTCAATAGGGATATGAATGTCCCCAACAATACGCATTTCATATTTCTTCTTAACAGTAGGTAGAGGTATTTGAAAACTTCCAATAGTGATTGTTGGAGATTTTTCAATAAAATTAATACCATTCACTTGGAATTGTTTCTTCGGAAAGTGCACCGTATGCTCATTACCATTAATATGAAAAGTGACCTTGCTTTTATTACAATCAATAACAGCCCCTGCAGTATTCAGGAAGGGTCTTCCAAGGATAATTGACATGTTGTCGTCTTCGGGCATCTCAAGTATAACAAAGTCAGTCAAAATAGTAACATTAGCAACAACAACGGGCACATCCTCACAGATACCGATAGATATGGCAGTTGATTTGTCAGCCAATTGCAAAGATATTTCAGTAGGTGTGAGCTTATTCAAGTCAAGTCTATTATATAAAGAGAAAGGCATAACACTAACACCAGCTCCTAAATCACACAAAGCAGTTTTCACATAATTCTTTTTTATAGAGCAAGGTATAGTTGGTATACCCGGATCTCCAAGTTTTTTAGGTACTCCATCTTTAAAAGTGTAATTAGCAAGAATAGTGGAGATCTCAGCTTCCAGTATTTTTCTCTTATTTGTGATGATGCCTTTCATATATTTTGCATAACGAGGCATTTTAAAGATATTAGTCAAGCGAGTACGCAAAAAGACTGGTGATACGTCTCCAACGTATCTACAATTTTTTATTGTTCCATGCTGTTATATTATCATTCTTGGATGTTTTACAATCATTTTATAGTCATTTTATATCATTTTTTGGTACTAACCTATTGACATAGTGCCAAGTGCAAGTTGCTGTTTTCTGCATGTTTTTTACATCGCAGGAAATCAATATCAAACGGAGTCCAGACACCGTGAAACTTTTTGGAGAATTTTTATGTGCTAGAACACACCCAATGGGCTTGAGCTGCATCTGGGGGTGCCTCGAGGGGGGCACAACCCATCAGGGCGCTCCAGGCCCCCCTGGGGCGCCCAAATGGGTTGTGCCCACCTCGGTGGCCACCCGCACCGCCTCTTTACCTATAAATTCACAAATATTCCGAAACCCTTCGGGGTAGACCTAGATCAGAAGTTCCACCACCGCAGGCCTCTATAGCCACCAAAAACCAATCTCGACCCTTTTTGGTACTTTGCCGGAGGGGGAAATCATCACCAGTGGCTATCTTCATCATCCCGGCGGCCACCATGATGAGGAGGGAGTAGTCCACCCTCGGGGATGAGGGTTTGTACTAGTAGCTATGTGTTTAATCTCTCTCTCTCTCTCTCTCTCTCTCTCTCTCTCTCTCTCGTGTTCTTGATGTATCGGGAGCTTTGTTAATATAGTTGGATCATATGGTGTTTTCCCCTCTCTATCTTCTTGTGATGAATTGAGTTTTCCCTTTGAGATTTCTTTGGATTGAATACTTTTATGGATTTGCAAACACTTGATATATGTCTTGCAATCGAATACTCATGGTGACGATGGGGTATCATATTGATCCACTTGACATATGTTTTGGCACTCAACTTGCGGATCCCCGCGGTGATATTGGGGTAATCTATGCATAGGGGTTGATGCACATTCTTGTCTTTGTTTCTCCGGTAGAAATCCCGGGGCACTCTTCGAGGTTCTTTGTGTTGGATTGAGTATTACAAATCTGAATATGTTTTTGTGTTATCTTAGTACGAACTCTTGATAGATCGATCGGGAAGGATAACTTTGTGTTATCTTACTACGAACTGTTGAAAGATCGATCGGAAAAGATAACCTTGTGCTATTCTAGTACGAACTCTTGATAGATCAATCCTAAAGGGTAACTTTGTGTTACTTTAGTACGAACTCTTGGAAAGATTGATCGGAAAGAATAATGAAAGTGCGTTTATCGACTAGAGGGGGGTGAATAGGCGATTTTTATGAATTCTTCAATGAGAAATTTGCGGGTGAGGAAATTCCTTAGCGAAGAACTACTTGCAGCGGAATAAGTACTCAGAAGTAAACATAACAGAACATAAGCATGGTCATCATGATGAAATTAAGACAAGCACAGAGTACAGAAAGCGTAAACACGGGATAACACAGGATGGAGACAAACAGACTGAAGAAATTGAACTGAGGAAATAGAGAAAGTCTTCAGTCAAAGTCTTCAAACAAATATGAACAAGCACACAACACAGTTATGAGGAAATGAAAGAGTTAAGGAAATAGAACCAGTAAGATTGGTGAAGACAATGATTTATTAGACTAGTTCCAACTGCTCTCTCAGTTGTACATCTGGTTAGGGCGGCTACGTATTTAAACCTGAGGACACACAGTCCCGGACACCCAGCCCTGGACACAAAGTCCAAGACACCAAGTCCTCACCGTATTCCCCTTGAGCTAAGGTCACACAGACCTCGCCGAATCACTCGTGGTAAGTCTTCACAGGTGACTTCCGAACCTTCACAAACTCGGTCACTCGACGATCCACAATTCCTCTTGGATGCTCTAGACCATGACGCCTAACCGTCTGGAAGAAGCACAGTCTTCAAAGGTAACAAGCGTCGGATCCACTCAGGATCAATCTCTTCAGTGATGCTCAATCACTTTTGGGTTTGTAGGTGTTTGGGTTTGGTTTTGGGTTTTTCCTCACTTGATGATTTTCGCTCAAAGTCCTCGGAGGATGGGTTGCTCTTATGACAAGTGTCAGTTTCTCTCGGAGCAGCCAACCAGCTAGTGGTTGTAGGGGCGGCTATTTATAGCCTAGGGAGCAGCCCGACATGATAAGACATAAATGCCCTTTAATGATATGACCGTTAGGTAGGTAGATATTTTGGGACAGCTGGCGCATAGCACAGCAACGGTCGAAAATTTGAGTATCAAATTCCTTAGGGCTATCATGTTCCTCACTGTGTAGGCAATCCGCACTGGCGAATTCCTAACTCCTCAGTCAGAACAAATCCCTCAGAGACCAGAAGAACTTCGTCTCTGTCACTGAAGAATATGACTGACCTGTATGAGATGTCCAATGGCTTCACTCGAAGGGATTGGTGGGTGTAGGATTTTGAGTTGAGCATCAAATGGAAAATTTTCCTTAGTATTTCCTCGACCCCCTTTAATAGTATGGTGTTTCCTATGACTCAAGAAAGAGAAAATGAAACTATGAAAACAAAAGTCTTCACGCTTCATGTTCCTCAAATGAATACCAAGTCTTCAAGGTTACACCAATTTATTCAATTTCAAAGTCTTCAGAAAGTCATCAGAAATCCAAAGTCTTCAGTCGAAGAACTTCATTTTTAGGGGTCGACTTTCTCTTTAAATATCAAACTCCTCATAGACTTATAGACATGTGTACACTCATAAACACATTAGTCCCTTAACCTATAAGTCTTCAATACACCAAAATCACTAAGGGGCACTAGATGCACTTACAATCTCCCGCTTTTTGGTGATTGATGACAATATAGGTTAAGTTTTCAACGGGGATAAACATATGAAGTGTAAATACTGATATTGAGGAATTTGATTGCAAGATATAGAAGAACCCCCCCTGAAGATGTGCATAGTGAGAAATTTGCTTTTGAAGGAATGCACACTTGAAGAGTAGAATCATGGAGATCTCCCGCTATATCTTGTAATTCATACACGCATTTGACATATAATATGGTGACTGATGTAATTCAGCATGCGTGCATAGACATTAATGAGGAATAAGCATGCAGAAACATCACAACAAAAGTATCAGGTCACCATAGAGTTTAAGTTTACAACTTGATCCAGCAAAGTCATCAGAAGAACGAGAGTTGTAACTTAGCAAAAAAAACACCCATATAAGTAGACCCGCTTGAAGACTAACTCAAATTTATCCCCCTTTGTCATCGAATGACCAAAAGGATCAAAACTGAGGGCTAACGCCCATGAAGAATCTCAAGATGATGAAGGAGGGCCAGCGTGTTGGGGTCGATGGTCGATGTAGGGCCTTCCGCAGTGTCGTCCAAATCTTCATACTCGTCGGTTTCGAGCGATGAAGAATAGGAGCTGGCCACCAAAAGAGGAACCTTGACCTTCTTTTATTTCTTCGGTGGAGGAGCAGACCAGTCAAAGTCATCCTTGAGACACATTTTCTTCAGATCTTCTTCGCCATAAAGGTGAGACAGAACAGCCGAGGTGCGGTTGAGGGTTTCATGGAGGTAGTAATGGTTTTTCTTCACTGCATTGTGTGTAGAAGTCATGTTGTGAAGAATTGAACCAAACTGATGCTTGACCTATTTGTGATTGCGATCAACCTTCTGGTGAATACTGGGAAGAAGCTCACGATTAGTCATCACCCTAGGAGCTGTGCCTTGAGGATTTTGCTTGGGAGCGTTGGGCCAGAGTCATGGGTGGCAGAGTCATCATTGGTGGAGTAGGATGCAGCTTTGGGAAATTGACCATCCAATGGACGAATGCCTTCATCAATAACAGCAGAAGCCTTGCCCTTGTCATCAGCTGAGGAATATGTCCGTTGGAGGACTTCAATCGGGGCCAAGTAGCTGCAATGATTCAGTGTATCAGGTTTGTAGTTTGCTGAAGACCTTGTCCTGATGAATCTCATAATCCACGGAGCATAAGGCTTCAGGTTGAAAGGGGACAATGCAACATTTTTCATAGTCCTCATGAAGAAATCATGAAAGTTAGTGGGGACATCATGTATGATGTTGAACAGCAGATTCTTTGTGATACCAACGACTTCTTCATCATTTGAGTCGTGGCCCTTGATAGGACTCAATGTCTTCGTCAGATTGCGATAGACAGTCCGAGGCAGAAACAGCAATTCCTTCACGAGGAATTTGGTCCTTGGGGCTTGACCTGGCTTCAAAGGCTTCATCAGCACTTGCATGTAGTGATCTGTAAGTTCAGTTTCTTCGTGCATGCAAAGAGCTGCTTTAGTGGGAGGACTGAGAGGCAAAGCTTGAAGTAATTTAGAAGCTGGTGCCTTGAAGTGAGTATTTTCGGTCATCCAGTCCAGCACCCATGAATTTACATCCTCAGAGTTTCCGGTGATGTGTAGTGTTACATAGAATTGAAGAATGAGTTCTTCATTCCAATCATAGATATCAGTGCAGAAACCCAACAGTCCAGCGTTGTGAAGAACACTGAGGACTGGCATGAAGCACGGAAGAGATTCCATATCTACGTGAGGAATGTGCTCATGATCGAAGACTTTTTCTTTGTTGAACAGCACTGGGGAATAGAAATTTGCCTGGCTGGCAGTCCAGAAACGCCTCTTCCTAATGCGAGCAGAGTCATAGGGGTTGTACTCACTGAAGAACACATGCTAATTGAAGAAATCAGCCTTCTTGAAAGTTTGCTTTCGTGAGGAAGGATCCTTTGGCTTGGGTTGAGGAGTGTTAGTCAATTGCATCACAACCTCAGGATTCGCAATCTCAGTTTCTTCAGGCTGAGGAATTTCTGGTTCCTCTTCCGTGGCAGTCCGAGTCTTCATGGATTTTGCAGGAGTTTCTTCAGCACTAGTGGCTGGAATGTCTTCATGTACAGAAGGTGTGGGATGAGTTTCTTCAGAGCCCAAAGGAAAAGTGCATGCTGGAGACTGAGGAATTTGTTGCAACGGCGTGAACAGAGGGGAGTTGGGATGCTGACTATCCCACAATTCATCATTCATCAATGGAGTAGCACTCCCAATGTCCACGTCCGAGTCTTGTTCATCCAATTCTAGGCCTCTTCAGCAGTGGACTGAGGCATAGGCGAGGAGATGATTGGGGTTGAAGGTATTGCATCCACTTCAATTTCTTCATCCGTCTGCTTTGAGGAAGCAGCAGAGGGAATGTATTCTTCTGATTCAATTGGAATCACATATTTTTAATCAAATGGAACAAGGTCCTTTGATGGCATTGATGAAATAGGAATGGCATCAATTGGGTTGTCAACTGAGCTTGTCAAAGGCTTCATCTTCTTTGGAGCTGAAGAATCTGATGAACTTGATGCCTTCCTTTTCTTCACAGCTGCACGCTCTGCAGCCTTGGTCTTCTTCACATCTGAAGCAGATGGAAGGATCGGAGTTGGAGTAGGCGCAGGAGGAGCAAACAAAACTAGTTGAATATCTTCAGGTACAACTGTTGCAGTTGCCCTGACTTCTTCCTTTTCTTCAGGCACAACCTTTGGAGCTTCAGCTGTCCTGACATTTTCTTCAGGCGCAACACTAGAGGTTGCCCTGGAAATTTCTTCAGTGGCTGAAATGCAGTCATCAGCCCTGGTATTTTCATTTTCTTCAGCAGCCTGATGTTCTTCAGCGGTGCTGGCATGTTCTTCAGTAGACTGAGCAGATGCTTCAGCCTGAGGAATTTCAATGTGCGTTGGACGAGCAGCACTTGAAGAAAAACCCTTTGTCAAATTCACAAATCTTACTTTGGCGCCCATCCAGTCTGCGCGATATGTGTCAAATTCATCACTGAGGGTTTTGATTTCACCTTGAAGCTTCACAAGTTCATCAGTTGTCATGTTGACAACATTTTTTTTAGGTAGCGCTCCTTCTTGTAATGCGCTTTCTTCGTCTTCCCAGCCTTTTCAAATTTCCATTTTTCTTCGCCTATGAAGGCGGTTAGCATGTGACTTTGGCCAGGAGTCAAATTGAAGTCAGGCATAGAAGTGTTGGGATCCTGATGCCAGAGATCAATGAAGTCGAGGATCACTTTTGGATCCAAAAGCAGTGGCACAGTGCTTCCTTTGGCTCTAGCGGCCCTTTCTTGCCTATCTCTGATGATTTGAACTAGTTCTTCATCATCAGCTTCGTCATCAGACGACACTTGGAAAGCAACATGTTTCTTGTGAGGACTTGGGCGAGAACCTCGTCCAGCAGTGGTCTTTTTCTTCAGCAGAGAGGGGACGGCTGAGGAACTTGGAGCAGCTGAGGAACTTAGATCAGCTGAGGAACTTGCTGAGGCTCCTGAGGTAATAGATATGCCTGTTGTCCTTTGACATGTGGCGAGATGCACTGGTGCAGATGATTTTGTCGGAGCATCTAAATACTTTGGCGGAGTAGCTGAGGACTTTGGAGGAGCAGGAGCAGTTTGAGGAGTTGGCCGTGAGGGCTTTGAAGAATCTGGCCGTGAGGGCATTGAAGATGAAGCACTTGGCTTATGTGCATGCTTCTTTGCCATGGCCTTCTTCGGCTTGCTAGCAGAGGCCTCAGCAGTGGCAGCAGCAGCAGCAGAGTCTTCACTGAATTTCCTCACTGCTTGTTTGGCCAACTTGGCCTGGCGCTTGGCCCACTCATCAGGAAAATCCTCACCACGCTTGAGGCTAGTGGGATCAGCAACTTCGCCATGTGCCAATGGAGGTCTTGGGCATGGAGGATTGAGTGCGAATTTCTTCATGTATTTGGGAGTTACATACCTGTACTCCCTCCACTCTCTTACCCATCTCCTCTATATTCTTTGTATGCGCACCTTGAGCTGATTCTTGTCCTCTTTTTCGTACTTTGCCTCATCAGGGGTGCAATAGTCAGCATATATGTCTTCAGGGATTTCAAAAGCAATGTTGACCTCAGGCCTCTTTCCTCCCTTTTGTGGCTTCTTTCCATCAGCCATTTTCTTCAGACGAGGAATTTGAACAATTGAATTCTCTGAAGAAGTATGCAACTTTTCTTCGAGGAACGCTGCAAATGAGTTAAGTTGATGAGAACCTAGTGATTCAGCAGCGGACATGAGTACCTATGAACAAAGTATAGTTGCGAGGAATTTGGAGAGGTCATATGCGTTCTCAGAAGGTTTTGTAAAAAGAACAAGTTTGAGGAATTTGACTAGATGAGTCTTGAAGAATTTGACTAAGCGTTCTTTGTCTTAGGTTCCAGAGTTTTATAGATTGAAAATCCACACAAATGAGGAATCTTGAAGAAAAAGAAATAGCTTAGAGAAATTGAATCAAGAACAGATGACATGTGAGGTGTTTAGTGTGTGAAAATTTGAGAAAAAAACACCTTTGAGAATTTTTGTAGAAAACATTTGAATCAAAGAGTGCAGTAAAAGTAACTTTTAATTACCCTGGATGAAGAACACGACGAACTGTGAGGTGGAGAAGTGCACTTCATCTGTGCAGATCTTCCACGCCCTAACTTGGCTAAGGAAGACAGCTACGGCGGCAGCGGAGTGAAAAAATTCGCGGCCGGCGTGAGTACGACGGCGCGGCAATGAAGCTCTTCCACACCGGCGACGATGAAGTAGCGGCAGCGCTAGGGTTGGAGAAGCTCGAGCGAGAGAGAGAGAACGAGCGGAGTAAAAGTGAAATGAGGAAGGGGAGGGGGTATTTATAGCGGAGATGAATAATCGTTCGCTCGAAGAATTTGGACGAACGTGCCCCTGACCCTTCTCATTCGCTCGACATGTGTCACCCATGTACCGAGAAGTGGAGATCGTGGGTGAATAGATAAGTATTGTCGTGGGATGCGGAACGATTTGAGCGGCAAAACCAAAATTTTTGGATAAGATAAGTTTTAACGTTGCGTTCGCAAATTCTTCAGTTGTCAAGGACACGGTGAAGATTTTGAACGAGTTTCAAATAGAACGCATATGAGGAGTTTGTGAATAGAATGGGTTGAGTTTAGCATAGAGGGGGAAGGGTCCGATCACATTCACTTAGTAGGAAAAACAGCTTGAAGAATTAGCAATAAGTGAATGTTGTAGAGGACAATGCAAAGTTGAAGAATATGAACAACTGAGGAATTTCAGAAAAAACTCAAATTGAAGATTTTCAACTTTGGTGGTGGCGTGACCCACCATATAAGAATGACGATTTCAGACACCACGTACAATTGTCGTAGGGTTCTGAGAATCAAATTCTTCATTAATTTCTTCACACTTAGAGCATTATTCTTCATTGATTTAAGAAAAACATCTCTTCATGTGTTGCACATCTAAGTCATCAATTTTGCATAAGTGTTAGGATGAGTGCCCTATTCAAAGAACATTCGAAGATTCTAAGATATTTAGCTCACACTGCAACTTGCTAAATCTCTTCTCATCCAAGGGCTTTGTGAAGATATCGGCTAGCTGTTCTTCAGTCTTCACATGCTCAATAGAAATGTTGCCCTTCAACACATGATCACGAAGAAAATGATGATGAATCTGAATGTGCTTTGTCTTCGAGTGCTAAACTGGGTTGTGAGCAATCTTGATGGCACTCTCATTGTCACAGAAGAGAGGCACATTATCCACATTGCATAGTCCTTGAGAGTTTGCTTCATCCATAGCAATTGAGCACAATAAGACCCAGCCACAATATACTCAGCTTCAGCAGTAGACAGTGATACGCAATTCTGTTTATTCGAAGACCAACAGACCAAAGATCTTCCGAGGAAGTGACATGTACCAGATGTTGACTTGCAGTCCACACGATCACTAGCATAGTCAGAGTCTGAATATCCAATGAAATCAAAAGCCGATCCCTTGGGCTACCATAATCCAAGTGTTGGTGTGTGAGCTAGATATCGGAGAATATGTTTCAAAGCATTATGGTGTGATTCCTTCGGTGTAGCTTGAAATTGGGCACACATGCAAACACTAAGCATTATATCTGGCCTAGATGCACATAAGTATAATAAAGAACCAATCATGGAGCAGTATACCTTATGATCGAAGTCAATACCATTTTCATCAGTGCACAGATGGCCATTTGTGGGCATAGGAATTTTGACGCCTTTGCAATCGTGCAAGCCGAATTTCATCAGTACATCCTTGAGGCATTTATCCTGAGATATGAATATGCCATTGCGTTGTTGACGAATTTGAAGACCTAAAAATAATTTCAAGTGAACCAGGTTTGAAGCCTTTCTTCATGAGGAATTCCTTCAAAGTATCATGCCACGCCCGAGGGGCCTGCTTGAGGCCATAGAGGGCCTTATTTAGTCTGAAGACTTTGTCAGGATTCTTTGGATCTTCAAAACCTGGGGGTTGAGCAACATATACTTCTACCTCAAGCTTACCATTGAGGAATGCACTTTTCACATCCATTTGATATAGAGTGATATCATGATGGTTAGCATAAGCAAGTAATATGCGAATAGCCTCAAGTCTAGCAACAGGTGCAAAAGTTTCATTGAAATCAATTCCTTCAACCTGTGTGTAGCCTTGAGCTACAAGTCGTGCCTTATTCCTTACCACAAGGCCATTTTCATCTTGCTTGTTGCGGTAGATCCACTTTGTGCCAATGATATTGTGCTTGCGAGGATCTGGACGTTTTACCAGTTCCCAGACGTTGTTGAGCTCAAATTGATGTAATTCTTCTTGCATGGCTTGAATCCACTCAGGCTCCAGAAATGCTTCATCTACCTTAGTGGGCTCTGTGATAGAGACAAAAGCAGAGTGCCCACAAAAGTTAGATAAATGTGAAGCTCTTGAGCGTGTGACAGGACCTGGTATTTTGATGTCGCTGATGATTTTCTCAATCTGCACTTCTTTTGCAACACGAGGATGAGATGGTTGTCGTCGAGGAATTTGATCAGCATTTTCTTCAGCACAATTTTCTTCAGCATTTTCTTCAGGTGCATTAGGTCGATGTTCTTCACATTCTGGAATGAATTCTTCAGCAGATTCTTCGGTCGGAATGGCATCCTTAGTATCCTTGAATTTTGTAGTTTCCTCAGATGCTGGTTCATCTATCACAGTAGGTAGGTGCTCTCTTTGTGAGCTGTTAGTTTCATCGAACCGCACATCTACAGTTTCAACAACCTTGTGAAGAACGTTGTTGAAGACTCTGTAGGTGTGAGAGTCCTTTCCGTAACCAAGCATAAAACCTTCATGTGCTTTCGGTGCAAATTTTGAGTTGTGATGAGGATCTCTAATCCAACATTTAGCACCGAAGACTTTGAAATAACTCACATTGGGTTTCTTGTTAGTGAGGAGTTCATAGGCGGTCTTCTTGAAGAATTTGTGAAGATATACTCTGTTGATGATGTGGCGCACAGTATCAATTGCATCAATCCAGAAATGACGAGGCGTTTTATATTCATCAAGCATAGTGCAAGACATCTCAGCAAGAGTCATGTTCTTGCGCTCCACCATGTCATTCTGCTGAGGAGTATAAGGAGCAGATAACTCATGAGTAATACCAGTTCATCAAGATAGTCATCGAGACTAGAGTCCTTGAACTCAGTTCCATTGTCACTTCTGATGTGCTTGATCTTCACACCAAAGTTGGTTGAAGCCCTCGAGGAAAATCGTTTGAAGACTTCCTGCACTTCATGTTTGTAAGTAACAATGTGTACCCATGTGTATCGAGAGTAATCATCAACAATAACAAAGCCATATTCAGATGCATCACTTGAAACTACAGAATAATGATTAGGACCGAAGAGATCCATATGAAGCAATTCAAATGGTCGAGTAGTAGTCATGATAGTCTTCGCTAGATGCTTGGCCTTGGTCATCTTCCCAGCTTCACAGGCTCTGCATAAGTGATCCTTGAGGCATTTGACATTCTCAATGCCAATGACGTGCTTCTTCTTCACAAGCGTGTGCAAATTCCTCATGCCTGCATGACCAAGTCGTCGATGCCATAGCCAGCCTTCTGAAGCTTTTGCAAGTAGACACACAGCTGGTTGGGGTCCTGTAGAGAAATCAACAATATACAAGTCTCCTCTCCTAAAGCCTTCGAAGACTTTGGAATTGTCAGATTCCATGACCACAACACAATGATACTTGTCGAAGACTACAACCATATCAAGATCCCAAAGCATTGAGACAGACATGAGGTTGTATCCTAAGGACTTGACAAGCATGACTTTGTTCATGTGTTGATCCTTTGAGATCGCAACCTTACCTAGACCCAATACCTAACTTTTGCCTTTGTCAGCGAAGATGGTATGCTTCAGATGAGATGGATATAAGGGAGCATCCATCAATAGATTCTTGTCACCAGTCATGTGATTTGTACATCCACTATCGAGGACGCACTCAGAGGCTTTGGGTTTATCATCCTGCGGATGAATTAGTGCATCTTACAAACTCATATACTTCATGAGTGAAGAATATGACATCAAATCATCAGTTCAATTTCATCAAGCAATGCAACAGATAAAGCAGTATGAGGACGTGAGAAATGAGAGTTCATGTCTTCATGATTAGCATGCGTCCTTTCAGGCACTATTCAGGTCTCCAGCAAATTCTTCAGACGTTTGAGCATGTCTCGAGACCTGACCCTGCAGAAGAGATTAGTTCTTTTTCTTCACCACCCACATCTGAAGGGGTGGCAATGAGTTCATCACTCTGTGAGCTCCATACAAGAAAGGTGGCATAGACGCCAGCCCATTTCATTTCACATAAGAGGGGTTAGGATAAGCATATGCATAAGCACAGAAATTCTTCGAGGACTTATGAACATAATGGTTAGAAGAATAATGCTCATATTCATAGCCTTAGCTCTTCTCTGCGAAACAGAGTTGTTAGCATGATGATATTCATATGAGGACTTTGATCCTTTTGAGGAATTTGATCCATATGAGGAATTTTGTCTGTATGAGGATTTGAATCCATCTGAAGATTTTGATCCATATGAAGAATTGGATCTGGGGTTCCTATTCCTCACACGAGGTGTCATGAGGACATTCACTTGAAGATTTTCAAGGTGCCTCTTAGGGACCCAGATTTTCTTCATAGGGGGGCCATTCCTGCAGTTAGTTCCAACATATCTAGCAAATACTTCACCATTCTGATTTTTGAACAGTTTATAGGTGGAGTCAAATGACTCATCAGAAGAATGAGGAGATTCACATGTAAAGCTAGATAAATTGGATGGATCAACTGGAGGTCCCTTTGCAGCAACCCATGAGGTTTTGGGGTACTGCTCAGGCTTCCAATATGTACCATCAGCATTAAGCTTCCTCTCAAAGGCAATACCCTCTTTCCTAGGGTTCCTGTTGAGGATCTGCTTTTTAAGCACATCACAAAGAGTCTGATGCCCTTTGAGGCTTTTGTACATGCCTGTCATGTACAATTCCTTCAGCCCTGCATCTTCAGTGATACTAGCAATGTCCTCAGATGAGGAATTAGTGATAGTAGAGATAGTTGAAGAATTTGTAGCATTAGAAGCATTTGAACATTCAGGTGAAGAATTAGCAGTTTCACGTTCAATGCATTTCAAGCATGGAGGAACAAATTCTTCCTGAGAAGCGCTGATTTGTTGAGCAAGTAATGAATCGCGCTCCTTCCGAAGATCTTCATAACTCACTCTTAGGTTTTCAAGATCTTGTTTTCTTTGAAGAAATTCATAAGAAAGCTTCTCATGATCAGATAAGAGAGTGTTATGATGACCTTGAAGATTGTCAAACCTAGACTGAAGTCTCTGAAGATTTTCAGTCAAGGTTTTAGTGCGATCCATTTCTTCACCCAACATATCATCACTTTTATCTAGCATGTTTTGAACCTTATCAAGAGCCTTTTGTTGTTGCACAGCAATCTTAGCAAGTTTAGAATAGCTGAGCTTAAGGTTTTCATCAGATTCATTCCCACTAGATTCAGAGGAAGTATATTTGAGTACCTTGGCACCCTTTGCCATGAAGCAATAGGTGGGAGCATAGTCATCATTGCCTTCATCGGTCTTGTTGGTGAAACCATTTTCTTCAGGGTTGAAAATAGACTTGCTGACAAGTGCAGTAGCGAGAGCTAGACTCGCCACACTAGACTCGGACTCCTCAGATTCCTCCTCTTCCTCATGATCCTCAGATTCAGCCTCAGAGTCCATTTCCTTGCCAATGAATGTCCGGGCTTTCTTGGAGCTGCTCTTCTTGTGAGATGAAGACTTTGAGGATTTTGATGATGAAGATTTTGACGATTTCTTCTTCTTCTTCGCATCATCAGAACTGTAATCCTTGTATTTCTTCTTCTTAGATTCCTTTTCCCATTGAGGACAATCTTGAATGTAGTGACCAGACTTCTTGCATTTGTGACATAACCTCTTATTGTAGTCACTGGATGATTAATCATTTCTCCTAGAGAACTTTCCAAAGCGACCACGTCTTGAGAACCTTTGGAATTTCTTCATGAGCAGTGCTAGCTCCTGGCTCAGTTCTTTAGGATCACCAAGGCTACTACCAGAATCTTCACCTTCGGATTCAGAGACGACCTTGGCCTTCAGGGCACGTGATCTGCCATAGCTCAGACCATAGAGATCTCTCTTTTCAGCAAGCTGGAACTCGTGAGTATTTAGCCTTTCGAGGATATCAGCGGGGTCAAGTGACTTGTAATCACCACACTCTTGTATCATTAATGCCAGAGTATCAAATGAGGAATCAAGCGATCTCAGCAATTTCTTCACCACTTCATGGTCGGTGATGTCAGTGGCACCAAGTGCTTGAAGCTCATTTGAGATGTGAGTGAGGCGATCGAAGGTTTGCTGAACATTTTCATTGTCAAGTCTTTTGAAGCGGTTGAAGATGTTGCTAAGAACATCAACTCGAGAGTCACGCTGTGTTGAGACTCCTTCATTGACTTCGGACAGCCTATCTGAGATAAGCTTAGTAGTTTCCAAAGCACTCACTCTTCCATACTGTCCTTTGCTCAGATGGCCACAAATGATATTCTTCGCTTGAGAATCGAGTTGCTTGAATCTCTTCACATCAGCAGCATTCAAAGAAGGTGAAACTAAGGGAACACCATTTTCCACAACATACCAGAGATCGTTATCAATTGCCTCAAGATGCATTCGCATCTTGTTCTTCCAGTAGGGGTAGTCCGGCCCATCGAAGGTAGGACACCCAGCAGAGACCTTGATCATACCTGCGGTCGACATAACTAAAACTCCATGCGGTTAAACCAAAATCACACAGAATAAGGGAGTACCTTGCTCTGATACCAATTGAAAGTGCGTTATATCGACTAGAGGGGGTGAACAAGCAATTTTTATGAATTCTTCACTAAGGAATTTGCGGGTGAGGAAATTCCTTAGTGAAGAACTACTTGCAGTGGAATAAGTACACAGAAGTAAACATAACAGAACACAAGCATGGTCATCAAGATGAAATGAAGACAAGCACAGAGTACAGAAAGCGTAAACACCGGATAACACGGGATGAGGACAAACAGACTGAAGATATTGAACTGAGGAAATAGAGAAAGTCTTTAGTCAAAGTCTTCAAATAGATATGAACAAGCACACAACACGGTTATGAGGAAATGAAAGAGTTGAGGAAATAGAACCAGTAAGCTTGGTGAAGACAATGATTTGTTAGACCATTTCCAACTCATGTCTCAGATGTACATCTGGTTAGGGCGGCTAGGTATTTAAACCTGAGGACACACAGTCCCGGGCACCCAGTCCTGGACACACAGTCCAAAACACCAAGTCCTCACCGTATTCCCCTTGAGCTAAGGTCACAAAGACCTCGCCCAATCACTCGTGGTAAGTCTTCACAGGTGACTTCCAAACCTTCACAAACTCGGTCACTCGGCGATCCACAATTCCTCTTGGATGCTCTAGACCATGACGCCTAACCGTCTGGAAGAAGCATAGTCTTCAAAGGTCACAAGCGTCGGATCCACTCAGGATCAATCTCTTCATTGATGCTCAATCACTTTTGGGTTTGTAGGTGTTTGGGTTTGGTTTTGGGTTTTTCCTCACTTGATGATTTTCGCTCAAAGTCCTCGGAGGATGGGTTGCTCTTATGACAAGTGTCAGTTTCTCTCGGAGCAGCCAACCAGCTAGTGGTTGTAGGGGTGGCTATTTATAGCCTAGGGAGCAGCCTGTCAGGCCCAAGATGCGATTCTATCCCGATCATGTGACACTTACGTGATTGGGGCACAACCGCATTTCGGGCGCTTAGCAAGATGGATATCATTACATCGTACCATTACATACATACATGGGGGGATACAACAATACATACAAGTCACATGAATACAACATCATTAATACAAGACATCCGACTACGGATGCAAACATGAAAAGCACAACGACATCCATCTGCTATCCCAGGTTGCCGACCCGGAACCAAACCCAAGATTGAAGAAGAAGAAGAAAGAACTCCAAAACAAAGGACATCACTCTCACGTCAAGACATCGGAAACCTGCACCTGCACTGTTGTTGTAGTATCTGTGAGCCACGAGGACTCAGCAATCCCATAACCATGGGTAACAAGACTATCAAAGCTTAATAGGTAGGAAGAGGTAAAGTGGTGAGGTTCCAGCAGCGGCTAAGCAAATATGTGGTGGCTAACTTATGAGTACAAGAATAAGATGAGCATCTACGCAAACGGTCGCAAACTAGTAGTGATCGCTAAAGATCCTGAACTACCTACGAGTCAAACATAACCCCACCGTGTTCTCTTCTCAAAGTGAAAAGAGACAGTCATGGTTACTCACACAGTTGCGTGTTTTACTTCGGATCCTCTGTCAAGTTATCTACAACCGGACATTAACAAATTCCAATCTGCCACATAACCGCCGGCACGGCTTTCGAAAGATCATAACCCTGCGGGGGTGTCCCAACTTAGCCCATCACAAGCTCTCACGATCAGCTGAAGTAATAATAATTATTATCACCCCTTATCTTAGGGAAGGCCCGATCAGACTCGGAATTCCCGGTGCACAAGACATTTCGACAATGGTAAAACAAGTCCAGCAAGACCTCCCGGTGTGTCGACACCCTGATAGTAGCCGCGCGTATCTCGTCTCAGGCCACGACCGGATGGGTGATTTTACGAGTAAAACCAGCCCTCGGGTTTCCCCAAGGTGGCCCCGTCGAACCCCCGTTTGGGACCAACACCATCAGCACTGGCCCCCCTACTATGTAGAAAAGAATCTCGAGGGTGCGACCCCCTATGCAAATTTAATTATTTAATTAAGTTGTTATTATGAGGCAAATTAAAACCAATGTTGGGCCTTGTTGGAGGAGTTTTATTCAAAGACGAAGTGTCAAGGGGTCCCCATATACCCAACCGTGTAAGGAACGCAAAATCAAGGAACATAATGCCGGTTTATCGGCTCCTAAGGTGACATGAGTGGAACAAAACATCAAGCAAAAAGCCAAGCCTTCCACCCATGCCCAGTATATAGATGTGTTAATAATAATAATAGATATTGTGATATTCCAACAACAAGTTCCAACATGGAACGATCTTCATCTTCACCTGCAACTAACAACGCTATAAGAGGGGCTGAGCAAGCGGGTAACATAGCCAAACAATGGTTTGCTAGGAAGGTTTCAAAGGTTAGAGGTTTCATGGCAACAAGGAGAGGCTGACAATAATGATGGGTAGCGCGACATATAATGATAGCATCGAGACAACTAAGCAATGGCAATCATAGTAAAGGTATCCAAGGGTATGGTCATCTTGCCTGAGATCCCGCAAGGAAGAAGAACAAATCCATGAAGAAGACGAAGAAGAAGCCTTGAAGAAGAACCACTGGTAGACGAACGAATCCTCACGATCGCAACAGAACAAGCACTAACGAGAAGAAGCAAGCAATACGGTAAAAACACAACAAAAGAACATGACAATATGCTCAAGCAAGTACGATGCAAGACAAGTCTATATATGATGCAATACATGGCAAGGTAGGAAGCACAGAAAAACAACACAAGTCAACAAGTTTAAATGAGGCCGGAAACTACATATAACAAATCCGGTAAGCCCCCATATGCATATTTTGAAATTAGTCCAGATCTGAACAAACCTTATGTTTAAGTTGTTAAACAGCAGGTTAACATGCACCATGATGATCTACTCGAAATTCTAGTCAAGTTACATATAAAGTTTGTTTAATTCGGAGCTACGGCCTAGAAGATATGAGCAAGGCAATACAAACAAGGCAACAGTGCAAGATGCACCCAAACATCAAGCAAACACACTCCAAGCATGAAAACAACATGATATTATGATTCTACATGCAAAACCACACAAGTTTCATATAAGGCACACCCAAAACGGAGCAACGGGCTAAAAGATACACATGAAACAAGATATAACAACAAGCTGAAGTTAACAGCCACATAGGAACTTTGGAGCAAGGTAAATATAAGCTAAAGCACCCAAACATGGTAACAAGAAGCATGGATGTGAATTAGAAATGATACTTAACAATTAGGAACTTAGAACACACCCAAAAGCTTGCTGGAACACATTTAAACAAGCATGGCAAGTTGCAATAAAATTATCCAGACTTAGCCAAAATCTGGGAAGGCAAAAACATCATCACGATGCTGCCTTCGGAGGCACAAAACAACAAGCATATCAACTCTAATAAGAACATAAAGAGCATGGCCATGTAGTATACATATCCTACAGCAAACAACTCCATTGGAGCATCTCCATAGGAAGCATGGATCAATAGCAACAGGCTACACCAAATTGAACATGCTGATAAAATCCTGACAGGTATAATTTATAGCAACTTGAGAGTAATAAATAAATAAGCTACAGCAGGTCATATGAGCAAGTAAGGGCATGAATGGATAGACAATAACATGGACAACAAGACATGATCATTGGCCACTCCAAAACAAGCATGGATTTGACTAGGGCATTAAGCAAACATAGCATCAGGTTATAACAGATTCCAGACTTGGTAGTTTTTTCACTAAGTATAAAGCAGCAATAACAACATGGCATGTTTGCAAGCATGTATAAGTCAACACAAGGCATATCATGGAAAGTTAAATGCACCACAGCAAAGACCATATTATGGTGCTTCTAACTCATCTAGACATGTGGCATGAAGACAGACACATCAATAGCAAAGAGCAATTGAAATCAGCATCTCATAACAAGTTTCGGCTCTTAACAGCCAAATGCACTTTTGTAACAGAGATTAACATGGCAATATGGACTCAAACAAGCATGCTACAGCAACCATCATGTAGTACACTTCACAATGAACATTTTGACATATCACATGCATCATTTGGATAAACATGCACCAAGTTATCATATCTCAAACATGGCAACAAAATAACAAGTAGCAGCAGTTTATAACAAGTAGCACTCTTGCAACAGAGATTAGAGCATCTAGATGAACTCAAACAAGCATGGCTCAATGGAACAAAGTGTAGAGCATATCACCACGATCATTTTGACATATCATACACTCAATTTGGACATACACATCAATATTTACAGCCACATGAACATAGCAACAAAATTACATCAGGAAAAGGACTTAGCAGTTTTTTAAGGCAAAGGAAAAAAAACAGAGGCGCTCACATTGGGCCTAACAGGCCGGAGGCGGTGGAGGTCCAAAGTGGATCTGGGCCGGAGGGGGAGGCAAGCTGGGCCGAAGGAGGCCCGGCTGGAGCCGGCCTTGCGGGGGAGGAGTGGGTCGGCCCACGCGGAGGAACGGTTGGCGCTCATCCCTGGCGGGACGATGTCGCGGCGGCGGCGGCCATGGCCGGCACCGGCGACGGGGAGGGCCAGGGAGGTCGGGGCCGACCGGATCTGGCGGCTCCTCGCCAGATCGGGCCGGGGCAGATCCCCTGCGGCAGCGGCGACTCGGAGCTCCAGGGCGGCGGCGATCTTTGGCGGCGAGGAGTCGAGGCGGCGGCGGTGCAGCTCCGGCGGGCGGCGGCTCGCCGGCCGGTGGCGAGCGGGACGGCGGCGGTGCGGTTGCTGGGGTGGCGGAGCGAGGCCGGCGGCGGTGTAGACGATCAGGAGGAGGCGAGCGGAGCGGCGGCGGCGACTCGGGCCCGCGTGGGCCCGATCTGGGTCCCGCGGGCCACGGCGGTGGTGGGAGGTGGCTGCGCCACGTGTCGCGAGGGGAGCGGCTGCAGGCGGTGGAGAGGTGACGTGGCGCGCTCCTATTGGGCGGAGTGAGGTGGAGGCTGGACATGTCCGGCGCGGGTGGACATGTCCAATGGCGCGAGGGAAGATGCTAGGGTTTCATGTGCAGGAATTTCGGGAGGAGCCACATATTTATAGGTAGAGGGAGCTAGGAGTGTCCAAATGAGGAGCGGTTCGCGGCCACGCGATCGTGATCAAACGACCAAGAGTATGGAGGGGTTAGAATGGTCTTGGTGGGCTGTGAGAAAAGGGTGCTGGGCCAAAAGACAAAAGGCTTCCGGTGGTTAACACGGTTAACCGTTGGGCTATCAAACGAGCTCTGAATGCGACGAAACTTGACAGGCGGTCTACCTATGCTATAATAAGACCACACGCCAAATTTCAACCCATTCCGAGAACGTTTTCCGGCCACTCATAAAATAAATATTCGGAGGCGCCGCGGGCGCGTGCGAGTGTGTCTGGGCTCAGAACGGACAACGGAAAAGGACGGGGGGACTCGGGCGGATGCAAGTTTTGAAAACATGCTGATGCAAGCATACAATGGCATGGCAAGATGCAACACGCAAGCAAATGACATGGCAATGACAACGAATAACTGGCTGACACCTGGCACACCGGTCTCGGGGTGTCACACAGCCCGACATGATAAGACATAAATGCCATTTAATGATATGACTGTTAGGTAGGTAGATATTTTGGGACAGCTGGCGCATAGCACAGCAACGGTCACAAATTTTAGTATCAAATTCCTCACGACTATCATGTTCCTCACTGTGTAGGCAATCCGCACTGGCGAATTCCTAACTCCTTAGTCAGAACAAATTCCTCAGAGACCAGAAGAACTTCGTCTCTGTCACTGAAGAATATGACTGAACTGTATGAGATTTCCAATGGCTTCACTCGAAGGGATTGGTAGGTGTAGGATTTTGAGTTGAGCATAAAATGGAAATTTTTCCTTAGTATTTCCTTGACCCCCTTTAACGGTACGGTGTTTTCTATGACTCAAGAATGAGAAAATGAAACTACGAAAACAAAAGTCTTCACACTTCATGTTCCTCAAATGAATACCAAGTCTTCAAGGTCACACCAATTTCTTTACTTTCTAAGTCTTCATAAAGTCTTCATAAATCCAAATTCTTCAGTCGAAGAACTCCATTTTTAGGGGTCGACTTTCTCTGTAAATATCAAACTCCTTATGGACTTATAGACATGTGTACACTCATAAACACATTAGTCCCTTAACCTATAAGTCTTCAATACACCAAAATCACTAAGGGGCACTAGATGCACTTACAAATAACTTTGAGGTGGTTTTGTACCCCACCAACAACTTCTTCTTATGTTCTCCGCCAGATGGGAACTTTGGAGTGATTCTTCATCGCACGTTGAGGGTGGTTATATGATCTAATTGTATTAGCACTGTTGAGAGATTGCACTAGCGAAAGTACGGACCCTAGGCCTTGTTCTCAAGCATTTCAATACCGTTTGTGCTCACTTTTGTTACTTGCTACCTTGCTGTTTTTTATTGTCCGCATTAAAAAAACTCATATCTACTATCCATATTACACTTGTATCACCATCTGTTCACCGAACTAGTGCGCCTATACAATTTCCCATTGTATTTGGTGTGTTGGGGACACAAGAGACTTTTTATTATTTGGTTGGAGGGTTGTTTGAGAGAGACCATCTTCATCCTACACCTCCTACAGATTGATAAACCTTAGGTCATCCACTTGAGGGAAAATTGCTACTGTCCTAGAAAACTCCGCGCTTGGAGGCCCAACACATGTCTACAAGAATAAAGTTGCGTAGTAGACATCAAGATCTTTTCTGGCGCCATTGCTGGGGAGGTGAGTGATTGAAGGTATATCTTTAGATCTTGCAATCGAATCTTTTAGTTTCTTGCTTTATCACTAGTTCGGTTTTGTAAAAGAAAACTACAAAAAATGGAATTGAGGTTGCATGATATTATTGATCATCTTTATAATATCTTTCTTGAAAATGATGGAAAGGAATATTGTGCTCAATTGTTAGAAGAAGAATGCTATAAAATGTTTGGCATAAATGATGAGCATGATTGCAATGTTGTTAATGTGAATTCTTTAAATATCCATGATGCTAATGATATGCAAAACCATAAGCTTGGGGATGCTATATTTGATGAATATGATATTGTAGCCCCCCAAGATTTGATGTGGAAATTTGTTATAATGAAAGCAGACCTCCTATTTATGATGATTATATTGATGAAAGTGGATTTGGAGAGGCCATGACTTTATTTAGTGATGAATCCACTACTTTGGAGGTTGTTTCAATTGACTATGATAACAAATTTGATATCTATGATGATTATGGTGATGGCATGTATGCTATATTGAATAATGATAACCATGAAACTTGTCATCATGACTTTAATTTTCAATCTCATGATAGTTATTTTGTTGAGTTTGCTCCCACCACTATTCATGAGAATAAATTTGCTTTTGTGGAGAGTAGCAAAATTTCTATGCTTATGCATCATGAAAAGAATGATTTATGTGATGGCTATATTGTTGAATTCAATCATGATGCTACTGAAAATTATTATGAGAGAGGGACATATGCTTGTAGGTATTGCAATAATATCAAGTTTCCTCTCTATGTGTTGAAAGTTTTGAAGTTTTGCTTGTTTTGCCTTCCTATGCTAGTTGATTCTTGCTCCCATAAATTGTTTTCTCAAAAAATCCATATGCATAGGAAGTGGGTTAGGCTTAAATGTGCTATCCATGTGATTCATGATGCTCTATTATGTTTCAACCTTTATCTTTTATGTGAGCATCATTGAAATCATCATGCCTAGCTAAAAGGCATTAAAGAAAAGCGCTTGTTGGGAGACAACTGAACACTTATACCTACTATTTTTGTGAGTTCACATGGTTATGCTACTGTATTAATCATGTTTTATAGCTTTTGTTTCAATAAAGTGCCAAGCAAAGCCTTAGGATCATGTTGGGTGATAGTAGATTTGATCTTGCTGAAAAACAGAAACTTTTGCACTCACGAGAAAATTTCTCATTTTTGACAAAAGAGTGATTTTAAGTTGATTCTTTTTGCAGAAGTTCGATATACAAATTTCTCACGTGTTCATATTTGTTTCAAGATTTTTAGAGTTGCGGAAGTATGGTGGATGTTCAGATCATTACAGATTGTTCTGTTTTTGACAGATTGTTATGTTTTTGACATATTCTGTTGTCAATGCATAGTTTGCTTGTTTTCTAGTTTCTATGGCTTATATTAATCAATATAAATTGTAGAAATGATATGCTATAGTAAGCATTGTGTGAGAACAATTATGAATCTTGTCTTTAACAGTACCCAAAGTGAATGATTTGTTTTATCATACTAACCCATCTCACGAAGTTCTGTTAAGTTTTGTGTCATTAAAGTTTTCAAGTTATGGGTGAGATATCGATATGAGGAGAACAAGGAGTGAAAATAACCTAAGCTTGGGGATGCCCAAGGCACCCCAAGGAAATATTCAAGGAATGCCCAAGCAACTAAGCTTGGGGATGCCCCGGAAGGCATCCCCTCTTTCGTCTACAACATTATCGGTAACCTCACTTGGAGCTATGTTTTCATTCGTCACATGATATGTGTTTTGCTTGGTGTGTCAATTTATCTTGTTAGAATTTGATTGCTCGTATTTATAATAATGTTTTGTATCTTTAATTTCAATAAAAGTGTCAAGGATAGCCTTTACCATGCTTACTTTGCAAGTCTATATGCTGCTGTTCGAAAACAGAAAGTTTTCTATCATTGTCTGAATTCTTCTGGATAGTAAGAATGCGATAAAATATTGGTTTTTTACAAAGTTAGAATGAATAAGTTCTCTGTAACATGGTAATTTTTTAGAATTTTTAGAGCTAGGGGAGAATGAGAACAATTCCACTCTTTACGGACTGTACTGTTTTGATAGATTGCCGTTATGTTTGCATTGTTTGCATATGTTTGCATGTTTAATGATTCTATTTGAGGATAGGAGTATTAAAAATGCAGAGGCATTTAGTATGCAATGTTGAATAATAATTTTAGTGATTTTCTACAGTAGAGGATGATAAGGTTCTGCATTGATTTGTACTAACTTATCTCACGAGTTCTTGTTGAGTTTTGTGTGGATGAAGCTTTTGAGATGTAGGGAAATCGTGATATGAGAAGAATTAAGGATACACAAAAGCTCAAGATTGGGGATGCCCAAGGCACCCCAAGATAATATTTCAAGAAGTCTCAAGCATCTAAGCTTGGGGATGCCCCGATAGGCATCCCACCTTTCTTCATCAACAATTATCGGTTAGTATTGGTTGATCCTAAGTTTTTGCTTCTTCACATGAGATGTGCTATTCTGAAATATCATTTTATTTTGTTTGCTTGCTGTTTTAATAAAATACTTAGATCTAAAAGTTTTTTTAAAAAAATAGAGCCCCCAAATAGTTGTCAAAGAGGCTAGATAAGCGGTATTCACATCCCGTCAACGAAGCTCTTTTCTGGCACGGTTGCTCTAGTGCTTCACTTATATCTTTTTGAGCATGATGTGTTTTAGTATTTTTAAAGAAATTCTCTCTTGATTCACTTAAATTATTTTTAGAGAAAGAAATT
The DNA here is from genome assembly GCA_902687465.1 of Secale cereale. Classification (NCBI taxonomy): domain Eukaryota; kingdom Viridiplantae; phylum Streptophyta; class Magnoliopsida; order Poales; family Poaceae; genus Secale; species Secale cereale. The sequence continues at coordinate 123,692,062 of LR738714.1, forward strand.
ATGCTCGTGATCTTCACCTATATTTGTTTGAGCTAATAAAAAGCAACACATAAAATTAGTCCCAAAGTGATAGATATCCAAGAAGGATATAATAAAAACTTTCATGAAGATCATTGGACAAAATAAACTTGATTCCTTGTAATAGTTTTGAGACATGATGATGTGATATGTGAGTCATGTTGATGAGTAATTGTGCTTTAGTAAGATATTGGTGTTAAGGTTTGTGATTCCTGAAGCATGCACATATAGTCTCTCATTATGCCGGGAAGTTGGAGCACAATTTATCCATGATTGTCCTATCTTTGTGTGAAGGACGGGGGCGAGCGATGGTTAACTCCTACCAACCTCCCCCTAGGGAGAATGTATCTGGTGAAACGACCAAACTGATGCACCGGATGCACCAGATATACGTGGACCGTTGGATTCAAAATAGAGGGACAGGAATTGGGCGGCGACGGACTTGCTGGTACATTTGCAGGACAGTCCTTGAAGTACAGCTAAATTCAGTGATCTGACCTTTGGTGACCCACATCGTCTTCCTCCCCTCGCCATATTTTGTACCGGCCCATCCAGCTGCGCGCTAGGGTTCGGGAAGGCTGCTTCGTCGCCTCTCTCTTCCCCACTCCTAGACCTTCTCGCCCTTCTATCCTATACCTAGTTCCGGCAGCGACGCGCCATTGAAGCAGGAGCTCCCCTCCTCTCCTCTGAGTCGCGCCCAACGAGGACGCCATTGCCGCCGGCGAGCGCGTAAACGTGCGGCGGTGTGTTGTAGCTCCGGGGGGCGACGAGGAACTACCAAAGAAGCCGGCTATCTTTCACCTCAAGGATCTTATGGTATGTTCTCTTATCCCATTATATCCATTTATCATGGTCATATTCAGTTCTTTCCCATTTGTGATTTTTCCCAATTCTTTCCAAACTAGTGTCATTGCGAACTTGACTAAGTAGTATGAGCACCATATTTATGTATGAGATACACGGCTGCAGATATTCCAGTGCAAAAATTCCTATGCAAAATTGAATAAGTAGTGTTCTGAACCTTAATATGTAATTTGCAGTAAAGAAAAACCATATTTATGCAAACTCTAAAGTAAGATTTGTGCAGCTGTGCGGCTGATAGGATTTATCCATCGTCCTTTAGAGCTCGGGATCCGAGGTATGAGCACTGAATTTGGTTGTTCTGTTATCCATGTACTGTCATGTTTGGTTCTTCCAGGCCATCAGTTTCCCATGTGTTTGAAGCCAGTGGCATTTGTGAATATGAATAGTATGGGCACGAAATTGATGTGTCAGATGTAAATATGAATAGTAAGGTCTGTACCTTTGCTCTACTCTATGTGCAAATAGTTGAGGGGATGTGCTCTACTCTATGTGTTTTGTTCATTTCTATATAATTTTCATATACCTTTGCTAACTTAATAGTAAGGTCTGTACATGAACGACTCGACATGTATGTGAAAAAAATGATTTCCTAGGAGCCTACTTCATGGCAATAGTGGTTAGTTAATGGTTGTTCATGTGGCGTTCTTGTACATGAACTACTAATGTACTATATGAGCTTCCACATTGCTTCAATGGTTGTTCATGTTCCAAATTTTTGTCTTGCTGCAATCCACATTGTAGCTATGCTCTTAAGTAAAAAGTCTTGATGTATTCTAGTACTTGGTAGTAGGATGGTTATCCACTTTTAACCTGCCTGTGATGTTTTCTGTTATATCTGCACGAAAAATAATCAGCCATGGAGTCCATGGCAAGTGTGGCTCTGTTGCTCTGTTGCTCTAAGCGTCGGGTCAACTACGGCACTGGGAGATGATGAAGATGCCAACAGCTTCGCCGTGGTAATTTCTTTGTTGTATTGGTCACATACATACATCACACTGTTAATGTGACCTGATGGATTTTTTTATCAATTTCTAGGGCACGATCTGAAAATGATGGAAATAGCTACCACACGCCAAAATGTACTCGCAGTCTTCCGTTTTGTGTAAGAAGATTTTCTTTTCATGTCTAATGCTTGAGCTTTAGTTTATGAACTGAACAATATAAGTGTACAATGTATATTTTTCCGGTTAGTGTACAATGTATATATCTTATGGACTACAAACCTGAAAAGGGCAACTTGCCTTTTTTGGGTAAATCTTGTAATTATGTAATTTACAAAATTTGCCAAAGTTGCCATTTCTGTTTTTTAACACATATTTTATTTCATATTTGTAGTATAAAAATATGGTTAATAATACTATCTGTCTTATTTTCAGGAATAGTTGTTGTTGGATGGGTGTCATGGAGCACTGGAGTGCTGAATATTTTGACGTTATCCCTGCCTGCATTTCTGTGGATAATTTAATAGAATGTGTAATGTTGGAGATGTATGAATATCTAGCTTGTAAAATCGTAGTGTTACTTGGATGTAACTGAACCAGATATCTCAGATTGTATTTCAAGACCTGTGATATCTTCATGTGTACTTTTCTTTTTGTCTTAGCTTCTGTTTTGAGTGCATTGTGCCTGAGAAAAGGGTTTTGTTATCTTCATGTATGCTTCTGTTTGTCTGAGCTTCAGTTTTGAGTGCATTGTACGTGCAAAAATTATTTTCTGCTTCAGGACCAACTCAGGAGTTGGTTTAAGTCAAGATTTTAGTGGTATATAGCTTTTATTTATCTGTTGTTGAGCTGCGGGAGGTTATTGAATTGTGCCCATGTACATGGTGATGAAGCTTAACAAATGCTTGGTGGTCTAATCAGGCCTGGTACTGACCGGTTGACTTTTTAGGTGAACACAAAGAGTGGCCAGGAGTTCTGCAATGTCTATAGATTGTTTTTCTGCCTTTGGCAAGGGATACTTCTGCTTATTGTCGACTGGCAGACACTGCGTTTTGTCTAACTTGCAATACAAAAATCGTATACTCTGTTGAAAAGGTAAGATTTGTTCCGAAAAATAGGGTGGAACCCCTGGCTTCATTTAATTAAAATGGAACCACATCGTAGCCAGTTACATATCTGCTCTGTTGAAAAGGTGACATTTGTTCCGAAAAATGGAGTGGAACCCCTGGCTTCATTTAATTAAAATGGAACCACATCATAGCCAGTTACATATCTGCTCACCGACATCTGCCTATGGCAGTTCAGAAAAGCAAAAACAATGTAGAAAATTGAAGCTCCAAACATTCCAGCACCGTACAAAATCTAAACAGAAACTACATGTTTCAAGCTTTAGGGAAGGTGTCCATAGCTCCAGATCACTCCACAAGGGCATCATCCAGAAATAACGTGAATTCACGGATGCTTTTGTATGCCAATAGGTTGAGCACCGTGCAGATCCCATGATCATATGTACAAGACATCTTGGATTCCTGAAAGAGACAAAGTGGATGCAGCTCAACTTGCTTTTTTTTGCAGATATGAACTTGCATGTTTAGCTTCCTAAAAGAATACTAGCTCGTCACAAGAAGCATTTTTTCAGATATGAACTTCCAGCAGAACATGCATATCATACCTGAAAAAAAGGAACCTCGTTTATTTTAATATGCACATCCAAGACGAAAAGGTCAACACAATGATCTGGTTGGACAAGAATAAAACTTTGTTGAATAGAATTTCAGCGATGCTAGTTAAGTTTTGGGTACCAGAACATGACTATAACTCCTAAAATTAGTAGTGAGTGTTGATTGCAAAAGAATTTGTCCTTACTTGTTGCCATTGGTTCAAGCTTTTCTTGAACTTATTGATTGCTCTTCATCTTGCAATCCTGATATGCTATAGAAAATTTAAAAGGAATAGGAGTACAGCTAACCTAAAATTGTTATGGCTCGGGTGAACAATCATCTAATGAAATCAAATTTGTAATTATGATTAGCATGCAGACAATACCAGAAAAAATAGGAACATCATCTGATTTCATATGCATATCAAGACGGAGGGTCAACCAAAATGATCTGGTTGAAGTTTTAAATTTTTGTTTGCTCTTTAAATTGATGGTAACCCCAGCTTCATCTTCAGATGTCTCGTCATCATGTAGTAGCTCTTCATCTAATTTAGAAATTGCCAAAGTAAACTGAAGGATCAAGACAGTGTATAAAAGAAATACAGCATAACTACATAAGGCCCAGCTATATTGCTTATATAGCAACTAAAAGTTTAGTACAGCTACAACCTACAACTCTTAATATATGACAAGCCCAGTTTGGAATACACTACTACTGCTAGTTCTTAATATATGACAAGCTACAAACTACACTACAACCAGTTGTTAATATACAACAATCCCAGTACTTGATATATAACAAGCTAAGCTACAGCTACAAGTGCAAATTCTTAGTACACCACCGTTGCTAGGTGCTAGCTAGCCTACTCATTTTTGAAAAATCCTATACTGAAAGAATTGACTTGTTCTTTTTTGTTCTGTTTTTTTCTTAATAAGGAGATACTGAACCAAGAGAAGAAAACAAAATCTGAACTGAGGTGCATCTCTATTCTCTCAAGGCTAACACAAAAACTTAAATTAATTTGAATTTACTCCAAGTCTTCAACCAACGTTGCTACAGGCTACATCAATCAGTGGTACAACTAGGATATGTACAGTGTAGAGCACTTACAGTTGCCAGATTGGAGCCGGACAGTGTGGAACATGGTGAGCTGCAGCCTACGGCCCGCCGGATTTGATGAGCTGGACTACCGGAGCTCGGTGGCATCGAGCAGGGAGGGTATGGGGGTGTAGAGCAGCCGAGCATGGAAGTGTGTTGACCAGGGGAGATCTGGGAGACACCAAGAGTCGTCGTCCTACTACCTCGACGGGGAGGCCGCAGCTGAGAGGGGAAAGGTTGGAGGGTTACTGGGGGAAGGGCGTCGTCTTGCTCTCCCTCTTCGTCCGGCGTCATCAGTCAGCCGCCGTCGGTCAAGAGGAAGCGGAGAGGAACAGGATAAGGAAGGAGAGGACATGTTATGTTGAGGACTATTCAGGCATTTCGACAATTCTGCAAGGTCTAGGACGTCAAATGTACCTGCGACCCCTTCTTGTGATAAATCCGTTCCATCTATTATGAATCCAGTGGCCCAGAATTTACTGGTGCATCCGTTGCACCAGTTCAACCGGTGCATAGGATACGTTCTCCCCCTAGGAGCGTGCGTAGTATTACTTTACTTCGAGGGCTAATAAACTTTTGCAATAAGTATATGAGTTCTTTATGACTAATGTGAGTCCATGGATTATACACACTCTCACCCTTTCATAATTGCTAGCCTCTCTTGTACCGCACAATTTTCGCCGGTGCATAAACTTTATTATACCTTCCTCAAAACAGCCACCATACCTACCTATATGCGGTATTCCCTTGCCGCTCTAAGCAAATTTGTATGTGCCATCTCTAATTTTCAAAATAAATTTCCCTTTTGTGTGCCCGTACCACTCGCGAGGCGATGAGGGGTGGCCAATATTGTCCATGCTAGATGTGTTATTCTCATGATGAGTGTTTATTCACTTGTCATTGCACGAGAGTAGGGAGTGTTTATTCACTTGTCATTGCACGAGAGTAAGGCAAAGGTATTAGGGATGCCCAGTCCCGAAATGAAAAACAAATTTACTTTACGTTGTCAAATAATAAATTCCTTGGAAAGTGTTGGTATGGAAGGCAACCGTGGATTCGGCTAGCCATGGCTTGTGAAAGTTTGGTGGAAAAGGAATAAACTTTATTTTATGCTTGGGAACCGCCTATGATATATCTAGCATGGAAAGTGTTGGGAACCTTGAGTCATTTTCGTTGGTGGGAAAAGTATACCTCCCAAAGTAATTTTATCTCTCAATTTAAGCTTTGAGCTCTGGCACCTCTACAAATCCCTACTCATCACATTGATATCGATTGATGGACATCTCCATAGTCCATTAGTTTGTCTAGTTGATGTGCTACTTTCTTCCCTTCTTTTGTCTTCTACCATTGCATTCTATTCCACCTATATTGCTATATCCATGGCTTGCGCTCATGTATTGCGTGAGAGTTGAAAATGTTGAAGCGCATTAAAAAGTATGAACCAATTGCTTGGCTTACACCGGGGTAGTACATGATTTATACTTTGACCTCGGAAGACAGAGCATGACAAGATTATATGATTTTGTAGGGATAACATTCTTTAGCATTTGATATTCTGAAAGACATGGTTGCTTGTTGATATGTTTGAGTATTTAAATCTCATGTCAAAACTAGACTATTGCTTTGAACGATATAAAAGTCCAAATGTCCATGCTATAAATAGAAGAATATGATATAACATGATATGCAGCATTCCACATCAAAAATTCTGTTTTTTATCATTTACCTCCTCGAGGATGAGCAGGAATTAAGCTTGGGGATGTTGATACATCTCCAACGTATCTACAATATTTGATTGTTTCATGTTGTTATATTATCATTCTTGGATGTTTTACAATCATTTTATATCATTTTTTGGGTACTAACCTATCGACATAGTGCCAAGTGCCAGTTGATGTTTTATGCATGTTTTTTACATAGCAAGAAATCAATATCAAACGGATTCCAAACACCGGGAAACTTTTTGGAGAATTTTTATGGGCCAGCAGACACCCAATGGGCTGAAGCTGCACCTGGAGGTGCCCCGAGGGGGGCACAACCCACCAGGGCGCGCCAGGCCCCCCTAGCGCGCCCAGGTGGGTTGTGCCCACCTCGGTGGCCTCCCGCGCCGCCTCTTTACCCTATAAATTCACAAATATTCTGAAACCCTCCGGGGTAGACCTAGATCAGAAGTTCTGCCGCCGCAAGCCTTTGTAGCCACCGAAAACCAATCTAGACCCTTTTCGGTACTCTGTCGGAGGGGGAAATCATCACCGGTGGCTATCTTCGTCATCCCGACGGCCACCATGATGAGGAGGGAGTAGTCCACCCTCGGGGCTGAGGGTTTGTACCAGTAGCTATGTGTTTAATCTCTCTCTGTCTCTCTCTCTTGTGTTCTTGATGGCATGATCTTGATGTATCGGGGGCTTTGTTAATATAGTTGGATCATATGGTGTTTTCCCCTCTCTATCTTCTTGTGATGAATTGAGTTTTTCCTTTGAGATTTCTTTGGATTGAATACTTTTATGGATTTTAGAACACTTGATATATGTCTTGCAATTCAATACTCGTGGTGACAATGGGGTATCATATTGATCCACTTGACATATGTTTTGGCACTCAACTTGCGGATTCCCGCGGTGATATTGGGGTAATCTATGCATAGGGGTTGATGCACATTCTTATCTTTGTTTCCCCGATAGAAATCTTGGGGCACTCTTCGAGGTTCTTTGCGTTGGATTGAGTTTTACAAATTTGAATATGTTTTGGTGTTATCTTAGTACGAACTCTTGATAGATCGATCGGGAAGGATAACTTTGTGTTATCTTAGTACGAATTCTTGAAAGATCGATCGGAAAAGATAACCTTGTGTTATTCTAGTATGAACTCTTGGATAGATCGATCGGAAAGGGTAACTTTGTGTTACTTTAGTACGAACTTTTGGAAAGATTGATCGGAAAGAATAACTTTGAGGTGGTTTCGTACCCCACCAACAACTTCTTCTTATGTTCTCCGCCAGATAGTAACTTTGGAGTGATTCTTCATCGCACGTTGAGGGGTGGTTATATGATCCAATTATATTAGCGTTGTTGAGAAATTGCACTAGCGAAAGTACGGACTCTAGGCCTTGTTTTCAAGCATTTCAATACCGTTTGTGCTCACTTTTGTTACTTGCTACCTTGCTGTTTTTTGTTGTCCGCACTACAAAAACTCATATCTACTATCCATATTACACTTGTATCACCATCTGTTCGCCGAACTAGTGCACCTATACAATTTCCCATTGTATTTGGTGTGTTGGGGACACAACAGACTTTTTATTATTTGGTTGAAGGGTTGTTTGAGAGAGACCATCTTAATCCTACACCTCCTACGGATTGATAAACCTTAGGTCATCCACTTGAGGGAAAATTGCTACTGTCCTACAAAACTCTACGCTTGGAGGCCCAACACGTGTCTACAAGAATAAAGTTGAGTAGTAGACATCAACTGGCCTTAGCATTTCAGCAAAGCGTTCAAATTCTTCATCATCTTTCTTTTTAGTTGAATGGGGTGGAAAAGGCATAGGTTTTTGAACCCACGGCTCTCATTCTTTACTGTGTTTTCTAGCAATGAAGTATCTTTTATCATACCTTTTATTCTTAGGTTGTGGGTTATCAAGATCAACAGGTGGTTCTATCTCAACATCATTGTCTGGTTCTTTATCTTTGCTTGGTTGAGAGTCTTCATCAACCTCATCCTTATCTTTTTCATTATCACTAGGTGAGTGTTCATTACCAGGTTGAGTTTCAGCATCAGAGATAGAAGTTTCATTATCATTATCAAGAGGTTTTTCTATTTCAGGTTCACTAGAAGTATGCAAAGTCCTATCATTTTTCTTTTTCTTTTTCTTTTAGAAGGACTAGGTGCGCTAGTATTATTTTTTTGTGAATCATGTTCAATTCTTTTTGGGTGTCCCTCGAGATAAAGTGGTTCGTGAGTCATTTTACCTCCTCTAGTTGCAACTCTAACAGCAAAGTCATGCATATTATGATTCATTTCATCAAGCAATTCTCTTTGAGATTTAGCAACTTGTTCTAACTGAGTTTGAACCATAGAAGCATGTTTCCCCACACCTCTAACATCATTTGAAATTCTAAATAACAAGTCACTCAAGCGAGCAATCATATCAGAATTGTATTTCAATTGTTTCATAACATTTGCATTGAAGTGATCTTGCTTTCTAATATAGTTTTCAAACTCATAAAGGCATTGGCTAGGATGCATATTGTGAGGATTATCATTGTCATTGAACTTCACTAGAGAATTTACCTCTACCACCTTAGGTAGTGGCAGTGTATTAAGCCCATGTATTTCTTCAATGGGAGGTAAAATTTTAACATCATCAGCTTTAATACCTTTTTCCTTCATAGATTTATTTGCTTCTTGCATATCTTCAGGACTGAGATATAATATACCCCTCTTCTTTGGAGTGTTTTAGGCGTTGGTTCAGGAATAGTCCAATCATCATATTTTTTCAATATATTATTCAATAATTCTTCAGCCTGTTCAATAGTTCGTTCCCTGAAAACACAACCAGGACAACTATCTAGGAAGTCCCTAGAAGCATCGGTTAGTCCATTATAGAAGATATCAAGTATTTTATTTTTCTAAAGAGGATGATTAGGTAAAGCATTAAGTAACTGGCAAAGCCTCCCCCAAGCTTGTGGGAGACTCTCTTCTTTAATTTGCACAAAGTTAAATATTTCCTGTAAGGCAACTTCTTTCTTATGAACAGGAAAATATTTTTCAGAGAAGTAATAAATCATATCCTGGGGACTACGCACACAATCAGGAGCAAGATTATTGTACCAAGCTTTAGCATCACCCTTTAATGAGAACGGAAATAATTTGAGAATATAGTAGTGACGGGTTTTCTCATCATGAGTAAAAATGGTGGCTATGTCATTTAGCTTAGTGAGATGTGCCACAACAGTTTCAGTTTCATGACCATGGAAAGGATCAGATTCAACCAAAGTGATTAGCTTTGGGTCAACAGAGAATTCATAATCCTTGTCATCAATATAGATAGGTGAAGTAGCAAACTTAGGATCGTATTTCATTCTAGCATTCATAGATTTTTCTCTATACTTGTGTAGTAATTTCTCTAGATCATCTCTATCATTACAAGCAAGAATATCTCTAGTTGCTTCTTCACTCATAACATAACCTTCTGGTACCTTAGACAATTCATATTTAAGAAGTTTATTTCTAGCAGGTGTTTCAGGAGTTTCAGTTTCAAGCTCATCATCAGATTCAATAACATCATGTTGTATTGCTCTAGCAATTTGTTCATCAAGAAATTCACCAAGTGGCACATCATCATCATGCAAGGTACTAGCATCATCATAAGCACCATTCATAGTATAAGTATCATCATCAATAACTTGCGACATATCCGAAGTAATAGCATGTTGTGGCGTTGCAAATTTACTTATAAAAGAAGGTGAATCTAAAGTAGAACTGGATGGCAGTTCCTTACCTCCCCTCGTCTTAGAGGGATAAATATTAGTCTTAGCATCCTTCAGATTCTTCATAATGATAAATTGACAATAATCCCAAGTGACTCAACAAATATAGCTATGCTCCCCGGCAACGGCGCCAGGAAAAGGTCTTGACAACCCACAAGTATAGGGGATCGCAACAGTTTCGAGGGAAGAGTATTCAACCCAAATTTATAGATTCAACACAAGGGGAGCCAAAGAATATTTGAAGGTATTAGCAGCAGAGTTGTCAATTCAACCACACCTAGAGATTAATTATTTGCAGCAAAGTGATCAGTAGCAAAGTAGTTTGATAGTTTTGATAATAGTGACAGCATCAATAATAACAATGACAGTGATAGCAGTAATTTTGTAGCAAGTGTAACAGTAGCAGCAACAGTAGTAACTTAGCAAGATCAATATAGGACAAATTCATAGGCATTGTATTGGTGATCTGTTGGATGATATTCATCATGTGACAGTCATAACCTAGGGCGATACGGCACTAGCTCCAGTCCATCGATATAATGTAGGCATGTATTCCGTAAATAGTCATACGTGCTTTCTTAAAAGAACTTGCATGACATCTTTTGTCCTACCCTCCCATGGTAGCGGGGTCCATATTCGAAACTAAGGGATATTAAGGCCTCCTTTTAATAGAGAACCGGCACAAAGCATTAACACATAGTGAATACATGAACTCCTCAAACTACGGTCATCTCCGGGAGTGGTTCCGATTGTTGTCACTCCGGGATTGCCGGGTTATAACACGTACTAGGTGACTATAACTTGCAAGATCTGATCTAGAACATGGATATAATGAGGATAACATAAACAGTTTAGATCTGAGTTCATGGCACCCGGGCCCAAAGTGACAAGCATTAAGCATGGCAAAGTCATAGCAACATCAATCTAAGAACATAGTGGATACTAGGGATCAAGCCCTAACAAAACTAACTCGATTACATGATGAATCTCATCCAACTCCTCACCCACCAGCGAGCCTACGAAGGAATTACTCACTCCCGGTGGGGAGCATCATGGAATTGGCAATGGATATGGGTTGGTGATGACGAAGAACGAAAATCCCCCTCTACGGAGCCCCGAACGGACTCCAGAACTGGCCTCCCGAGGAAGAACTGGAGGTGGCGGCGGCTCCGTCTCATAGAGCGCGATAATTCTTTCTCCCTGATTTTTTTCTGGACAAATGTGAACTTATAGTATCAAGGTTGGTTCTGCGGGGCCACCAGGTGGGGACAACCCACCTGGGCGCGCCAGGAGAGGGGGGCACACACTGGTGGGTTGTGTCCACCCAGGTGCCCGCCTCTGGTGGTTCTTGGCTCCAGTATTTTTCTTTTATTGTATAAAAAATCCTCGCAAATTTTCGCTTTATTTTGAGAAATTTTATTTCCGCACAAAAACAACACCATGGTAGTTCTGCTGAAAACAGCGTCAGCCCGGGGTTATTTTCATTCAAATCATGCAAATTAGAGTCCAAAACAAGAGGAAAAGCGTTAGGAAAAGTAGATACATTGGAGACGTATCAAGGATCAATTGTAGCTCTTTTCGGTAAGTAAGAGTGTCGAACCCAACGAGGAGCAGAAGGAAATGACAAGTGTTTTTCAGTAAGGTAATATCTGCAAGTGCTGAAATTGTAAGTAGCAGAGTAGTTTGATAGCAAGATAATTTTGTAACGACCAAGTAACGATAGTAGTAGCAAAAGTGCAGCAAGATAGCCCAATCCTTTTGAGGTATTGGATAGGCCAATACGGTCTCTTATAATAAGCAAAGCGTTCTTGAGGCTACACGGGAATTTCATCTAGTCACTTTCATCATGTTGGTTCAATTCGTGTTCACTACTTTGATAATTTGATATGTAAGTGGATCGGTGCTTAGGTGTTGTTCTTACTTGAACAAACCTCCTACTTATGATTAACCCTCCCACAAGCATTCGCAACTACGAGAAAAGTAGTAAGAACAAATTCTAACCATAGCATTAAACTTTTGGATCCAATCGGTCCCTTACGAAAAAGCGCATAAACTGGGGTTTAAGCTTCTGTCACTCTCGCAACCCGCCATCTAATTACTACTCCACAATGTATTCCATTAGGCCCAAATATGGTGAAGTGCCATGTAGTCAACGTTCACATAACACCACTAAGGGAATCACAACATACATACTATCAAAATATCAAACACACATCAAATTCACATGATTACTTGCAACATGATTTCTCCCGTGACCTCAAGAAAAAACGTAACTACTCACAAATGATGAACATGCTCAAGATCAGAGGAGTATTAAATAGCATAATGGATCTGAACATATAATCTTCCACCAAATAAACCATATAGTAATCAACTCCAAGATGTAATCAACACTAGTAGTCACCCACAAGCACCAACCTATAGTTCCGGTAACAAGATTGAACACAAGAGATGAATTAGGGTTTGAGATGAGATGGTGATGTTGAAGATGTTGATGAAGATAGACCTCCCCAAGATGGGAGAGTTTTTGGTGATGATGATGACGATGATTTCCCCCTCCGGGAGGGAAGTTCCCCCGACGGAATCGCTCCGCCAAAGGGGAAAAGTGCTCCTGCCCAAGTTCGCCTCAAGAAGGCGGCGCTCCGTTCCGAAAGTCTCCTCCTTATTTTTTTCTAGGTCAGACTGGCTTATATACCAAAAGATGGGCACTGGAGATGGGCCTGGGTGAGCACAACCCACCGGGCCGTGCCTGGGGGGCCTAGCGCTCCCAGGTGGGTTGTGCCCACCTGGTGGGCCCCCTCTGGTGGTTATCAGCTCTAGTATTTTTTCATATATTCCATAAAAAATCTCCGTGAAGTTTCAGCTTGTTTGGAGTTGTGCAGAATAGGTGGCCTGACGTAGTTTTTTCAGGTCCATATTTCCAACTGCTGGAATTCTCCCCCTTGGTGCATTCCTTGCAAATTATGAGAGAAAAAACATTATAATTACTCCAAAAAGCATTATTATGCATAAGAACAACATAAATAATAGCAAGAAAACATGATGCAAAATGGACGTATCAACAACCCCTTTTCCGCATTGTGTGCAAGTGTTTGTTAGTTTGTGCAGGTGCATATATTGGGGACTTGCTTGTACCTCCTACTGGATTGATACCTTGGTTCTCAACTGAGGGAAATACTTATCTCTACTCTGTTGCATCACCCTTTCCTCTTCAAGGAAAAAAATCAACGCAAGCTCAAGAAGTAGCATGAAGAATTTCTGGCGCCGTTGCCAGGGAGGTCTACATCAAGCCTACCAAGTACTTGTCATAAAATCATCTCTTGCACTTACATTATTTACCCTTTGCCTCTCGTTTTCAACTCCCCCGCTTCTAAAATGTTTTCAGAAAAACGCATGTTTTACCTTTTTATTTGCCCTCTTTCCGTTTCACCTTATGTCTTACTTGGTTTGTTTGCTCGTTTGCTTGGCGTAATTGTGTTTATTCAAATTCAGAAGGAAATTGTTATGGATCCTCATCCACTTGCTAATCTTTTTAAAAGATCCAATTATGATAAACCAATTGCTAGTGAGTCAAGTGCACTAGATTATCTTTATGAGGTTTTGCTTGAAATTCGCGAATATGAAAATTGTGATGAAGTGTTTAAATAAATCAATAAAGTGATTCATGGTAGTTCCCTAAATGAAAATCATGATTGCAATGATGTTATTATAAATTATATGAATGAAAATTGTGCTAATGATATGCAAAACCCTAAGCTTGGGGATGCTAATTTTGATATGCCCACTACTTTTTGCAATGATCATGATTGGGGTGATGCTTCTCATGATCTTGAAAATGATGAATATGAGATTGATAACAATGTTTGCAATAATATTGAAAGTGGGGTTGGAAGAATGTCAACTTTTGATCCCACTACTTTGGAGATTGATCAATCTTATGAATTTTTTGATAAAAGTGGGCTTGGAGAAGTAATGAATATGTTCTATGTTAATCCCACTATTTTGAAAGAGTGTCAACTTTGCATGCATGTGGATCATGTAGAGAATAGTTTATGTGATAGCTATATTATTGAATTTGAATATGATCCTACATGCAATTATTATGAGAGAGAGAAACATGGTTGTAGAAATATTCATGTTACTAAATTACCTCTCATCATGTTGAGATTGCTATTGTTTATTTCTTCTTCCTTGCATATGCTAGATATTGCTTGCCTTAATAATTTGTTTGATTATAAAATGCCTATGCATAGGAAGTATGTTGGACTTAGATGTGTTTGTCACGTGTTTCTTGATGCTCTCTTTGTGCTTCAATTCTTTTCTTTCATGTGAGCATCATTGAAGTCTCGATGCCTAGCTAAAAGGCTTTAAAGAAAAGCGCATGGTGGGAGGCAACCCAATATTTTTTATTTTCTATTATATAATAAATATATCATCTAGCCTATGGTTAGATGTGTTTTCATGTTTTAAATTAGTGTTTGTGCCAAGTAAGATCTTTGGGATGATTTGGAAGATAGTAGATTGGTTTTTCCTGGAAAACAAAAATTTTTGCGTCCAGTGTCAGAATTGTTTCTGATTGCTGGGACTTGAAAAAACTCTATATTTTTTACACGTTTCTTATATAATAATTGCCCATGTTTTCCTCATTTTTCGGAATTTTTAGAGATACAAAGGTTCCACCTTAATTCGCATATTTACACACTGTTCTGTTTTTGACAGAGTCTGTTTTCATTGTGTTGTTTGCTTATTTTGGTGCATCTACGACTAGTATGGGGGGTTATGAACCATGGAAAAGTTGGAATACAGTAGATAATACACCAATATAAAATAAAAATGAGTTCACAATAGTACCTACAAGTAAGGATTGAATTTGTTTTACTAACGGATCTCACGAGTTTTCTGTTGAGTTTTGATTTGTAAAGTTTTCAAGTTTTGGGTAAAGATTGGATGGGCTATGGAATAAGGAGTGGCAAGAGTCTAAGCTTGGGGATGCCCAAGGCACCCCAAGGTAATATTCAAGGACAACCAATCATCTAAGCTTGGGGATGCCCCGAATGGCATCCCCTCTTTCGTCTTCAATCCATCGGTAAATTTACTTGAGGGTATATTTTTATTCACCACATGATATGTGTTTTGCTTGGAGTGAGTTGTATGATTTGAGTCTTTGCTTTTAGTTTGCCACAATCATCCTTGTTGTATCACATCTTTTGAGAGGGACATGCACTGATCGTGAATTTATTAGAATACTCTATGTGCTTCACGTATATCTTTTGAGCTAGGGTAGTTGCTCTAGTGCTTCACTTATATCTTTTTTAGAACGGTGGTGATGTTTATTTAAGAAATTGATGAACACTAATGCTTCACTGATACGTCTCCAACGTATCTATAATTTTTTATTGTTCCATGTTGTTATATTATTATTCTTGGATGTTTTACAATCATTTTATATCTTTTTTGGGGACTAACCTATTGACATAGTGCCCAGTGCCAGTTGTTGTTTTTTGTGTGTGTTTTACATCACAGAAAATCAATACCAAACGAAGTCCAAATGCAGCAAAACTTTTTGGAGATTTTTTTTGGACCAGAAGACATCTAGTGGGCCGGAGAAGTACCAGTGGGGTGCCCCGAGGGGGGCACAACCCACCTGGGCGAGCCCTGGTGGGTTGTGCCCACCTCAGTGGCCTCCCGCACTGCCTCTTCGCTCTATAAATACCCCAATATTTCAGAAACCCTATAGGAGTCGACGGAATTTTATTCTAGCCGCTGCAAGTTCCAGAACCACGAGATCCAATCTAGAGCCCTTCTCTGGCACTCCGCCAGAGGGGAACACGATCACGGAGGGGTTCATCGTCCTCATTGGTGCCTCTCCGATGATGCATGAGTAGTTTGCCACAGACCTATGGGTCCGTAGGCAGTAGCTAGATGGCTTCTTCTCTTTTTGTATCTCAATACAATGGTCCCTTGGAGATCTATTTGATGTAATGACTTTGTGCGATGTGTTTGTTGGGATCCGATGAATTGCGAGTTTATGATCAGATTTACCCTAATTTAATATCCATTCTTGATTATTATAACCTCATATTTCTTCTCCGATATTTGGATTTTGTTTGGCCAACTTGATCTATTTATCATGTAATGGGAAGAGGTGTTTTGTAATGGGTTCGATCTTGCGGTGTCCTTTCCAAGTGACAAAAGGGGAAGCAAGGCACGCATGTATCATTGCTATTAAGGATAAAAAGATGGGGTATATTCCTACATGAATAGATCTAGTCTACATCATGTCATCGTTCTTATTGCATTACTCCGTTTTCCATGAACTTAATACACTAGATGCATGCTGGATAGCGGTCGATGTGTGGAGTAATAGTAGTAGACGCAGGCAGGAGGCGGTCTACTAATTTTGGACGTGATGCATATATACATGATCATTGTCTTGGATATCTTCATAATTATTTGTTTTTCTATCAATTGCCCAACAGTAATTTGTCTACCCACCGTTGCTATTTTTCGAGAGAAGCCACTAGTGAAATCTACTGCCCCGGGGTCTATTTTCCTATCATATACTTTCAGATCTATATTGCTATTTGATTTTTCCTATATTTGCAACTTTTATTTTTAGATCTATATTATAAAAAACACAAAAATACCTTGTTGCGTTTTATTTGCTTTTACTTGCATCTTTCAATCAACTGCAATTTTATCCCGTCAACTTGACAATGTCTGGCACCGTTACCTGAAAGGGATTGACAACCCCTTTAACACGTCTGGTTGCAAGTATTTGTTCTTTGTTTGCAGGTACCGTTTACATAGTGTTGCGTGGTTCTCCTACTGGTTCAATAACCTTGGCCTCATCACTGAGGGAAATACCTACCGTAGTTGTGCTACATCATCCCTTCCTCTTTGGGGAAATACCGACGTAGCTTCAAGCGACATCATTCACTTATATTATTTTAGGAGTCTCTAACGAGCATGGTAATTTGCTTGGGTTATGAATTTAGTCCTAATATGATATGCATCCAAAGTGGGTATAATAAAAACTACCATAAAGAGCATTGAATATATGAGAAGTTTGATTCCTTGCAATTGTTTTGAGATATTAAGATGGTGATATTAGAGTCATGCTAGTAGTAAGTTGTGTGGTTAAAGAAATAATTGTGTTAAGGTTGGTGATTCCCGTAGTATGCATGTATGCTCTTCTAGCTATGTGATGAAGTTGGAGCGCGATTTATTCTTGATTGTCTTCCTTTACGTGAAAGTCGGGGGCGCACGATGGTTAACTCCTACCAACCTCTCCACAGGAGCATGCGTAGTAGTACTTTGCTTCAAGGGCTAATAAACTTTTTGCAATAAGTATGTGAGTTCTTTATGACTAATGTTTAGTCCATGGATATATACGCACTCTCACCCTTCCACCTTGCTAGCCACTCTAGTACCGCGCAATTCTCGCCGGTGCATCAAATCCACCTTATACCTTTCCTCAAAACAGCCACCATACCTACCTATTATGGCATTTCCATAGCCATTCCGAGATATATTGCCTTGTAACTCCACCGTTCCGTCATCGTGATTGAGTTTACCATCGAGTTGTAATTTTGAGTTGTAAGTAAATAAAAGTGTGATGATGATCATTATTAGAACATTGTCCCATGTGAGGTTATAAATAAAAGAGGCCAAAAAGATCCCAAATAAAGAGGCCAAAGAGCCCAAAAAAAAGAGAAAAAATTCTCCAAAAAATGAGGAGTCTAAAAAAATGAGAGAAAAAGAGAGAAGGGACAATGTTACTATCTTTTCCCACACTTGTGCTTCAAAGTAGCACCATGTTCTTCATAATAGATAGTCTCCTATGTTGTCACTTTCATATATTACTAGTGGGAATTTTTCATTATAGAACTTGGCTTGTATATTCCAACGATGGGCTTTCTCAAATTCCCTAGGTCTTAATGAGCAAGCAAGTTGGATGCACACCCACTGAGTTTATTTTGAGCTTTCATACACTTATAGCTCTAGTGCATCCGTTACATGGCAATCCCTACTCACTCACATTGATATCAATTGATGGACATCTCCATAGTCCATTGATTTGTCTAGTTGATGTGAGATTTTCTCCCTACTTTTGTCTACTACCACCTTCTATTCCACCTATAGTGCTATGTCCATGGCTCACGCTCATGTATTGCGCGAAGACTTGAAAAAGTTTAAGAATGTAAAAGTATGAATACAATTGCTTGGCTGACACCGGGTTGGGCATGATTTCTAATTTGTGCTAAGAAGAGGGATCATAACAAGACTATATGATTTTATAGGGATAACTTTCTTTAGCCATGCTATTTTTGAAGCTTCATAATTTTCTTTCTAGTATGCTTGAAGTATTATTGTCTTGATATCAATGAACTTCTGATTTGAATCATATGGATCTGAACATTCATGCCAAATAAAGAAGAAATACAGTGCTAAATATGCTAGGTAGCATTTCACATCAAAAATTATGTTTTTATCATTTACCTACTCGAGGACAAGCATGAATTTAGCTTGGGGATGCTTGCTACGTCTCCAACGTATCTATAATTTTTTTTATTGTTCCATGCTATTATATTATCAACTTTGGATGTTTTATATGCATTAATACGATATTTATATTATTTTTGGGACTAATTTATTAACCTAGAGCCCAGTGCTAGTTTGTGTTTTTTCCTTGTTTTTGAGTTTCGCGGAAAAGGAATATCAATCAGAGTCCAAACGGAATCAAACTTTCGCGATGATTTTTTTGAACCAGAAGACAAACATAGGACTTGGATAAGAAGCCAGAGGTCCCGAGGTCTCCACAAGCCCTCAGGGCGCGCCCTAGGGGGGCGTCCCCTGGCTTGTGGGCCCCGCGAGACTCCTCCAACCCCAATTCTTGGCCTATAAATTAAGAAATATTCCCATACGACCAGAAGCGTCCACGAAAGTACTTTTCCACCACTGTAGGTTTCTGATATCGTGATCCATCTAGAGGCCTTTTCCGGTACCCGCCGGAGGGGGATTCAATCACGGAGGGCTTCTACATCAACCTTGTTGCCCTTCTGATGATGCTGAGTAGTTTACCATAGACCTACTGGTCCATAGCTAGTAGCTAGATGGCTTCTCCTCTCTCTTTGATCTTCAATACAATGTTCTCCTCGATGTTCTTGGAGATCTATTCGATGTAATCTTCTTTTGTGGTGTCTTTGTCGAGATCCGATGAATTGTGGATTTATTATGAGATTATCTATGAATATTTTTTGAATCTTCTCTGAATTCTTATATGCATGATTTGATATCTTTGTATTTCTCCTCGAGTTATTGGTTTAGTCTGGCCAACCAAATTGGTAGTTCTTGCAATGGGAGATGTGCTTAGTTTTGGGTTTAATCTTGCGGTGTCCTCACCCAGTGACAGAAGGGATAGCGAGGCACATATTGCATTGGTGACATCAAGGATAAAAAGATGGAGTTTATATCATATTGCTTGAGTTTATCCCTCTACATCATGTCATCCCGCTTAAGGCGTTACTCTGTTCTTATGAACTTAATACTCTAGATGCATGCTGGATAGCGGTCGATGTGTGGAGTAATAGTAGTAGATGCAGGCAGGAGTCGGTCCACTTGTCACAGACATTATGCCTATATTCACGATCATTGCCTTAGATATTGTCATAACTTTGCGCTTTTCTACCAATTGCTCGACAGTAATTTGTTTACCCAGCGTATGCTTTATTCAAGAGAGAAGCCTCTAGTGAAACCTATGGCCCCGGGTCTATTTTTCATCTATTATTTTCAGATCTATAAAACCAAAAACCAAAAAATATCTCGCTGCAATTATTTTGTGTTTACTTTATTTAGCTTTTTTACTTTAGTTTTAAATCTATCTCTATCAGATCTCAGTCTTGTTTGTGACGTTGAAGGGATTGACAACCCCTTTTCCGCGTGGTGTGCAAGTGTTTGTTAGTTTGTGTAGGTTCATATATTGGAGACTTGCTTGTACCTCCTAATGGATTGATACCTTGGTTCTCAACTGAGGGAAATACTTATCTCCACTTTGCTGCATCACCCTTTCATCTTCAAGGGAAAAATCAACGCAAACTCAAGAAGTAGCAATGCACAACCTTATTATTAAACCGGCCGGCCCGTGGCACATCTAGCACGTCGGGCCGCCTGTTTTCAGTCTATTGGGCTGTAATTTAGGACATATATATTAAAAATTATAATTTAAAATAATAATAATAATAAACGGGTCGTGCCGTGCCGGCCCGCATGCCCTGCTTCTAGGCCCAGGCCGGGCACAACCCGTTTAGCCTGTGACGTGCCTGGCCCATGGCGGGCCATGCCGGCATGCTCGTGGGCCGGCCTGATTGGCCAGCTATACCATGGTGACGTCGATAATAGGCCGGGCAAGGTCGATGCGTCAATGTCTGCTATGAAGATGAATCGATGGAAGACGATGGCGAAGATCTATGACGGTGCGTCAGATCAATTTGCGCCCCAGGCATCATATGTGGCTTGGTTGGGGCCTCCGGCTTTTGATGTTAGGCTTAGGTGAGAGGTCTAGTGTAATGCCCCGGATGTAATACTTTCCCTTTTGGGCATATAATATATCTCCGGCTTCATCTATTCCATTTCGGGTTCTTTGTCTTTCGGGTTTTCATCATTTTGTTGTGTGCGTGTGTGGCATTCATTTCATATCATGTAGACATATGCATCGCATTGCATTTGTGTTGTCGGTTGCATCCGGTTCCACGCGTTCCTTCCGTTGTACGTTTCTCGTTCTGGAGCTCCCTCACGTGCCCGTGGCGTCCCGTAGACCTACTTTGTTGTTTGGCCGTGTAACGTTACCGGTGTGGCGCGACACTTGTCGTGTGTTGTTGTTTTGTTGTGTGAGACCCGCCTGTCAAATCTCGTCGCATTTGGAGTCCGTTTGCTATCCCAACAGTTATTCGTGTGGGCTCAAAGTGCCTCCACTTTGTGGCCCAAGACACCCCTCCAACAGCCCACTAACCTCCCCTAGGCCCTTCCTAACTCCCCTCGTGATCGGATCCGTCGGATCGCGATCGGAGGGCTCTAAAACCCCCAAAACCCCTAACCCTAGCAAAAATTTGCTATATTTAGACCCCCCCCCCATGTCTATTTTCGGGCTTCCCTAGCTTCTTCCCAAACCTCCCCCTCATTTTCAGTGCCTGGCCAGGAAAATCTGCCACTTGGCTGTCTCCTCGTACGCGCCGCCGTTTTCCTTCGAAGGAGCCAGCGCCGCCGCCGATCTGGATCGATCGGGGGATCAATCCCGATCGGATCCTGGCGCCAGGTCAACGCATCGACCGCAGCCCAGCTCCCTCCGCTCGCCTCCCGCTCCAGGCCAGCTGGCCCGATCGCCACCGCAGCCTCCTTCCCTCCGCTTCTCGTCGCCCCATGGACCACATCGCCTGGAGGCCCGCTCCACCGACCGCTCCGGCTCCCTCGATCGACCGCAGCAGGCCACGGGCCAAGCCCCTCCTCCCAGATCCGCCGCTCTCCCGACCGAGTACAGCACCAGGCCGCGCCACGCCGAGGCCCGCTTCCCCCGATCGCCTCGAGGCTGCCTCGCCTCCAGCCGGCTGGGCCTCCCTCCGCTGCCAGGGCCCAGCCGTCGCATCCGCCTCGCTCTGCCGCCAGGCCCCATCACCGGGCCGGCCTCGCCTCTCCGCCGAGCGGGCCGCCCCTCCAGGCCACATCGCCGCCGCTGGGTGGGCCAGGCCTCCTCGCCAGCCGGCCCCTTCGACCGCAGCGCCAGATCCGCCGGGCCCGATCTCCTTCGACCCAGCGCCGCCGCGGGCCGAATCTTCTCCGCCGGGGCCCGTTTGCCTCAGATCCAGCCCGTTGTGGGTTTTTTCCTCAGATCTGAAGGTTGTTTTTTAAACCCTAGATTTAATCCCTGTTGTTTGTTGTGTCTGATGCAATATTCACATGTTGATATCTTTTTGTGCCTAGCTCCGATTTGAGTGAATGACATGTCCAGACGTTCGTGGTGATTAGCACTACGTTTTATCTTTTTGTGCCATGCATGTTAGAGATCATTTAGGTGCTTATTTTTCTGTTGCAAGAGTGCATCCCGATATAATTGCTGCTATGTGATGTTTTTATGCCATCTTTGCATAGTGATATCTTTTAGCTCGTTTACCCGAATGATGCAAATGACATGTCCACGTGTTCGTCTTGCCATGCTCTACATGTTGTTTGTGTTAGGTTGCATGATAGATTTATTCTTTCCATGTTTATCTTCGTTGCAAAGTGCCATGTGGCTGTGATGTTGTTTCACTTGTTATGAAATGCCATCTTGTTGAGCTCGTTGCTATCGTTGTATTTATCTCCATGATGCATGCTTGTATGTTTCGGAATCACCATCATGAGTACTTTGATGTGGTGCTTACACTTGCCATGTTTAGTTTCGAGGTGACTTAAACTTGCTCTTATAGATGCCATGATGAAACTGCTGTTTTAACACTTAGTGGTTTTTCACTAAGTCTGAAATCTGTAACGTTCCGATGCCATGTTTGCTTGCTGCTCTAGGACAAACCATGATAGTTTTGGGGTGGATCTTGATGGTTCCTTGTAGTATATATTGTTGGCTTGCCATTCATGTTCTCACATGCTTATTTAAGTGTCTGTAGCATGTTTAACTTTTGCTCCAAAGTTCCAGTAAAATTCTGCTGTCAGAATTTTATTGTCAAGTTCAATATGTCCAAGCTTGTTGCTATTGAACTGTGGCTCCTTTGAGGGTGCACCTTTGGACTTATTTGCTGTAGGATATGTCTAGTTTATGTTCATGCTCTTTTCCATGGTGTTTGAGTGTTGTAGCTTATTTTTCTAGTGCTCCGAAGTTGCTATGTTGCTGTAATTTTCAGCTTTCGCTCGTTTCTGGTTTCGGGCATAACTTTTAGCCCGTAGCTCCGATTTCAGCGAGTCTTATATGAAACTTGATTGATTTTCCGTGTAGATTCTTAATCTCCTGTTGTTATCATGTTTTGAGGTGTTTTGCTTGAGTGCTATTTTCCGTGCACCGTGTGCTCTCTTAGTGCATCCATCATGCATCCATCATTTTGGTGTGCGCATTGCATCTAGTTGATTCGTGCCTTGTGTGATTGTATTGTTTAGAGCCGGAAGCTGAGACCGAGTACGAGTACGAGCACGAGGTTACCAACGAGGTTGAGCACGAGGACCCTTCTTACGATCCGAACGACTACTGTTCAGGCAAGATGATCGAACCCCGATAACATTACTATTTTTGCCTATTGCTAGTAGTTCCGCTCTATAGTTGTGCCTCGATGCCCATGTCTTTCCTGTCAGCCTCCTACTTGTAACCATGACCATGTTTAACCACCCTACCTATGCAAACCGTTGCTTGGCTAAGTACGCTTCGCTCAGCCCTTCTTATAGCATTGCTAGTTGCAGGTGAAGATCGAAGATGCTTGCTTCATGTTGAAGTTTTGTTGGGTTATATCACACTATATAAATGCTTAAAATGAAATCATTTATATATTGGCAAGGGAGGAAGGCTAAGCCTTTTGCTTGGTGATTTGTTCCACTCATGTCGTTAGGAACCGTATAAACTGGTGTTAAGTTCCTTGATTATGCGTTCCTAACACGGTTGGGGTGTATGGGACCCCCTCGATAAACCGCTAAGTGCTAAGTCTTTTCCAGCAAGTCCCAACATAGGTACTATTTGCATAATAACAAATTAAACTTGCATAGGGAGTAATTAACCCTCTTTCTTAATCAACAACCCCAGGCCAGTGCTCCACATGAGTGTTGGTCCGAAACGGGGAGTCTGCGGGGCCGCCTTGGGGCAACCCGAGGTATCTGGCATACACCTGTAGAATCGCCCATCCGGTCGTGTCCTGAGACTTAGATACGCGCGGCTACTATCAGGGTGTCGACACGCCGGGAGGATTTGCTGGATTAGCCTTACCTTAGTTCGGATTATCTTGAGCACGGGATTCCGAGAATACTCGGGTCTTCCCATTTTGGAGTTGCGACTCCGCGGATCGTGGGCTTGTAATGGGTCAAGTTGGAACACCCCTGCAGGGTTATGAACTTTCAAAAGCCGTGCCCGTGGTTATGTTGCAGATGGGAGCTTGTTAATATCCGGTTGTAGATAACTTGACACAATGTTACAATACACTACCAGCATGTGTACCGTGACTGTCAATTTCCGAATAGGGATTCGGGAGTTGAACACGGTGGGGTTATGTTTGCTGAGCTTTAGCTAGGATCACTTCGTGATCATCTCTCGACCGAGGCTTTCTCTTCTCGCACTCTCTCATGTAAGCTAGTGCTAGTTGCTGCTGAAGACACTTATTCTTTTCTTCAGCCTTATCCTTTCCCAAGGCTTAAATAGTCTTGTTACCCGGGAACGGGATTGCTGAGTCCTCTGTGGCTCATAGTTACTTCACCACACCAGATGCAGGTCCAGTTGTGAGCTATCCAGGTGATGGCACCGAGCTTGACTGGGAGTATGACGAGGAGCGTAGTCGATACTATGTTCGTTATCCTGATGATCAGTAGTGGAGACTTCTACTAGGATTCGATCCGACCTGTGGATTTAATTTATGTTGGTATCTTATCTTTTGGATTTTACCCTTAGAGGGCAGTGATGTTTTATTGTATGACGTTTGAGACATGTATTGTATTTGTGTGACGTGGCGAGTGTAAGCCAACTATTTTTATGTTTTCCGTCCCCATCTTTTACATGAGTTGTGCAAAGATACCAGACTTGCGATCATTCCAGCATGGGGTTATGTCTCTAAGTCGTGCCTCGACACGTAGGAGATATAGTCCCATCCTGGGCATTACAAGTTGGTATTCAGAGCCTTCTCCGACCTAGGAGCCCCCACTGATTGATCGAATCGTTGACGGTCGAGTCTAGGCACACACTGAAAACATTTTGAGTCCTATATTATATCGGAGAGTAGGATTTCTTTGCTTCTCATCTCCTTTCTCTCTTGTGAGGACTCCTGACGACTACTCTTGTCTCTTCTATCTTCAAAAAATTGCACCAATTTTTTTTTTGGAATCTCGCGAGTATTCTGGGATTGTTTCGATGTTCTTGTGACGAGAATATTGTTCTCGATGCCTCCTGACATTAGGGGTTGTGGCAGTGTCCCGGGGAGTTGAGCTTCGGGGTATTGTCGTCACAAGCATATCGCGGCAGTACTAAATACTTAAGACGGCCGACATCGAAAATCTCTCCTATACGGTTAGTGGCAAGATAACCCCGACATCACCCAGTACTGGGGAGGTAGTTCGGGAGTATTGCCATAGCTTGTTATAGTGGATGCTTTTCGAAGGTCCGAGGTAGACAGTTTCCGAGAAAGACTGGTTATGTGTTGAAGGATGGGTACACCTGGATGTAGGTTTAGAGTTGATTGCGCGGTGCTTCCCGTGTATCCCCAACACCTGATTGCATAACTAGAATCTTTCGGAAATTAATAGGTGGGTTTGTCCAGTAGATCGTAGGCATTCTTCTAACGAATGCAGGTTAGCGAGTTCGGGGTTCTACATTGAGTGAAGTGGTATTATGACCGATGTTCCGATCGGGAGTTGCATCTTAAAGGGTCCTTGGCTATGCTGATCCGGGGATTGCAAAACCCTTTCGTAACGCGTTCATATGCTTTCAGCACAAAGATGTTAGAACGAAGCTCCTATCTTGTGTTTGTTTCCGTCTGTACCTTGTTGTTTTTCTTATTTTACCTTTTATCCCCTATGTGGCTTCTCGTGAAGATTGATGTTATCATTTAACTGAGAATTTCATTTGTTCCTCTTGTTCGAATGATTTCATTCGTTCCTATTGTTCGAATGATTATTGTGAAGACTTGTTGCAATTCATTCCATTGATTCAGCTTATACTTTCTGTCAATCAATTGCTGATTCGTGGTCATCTCTTTCAGGATGGCTCCGAAAAGGGTTCCCAAAGCTAACCCAGAGGGTGAAGAGGTCCCAGATCGTCCTCCTTCTCCTCCTCCTCCGCCTGAGGCTTGGAGAGCGATTATGCAGACTACAGCTCAGAACACCCAGATGTTGATGCAGATGATGCAGCAGATGCAAGCTAATCAGGGTGTTCCAGGGAATCAAGGCAACTTCTTCAACCAGCAGCACCATTCTACTCTCAACCAGTTCTTGGCCAATAATCCAAAAGCTTTCAGTTACTCTGTCGACCCTCTTGATGCTGAAGATTGGTTAACCGACATAAAGAAGCATTTTGAGTGCAGTAACGTGAAGGAAGAGGATTATGTGAAGTTTGCAGCCTTCCAACTCAAAGACCAAGCAGCTGACTGGTGGCAGCAGTACAAAGACTCCAGGCCAGGTCAAGTGATCTCTTGGGAGAATTTCTGCAAGGACTTTCGCTCTCACCACATTCCTACAAGTGTCATCGAGGGTATGCGTGAGCAATTCCGCAACCTGAAGCAGGGCTCTATGACAGTCTATCAGTATAATGTCAAGTTCCAAAACCTCGCCCGCTATGCTAAGCAAGACATTCCTGACGCCAAGAGCAAAATCTACCAGTTCCGTGGAGGTCTCAAAGATGAACTTCAACTTGCTCTAACCTTGTTCGAGCCCGATGAATTCGACAAATTCTATAACATGGCTTTGAAACAAGAGGCAGCTCAGCTTAAGATGGAGGCTTCTAAAAAGAGGATTCGAGATGCCGTTCACTCTTCCTCATCGTCTCAGATGGTCTCGAAGCAACAGAAATTCTGGCTTGCTCCTCCTCCAGTGATTCGAGCTCCTTACAACAACTCCAACAACTCCAACAGCAACAAGAACTCTAGTGGACGTGGTTTCTCCCACCCACCCAACCCGAGCAACCAGTCGAAGAAGCAGTTTCAGTCTCAAGGCTCCAAGTAAAGTGGTTCTCATTTCCGTCCTCTCTCAGAAGTGGTGTGCAACAAGTGTGGCCAGAAGGGTCACTATGCCAACAGATGTCCGAACCCGAAGCGTCTTCCACCTCCTCCACCTGTGAGTTCAGCTATTGTCAGGCATGATCCAAAGGCAGCAAGGGTCAATCTGATGAGTGCAGCGCAAGCGGAGAATTCTTCTGATGTCATTTTGGGTAACCTTCCAGTGAACTCTTTTCCTGCTAA
Source organism: Secale cereale (assembly GCA_902687465.1). Lineage (NCBI taxonomy): Eukaryota > Viridiplantae > Streptophyta > Magnoliopsida > Poales > Poaceae > Secale > Secale cereale. The sequence continues at coordinate 123,719,259 of LR738714.1, forward strand.
AGTGTTATTTGATTCGGGTGCTTCATGCTCTTTCATGTCTCAACCATTTGCATCCAAGCACAATATTGTCACTTCAAATTTTCCTCAGAAGTTGCAAGTAGTTTCTCCGGGCAGGATTATGACTTCTAGTGTCTATGCTCCGGATGTTTCTATTCGCATGGGTGATTATCGCTTTCTGGCTAAACCGGTGGTTCTTGGTAATTCCGACATCGACCTCATCCTCGGAATGGATTGGCTTTCTCAGCATGATGCTCACATTGATTGTGCTCAGAAAGAAGTCAAGATGACTCATCCTGATGAAGATGTGATTATCTTTGCCTCCAGGGATAACACTATCAGGCTTTTCTCTCTCAATGATAAGGGCGAAATTAATGCCATATCTCAAATTCCGGTGGTGAACGAATATCAAGACGTCTTTCCTGAAGAACTTCTAGGCATGCCTCCACACCGTCAGGTGGAATTTGTCATTGAACTCGAGACGGGTACTGAGCCAGCATGCCGGCGTCCGTACAAGCTCTCTCCGGATGAATTGAAGGAATTGAAGAAGCAGCTTGATAAACATGAGAGTATGGGTCTCATCAGGCCTAGTACGTCTCCTTGGGGCTGTGGTGTCTTATTTGTCAAGAAGAAAGATGGCACGGAGCGTCTCTGTGTTGATTACCGGCCATTGAACAAGAAGACAATAAAGAACAAGTATCCGCTCCCCAACATCAACGAACTCTTCGAGCAGCTCAAAGGAGCTAAAGTGTTCTCTAAGCTCGACCTTCGAATGGGCTATCACCAAATTTGCATTCGCGAGGAAGACATTCCCAAGATGTCCTTCAGAACGAGCTACGGTTCATACGAGTATACCGTCATGTCCTTCGGTCTCGCCAATGCTCCTCCTACCTTTTCGAGGATGATGCACTACATCTTCAACCCCTATACTGGTGAGTTTGTGCTTGTGTATCTGGATGATATTCTGGTGTTTTCCAAGAATGAAGAAGATCACGAAAAGCACTTACGTCTGGTTCTTGATCGACTCCGTGAGCATAAGTTCTATGCCAAGTTCTCAAAGTGCGAGTTTTGGCTCGATAAGGTTTTGTACCTGGGCCATATCATCTCAGCTGACGGTATTGCGGTTAATCCCGAGAAAGTTGAAGCAATTGTCAACTGGGAAGCTCCTCAGAACGTCAAGCAACTCCGCAGTTTTCTGGGTCTTGTCAGCTATTGCAGAAGGTTCATTGAGAACTTCTCCAAGATTGCCAAGCCTCTTTCCAACTTGCTTCAGAAGAATGTCAAATACTTTTGGTCTCCAGAGTGTGAAGTGGCATTCAAAACTCTCAAAGAAAAGCTTGTCTTTGCTCCAGTTCTGACTCCTCCAGATGAATCCAAGCCCTATGAAGTATTCTGTGATGCTTCTCTTCAAGGCCTTGGTGGTGTGCTTATGCAAGATAAGAGAATTGTGGCATACACTTCTCGTCAGCTCAAGCCAAGTGAGAAGAACTATCCCACGCATGATCTCGAGCTAGCAGCTGTGGTACATGCTTTGATTACATGGAGACATCTGTTGTTGGGCAGAAAGGTCAACATCTTCACTGATCACAAGAGCTTGAAGTACATCTTCACACAGCCGCATCTGAACCTCCGCCAGACTCGTTGGGTTGAAATGATCCAAGAGTATGATCCCAGCATTGAATACACTCCTGGCAAGGCGAATGTGATTGCAGATTCTTTGAGCAGAAAGGCATATTGCAACAGCCTTCTTATCAAGCCGTTTCAGCCTGAGCTTTGTGAAGCCTTCAGGAAGCTCAACCTCCAAGTTGTTCCGCAGGGTTTTCTTGCAAATCTTCAAATTGCTCCTACCTTGGAAGATCAGGTCCGTGAGGCCCAACTCAGGGATACCATGGTGAAGAAGGTGAAACATGGTATTGCAAAGGGCATTCCAAAATACAAGTGCTTTCGTGTTGATGAGAGAGATACCTTGTTCTTCGAGGACAAACTCGTTGTTCCCAAAGGTGATCTCAGGAAGCTCATAATGGAAGAAGCACATGATTCTCTCCTTTCCATTCATCCTGGCAGTTCCAAGATGTACCAAGATCTCAAGCAGTCTTACTGGTGGACACGCATGAAAAGGGAGATTGCCCAATTCGTGAATGAATGTGATGTTTGCAGAAGAGTGAAAGCAGAACATCAACGTCCAGCCGGTCTTCTCCAACCTCTTCCTATTCCCGAGTGGAAGTTCGACCACATTGAAATGGACTTCGTCACTGGCTTTCCTAAATCCAAAAGAGGGAATGATTCTATCTTCGTGGTGATTGACAAGCTTACCAAAGTCGCTCACTTCCTTCCAGTCAAAGAATCCATCAATGCAGCTCAATTGGCAGAGCTGTACACTTCCAGAATTGTGTCCTTACATGGCATTCCTCAAGTTATCTCCTCAGACCGTGGAAGTTTGTTCACATCAAAGTTCTGGGACTCCTTTCAGTCCGCCATGGGCACTAAGATCAGGTTCAACATTGCTTTTCACCCTCAGACTAGTGGTCAAGTCGAGCGAGTGAATCAGATTCTAGAAGACATGCTCAGAGCCTGTGTCATATCTTTTGGCATGAAATGGGAAGACTGCCTTCCATTTGCCGAGTTCTCTTAAAACAACAGCTTTCAAGCAAGTGCAGGCAAAGCTCCGTTTGAAATCCTCTATGGCAGAAAGTGCCGTACCCCTCTCAACTGGTCTGAAACAGGCGAACGTCAACTTCTTGGCAATGACTTGATCTCAGAAGCCGAAGAAATGTGCAAAGTCATACGTGAGAATCTCAAGGCCGCTCAGTCGCGACAGAAGAGCTACTATGACGGCAAGCATCATGATTTGGCTTTCAACATTGGTGATCATGTCTATCTCCGTGTTTCTCCGATGAAAGGCACCCAAAGATTCGGTATCAAAGGAAAGCTTGCTCCTAGATACGTCGGGCCTTTCAAGATTCTTGGCAAAAGAGGCGATCTAGCCTATCAACTTGAGCTCCCTTCCAACTTCGCCAATGTTCATGATGTGTTCCATGTGTCTCAACTCCGCAAATGCTTCAAGGCACCTGAGCGCATGATTCCGTTTGAAGAGATTGATCTTCAACAAGACCTGTCTTACCGAGAGCATCCCGTTGCTATTCTCGAAGAAACCGAACGCAAGACCCGCAACAAGTCCATCAAATTCTTGAAAGTCAAGTGGTCACATCACACCGACCGAGAAGCTACGTGGGAACGAGAAGATCATCTTCGTTCCGAGTACCCTTCCTTTTTACAGTCCTAGATCTCGGGACGAGATCTTTTTGTAGTAGAGGAGAGTTTGTAATGCCCCGGATGTAATACTTTCCCTTTTGGGCATATAATATATCTCCGGCTTCATCTATTCCATTTCGGGTTCTTTTTCTTTCGGGTTTCCGTCATTTTGTTGTGTGCGTGTGTGGCATTCATTTCATATCATGTAGACATATGCATCGCATTGCATTTGTGTTCGGTTGCATCCGGTTCCACGCGTTCCTTCCGTTGTCCGTTTCGCGTTCCGGAGCTCCCTCACGTGTCCGTGGCGTCCCGTAGACCTACTTTGTTGTTTGGCCGTGTAACGTTACCGGTGTGGCGCGAGACTTGTCGTGTGTTGTTGTTTTGTTGTGTGAGACCCGCCTGTCAAATCTCGTCGCGTTTGGAGTCCGTTTGCTATCCCAACAGTTATTCATGTGGGCTCAAAGTGCCTCCACTTTGTGGCCCAAGACACCCCTCCAACAGCCCACTAACCTCCCCTAGGCCCTTCCTAACTCCCCTCGCGATCGGATCCGTCGGATCGCGATCGGAGGGCTCTAAAACCCCCAAAACCCCTAACCCTAGCAAAAACTGCTATATTTAGACCCCCCCCCCATGTCTATTTTTGGGCTTCCCTAGCTTCTTCCCAAACCTCCCCCTCATTTTCAGTGCCTGGCCAGGAAAATCTGCCACTTGGCTGTCTCCTCGTACGCGCCGCCGTTTTCCTTCGAAGGAGCCAGCGCCGCCGCCGATCTGGATCCATCGGGGGATCAATCCCGATCGGATCCTGGCGCCAGGTCAACGCATCGACCGCAGCCCAGCTCCCTCCGCTCGCCTCCCGCTCCAGGCCAGCTGGCCCGATCGCCACCGCAGCCTCCTTCCCTCCACTTCTCGTCGCCCCGTGGACCACATCGCCTGGAGGGCCGCTCCACCGACCGCTCCGGCTCCCTCGATCGACCGCAGCAGGCCACGGGCCGAGCCCCTCCTCCCAGATCCGCCGCTCTCCTAACCGAGTACAGCACCAGGCCGTGCCACGCCCGAGGCCCGCTTCCCCCGATCGCCTCGAGGCTGCCTCGCCTCCAGCCGGCTGGGCCTCCCTCCGCTGCCAGGGCCCAGCCGCCACATCCGCCTCGCTCCGCCGCCAGGCCCCATCACCAGGCCGGCCTCGCCTCTCCGCTGAGCGGGCCGCCCCTCCAGGCCACGTCGCCGCCGCTGGGTGGGCCAGGCCTCCTCGCCAGCCGGCCCCTTCGACCGCAGCGCCAGATCCGCCGGGCCCGATCTCCTTCGACCCAGCGCCGCCGCGGGCCGAATCTTCTCCGCCGGGGCCCGTTTGCCTCAGATCCAGCCCGTTGTGGGTTTTTTCCTCAGATCTGAAGGTTGTTTTTCAAACCCTAGATTTAATCCCTGTTGTTTGTTGTGTCTGATGCAATATTCACATGTTGGTATCTTTTTGTGCATAGCTCCGATTTGAGTGAATGACATGTCCAGACGTTCGTGGTAATTAGCACTACGTTTTATCTTTTTGTGCCATCCATGTTAGAGATCATTTAGGTGCTTATTTTTCTGTTGCAAGAGTGCATCCCGATATAATTGCTGCTATGTGATGTTTTTATGCCATCTTTGCATAGTGATATCTTTTAGCTCGTTTACCCGAATGATGCAAATGACATGTCCACGTGTTCGTCTTGCCATGCTCTACATGTTGTTTGTGTTAGGTTGCATGATAGATTTATTCTTGCCATGTTTATCTTCGTTGCAAAGTGACATGTGGCTGTGATGTTGTTTCACTTGTTATGAAATGCCATCTTGTTGAGCTCGTTGCTATCGTTGTATTTATCTCCATGATGCATGCTTGTATGTTTCGAAATCACCATCATGAGCACTTTGATGTGGTGCTTACCACTTGCCATGTTTAGTTTCGAGGTGACTTAAACTTGCTCTTATAGATGCCATGATGAAACTGCTGTTTTAACACTTAGTGGTTTTTCACTAAGTCTGAAATCTGTAACGTTCCGATGCCATGTTTGCTTGCTGCTCTAGGACAAACCATGATAGTTTTGGGGTGGATCTTGATGGTTCCTTGTAGTATATATTGTTGGCTTTCCATTAATGTTCTCACATGCTTATTTAAGTGGCTGTAGCATGTTTAACTTTTGCTCCAAAGTTCCAATAAAATTCTGCTGTCAGAATTTTATTGTCAAGTTCAATATGTCCAAGCTTGTTGCTATTGAACTGTGGCTCCTTTGAGGGTGCACCTTTGGACTTATTTGCTGTAGGATATGTCTAGTTTATGTTCATGCTCTTTGCCATGGTGTTTGAGTGTTGTATCTTATTTTTCTAGTGCTCCGAAGTTGCTATGTTGCTGTAATTTTCAGCTTTCGCTCGTTTCTTGTTTCGGGCATAACTTTTAGCCCGTAGCTCCGATTTCAGCGAGTCTTATATGAAACTTGATTGATTTTCCGTGTAGATTCTTAATCTCCTGTTGTTATCATGTTTTGAGGTGTTTTGCTTGAGTGCTATTTTCCGTGCTCCGTGTGCTCTCTTAGTGCATCCATCATGCATCCATCATTTTGGTGTGCGCATTGCATCTAGTTGATTCGTTCCTTGTGTGATTGTATTGTTTAGAGCCGGAAGCTGAGACCGAGTACGAGTACGAGCACGAGGACCCTTCTTACGATCCGAACGACTACTCTTCAGGCAAGATGACCGAACCCCGATAACATTACTATTTTTGCCTATTGCTAGTAGTTCCGCTCTATAGTTTTGCCTCGATGCCCATGTCTTTCCTGTCAGCCTCCTACTTGTAACCATGACCATGTTTAACCACCCTACCTATGCAAACCGTTGCTTGGCTAAGTACGCTTCGCTCAGCCCTTCTTATAGCATTGCTAGTTGCAGGTGAAGATCGAAGATGCTTGCTTCATGTTGAAGTTTTGTTGGGTTATATCACACTATATGAATGCTTAAAATGAAATCATTTATATATTGGCAAGGGTGGAAGGCTAAGCCTTTTGCTTGGTGATTTGTTCCACTCATGCCTTTAGGAACCGTATAAACTGGTGTTATGTTCCTTGATTATGCGTTCCTAACACGGTTGGGGTGTATGGGACCCCCTCGATAAACCGCTAAGTGCTAAGTCTTTTCCAGCAAGTGCCAACATTGGTACTATTTGCATAATAACAAATTAAACTTGCATAGGGAGTAATTAACCCTCTTTCTTAATCAACAACCCCGGGCCAGTGCTCCACATGAGTGTTGGTCCGAAACGGGGAGTCTGCGGGGCCGCCTTGGGGCAACCCGAGGTATCTGGCATACACCTGTAGAATCGCCCATCCGGTCGTGTCCTGAGACTTAGATACGCGCGGCTACTATCAGGGTGTCGACACGCCGGGAGGATTTGCTGGATTAGCCTTACCTTAGTTTGGATTATCTTGAGCACGGGATTCCGAGAATACTCGGGTCTTCCCATTTTGGAGTTGCGACTCCGCGGATCGTGGGCTTGTAATGGGTCAAGTTGGAACACCCCTGCAGGGTTATGAACTTTCGAAAGCCGTGCCCGCGGTTATGTGGCAGATGGTAGCTTGTTAATATCCGGTTGTAGATAACTTGACACAATGTTACAATACACTACCAGCGTGTGTACCGTGACTGTCAATTTCCGAATAGGGATTCGGGAGTTGAACACGGTGGGGTTATGTTTGCTGAGCTTTAGCTAGGATCACTTCGTGATCATCTCTCGACCGAGGCTTTCTCTTCTCGCACTCTCTCACGTAAGCTAGTGCTAGTTGCTGCTGCAGACACTTATTCTTTTCTTCAGACTTATCCTTTCCCAAGGCTTAAATAGTCTTGTTACCCGGGAACGGGATTGCTGAGTCCTCTGTGGCTCACAGTTACTTCACCACACCAGATGCAGGTCCAGTTGTGAGCTATCCAGGTGATGGCACCGAGCTTGACTGGGAGTATGACGAGGAGCGTAGTCGATACTATGTTCGTTATCCTGATGATCAATAGTGGAGACTTCTACTAGGATTCGATCCGACATGTGGATTTAATTTATGTTGGTATCTTATCTTTTGGATTTTACCCTTAGAGGGCAGTGATGTTTTATTGTATGACGTTTGAGACATGTATTGTATTTGTGTGACGTGGCGAGTGTAAGCCAACTATTTTTATGTTTTCCATCCCCATCTTTTACATGAGTTGTGCAAAGATACCAGACTTGCGATCATTCCAGCATGGGGTTATGTCTCTAAGTCATGCCTCGACACGTAGGAGATATAGTCCCATCCTGGGCATTATATCTAGGTATTTGGCTCACACTTTTTGCACCCCTTCTTCAATGAATAGTTGTAGCGACAAATCTTGCCAAGATGGCGGCTTCAGACATATTGATGTATTACTTTGTAAGGTCTTTGTGAATAAGTAATAAAGTGGTTGCGTGCATCTCCGAGATGCAGAGGCAGGGGTCATCCTCCTTTAAAAAATATTGGAATGGGAAAATGACCAAATTGGACACGCGGTTCATCCAATGGCCGAATGACATGTCTCCAACAGTTGGATTTTGAGCAGAACGGTAACATTCCTTGCGGAGCAAGAAATGCTAACTCCTTGGTCTAAAAGATATCTCTTACAACTCCAAGGAACAATGCGTTTTGCTGACATGTAATCATTCGGAGCACAAAAAAGATTTCTCTTAGTCTTTCATAGGTTTCGGCTAAGCATCACAACGGACCTAAGTTTCGAGAACATATACAATCTTAATAATACATAGGTCCTATAACTCGAACAAGAGAAATAAAAACAACAGAAGGAGTGCCGCGTCTTCACTTTGTCTTCAATCCTCCCGACTTCAGTCATTCTTCCTTTGACGAACCGAATTTGTGTCAGCAATAATCTTAAAGTGGTCAATTCCTTCGATACCATCTTCTCGCTTTCATTTCTTCTCAAAATGTAGCTCTTCCTTATCCGCCACGCAGATAATCTTTGATGAACATAGTATTCTCCTTGGGTTTGCATGATCTATTTTTCTTTGTGTGCAATAGCAAACAAGTCAGTACATGCCTGTTTCTGACAACAATCTCCAAAACACATGGGGGCAAGTTATTGCACCAACAACCCCCATTACGGAAGCCCCTACGCCGATGCTTGGGGTTTTTCCTCCGCCTCCTCCTCCATCTTTGGGGGTATCCACCATATATACATGATGACCCACAAGTATAGGGGGTCAATTATAGTCCTTTAGATAAGTAAGAGTGTCGAACCCAATGAGGAGCAGAAGGAAATGACGAGCCATTTTCACAAGGTAATGTTTGCAAGCACTGAAATTGTCGGCAACAAGTAGTTTGATAGTAAGATAATTTGTAACAAGCAAGTAACAGTAACAGTAAATAAAGTGCAGCAATGTATCCCAACCCTTTTGTGGCAAAGGACAGGCCAAGACGATCTCTTATAATAAGCAAAAGCGTTCTTGAGGATACACGGGAATTTCATCTAGTCACTTTCATCATGTTGGTTTGATTTGCGTTCGGTACTTTAATAATTTGATATGTGGGTGGACCGGTGCTTGAGTGTTGTTCTTACTTGAACATACCTCCCACTTACGATTAACCCCCACACAAGCATCCACAACTACGAGGAAAGTATTAATATAAAATCTAACAATAACACTAAACATATGGATCCAAATCAGTCCCTTACGAAGTAGCGCATAAACTTGGGTTTAAGCTTCTGTCACTCTAGCAACCCGTCATCTAATAACTACTCCACAATGCATTCCCTTAGACCCAAATATGGTGAAGTGCCATGTAGTCGACGTTCACATGACACCACTAAGGGAATCACAACATACATATCATCAAAATATCGAACACATATCAAGTTCACATGATTACTTGCAACATGATTTCTCCCGTGACCTCAAGAACAGAAGTAACTACTCACAAATGATAATCATACTCAAGATCAGAGAGGTATTAAATAGCATAATGGATATGAACATATAATATTCCACCAAATAAACCATATATTAATGAACTACAAGATGTAATCAACACTACTAGTCACCCACAGGTACCAATCTGAGGTTCTGGTACAAAGATTGAACACAAGAGATGAACCAGGATTTGAGAGGAGATGGTGATGTTGAAGATGTTGATGGAGATTGGCCTCCCAGAGATGAGAGGGTTGTTGGTGATGACGATAGCTTCGATTTCCCCCTCCGAGAGGGAAGTTCCCCCGGCAGAAATGCTCCACCGGAGGGCAAAAGTGCTCCTGCCCAAGTTCCGCCTCGAGACGGCGGCGTTCCGTCCGGAAAGCCCTCTCCTTATTTTTTCCAGGTCAAAATACCTTATATACCAGAAGATGGGCACGGGAGGTGGGTCGGGCTGGCCGCAACCCACCAGGGCGCCCCAGGGGGCCTGGCGCGCCCTGGTGTCTTGTGGTCACCAGGTGGCCTGCTACCCTCTTGAGCTTGTGTTGTATTCCCTCGAAGAGGAAAGGGAGATGCAGCACAGTAGCATAAGTATTTCCCTCAGTTTTTGAGAACCAATGTATCAATCCGGTAGGAGACCACGCACCAGTCCCTCGCACCTACACAAACAAATAAGAACTTCGCAGCCAACGCAATAAGGGGTTGTCAATCCCTTTACGGTCACTTACGAGAGTGAGATCTGATAGAGATGATAGTTTATATTTTTGGTATTTTTGATATAAAAACAGAAAGTAAAGAAAGAAAATAAACAACGGCAACAGAAATTGGCTAGTTGACGGGAAAGTAATATGATAGGGATAGACCCAGGGGCCATAGTTTTCTCTAGTGGCTTCTTTCATGATAGCGATATTCTACGACGGGTAAACAAATTACTGTCGAGCAGTTGATAGAAAAGCGAATAATTATGAGACTATCTAGGCATGATCATTGTATATAGGCATCACGTCCGAGACAAGTAGACCGACTCCTGCCTGCATCTACTACTATTACTCCACACATCGACCGCTATCCAGCATGCATCTAGTGTATTGAGTTCATACGAACAGAGTAACACCTTAAGCAAGATGACATGATGTAGAGGGATAAACTCAAGCAATATGATGAAAACCCCATCTTTTTATCCTCGATGGCAACAATACAATACGTGTCTTGCTGCCCCTACTATCATTGGGAAAGGACACCGCAAGATTGAACCCAAAGCCAAGCACTTCTCCCATTGCAAGAACTATAGATCTAGTAAGCCAAACCAAACCAATAATTCTAAGAGACTTGCAAGGATATTATGAGCACACATAAAAAGTTCAGAGAAGAACCAAATATCTTTCATAGATAATCTTGATCATAAACTCACAATTCATCGGATCTCGACAAACACACCGCAAAAAGAGATTACATCGAATAGATATCCTCGAAGACCGAGGAGAACTTTGTATTGAGATCTAGAGAGAGAGAAGAAGCCATCTAGATACTAGCTATGGACCCGAAGGTCTGTGGTAAACTACTCACAACTCATGGTGAGGGCAATGATGATGATGATGAAGGCCTCCGTGATGGATCCCCCTCCCGGAACAGGCTCCAAGATGGGATCTCCACGGGAACAACAGCTACGGCGGTGGAATTAGGGTTTTCTCTCTGCGTCTGAAGTTTCTCGGGTACGTAGGTATATATAGGAAGAAGAGGGGCACTAGGGGCCACAAGGGCTGCCCTCGAGGTAGGGGGCGCGCCCTGGGAAGGGGGGCGCGCCTCCGACCCTCGAGGGTGGTCCTTCTGTCTCCTGGCTTGGCCCCGAAGTCTATCGTGCGTGATTTCCTCCAAAAATATCTCCTGTGAAGGTTTCATTCCGTTTGGACTCCGTTTGATATTCCTTTTCTGCAAAACCCTGAAATAGGCAAAAAACAACAATCTGGACTGGGCCTTTGGGTTAGTAGGTTAGTCCCAAAAATGATATAAAAGTGAATGATAAAGCCCATTAAACATCCAAGACTTCATAAATAATAGCATGGAACAATAAAAAATTATAGATACGTTGGAGACGTATCAAGCATCCCCAAGCTTAATTCCTGCTCGTCCTCGAGTAGGTAAATGATAAAGAAAGAGTTTTTGATGTGGAATGCTAACCAATATAGTTTTTCAATGTAATTCTCTTAATTGTGGCATGAATGTTCATATCTGAAAGATTCAAGATAAAAGTCTATATTGGCATAAGAAATAACAATACTTCAAGCAATACTAACAAAGCAATCACGTCTTCTCAAAATACTATGGCTAAAGAAAGTTATCCCTACAAAATCATATAGTGTTGGCTATGCTCCCTTATTATCATACAAAATATTCATATTATGCACAACCCCGATTTCAGCCAAGCATTTGTTTTCATGCTCTATCTTTTCCAACCTTTCAACTTTCACGCAACACATGAGCGCGAGCCATAGATATAACACTATGGGTGCAATAGAGGTGGTTGTGGAGAAGACAAAAAGAGGGAGATAGTCTCACATCGACTAGGCGTATCAACGGGCTATGGAGATGCCCATCAATAGATATCAATGTGAGTGAGTAGGGATTGACATGCAACGGATGCACTAGAGCTAAATATGAATGAAAGCTCAACAAAAGAAACTAGTGGGTGTGCATCCAACTTGCTTGCTCACGAAGACCTAGGGCATTTGCGGAAGCCCATCGTTGGAATATACAAGCCAAGTTCTATAACGAAAATTCCCACTAGTATATGAAAGTGACTAAGCATGAGACTCTCTACAATAAAGAACATGGTGCTACTTTGAAGCACAAGTGTGGAAAAAGATAGTAGCAATTGCCCCCCCCCCCCTTTTTTGGGGGCCTTTTTTTGGCCTTTCTCTTTTTTTTTCGAAGGGGCTTTATAGATTCAGCCTTTCCTCCCATGGGACAATGTTCTATAAATGATGATCATCACACTTTCATTACAACACAAGATTACAACTCGATACTACAACAACAAAGTATGACTCTATATGAATGCCTCCGGTGGTGTACCGGTATGTGCAATGAAACAAGAGTGACATGTATAAAAAGATTATGCATGGTGGCCTTGCCACAAATACGATGTCAACTACATGATCATGCAATGGCAATATGACAATATGATGCGTGTCATATAAACGGAACGGTGGAAAGTTGCATGGCAATATATCTCGGAATGGGTAGGTATGGTGGCTGTTTTGAGGAACAATATGGTGGCTGTTTTGAGGAAGGATATATAGTGAGTTTATGGCACCAGCGAAAGTTGCGCAGTACAAGAGAGGCTTGGAAGGGTGAGAGTGCGTATAATCCATGGACTCAACATTAGTCATAAGAACTCATATACTTACTGAAAAAAATCTACGAGTCATCAAAACAAAGCAATCAACGCATGCCCCTAGGAGGGAGGTTGGTAGGAGTTAACCATCGCGCGCCCCCGACCTCCACACAAAGGTTGACACTCTACAAATACCTCATGCTTTAACTTAGTCACACAACGGTTCACCATACGTGCATGCTACGGGAATCACCAACCTTAACACAAATATTTCTCAATTTCATAATTACTCCACTAGCATGACTCTAATATCACTATTCTCATGACTCAAAACAATTATCAAGCATCCAACATCTCTTTCTACTCAATGCACTTGGTGTGAATTTTTTTACTACATTGACATTGGATGTTTATCATGTGAAGACTAGTTTCTTTAGCCTAAACACTTTACCATGATGTTTTAATAGACTCTCAAATTGATAAAAGTGAAGCATGAGAGTTTAACAATTTCTACAAAATATTGTCACCACCGTGCTCCAAAAGATATAAGTGAAGCACTAGAGCGAAAACTATTCAACTCAAAAGATATGAGTGAAGCACATAGAGTGTTCTAATAATTTCTAGGGCATATTTAACTCTCTCAAATAGGTGTGTCCAGAAAGGATGATTGTGGCAAACTAACAAGCAAAGACTCAAATTATACAAGACGCTCCAAGCAAAACACATAGCATGTTGCGAATAAAAATATAGCTCCAAGTATAGTTACCGATGGATGAAGACGAAAGAGGGGATGCCTTCCCAGGGCATCCCCAAGCTTAGGCTTTTGATTATCTTGAATTTACTTGGGGTGCCATGGGCATCCCCAAGCTTAGGCCTTTGCTACTCCTTGTTCCATAGTCCATCAAAGCGATACTCAAAACTTGAAAACTTCACAACACAAAACTTAGGCAAAAATTCTCATGAGCTCCGTTAGTAAGAGAAAGCAAACCACCACTCAAAGGTACAGCAAGGAATTCATTCATTGTTTATATTGGTGTTAAACCTACTGTACTCCAAGTTCTCTATGGTTCATATCCTCCAATATTACTCATAGATGCATCGGAATAAGCAAACAACACACGAAAAACAGAATCTGTCAAAAACAGAACAGTCTGTAGTAATCTGCTGGGTTCGCCTACTTCTGGAACTCCAAAAAATTCAAACTAAATTGGTAAATTTGAGCAATTTGTCTACCAATCAGCATAAAAAAGAATCAACTAAAAATCATGCTCCAGTAAAATCTGAAGACTACTTTAGCGAGCGCTAACAATTCTGTTTTTCACAGCAAGATCAAATAAACTTCACACAAGTCTTACCAAAGGTTCTACTTGGCACAAACACTAAACAAAACATGAAAACACATCTAATAAGAGGCTAGATGCAATATTTATTCCCTAACAGCAACAAAAACAAAAAAACAAAAAATTGGGTTGCCTCCCAACAAGCGCTATCATTTTACGCCCCTAGCTAGGCACGATACAAGAAAGATCTAGGTATTGCCATCTTTGGAAGGCAATCCATAAGTGGCTCTCATGATAGATTCATATGGTAATTTTATTTTATTTATAGGAAAGTGTTCCATGCATTTCCTTAACAGAAATTGGAATCTAATATTTCCTTCCTTCATATCAATAATTGCACCAATCGTTCTGAGGAAAGGTCTACCAAGAATAATAGGACATGAAGGATTGCAATCTATATCAAGAACAATGAAATATATGGGCACATAATTCTTATTGGCAACAATAAGAACATCATTAATTCTTCCCATAGGTTTCTTAATAGTGGAATCCGCAAGATGCAAATTTAAAGAACAATCATCAAACTCATGGAACCCTAGCAAATCGCACAAAGTTTTTGGGATAGTGGAAACACTAGCACCCAAATCACACAAAGCATAGCATTCATGACCTTTTATTTTTATTTTGATAGTAGGTTCCCATTCATCATAAAGCTTTCTAGGTACAGAGACTTCCAACTCAAGTTTTTCTTCATAAGATTGCATCAAAGCATCAACTATATGTTTAGTGAAAGCTTTATTTTGACTATAAGCATGCGGAGAATTTAGCACGGATTGCATCAAGGAAATGCAATCAGTCAAAGAGCAATTATCATAATTAAATCCCTTGAAATCCAAAGTAGTGGGTTCATCACTATGCAAAGTTTTAACCTCTTCAATCCCACTTTTAGCAATTTTAGCATCAAGATCTAAAAACTCCGAATTACTAGGACACCTTAAAGCAGAATCATCCCCACTCCTATTTTCAAGATTAATACTAGCAAACAAGGATCTAATAGGAGACACATCAATAACTTTCAGATCTTCATCTTTATTTTCACGATAACTAGAAGAACACAATTTAATATAATCTTCTCTTTTAGCACGCATCCTAGCGGTTCTTTCTTTGCATTCATCAATGGAAATTCTCATGGCTTTGAGAGACTCATTGATATCATGCTTGGGTGGAAATGTGGAATAGATCTAAGTTTCAAAGAATCAACATCAAGAGTAATTCTATCCACACTTCTAGCCAATTCATCAACTTTAAGCAATTTCTCTTCAAGCATAGCATTGAAATTCTTTTGCGAGATCATAAACTCCTTAACACTAGTTTCAAATTCAGAAGGCATCTTTCCATAAGAGTTGTTGTAGGAATTACCAAAATTATTAGAGGAATTACTAGGAAAAGGCCTAGGTTTAAAATTACCTCTATAAGCATTGTTACCAAAATTATTCCTACCAACAAAATTCACATCCAAAGATTCATTGTTATTCTCAATCAAAGTGGACAAAGGCATATCGTTAGGATAAGAAGAAGCACTCTTAGCAGCAAATAATTTCATAAGTTCATCCATCTTCCCACTCAAAACACTAATTTCTTCGATAGCATGCACTTTTTTACTAGTAGATCTTTCGGTGTGCCATTGAGAATAATTAACCATAATATTATCTAGGAGTTTGGTAGCTTCTCCTAAGGTAGTTTCCATGAAAGTGCCTCCGGCGGCCGAATCGAAAAGATTTCTAGAAGCAAAATTCAGGCCAGCATAAAAGTTCTGAATAATCATCCATAGATTCAAACCATGTGTAGGGCAATTATGTATCATTAATTTCATTCTCTCCCAAGATTGTGCAACATGCTCATGATCTAGTTGCTTAAAATTCATAATATCATTTCTAAGAGAGATGATCTTAGCAGGAGGGAAATACTTAGAGATAAAATCATCTTTGCACTTATTCCACGAATCAATACTATTTCTAGGCAAAGAGGAAAACCAAGTTTTAGCACGATCTCTAAGTGAAAACAGAAATAACTTCAATTTAACAATATCGTTATCCGTATCCCTTTTCTTTTGCATATCACACAAGTCAACAAAGTTGTTTAGATGGGTAGCGACATCTTCACTAGGAAGGCCGGAGAATTGATCTTTCATGACAAGATTCAACAAAGCAACATTGATCTCACAAGATTCAGCATCGGTAATAGGAGCAATCGGAGTGCTAATAAAATCATTATTGTTGGTATTGGAGAAGTCACACAATTTGGTATTGTTCTGAGCCATAGTGAAAAGCAAGCAATCCAACACACACAAGCAAACAAGAAGCAAGCGAACAAGAAACACACGGTGGAAGAAGGGCGTATAAAACGGCAAAGGTGAAGTGGGGGAGAGGAAAACGAGAGGCAAATAAATGTAATGCGAAGGATAAGAGTTTGTTATAGGTACTTGGTATATGACTTTTGCGTTAGCCTCCCCGGCAACGGTGCCAGAAATTCTTCTTGCTACCTCTTGAGCTTGCGTTGTATTCCCTCGAAGAGGACAGGGAGATGCAGCACAGTAGCGTAAGTATTTCCCTCAGTTTTTGAGAACCAAGGTATCAATCCAGTAGGAGACCATGCGACAGTCCCTCGCACCTGCACAAACAAATAAGAACTTCGCAACCAACGCGATAAGGGGTTGTCAATCCCTTTACGGTCACTTACGATAGTGAGATCTGATAGAGATGATAGTTTATATTTTTTTGTATTTTTGATATAGAAACATAAAGTAAAGAAAGCAAATAAACAACGACAACAGAAATTGGCTAGTTGACGGGAAAGTAATATGATAGAGATAGACCCGGGGCCCATAGTTTTCTCTAGTGGCTTCTCTCATGATAGTGATATTCTAAGGCGGGTAAACAAATTACTGTCGAGCAATTGATAGAAAAGCGAATAATTATGAGACTATCTAGGCATGATCATTGTATATAGGCATCACGTCCGAGACAAGTAGACCGACTCTTGCCTACATCTACTACTATTACTCCACACATCGATCGCTATCCAGCATGCATCTTGTGTATTGAGTTCACACGAACAGAGTAACGCCTTAAGCAAGATGACATGATGTAGAGGGATAAACTCAAGCAATATAATGAAACCCCCATCTTTTTATCCTCGATGGCAACAATACAATACGTGCCTTGCTGCCCCTACTGTCACTGGGAAAGGACACCGCAAGATTGAACCCAAAGCCAAGCACTTCTCCCATTGCAAGAACTATAGATCTAGTAGGCCAAACCAAACCAATAATTCGAAGAGACTTGCAAGGATATTATGAGCACACATAAAAAGTTCAGAGAAGAACCAAATATCTTTCATAGATAACCTTGATCATAAACTCACAATTCATCGGATCTCGACAAACACAACGCAAAAAGAGATTACATCAAATAGATCTCCTCGAAGACCGAGGAGAACTTTGTATTGAGATCTAGAGAGAGAGAAGAAGCCATCTAGATACTAGCTATGGACCCGAAGGTCTGTGGTAAACTACTCACAACTCATGGTGAGGGTGATGATGATGATGATGAAGGCCTCCATGATGGATCCCCCTCCCGGAACAGGCTCCAAGATGGGATCTCCACGGGAACAGCAGCTACGGCGGTGGAATTAGGGTTTTCTCTCTGCGTATGAAGTTTCTGGGGTACGTAGGTATATATAGGAAGAAGAGGGGCACCAGGGGCCACATGGGCTGCCCTCGAGGCAGAGGGCGCGCCCTGGGAAGGGGGGCGTGCCCCCCACCCTAGAGGGTGGCCCTTCTGTCTCCTGGCTTGGCCCCGAAGTCTATCGTGAGTGATTTCCTCCAAAAATATCTCATCTGAAGGTTTCATTCCGTTTGGACTCCGTTTGATATTCCTTTTCTGCAAAACCCTGAAATAGGCAAAAAAAACAGCAATCTGTACTAGGCCTTTGGGTTAGTAGGTTAGTCCCAAAAATGATATAAAAGTGAATGATAAAGCCGATTAAACATCCAAGACTTAATAAATAATAGAATGGAACAATAAAAAATTATAGATACGTTAGAGACGTATCATGGCCCCACTCCGGTAGTTATTTGCTCCAGTATTTTTTATATATTCCAAAATAATTCTCCGTAATTTTTTAGCTCATTTGGAGATGTGCAGAATAGGTGTCTTGACTTGGCTTTTTCAGGTCCAGAATTCCAGTTGTTGGTATTCTCCCTCTTTGTGTAAACCTTCCACATTATGAGAGAATATGCATTAGAATTACTCAAAAAAATCATTATTATGCATAAAACATTATACTACAAAACAGTAAGAAAACATGATGTGAAACGAACGTACCAATACATCGTAGGTGGAGGTAGCTGCCCGTTTGCCGGTATGAGTGACGGCAGGCGGCAAGGTAGATTTCGACATCTCGTCGAGTCTTCCACCATGTCGGTTGCCTCCTTGGAGGCGTATGCTAGGACATCGGTTAAATCTTCGACGATAGCGACCAGGTGGGTGGAGTGTGGGTTTAAAATGCCAATCTCTCCAATTTTCCCCCAGATCCAATCGTAAATCGAGGTTTGATCGTTCGAGACTGTGTGTAATGCCCCGGATGTAATACTTTCTCTTTTGGGCATATAATATATCTCCGGCTTCATCTATTCCCATTCCGGGTTCTTTGTCTTTCGGGTTTTCGTCGTTCTGTTGTGTGAGTGTGTGGCATTCATTCATATCATGTAGACATGTGCATCGCATTGCATTTGTGTTGTCGGTTGCATCCGGTTCCACGCGTTCCTTCCCGTTGTCCGTTTCGCGTTCCGGAGCTCCCTCACGTGTCCGTGGCGTCCCGTAGACCTACTTTGTTGTTTGGGCGTGTAACGTTACCGGTGTGCCGCGAGGTTGTTGTGTGTGTTGTTGTTTTGTTGTGTGCAACCCGCCTCTCAAATCTTGTCGCGTTTGGACTCCGTTGGCTATCCCATCAGTTATTCGTGTGGGTCCAAAGTGCCTTCACTTTGTGTCCCAGAAACACCCCTACAGCATCCCACTACTCTCTCCTAGGCCTACCTAAACTACCCCCGCGATCGGATCCGTCGGATCGCGATCGGAGGGCTCCTAACACCCCTAAATTCCCCTAACCCTAAAAATCTGCTATATAATAGATCCCCTAGTCTATTTTTGGCATCTCTAGCTTCTTCCTCCTCCTTCCCCTAAATTTTTGGATCTGACCAGCCCTCCCTCTCCACTTGGCAGCTCCAGGCCGCAGTTTCCTCGATCGCCTTGAGCAGCACCGACCAGATCCCTTCGAACCCCTCGGGTCAACGCCTCGACGGTTTTCCCTCCGCAGGCGCTTCGATCCAGCCAGGGAAGGCCCCTCGACCGATCCCTCGAGGCGCAGGCCACTTCGCCTCGGCCGGGCCGTCGCCCACCGTCGCCAGATCCCAGGTCCAGTGCGGGACCACTTCGCCGGCCCGCTTCCACCTCCGCGGACCACATCCCCGCGCCACCCAGGCCGTGAGCACCAGGCCGCCCCGCCACCGAGGTGCGAGCGCCCGGGCCGGCCCACTTCCGCCTCCTCGCACCAGCCGGGCCGGCCTCCCAGCCAGGCCAGCCTCGCCTCTCCGCCCCGCGAGCCGGGCCGGCCGACGCCCTCGGCCCGTCCCCGTCCTCCAGCGAGCCGCCGCATCGCGCCAGCTCCTAAGCCGCCGCGGCTCCCCACCAGGGCGCCTCCCGCGGGCCGCCGCCTTCACCATCCAGATCGGGCCGGATCCGTCTGCCCCGAGCCCGTTTTTCTCTGTTTTGAGGTAGTTTTCTGCTAAGTCCTGAGATTGTTGATGTCCGATGCTATATTCAATCTGCTTTAACTTTTAGTGTGGTGCTTCGTTTTGTGCAAATAGTATGTCCAGACGTTCGTGGTGACTAGCACTACGTTTCATCTTTTAGTGTCATGCATGTTAGAGATCATCTAGGTGCTTGTTTTGCTGTTGCAAGAGTGCATCATGATATAAACTGCTGCTATGTGATGTTTTCATGTCATCTTTGCCATGTGATATCTTTTAGCTCGTTTGTCCGAATGATGCAAATGACATGTCCACGTGTTCGTCTTGCCATGCTCTACTTGTTGTATGTGATAGGTTGCATGATAGATTTATTCTTGCCATGTTTATCATCGTTGCAAAGCGCCATGTGGTTGTGATGTTGTTTCACTTGTTATGAAATGCCATCTTGTTGAGCTCGTTGCTATCGTTGTGTTTACCTCAATGATGCATGCTTGTATGTTTCGGAATCACCTTCATGTGTACTTTGATGAGGTGCTTACCACTTGCCATGTTTAGTTTCGAGGTGACTTAAACATGCTCTTTTAGATGCCATGATGAAATTGCTGTTTTAGGACTTAGTGGATTTTCACTAAGTCTGAAATCTGTAACGTTCCGATGCCATGTTTGCTTGCTGCTCTAGGACAAACCATGATAGATTTTGAGTGGATCTTGATTGTTCCTTGTAGTATATATTGTTGGCTTTCCATCCATGTTCTCACATGCCTATTTAAGTGGCTGTAGCATGTTTATCTTTTGCTCCAAAGTTTCAATAAAATTCTGCTGCCAGAATTTTATTGTCAAGTTCAATATGTCCGAGCTCATTGCTATTGAACCGTGACTCCTTTGGGGGTGCACCTTTGGACTTAGTTGCTGTAGTATATGTCTAGTTTGTGTTCATGTCCTTTGCCATGTTGTTTGAGTGCTGTAGCTTAATTATTTTGTGCTCCGAAGTTGCTATGTCGCTGTAATTTTCAGCTTTCGCTCATTTCTTGTTTCGGGCATAACTTTTAGCCCGTAACTCCGATTTCAGCGAATCTTATGTGAAACTTGATAGATTTTCTGTGTAGATTCATAATATCATATTGTTATCATGTTTTGAGGTGTTTTGCTTGAGTGCTATTTTCCGTGCTCCGTGTGCATCCTTAGTGCATCCATCATGCATCCATCATTTTCGAGTGCGCATTGCATCTTGTTGATTTGTGCTTGGTGTGATTGTTTTGTTTAGAGCCGGAAGCTGAGACCGAGTACGAGTACGAGCACGAGGTTTCCAACGAGGTTGAGCACGAGGACCCTTCTTACGATCCGAACGACTTCTCTTCAGGCAAGATGACCGAACCCCGATAACATTACTATCTTTGCCTATTGCTAGTAGTTCCGCTCTATAGTTTTGCCTCGATGCCCATGATCTTCTTGTCAGCCTCCTACTTGTAACCATTGCCCTGTTTAACCAACCTACCTATGCAAACCGTTGCTTGGCTAAGTACGCTTCGCTCATCCCTTCTTATAGCGTTGCTAGTTGCAGGTGAAGATCGAAGATGCTTGCTTCATGTTGAAGTTTGGTTGGGTTATATCACACTATATAATTGCTAAATGAAATCATCTATATATTGGCAAGGGTGGAAGGCTAAGCCTTTTTCTTGGTGATTTGTTCCACTCATGCCGTTAGGAACCGTATAAACCGGTGTTATGTTCCTTGATTATGCGTTCCTAACACGGTTGGGGTGTATGGGACCCCCTCGATAAACCGCTAAGTGCTAAGTGTTTTCCAGCAAGTCCCAAAATTGGTACTATTTGCCTAATAACAAACTAAACTTGCATAGGGAGTTATAAACCCTTTTTCTTAATCAACAACCCCGGGCCAGTGCTCCACATGAGTGTTGGTCCGAAACGGGCAACCTGCGGGGCCACCTCGAGGAAACTCAAGGTCTGGTAAAAACCCGTAGCTTGTCCCATCCGGACGTGGCCTGAGACGAGATACGCGCGGCTACTATCAGGGTGTCGGCACGCCAGGAGGATTTGCTGGATTAGCCTTACCTTAGTTCGGTATATCTTGAGCACGGGATTCCGAGAATACTCGGGTCTTCCCACTTTTGAGTTGCGACTCCGCGGATTGTGGGCTTGTAATGGGTCAAGTTGGAACACCCCTGCAGGGTTATGAACTTTTGAAAGCCGTGCCCGCGGATATGTGGCAGGTGGGAGCTTGTTAATATCCGGTTGTAGATAACTTGACACAATGTTTCTAATACACTACCAGCGTGTGTTCCGTGACCGTCAATTTCCGAATAGGGATTCGGGAGTTGAACACGGAGGGGTTATGTTTGATGAGCTTGTAGCTAGGATCACTTCGTAATCACTTCTCGACCGAGGCTTCTCTTCTCGCTCTCTCTCACGTAAGCTAGTTGCTAGTTGCCGCTGAGACACTTATTCTTTTCTTCAGCCTTATCCTCTCCCAAAGGCTTAAATAGTCTTGTTACCCGGGAACGGGATTGCTGAATCCTCTGTGGCTCACAGTTACTTCACCACACCAGATGCAGGTCCAGCTGTGAGCTATCCAGGTGATGGCACCGAGCTGGATTGGGAGTACGACGAGGAGCGTAGTCGGTACTATGTTCGATATCCGGATGATCAGTAGTGGAGACTCCTACTAGGATTCGATCCGCCTGTGGTTTATTTATCTAAGTTTGGTATCTTGACATTTGGATTTTGCCCTTAGAGGGTTGTGATATTCTTAATGTATGATGATTGAGACCTGTTATGTAATGGTGTGACGTGGCGAGTGTAAGCCAACTATTTATGTTTACAATCCCCTCTTTTACATGAGATGTGCAACGATTACCAAACTTGAGATCATTCTAGGATGGACTTATGCCTTTAAGTCGTGCCTCGACACGTAGGAGGTATAACTCCATCCTGGGCATTACAAGTTGGTATTCCGAGCCTTCTCCGACCTAGGAGCCCCCACTGTTTGATCGAATCGTTGACGGTCGAGTCTAGGCACACACTGAAAAACTTTTTGAGTCCTATATTATATCGGAGAGTAGGATTTCTTTGCTTCTCATCTCCTTTCTCTCTGGTGAGGACTCCTGACGACTACTCTTGTCTCTCCTATCTTCAAAAATTGCACCAAATTTTTTTTAGGAATCCCGCGAGTATTCTGGGATTGTTTCGATGTTCTTGTGACGAGGATATTGTTCTCGATGCCTCCTGACATTAGGGGTTGTGGCAGTGTCCCGGGGAGTTGAGCTTCGGGGTATTGTCGTCACAAGCATATCGCGGCAGTACTAAATACTTAAGACGGCCGACATCAAAAATCTCTCCTATACGGCCAGTGGCAAGATAACCCCGACATCACCCAGTACTGGGGAGGTAGTTCGGGAGTATTGCCATAGCTTGTTATAGTGGATGCTTTTCGAAGGTCCGAGGTACACAGTTTCCGAGAAAGACTGGTTATGTGTTGAAGGATGGATACACCTGGATGTAGGTTTAGAGTTGATTGCGCGGTGCTTCCCGTGTATCCCCAACACCTGATTGCATAACTGGAACCTTTCGGAAATTTATAGGTGGGTTTTATCCAGTAGATCGTAGGCATTCTTCCAACGAATGCAGGTTAGTGAGTTCGGGGTTCTACATTGAGTGAAGTGGTATTATGACCGATGTTACTATCAGGAGTTGCATCTTAAAGGGTCCTTGGCTATGTTGATTCGGGGATTGCAAAACCTTTTCATAACGCGTTCATATGCTTTCAGCACAAAGATGTTAGAAAGAAGCTCCTTTCTTGTGTTTGTTCCCATCCGTACCTTGTTGTTTTTCTTATTTTCATTTTGTCCCCTATGTGGCTTCTCGTGAAGATTGATGTTATCATTTAACTGAGAATTTCATTCGTTCCTCTTGTTCGAATGATTTCATTCGTTCTTATTGTTCGAATGATAATTGTGAAGACTTATTGCAATTCATGCCATTGATTCAGCTTATACCATTTGTCAATCAATTGCTGATTCGTGGTCATCTCTTACAGGATGGCTCCGAAAAAGGTTCCCAACGCTAACCCAGAGGGTGAAGAGGTCCCAGATCGTCCTCCTTCCCCTCCTCCTCCGCCTGAGGCTTGGAGAGCGATTATGCAGACTACAGCTCAGAACACCCAGTTGTTGATGCAGATGATGCAGCAGATGCAAGCTAATCAAGCTAATCAGGGTGTTCCAGGGAATCAAGGCAATTTCTTCAACCAGCAGCACCATGCTACTCTCAACCAGTTCTTGGCCAACAATCCTAAAGCTTTCAGTTACTGTGTCGACCCTCTTGATGCTGAAGATTGGCTAACCAATATCAAGAAGCATTTTGAGTGCAGTAACGTAAGAGAAGAGGATTATGTGAAATTTGCAGCCTTCCAACTCAAAGATCAAGCAGCTGATTGGTGGCAGCAGTACAAAGACTCCAGGCCAGGTCAAGTGATCTCTTGGGAGAATTTCTGCAAGGATTTTCGCTCGCACCACATTCCTACAAGTGTCATCGAGGGTATGCGTGAGCAATTCCGCAACCTGAAGCAGGGCTCCATGACAGTCTATCAGTATAATGTCAAGTTCCAAAACCTCGCCCGCTATGCTAAGCAAGACATTCCTGATGCCAAGAGCAAAATCTACCAGTTCCGTGGAGGTCTCAAAGATGAACTTCAGCTTGCTCTCACTTTGTTCGAGCCGGATGAATTCGACAAGTTCTATAACATGGCTTTGAAACAAGAGGCAGCTCAGCTTAAGATGGAGGCTTCTAAGAAGAGAATTCGAGATGCCGTTCACTCTTCCTCATCGTCTCAGATGGTCTCGAAGCATCAGAAATTCTGGCTTCCTCCTCCTCCAGTGATTCGAGCTCCATACAACAACTCCAACAACTCCAACAACTCCAACAACAAGAACTCTGGTGGACGTGGTTTCTCCCACCCACCCAACCCGTTCAACAAGTCGAAGAACCAGTTTCAGTCTCAAGGCTCCAAGTCAAGTGGTTCTCATTTCCGTCCTCTCTCAGAAGTGACTTGCAACAAATGCACTCAGAAAGGTCACTATGCCAACAGATGTCCGAACCCGAAGCGTCTTCCACCTCCTCCACCTGTGAGTTCAGCTATTGTCAGGCATGATCCAAAGGCAGCAAGGGTCAATCTGATGAATGCAGCACACGCGGAGAATTCTTCTGATGTCATTTTGGGTAACCTTCCAGTGAACTCTATCCCTGCTATAGTTTTGTTTGATTCGGGTGCTTCATGCTCTTTCATGTCTCAACCATTTGCATCCAAGTATAATGTTGACATCAAAAGTTTGCCAAGGGAGTTATCAGTTGTTTCTCTAGGGAGACGAATGCATTCCAGTATATATGCTCCAGATGTTTCTATTCGCATGGGTGATTATCGATTTTTGGCTTCACCGATGATTCTCGGCAATTCTGACATTGACCTCATCCTCGGAATGGATTGGCTTTCTCAGCATGATGCTCACATTGATTGTGCTCAAAAGGAAGTCAAGATGACTCATTCTGATGAAGATGTGATTATCTTTGCCTCAAGGGATAACACTATCAGGCTTTTCTCTCTCAATGATAAGGGCGAAATTAATGCCATATCTCAAATTCCGGTGGTGAACGAATATCAAGACGTCTTTCCTGAAGAACTTCCAGGCATGCCTCCACACCGTCAGGTGGAATTCGTAATTGAACTCGAGCCGGGTACTGAGCCAGCATGCCGGCGTCCATACAAGCTCTCTCCGGATGAATTGAAGGAATTGAAGAAGCAGCTTGATAAACAGGAGAGTATGGGTCTCATCAGGCCTAGTACTTCTCCTTGGGGATGTGGTGTCTTATTTGTCAAGAAGAAAGATGGCACGGAGCGTCTCTATGTTGATTACCGGCCATTGAACAAGAAGACGATTAAGAACAAGTATCCGCTCCCCAACATCAATGAACTCTTCGAGCAGCTCAAAGGAGCTAAAGTGTTCTCTAAGCTTGACCTTCGAATGGGCTATCATCAAATTCGCATTCGCGAGGAAGACATTCCCAAGACGGCCTTCAGAATGAGCTACGGTTCATACGAGTATACCGTCATGTCCTTCGGTCTCGCCAATGCTCCTCCTACCTTTTCGAGGATGATGCATTACATCTTCAACCCCTATACTGGCGAGTTTGTGCTTGTGTATCTGGATGATATTCTGGTGTTTTCCAAGAATGAAGAAGATCACGAAAAGCACTTACGTCTGGTTCTTGATCGACTCCGAGAGCATAAATTCTATGCCAAGTTCTCCAAGTGCGAGTTTTGGCTCGATAAGGTTTTGTACCTGGGCCACATCATCTCAGCTGACGGTATTGCGGTTAATCCCGAGAAAGTTGAAGCAATTGTCAACTGGAAGCTCCTCAGAACGTCAAGCAACTCCGCAGTTTTCTGGGTCTTGCCAGCTATTGCAGAAGGTTCGTTGAGAACTTCTCCAAGATTGCCAAGCCTCTTTCCAACTTGCTTCAGAAGAATGTCAAATACTTTTGGTCTCCAGAGTGTGAAGTGGCATTCAAAATTCTCAAAGAAAAGCTCGTCTCTGCTCCAGTTCTGACTCCTCCAGATGAATCCAAGCCCTATGAAGTATTCTGTGATGCTTCTCTTCAAGGTCTTGGTGGTGTGCTTATGCAAGATAAGAGAATTGTGGCATACACTTCTCGTCAGCTCAAGCCAAGTGAGAAGAACTACCCCACACATGACCTCGAGCTAGCAGCTGCGGTACATGCTCTGATTACATGGAGACATCTGTTGTTGGGCAGAAAGGTCGACATCTTCACCGATCACAAGAGCTTGAAGTACATCTTCACACAGCCGCATCTGAACCTCCACCAGACTCGTTGGGTTGAAATGATCCAAGAGTATAATCCCAGCATTGAATACACTCCTGGCAAGGCGAATGTGATTGCAGATGCTTTGAGCAGAAAGGCATATCGCAACAGCCTTCTTATCAAGCCGTACCAGCCTGAGCTTTGTGAAGCATTCAGGAAACTCAACCTTCAAGTTGTTCCGCAGGGTTTTCTTGCAAATCTCCAAATTGCTCCTACCTTGGAAGATCAAGTCCGTGAGGCCCAACTCAGGGATACCATGGTGAAGAAGGTGAAACATGGTATTGCAAAGGGCATTCCGAAATACAAGTGCTTCCGTGTTGATGAGAGAGATACCTTGTTCTTCGAGGACAGACTCGTTGTTCCCAAAGGTGATCTCAGGAAGCTCATAATGGAAGAAGCTCATGATTTTCTCCTTTCCATTCATCCTGGCAGTTCCAAGATGTATCAAGATCTCAAGCAATCTTACTGGTGGACACGCATGAAAAGGGAGATTGCCCAATTCGTGAATGAATGTGATGTATGCAGAAGAGTGAAAGCAGAACATTAACGTCCAGCCGGTCTTCTCCAACCTCTTCCTATTCCCGAGTGGAAGTTCGACCACATTGAAATGGACTTCATCACTGGTTTTCCTAAATCCAAGCGAGGAAACGATGCAATCTTTGTGGTGATCGACAAGCTTACCAAAGTCGCTCACTTCCTGCCAGTCAAAGAATCAATCAATGCAGCTCAATTGGCAGAGATGTACACTTCCAGAATTGTGTCCCTTCATGGCATTCCTCAAGTGATATCCTCAGACCGTGGAAGCTTGTTCACATCCAGGTTCTGGGACTCCTTTCAGTCCGCCATGGGCACTAAGATCAGGTTCAGCACTGCTTTTCACCCTCAGACTAGTGGTCAAGTCGAGCGCGTGAATCAGATTCTAGAAGACATGCTCAGAACCTGTGTCATCTCCTTTGGCATGAAATGGGAAGACTGCCTTCCATTTTCCAAGTTCTCTTACAACAACAGTTTTCAAGCAAGTGCAGGAAAAGCTCCGTTTGAAATCCTTTATGGCAGAAAGTGCCGTACCCCTCTCAACTGGTCTGAAACAGGCGAACGTCAACTTCTTGGCAATGACTTGATCTCAGAAGCCGAAGAAATGTGCAAAGTCATACGTGAGAACCTCAAGGCCGCTCAGTCGCGTCAGAAGAGCTACTATGACGGCAAGCATCGTGATTTGGCTTTCAACATCGGTGATCATGTCTATCTCCGTGTTTCTCCGATGAAAGGCACCCAAAGATTCGGTATCAAAGGAAAGCTTGCTCCTAGATACGTCAGACCTTTCAAGATTCTTGGCAAGAGAGGCGATCTAGCTTATCAACTTGAGCTCCCCCCAAACTTCGCCAATGTTCATGATGTCTTCCATGTGTCTCAACTTCGCAAATGCTTCAAGGCACCTGAGCGCATGATTCCGTTTGAAGAGATTGATCTTCAACAAGACCTGTCCTACCGAGAGCATCCAGTTGCCATTCTCGAAGAAACCGAACGCAAGACCCACAACAAGTCCATCAAATTCTTGAAAGTCAAGTGGTCACATCACACCGACCGAGAGGCTACGTGGGAACGAGAAGATCATCTTCGTTCCGAGTACCCTTCCTTTTTCCAGTCCTAGATCTCGGGACGAGATCTTTTTGTAGTAGAGGAGATTTTGTAATGCCCCGGATGTAATACTTTCCCTTTTGGGCATATAATATATCTCCGGCTTCATCTATTCCCATTCCGGATTCTTTGTCTTTCGGGTTTTCGTCGTTCTGTTGTGTGAGTGTGTGGCATTCATTCATATCATGTAGACATGTGCATCGCATTGCATTTGTGTTGTCGGTTGCATCCGGTTACACGCGTTCCTTCCCGTTGTCCGTTTCGCGTTCCGGAGCTCCCTCACGTGTCCGTGGCGTCCCGTAGACCTACTTTGTTGTTTGGGCGTGTAACGTTACCGGTGTGCCGCGAGGTTGTTGTGTGTGTTGTTGTTTTGTTGTGTGCAACCCGCCTCTCAAATCTCGTCGCGTTTGGAGTCCGTTGGCTATCCCATCAGTTATTCGTGTGGGTCCAAAGTGCCTTCACTTTGTGTCCCAGAAACACCCCTACAGCATCCCACTACTCTCTCCTAGGCCTACCTAAACTACCCCCGCGGTCGGATCCGTCGGATCGCGATCGGAGGGCTCCTAACACCCCTAAATTCCCCTAACCCTAAAAATCTGCTATATAATAGACCCCCTAGTCTATTTTTGGCATCTCTAGCTTCTTCCTCCTCCTTCCCCTAAATTTTTGGATCTGACCAGCCCTCCCTCTCCACTTGGCAGCTCCAGGCCGCAGTTTCCTCGATCGCCTCGAGCAGCGCCGACCAGATCCCTTCGAACCCCTCGGGTCAACGCCTCGACGGTTTTCCCTGCGCAGGCGCTTCGATCCAGCCAGGGAAGGCCCCTCGACCGATCCCTCGAGGCGCAGGCCACTTCGCCTCGGCCGGGCCGTCGCCCACCGTCGCCAGATCCCAGGTCCAGTGCGGGACCACTTCGCCGGCCCGCTTCCACCTTCGCGGACCACATCCCCGCGCCACCCAGGCCGTGAGCACCAGGCCGCCCCGCCACCGAGGTGCGAGCGCCCGGGCCGGCCCACTTCCGCCTCCTCGCACCAGCCGGGCCGGCCTCCCAGCCAGGCCAGCCTCGCCTCTCCGCCCCGCGAGCCGGGCCGGCCGACGCCCTCGGCCCGTCCCCGTCCTCCAGCGAGCCGCCGCATCGCGCCAGCTCCTAAGCCGCCGCGGCTCCCCACCAGGGCGCCTCCCGCGGGCCGCCGCCTTCACCATCCAGATCGGGCCGGATCCGTCTGCCCCGAGCCCGTTTTTCTCTGTTTTGAGGTAGTTTTCTGCTAAGTCCTGAGATTGTTGATGTCTGATGCTATATTCAATCTGCTTTAACTTTTAGTGTGGTGCTTCGTTTTGTGCAAATAGTATGTCCAGACGTTCGTGGTGACTAGCACTACGTTTCATCTTTTAGTGTCATGCATGTTAGAGATCATCTAGGTGCTTGTTTTGCTGTTGCAAGAGTGCATCATGATATAAACTGCTGCTATGTGATGTTTTCATGTCATCTTTGCCATGTGATATCTTTTAGCTCGTTTGTCCGAATGATGCAAATGACATGTCCACGTGTTCGTCTTGCCATGCTCTACTTGTTGTATGTGATAGGTTGCATGATAGATTTATTCTTGCCATGTTTATCATCGTTGCAAAGCGCCATGTGGTTGTGATGTTGTTTCACTTGTTATGAAATGCCATCTTGTTGAGCTCGTTGCTATCGTTGTGTTTACCTCAATGATGCATGCTTGTATGTTTCGGAATCACCTTCATGTGTACTTTGATGAGGTGCTTACCACTTGCCATGTTTAGTTTCGAGGTGACTTAAACATGCTCTTTTAGATGCCATGATGAAATTGCTGTTTTAGGACTTAGTGGATTTTCACTAAGTCTGAAATCTGTAACGTTCCGATGCCATGTTTGCTTGCTGCTCTAGGACAAACCATGATAGATTTTGAGTGGATCTTGATTGCTCCTTGTAGTATATATTGTTGGCTTTCCATCCATGTTCTCACATGCCTATTTAAGTGGCTGTAGCATGTTTATCTTTTGCTCCAAAGTTTCAATAAAATTCTGCTGCCAGAATTTTATTGTCAAGTTCAATATGTCCGAGCTCATTGCTATTAAACCGTGACTCCTTTGGGGGTGCACCTTTGGACTTAGTTGCTGTAGTATATGTCTAGTTTGTGTTCATGTCCTTTGCCATGTTGTTTGAGTGTTGTAGCTTAATTATTTTGTGCTCCGAAGTTGCTATGTCGCTGTAATTTTCAGCTTTCGCTCATTTCTTGTTTCGGGCATAATTTTTAGCCCGTAACTCCGATTTCAGCGAATCTTATGTGAAACTTGATTGATTTTCTGTGTAGATTCATAATATCATATCGTTATCATGATTTGAGGTGTTTTGCTTGAGTGCTATTTTCCGTGCTCCGTGTGCATCCTTAGTGCATCCATCATTTTCGAGTGCGCATTGCATCTTGTTGATTTGTGCTTGGTGTGATTGTTTTGTTTAGAGCCAGAAGCTGAGGCCGAGTACGAGTACGAGCACGAGGTTTCCAACGAGGTTGAGCACGAGGACCCTTCTTACGATCCGAACGACTTCTCTTCAGGCAAGATGACCGAACCCCGATAACATTACTATCTTTGCCTATTGCTAGTAGTTCCGCTCTATAGTTTTGCCTCGATGCCCATGATCTTCTTGTCAGCCTCCTACTTGTAACCATTGCCCTGTTTAACCAACCTACCTATGCAAACCGTTGCTTGGCTAAGTACGCTTCGCTCAGCCCTTCTTATAGCGTTGCTAGTTGCAGGTGAAGATCGAAGATGCTTGCTTCATGTTGAAGTTTGGTTGGGTTATATCACACTATATAATTGCTAAATGAAATCATCTATATATTGGCAAGGGTGGAAGGCTAAGCCTTTTGCTTGGTGATTTGTTCCACTCATGCCGTTAGGAACCGTATAAACCGGTGTTATGTTCCTTGATTATGCGTTCCTAACACGGTTGGGGTGTATGGGACCCCCTCGATAAACCGCTAAGTGCTAAGTCTTTTCCAGCAAGTCCCAACATTGGTACTATTTGCCTAATAACAAACTAAACTTGCATAGGGAGTTATAAACCCTTTTTCTTAATCAACAACCCCGGGCCAGTGCTCCACATGAGTGTTGGTCCGAAACGGGCAACCTGCGGGGCCACCTCGAGGAAACTCAAGGTCTGGTAAAAACCCGTAGCTTGTCCCATCCGGACGTGGCCTGAGACGAGATACGCGTGGCTACTATCAGGGTGTCGGCACGCCGGGAGGATTTGCTGGATTAGCCTTACCTTAGTTCGGTATATCTTGAGCACGGGATTCCGAGAATACTCGGGTCTTCCCACTTTGGAGTTGCGACTCCGCGGATCGTGGGCTTGTAATGGGTCAAGTTGGAACACCCCTGCAGGGTTATGAACTTTCGAAAGCCGTGCCCGCGGTTATGTGGCAGATGGGAGCTTGTTAATATCCGGTTGTAGATAACTTGACACAATGTTTCTAATACACTACCAGCGTGTGTTCCGTGACCGTCAATTTCCGAATAGGGATTTGGGAGTTGAACACGGAGGGGTTATGTTTGATGAGCTTGTAGCTAGGATCACTTCGTGATCACTTCTCGACCGAGGCTTCTCTTCTCGCTCTCTCTCACGTAAGCTAGTTGCTAGTTGCCGCTGAGACACTTATTCTTTTCTTCAGCCTTATCCTCTCCCAAAGGCTTAAATAGTCTTGTTACCCGGGAACGGGATTGCTGAGTCCTCTGTGGCTCACAGTTACTTCACCACACCAGATGCAGGTCCAGCTGTGAGCTATCCAGGTGATGGCACCGAGCTGGATTGGGAGTACGACGAGGAGCGTAGTCGGTACTATGTTCGATATCCGGATGATCAGTAGTGGAGACTCCTACTAGGATTCGATCCGCCTGTGGTTTATTTATCTAAGTTTGGTATCTTGACATTTGGATTTTGCCCTTAGAGGGTTGTGATATTCTTAATGTATGATGATTGAGACCTGTTATATAATGGTGTGACGTGGCGAGTGTAAGCCAACTATTTATGTTTACAATCCCCTCTTTTACATGAGATGTGCAAAGATTACCAAACTTGAGATCATTCTAGGATGGACTTATGCCTTTAAGTCGTGCCTCGACACGTAGGAGGTATAACTCCATCCTGGGCATTACACTGTGAGGCCTTGAATTCGATCTAACATCTCATTTAGAAGTGTCTTGTCGGCCTCGCCCATATCCTGATTGAAAGTCGGCTTAGTTGTGGTCTTCCTGAGATACCATCTAGTGTGGCCTCGGGGTTTTTGCCGGTCAAACTTGACGTTTGTACCACTGTGGTAGTACTTGACTCTATGCTTGAAGCTAGATCCGAGGTGTGATCCGCGCCGTGGTCCTGATCCAAGATCGAATCTGAGATCATATAACGTTAGAGGAGTCTTCGGACTGGTCTGACACCCATCCTAAAAACGCAAGCTTGCTGCGGGCACCCGCAACGTATTCCAGATTTCCAAACTCGATGGTCCGACTTGGAGCGAAGTTTTCGATCTAGCCAAGGTGGCCAATCGAATCGTCGTAGAGCCGAGCGTGACGCTGCCGAGGACAAAAAGATGTCCGGGGAAGAAGGTCTTCCCATAGCTCATACTATCGTCGATCCGAAGATGAGCCATCGAGCTGCTTTGACCACATAACGGGACCTGCATGGGTCACCAATATCGGGGTTGTATCCAGCGGATCTCGGGTAGCGGGTCCCGAGCTGTGGATCTTAGCTTGAGGTAATAGGATAGAAAAGGGACATGATGTTTACCCAGGTTCGGGCCGCTCGAAGAGGTAAAACCCTACGTCATGCTTGGATTGTATTGATGTGATGGGGTACAAAGTACACGATGATCTACCTCAAGACCGCATATGTATGTCTCTAACTGTACCCTCGGACATGTAGGTCAGTTACATCTAGGGATAAACATGCTGATGATTCAAATGTGCATTGAAGTATGTGCCAAATCTTCGAAGGATTCCATCTTGAGTACGTAGTGGGTCATGGCAAACATGGCACATTCTTCAGTTGCCTGTGGGTCCTCGACTCGGCCCATGACTGACAGGATGACGTGGTTAGCACCCCCAAGTCCAGGACACCATCGCGCCCACCGTTGCGACTGTTGTTGCTCTGCTGCTAATGGGCTACCGCCATGCGAGATAGCGCTCACGATCGTCTAGGTCATGGCTGAGGTGACCCGTGGTGGTCGGCAAATGTGGCAAGGAGCTTAGGACGCATCGTTCCGTCGTTCTCGCGTGTGCCACCACCTTTGCTTCACGGAGAGGGGATATGGGGCTAGCACCAAGAAGGGATATGAAGGCCGGCGTTGGGTTCTTCTGTGAGACGGTGGCCGACAAAAAGATTAGGGATGATGGGTGTGGGCGTCACTAGGGTTCGATGACCGCACGCAGGGATGTAGGGGAGAGGTGGGTTCCCTTTTATATGTCCATACGAGGGCGAAGTGGTGGCTGCGGTGGGTGAGTCATGCAAGGGATTGGAGGAAATTTTCCGGAAAATGGGGAGAAAGACGAAGCCATGAGATGAGATGGCTTGTCTCCGAAGATGCACACTCGTACCACATCATATCCCAAACAAACACACGTGTTCTCTTCCGATTAATCGATTTAGTCCGGAAAAAGTACTAGAAAAAAATCCTCAAAAAAAAAGCTCAGGCCTCCTTTGGTTTGTAGGAATTTTGTAGAAACTCTATAGGATAAAGATTTGCAAAGGAAAAATTCCTTTGAAGCCCTTTGTTTATAGGAATGGATTCCTATTCCTATGTAGGATAGGAATGGATTCCTTCACATTTTGGAGGAAAAAAAATTAGCCTAGACTCAATTGAAAAAAATCCTATCCTATGCACCAAATGACATCTCTTTCTCTATAGGAATTGAGATGTATGTCATCTCACTTCCTATGATTTTCCTATTCCTATAAAACTAGACAATACCCCGCGCGTTGCTGCGGGAATTTATAGTAGTAAAGTTATCAAAAATAAAATTAGAATACATGCGAACAATAGATCTCCACAACTTCATCACATAGGAACGGTAGCGGATCCAACATCCAAACAATATTGTATAGTACCTAAGATAAACAATTTTGCCGATGTTTCTATTTGCTTTAATGTATATTGTTCTATACATGCGAATTGTACATATGTACTCCAAAGTTTTGCCAAAAAAATATTATGTAGATTTGTACAGCCAAGTTCCAACGTAGCTTAGCCCATAAATGTATACCCAAGTCCAAATGTAGCTTCACCCATGTGGCGAATATCGTAGTAAATGGAGTGGCTGGATGGTATAGTGCCTTGTATCCTGACTTCGGTATTATTTTTTTCTCTTAGAAAATATAAATAAGCACAATATAAACTATCCAAAAGAGATATTTTTATTAATGCAGATATTTGCATTGGATCATCATGTATTGTGAGTGTTATTGACTAAAATTTAACTTGATCAACCTATTGATAAAAAATGAATGATTTTAGCAACAGTGCACCTAATTCTAGGAAGAAGTTAAGTGTAGTTCATGAGATTCTTGCATATGTGGTTAACACTGTCCTACGTGTGGCAAAAAACCAAAATTGGTTTTCCTGAAGCACATCTAGATGATCCCTAAGTATTGCACATCCAAGTCCTATGTTATTGATTCTATGTCAAGATTCGTGCAAGTATTTTCTTTTTCCTCTTCTTATGTTTGATCGAATCACTTAGATGTGCATGTGCCCTAGAGAGACCCAAACAACAAATTGCAAAGGTTAAATTTGTACAATTAGCATAGTGAGAAACGAAACCTGAGACTAAATGACTAAAAAGATGGCTCAAAAAATTCAGCTCTATTCATCTTTGTGAATCATACAAAGGGAAATTGCCTTACAGGAAGCAATGATTGTTGTTTTAGTTTATATCTAACTTTTTTTAAGAAATACATTGCATGCAAGAATGCATGGGAGCAACTTATTATGTTATCTACTCCAAGCATAAGTTTCAAGCTTATCCAATGTAGCAACTTAAAATTCAGAGATGGGAGTTTCATGCGAACAACTAAATTAACATAATAGAAGACTAAAAGATGCATGTGCTCATTCAGTGTAAATAAGAAAATTAAGGGATGAGTGCAAATAGCAAGATATGATACCTAAGAAACAAAGCAGTGGTGGCCCTTGCTGACAAAACCTCGAGCACCTTTCAAGGTAGAGTACTGTTTGAGATCAAGGTAGGAGGGAGACGAAGCGAAAACATATGTAACCTGTTAATAATTGCCATTACTATTTACTTGGATTTCTGTATGCACTTGTGTTTATTAAAATCTATAATGAAAGCTAATTGGGGGAGGTGAGAAACTGGTGTAGTAGTAGCACGCACTGCGGTAGGATCCTTTTGGCTCGATCAGTTTGGTCACGTCTAGAAGAAAGGCACGAGAGGGATGATTTCGATTGGTTGTGTACGATGAATGTGACCTTTTTTCATAAGAAGGAAATACTGAAGACAGAAAAAATCCCGAAGAACAGAGTACAGAACCTGTCGATGTACTCGGAAGTACGCCGCCGTTGCCGTGAACCCATGACGGACACACAGGAGCAGGACATCCTACTCATATGGAGGTGCAACCGTGCAGGTTGCTCATCATCCCCACCAGATACATCACCTCTCCCTGTTGGACCAAAAAAAATCAATTGGTCATCACCGAACCAATGAACCAACCAACGATCTATGGTTGATGTCTCGACTCGGTGGCACCGAAGAAGGGCGACGTACCAACAAACACCTGGATGCCTTTGTTCTCGAGGTCGAGATACTTGAGGACGACCTGTTGCGGGGCGTGGGCCGGGCGGAGGTCGCCGTCAACGCAGTCCCTGATTCCTTGTAGATGGGGCCGAAGCCAAAGCCGACCTCATCGAGGAACTTGGAGGTAGATTTGTGACGGACTTAGCTCGTACAGGGTGAAGGGGTACATGTTCGTCATCGCCAGCATCCGTGACAGATCCTCGAAGCTGAGCGACCGCAGGTTCTTCACCGTGCGCCGCCCCCGCGTCGGCCCCTGATAGGCCGCACCTCCTGCTCCTTCGCCGCCTCCAAGGCTGAGGATTCTAGTCAACCGATCAGGGAGCTGCATCCACCACTCGTGTCCAGCCCACGGCTGAGGCCGCCATTGCCAACAACTGCAGACCATGGCATCACAGATTTGGACCGGCAGCTGAAGAGGACCGTGAAACCACGGATGCGGCCACTCGTGTGGCCGGGCCTGGCTTGGTGCTCGCCTGGTACTGAGAAGGGGAACTTATAGTCTGAGGATCCGGGGAGGATCGCAGAGGGGGAGCCGAACGGGCGGTCCTGCCGCCTGGGTGGTTGATGGACCCGGTTGAATCGAGGGAGAGGAGAGATTACTGATGGGCTTCTGTGTAAGTAGGTTTTACACCGACTCATCGATGACGGAAGACGGAGGAGGCCTAGTTCGATTAAACACCAGAGTTTAATATCTCAATTTTTAAGGAGAGATGACTGATGGGCTTTTGTGTAAGTAGGTTTTACACCGACTCATCGATAATGGAAGACGGAGGAGGCCTAGTTCGATTAAACACAGAGTTTAATATCTCATGTTTTTTTACGAGATTTGAATCACACCATTGGTTGAAAAAATGCTGAGGTGGCAAGGTTAATGAGGTGGATAGGCTGCATGTCAAGAGAATTAGAATAGCGGAGATCAACTATTTAGGTATTATAGATTCCTATCATATGAATCAAAGGAGGCTT
The DNA here is from genome assembly GCA_902687465.1 of Secale cereale. Lineage (NCBI taxonomy): Eukaryota > Viridiplantae > Streptophyta > Magnoliopsida > Poales > Poaceae > Secale > Secale cereale. The sequence goes on from LR738714.1 coordinate 123,756,201, forward strand.
TAGTGGGATATAGGGTTTGGGGGATAGATTGATTTTTGTTCGAATAAGTTATTTTGACATTCGGGTAGTGCATTATGTAGCTTATCAGCACTACTCACTCTGTTCTTTCTCCCCAAACCCCCGTATAGAACCCAAGCCAGCAGCCATGCTCCGTCGCCTCCTACTCCGCCAAGCTCGTCGGCGCCATTGCTCCTCCTCATTCTCCTCCGCCTTGCCCCTCTCCTCGCCGACCTTCGCCGTCTTCGGCGCCAACACCGGCGTCGGCAAGACCCTCGTCTCCGCGGGCCTCGCCGCCTCCCTCCTCCGTTCCCACGCCGCCTCCCCCTCCGCCGTTGTCTACCTCAAACCGCTCCAGACCGGCTTCCCCGCCGATTCCGACGCGGGGTTCCTCTACCGCAGGGTCCCCGCGCTTCTCCGCCCCTCCCACGCGGCGCACCTCGTCGCCTCCATCGACACCCTCTCCCCTGCCCCGTCAGTGGAAACCCCATCCCCTTCCCGCAAGGAGGCGGCCTTCTCCTACGATGGGGAGGGTAAGGCGGTGAGGAAGGTGCTGGCTTGCAGGACGCTGTACGCATGGCGGGAGGCGGTGTCGCCGCACCTGGCGGCGGAGAGGGAGGGGATGGCGGTAGAAGACGCGCATGTGAGGTCGCTCCTGGCGGCGTGCCTCGCCGAGGGGGAAAATTTGGGGAAGGGGGAGGGGGATGTGTGGAAGCTGGTCGAGACCGCCGGCGGTGTGGCCAGCCCGGGCCCATCTGGCACGCTGCAGTGCGATCTCTACCGGTGCGTCCTGATGCCTCTTCAGCCGTAAATATGCTGTTACTTATTAATGTTACCAATCGCGCACTAGCACGTACAGTATGTTCTCTAGGGTGTTCAGTTTGAATTAATTGATTTCTCAAAAATAATAAAGAAGTTTGAATCAGTCGCGGAAATGAAATGGTGCGCAATTTTAGTATGATGCAATTGACATGGGATCCCAATACCTAAAAAAATCGTTAGCCTCTTCCAGTGTTTAGTCTAGTGATATAGTCTGATTTTTGTTCTGTCTATTTACAAGGGATCTCTATATACCCGTTTCCAGTGTTTAGTCTGGTGATATAGTCTGATTTTTGTTCTGTCTATTCACAAGGGATCTCAATACCTAAAAAAAATCGTTAGCCTCTTCCATCGAAATCACTATCACATTGGTAGTTTGTAAGAAGATATCATGCAAGGTGGAGATAACAATGGTGGTTAGTGAGCATGATAATTGCGGTGAACGATCTGCTGTTTCGAAGTTTTCTTGAGGTTGTATGTTGGATATCCTGTTGATTTGTTGTGTTCTCAACTTTTCATTTACTGGAGCAATTTATGTTTTTGATTCTACAAGTGCTGCAAGTAATTGCATATTTGGTGACCGCTTGTGAAATAGTATTTCTTGGGAAATTATGGTGATCTTACCAGACATCGAGCATACTTCAAAATCCTTTAAACCATGTTCGAATTGGTTACATGATTGCAACTATTTTTAAAGAACCTTGTGGCCTATTTAATTGTTCACACAAACTTCATTACTGCTCGGCGTATTAGATTGATTTACATCAACACACTTCTTGAATCTGTGACTCTTGGCAGGCACTTTAGGTTGCCTACTATTCTTGTTGGAGATGGCCGTCTTGGTGGTATTTCAGGCACTTTATCGGCATATGAAACTCTGTTGCTCAGGGGGTATGATGTTAGTGCAGTAATTTTGGAAGATCGTGGTTTGTCAAACGACAAGTTCTTGCTTTCTTACTTGAGAAATAGGTAACATGCTTCAGTCTTATTGTTATTTTTGTAAATGTTTTAGCAGCTCCAATTTCATTGATACGACAGCTTCACAATGCTTGTATTATTTAGGGTACCAGTGCTTGTTTTGCCACCTATTCCAGAAGATCCATCAGATGACCTAACTGATTGGTTTTCCGAATCATCTTCAGTTTTTGGTTTGCTTGAAGATGCCCTGCTATCTTTTCATTTGAAAAGAATTCAGAGGTTAAACAGTATGCAAAGAAAATCAAAGGATTTACTGTGGTGGCCCTTCACTCAGCACAATCTTGTACCTGTAGATTGTGTTACAGTAATTGATTCACGTTGTGGTGAGAGTTTTTCAGCATACAAGGTTTGTCCAATGTATATTCCAAGCTTTTGAAAAGAATTTTGAAACATTAGCGGCATTGTTATGGAATCTTTTGATGTAGGTGAAAGACAACAAGATGATGATGATCCCTCAGTTTGATGCATGTGCAAGTTGGTGGACTCAAGGACCTGATTCTAAGTTGCAGGTTATTCTTGCACTTCTTGTATTTTCAAAATCTCCTTTACCTTGGTTTGCTAAGGGAACTCTTATTGCAGGTGTTCTATGGCTAAAGTTCTGTACGTTGAACTATTGACATGCAATTTTTGTAGCCTAAATTTCTCTTTCATCATCAGATTGAACTTGCAAGAGATATGGGCTACGCTGCTGCTAGGTATGGCCATGTGATGTTTCCAGAGAATGCTCATGAGCCTGCTCTTCGTTGTGCTGAACTTTTACTTGGGGGAATTGGTAAAGGTTAGTGCTTTTACTTGTTTTTCATCTATTATAATGTATGTGCAGCACAATCAAACTGCACTAGTATAAGTCACCCCTTAACAAATAAAATGTTGTATTAGTATGAAAAATGACTCGTTTAAAGTACCCTTTAGCTACCAAATTCCACAATTTAGAGCTTATTGTTCGCACCTGAACACGGCACCGTGTGCTGTTAGAGTTATATTGCTGATAACCTTTGGCCTTTTGTATTCTAGCCTTTTGGCATCCTCATGTACATCATATATATGATGGCTTTGGCCTCCTAGTAATACAAGTTGCTATTCTTCTAACATCAACATGGTATCATGAGCCTAGGTATTTTTTTTGGGTGCCGCAACTCGCCCTCCTGATCGGCTGTGCTGCTCCATCTGGTCTGCTGCTTCCCCCGCCCCCCTGCGTACAGCTCATCTGCTGCCGCTGTTCCTACACACCCCGCTCGATGCGTGATCCAGGCGGTTGCCTCTTCTGGATCGAGCCGATCCTCGTCCCGTTTCGAGCCGCTGGCTGCCAGCAGCCCAATTCCCACCACCGCCCGCCTCCGTCTCCGCCACAAGACCATCTCCAGTCGCCGATTCCCGCAGGTTCCCGCCTCCAAATCAGCTGCTTAGTGCGTCTCACACTCCAGATTGCGCCGCCGTTGGCCCACTCCTGGATCGATCGAGTATGCTGGATTGAATCAGAGGAGCCTCACTGGGAGCGTGGCGGGGGGG
>LR738714.1:123759580-123779436 GCA_902687465.1 Secale cereale
GGTTAGAGTTATATTGACGATGGCCTTTGGCCTATTGTATTCTAGCATTTTGGCATCCTCATGTACATCATATATATGCTGGTTTTGGCCTCGTAGTAATACAAGTTGCTATTCTTGTAACATCAACATGTGCCTCCGACATCAGCGTGATATGCTAGACACGTCGTCAGAGGAGCCTCACTGGGGTCTCTTGAGACCCGAAACCCCACACGCCCCGGAGGGACCCCTTCAGGGCGCGTGGCGGCAATGGGCTCCCCTAGGTCGGCTTGGCCGCCCCTAGAGCGTGAGGTTCGCTGACATTGAAGATGAAGAAGAACTTGACATTGATGAAGAAGAACTAAGAACAAGAAGCAAAAAACTAGGGCACAAGAGATCTAGATAAAAGATAAAAGTAGTAGATTGATTTGTCTGATTGTGTGTTGTCCACCGGCCATCACCCTTCACATATTTATAGGGCGGCTAGTCTTGTCATAAGAGAGTAGGGCTCCTAATCTAAATACATGCTTATCAGTTATCAGAGTCAACCATCTAATATCTTTCCATATGGGTGACTTCCCTCTTTTTTTCTCTTTCTTGCCTTCGGAGCATTGTGTGCCTAACTTGGTTATCAACACACTCCCCCTAACTTGGTTATCAACACACTCCCCCTGTTTTTGGTCAAAGCTTGTGTGCTAAAAAATAACTTGCACCTATTTGAGGACTAAGGACATGTTCATGCATATCCTCAAGGCAATAACAGTTTATCAACCGTGTTATGAGGTCTAATTGTAATAATCAAGTATCCACCATGAATGCCCATGCTTCCTGCCACACATGTGGATAAAGCTTTTCAAATATACCATTGAGAGCTTGGGGAGCAAATTCCTTGTAAAGTTTCCTCCAAATTCCAGTTTATGCAAACCACCCTCACAATCTTAAAAGGACTTTCCCCACTCGGAGACCACTTCCTAAACTTGTTGCTCTTGAGCCACACACTAGATCAAAAACTTGAAAGTTCTTCAAGTTGACCTTTTTGTAGTAAGCTCGTGCCACCCATAGCTTGTCTCTCTCTATGACCTTCAAAGCAACGAAACACTTATCGGTGACTTCATCAAGACTGTCCATCATCACATTGTGAAAATCCACCGCTGATAAGTCATTTTGTTTAGCTAATCTCATGTTTAGCTAATCTCAAGGCGTCCAGAGTTAAAACCGTCTCTTATCCATACACAAGCTCATATGGAGTTACGATTGTAGCACCAGGCCTTGAGATTCTATGCGCCCACAAAGCCTTGAACAACCTATCATGCCATCTTCTTGGATTATCTTCAATCTTCTTCTGGATGATCTTAACTAGTATCTTATTGCTAGATTCGGCATGTCCATTGGCTTGGGCTTAATATGGAGATGAATTGAGCAACTTTATCTTATGAGATTCGGTAAATTCTTTTACTTGACTCGTATAAAAGATGAACCTTAATCCGAAGTTAATGTTTGAGGAATACCGAATCCATGGATAATGTGCTCAGTAATGAATTGAATTATCTCCACACGAGTCATATTTTTGAGAGGCGCTGATTTAGACCACTTGGTGAAACAATCAGTAGCCACCAACACAAACCAATGCCCCTTTGAAGGAGGATCAATCTGTCCAATGAAGTCCAATCCCCAATCTCTGAAAATGGCCACAACTTGACGATATGATGCAACATAGCTGGAGGAGCTATATCACCAAACTTTTGACAAGCTTCGCACCCTTTATAATACCTGGAGCAATCGTTAATCTGGCCATTAAAATCTAGCATGCCGCGACAACCACTTCAGTGAAGTGCGTTGACTGATGAGTGCCATAAATGCCTTCATGTACCTCTCCCATAGCAATTCTTAAAAAATATATGACCAAATTAGCAAATAGATAAATTACTTGTCAGATGTACCTGTTCAAATATGTTGGGGAAGCACGATGTTTGCGTGATTTGAATGATATCTTGCTACGCTTTCTGATGGCTCCAACACCTTGTCCTCTTTCTTTTGGATCCTTGCCTCGTCTCTAATGCTTCATGTCAATCGAACTTTGTTCGGCTACATATGTTTGCTGTTGATGCTCGTCAATTTCTCTGGCACAAAACTCATGGTGCAGAATGAAAGCTCCCTTAACTCCAGAAAAATCGAGCACGATTGTCTTGCCATGTCCTTGCTCAACCAAGCTTGCTTCTTTTGATTTGATAGATTTGAAACATGTACAATTTGATTTGACCTTTCAATAACCGAACTACCACTCTTCTCATCAACTCTATCAATTGGCATAGCTTTTTTTCTTGCTTAATTCTAGCCCGTATTGCAACATAATCTGGAATCTGCCCCCTTTTTATTTGTTCAAGGCAAAGAGCATTATTATACCTTGGTGCAGCGGTAAAGTTGTTCACCCATAATTTGGCAATGAGATATGGGTGATGCCGAAACTTTGCAATTGTGTAGGGGACGTATAATATACTATAGTACCAGGTGAAGGCTTACGCACTCCTGCAGAACTTTTACTCATTCGGTTATAATCGTTGTGAAGCTGTGGAGTCGAATTGTGGATATTAACATTTGCATATGGTGCTGAAAATTAGTAACATGAGGGGTATCACATGACAGCTGAAGGTAATTAGCCGAATAACTAGCAGTAGCATGGCTAGTTCTCCCATCCATTGGCATGTTTAATGGTAGACTCGCATATTGTGAGTTAATTGTTGATGGATAAAACAGTGAAATATGCTCTCGCATGCATTGAAATTCTTAACAAGTGATCTCTCATAATGATTAACTGTACTAACCACGTTTGTCGGCATATGGATTTGTGGGATTGCCGATGCATGAGAGTTCGAGATGTCTCTTAATGATTAACTGAACTAATCATGTTGTTCATCGGCATATGGATTTGTGGGGTTGCCGTTACATGAGTGTTTGAGATGTCTCATAATGATTAACTGAACCAATCATGTTGTTCATCAATATATGGATTTGCGGGGTTGCCAATGCATGAGAGTTCAAATACACATGTTGCATCTTGCCAATATCATAAGAAGTTTAAGTACTTGTACTCTGCATCGGCTCTTGCTTGTAATCAAATGTGCAATTGAAAATTCTAGGGCTAGCTGATACAGTATGATCATCAAAGGATCTAGCAACACCAACCTATGAATTATTTAAATCTACATAAGTAAATTGGGTATTGATATCACCGTTGTAGATTGCAAACCCTTGATGACGATCTCTTCGTAACAACAACAATCACAATGGAGAATGGACCGTTCAAAGCCCCCCCCCCCCCACACCCCACGTAGAGTCGCCAAAAATCGTCTTCCCACACAAATACCTCACCATGTGCCTTTGGTGTCGAGCGTGATAGGAAGAGACGTCGCCAGATGAGTCTCACCAGAAGAGCGATACGATAGACACACCAGCGAGGTCTTGCTCAGGAGGGACCCCACTAGGGCATGTGGCAGCAATGAGCTGTCCTAAGTCGGTTTGGCCACCCCTAGAGCCTCGAGGTTTGTTGCCGTTGAAGACGAAGAACGAGAAGCAACAAACTACAGTAAAGGGGAAGTAGATGAAATATGAAGTATTAGATTGATTTCTTTGATTGTTTCTTGTCCAATCGGCCATCACCCTTCACATATTTATAGGCGGCTGGTCTTGCCATAGGAGAGCAGGACTCCTAATCTTATATGTTTATCTGGTTTGGCCATATAATCTCTTTCCGTATGGGTGACTTTCCTTTCTTTCTTTTTTCTCTTTCTCGCCTTCCAAGTATTGATTGCCAAATTTGGTTATCAACACTTAGTAGATTGGTAGATAATTGTGCTTACCTGAAGAAAGGAGACAACAAAATGGGCACAGATATGTGCTTCTCTGGTTCATATTGATCTTTAAATTTTCCAAACAAAAACTTTATTTCTGGTTTGCTGAGATAATAATGTTTCAGTTGTTCTTGTTTCATTATTAGTGTTCTGTTATTCAAGCCACATTGCTCAGGAACATTTTGTTCATTGCACATAGCTTCCTTGTAATTTGTTGGTCAGATTGGGCTTCCAGAGTTTATTATTCGGACAATGGATCAACGGCAATTGAAATAGCTCTGAAGATGGCATTTCGCAAGTTTTCACTTGATCGTGGAATTCTACTCGATAGTGACAAGAGTATGACCAACGAAAGAAATATTCAGTTAAAGGTTTGCTGCTCTTATACTAGAAGTACTTATCCTCATTTGTTAACTAAACCATTAAAGTTCACTGCCTGAGATTTTTTAGGTTTCTTCTGGACTCACTCAGTTTACAGTTGACCCAATTTTTATTAGTTAGGACTCTAGTTTCACCTCTAGCCTACCCCAACTTGTCTGGGACTAAAGGCTTTGTTGTCTGTCCCATACTAGAGTAGTGTAAAAAACGCTCTTATATTATGGGACGGAGGGAGTAGTTTCTTACTTGCTAGGTATGGTTGTACTAATTTCTTCGAACTCTCTCTGCACTTCACTATTATCGTGTTTAACATTACTCTATGGTCGATTGCATTACTTTGTGTGAGTGTTGGCTAAGATAGGATAAGGGCTATGCTCGTTTTGAGTGGTCGAACAGCCAAAACGGACTCCGTATGAGAAAGTTATGACCGTTTTCGTAAATACTGCGCAAAACCGATTCTGACCCGAATTTTGAGACCAATTCTAGTCAGTCGGATCCCCAAAGAAAATCCAATTGGGCGGAGTGATGATGCAAGCAACTGGAAGCATGATTATGATTGAGGGCGGTGGCGGGGACGTACTGGAATTTGATGGATGTCGGTGGTCGGCAGTGGAGGGGCTGATGGAGCGGTAGCAGGGGTATGACTAGTGCGAACATAACTCAAAACTATAAAGGACTAGAACCTAAAACCACCAACTCTACATGACGGCGCGGACGTAAACTCAAAGATGGAATGCACTGAAAAGATAAATTGTGACAGTTCAGACTGGCTTGGACAGGACGATCTAACCCTAACTTTTTTGGCATTTTCGTGGACTATAGGCCTAAAGAACAAAATTTAAGATAGAGTACATATTTTTTTTTGGAAAATCTTACCGAGCAACCTGGAAATTTGATAACACGGGATAGGTACAAGATGTCGCGATCTTTCAATGAGATAATATCGATTTTGTTGGAGGAGGCTTCGACGACCCGACTACACTGAACACTCAGCGGTGTGCCTTAGCAATCACTAAACCAACTACGCTATGGTTATTGACAGTGTTGAGAACACAATCAACCTGATCACGATGATCAATCCATACATGCAACCGAAGAACAAGTCAGAATTGGAGATATGCAATATAAATTGCAGGTATAAATTGAAATACTTGATTAATGCCGTCAGGTTTCGATGACGCGTACAAGTCTGAGGTCTCATTGATTTTTGTGTCTATGGCAAAGAGTAGCAAACGCTAAACTCAATCAAACAAAACACCCTAATTCGACACCCTAATGGGGATTTAAGGAGGTACAGAAGGGATGTACGTTCAGATGTTGAGCAACTCCTATATATGGCTATGGATGAAATTATAAAGTGTCGTCTTGTATATTTCGTCCATGTCCCTCACGTTTCATCACGGTGGCTTATTTAGTTTTGCTTCTTGTATGCCTGTTTCCATCTTTATGCTTGATCATACTCCAGTGCGTGTCCCATTTGTCTGTGCTAGGCCCTTCATTCCTGAGTAATACAAATATATCCGACTTAGGCAGCATCATATTCTGATAAGCACTTGCAAGAGTCCCTAGAAACCAAAGTACCTGACATTTGAGTTGGCATGTGACGTTCAGATGTTGAGCAACTCCTATATATGGCTATGGATGAAATTATAAAGTGTCGTCTTGTATATTTCGTCCATGTCCCTCACGTTTCATCACGGTGGCTTATTTAGTTTTGCTTCTTGTATGTCTGTTTCCATCTTTATGCTTGATCATACTCCAGTGCGTGTCCCATTTGTCTGTGCTAGGCCCTTCATTCCTGAGTAATACAAATATATCCGACTTAGGCAGCATCATATTCTGATAAGCACTTGCAAGAGTCCCTAGAAACCAAAGTACCTGACATTTGAGTTGGCATGTGAGAGCTCCTTGTGTTTCTGGAACTTGAGCTGGTGTGGTCACGGGGCTTGGGGGTGTAACTGTGGTAGGGATATCCTCATCACTCTTCCTCTTCTTCACTCATTAGAAAAATCTTTAGTATCATCATCACTTGAGCTAGTTTCTTGTGCTTGCTCTTCCACATGCCTCTCTTAAGAGATTTAGTTGGCCTGTCTTGATTTTATTTTGATCGGCCTTTATAATGCTCATCAGGCTCTCCGGCAATTGGTTCTTCACTTCTTTCCACAAGTAGATGGTTGAGAGCTACTTTGCATCTCTATAGCCCCTTCTCAACTTCCCTTGCTCATTAAAGCTATCATCAAGTTTTGTATATTGCACATCTTGGTTCTTCAGCATTTGAACGGTCAAGTTGGTAGATTGTGAAAGAAGTGGTGGCTTAGGAGAAGTAGACAAAGTTCCTTCTCCTTCATCTTGAATCTTCACTTGAGGAATTTCTTTAGAAGGTGGAGCTTCCTCGTCTTCAACGTGGGCTTCTCTTTCTCAGGATTGTAAACCATGTGCACACGATCCATCTTGAACTTTTGATCTAGCACCACATGATCTATAAGCTTTTGACTATGGAGCAAAGGGGCAACTTCTTGATTGATCTTGTGAAGCCTTTCTTATGCACTCACATATGTATTCCATGAGATTGAATGGAGTAACCTTCTCAAGGTTGGCCTTTAGCTTCATTGGGTGCCCCCCTCGGACCGGTGCATGGACGCCTGGCCCATCACCCGCGCTGAGGGCCACCCCCCTCGTCATAAAGCCAAAAGAGGAAAGAGGGGAGGAAAGAAAAAGCGCGAAAGAAAGGAGGCTGCACTCGCCAAGGCTGCGGCGGCAGCAGATCCTAGGCCGACAGGATCGCCTCAGCGGGTGGCCGTGCACGTCGCTGCCCCAGCTGGCCCCCAACCGCCGGTGCCAACTCCCCCGACAGGATCGCCTCAGCAGGTGGACATGCATGCCGCTGCGCCAGTTGGCCCCCAACTGCTGGAGCTAATCCCCCCACCTCTGACGCCGGGCCCGACGCGACCCCGTCACATGTGTCTCCTAGCGACCTGGTGGGCGCGGCTACTGATGATGAGCCCACCTGCAGCGAGGTCCCGGACTCCCAGCCAATGGCACCACTGCGTCAGCGCCTGCCGCCGCCGTACTACATGTTGTCCAATCCGCGCGGACGGACGCGCGTGATCTCCAATCTGGTGCCGCCTTGCCGCCACCCCATGGCTTGCTGGTTACTTCCACTGCTGCTGAGTCTGATTGCCAGCCCGCAAGCCCTTCGGCGGCCCAAGCCTTGGTGCGGATCCTCCAAAGGCCCCAAAGCTTGGTCTCTCCCAGGCCGTCGCCCTCCGGTCCTATGGCAGACGGCCCATCGGATGAGGAAGCGATTCAGACGCCAACACCCACCATTAGAAGTGCGGCACAATTTGCACCCCCCCTTGTCACGCTCCGCCGCAGCCGCCTGCGTGCTCCCTCGACAAGCTCCTGGACCCTTGGTGACTTCTTCGTCGCGGCCACCAGACAGCTCAGCTCGGTCCTCCCCACTCCTGGCCGTAAGCAGAGAAGACAACCGCTGAACTTTGCCCAACCTCGGCGCGGGCGCTCGGCCACCGCGGCTAAGACGATGACCGGGGCACCGCCCACTGCTGAACGCCGCGCGCAGGTGCAGATACTGCGCAAGCTCGGCATCGTCGGTGTGGATCAGGCGATCACCCCAGAAGCCATGAAAGCATATGATGATGTGTTTGCTGCGCCGATCCCCAAGACCGTCATTGCGGCCATTGCAGCGCTGGTTGGACGCGAGCTCCCCACCGACCCCTCCGTCGCACCGCTTACTACGGTCATCGCTGGCAGGCCGATCGAGGCCTAGCCGCGCGTGTGGGCCCCCCTGTGTCGATCATGCTTCTATGGATCATGGCCTGAAAATTATCGTTTGGAATGTGCGCGGATTGAACGCTCGCGCTCGGCACATCGCCATTCGCTCGTTGATTGTTTCTACCGACGCGTCGATCGTTTGCCTCCAAGAAACTAAGATGGAGTTCATCCACATGTCTACTATCCTCGAAACACTTGGTTCGGACTTTGATGACTACGTTTACCTGCCGGCGATCGACACTTGCGGCGGTATACTGCTGGCCTAGAAGAGCAGGATGGTGACTGTTGACAATCACATGTTCAGCCCCAACACGCTCACTACCCAGGTCTCGACTCCATCGAGCGCTGATGCCCCTTGGTGGCTGACCATTGTATATGGGCCGCAACAGGATCATGAGAAGATCGCGTTCCTTCAGGAAATCCGCGACGTCCGCGCCAATTGCGCCGGTCCATGGATGCTTTGCGGGGACTTCAACTTGATCTATCGAGATGAAGACAAGAACAACGGGAACATCAACAGACGCATGATGGGGCGCTTCCGCCGTGTTATCAATGACCTCGCGCTTAAGGAGGTTTACCTCAATGGTCGGCGATACACATGGTCGAATGAGCAGACCCCGCCCACGCTGGTTCACCTCGACCGTGTCCTCTGCAACGCGGACTGGGAGGAGCGGCACGGAGAGTGCCACCTTCGCTGCCTCGCCTCGGTTGTCTCCGATCATAGCCCGCTCATGCTGGACTGCTCGCCTTTGCCCCCGGTGCATCGGCGCTTTCAATTCGAGGAGTACTGGGCGCGCATTGCGGGCTTCCAGGACGTGGTTGCGGCTGCTTGGATTTCGGTGGACGACCCGAGCCCGTTTCGCCTCATCATGCGGCGCATGCAGGCCACCGCGCGCATGCTCACGAGCTGGAGTGCTCGCGCCATGGGCAACATCCGCGACCAGCTCGCGATCTCGCGTGAGCTGCTCCTGTGTCTTGACTAGGCCCAGGAGCTCCGCCAGCTAACACCCCACGAGGACTGGCTCCGCCGACAGATCAAGCTATCATATCTTGGCCTTGCTTCGCTGGAGCGAATTTTGGCGCGACAGCTTGCGCGCATCTCTTCTCTCAAAGATGGCGACGCCAACACTTCCTTCTTCCATCACCAGTGCACCTATCGCAAGCAGAAGAACATGATCCACTCCCTGATGGTTGACGGCGCTGTGCTCACCGATCATGCTGGCATGGTCGCGGCGGCCTTCAAACACTTCGATTCCCTGCTCGGGACCGATCGACCTCGAGACTGCGCCCTTAACCTGCAGCACATCATCGAGCCGGCCGTCCTTGACGACCTGGAGGCCCCATTCAGTGAAGACGAGATTTGGCAAGCCATTAAGCGCTTGCCAGCGCGCAAGGCGCCCGGCCTAGACGGATTTATCGCGGAGTTCCTTCGATCCTGCTGGTCCGTCGTCAAGCATGACTTCGTCTGCGCCTTCCAGCAGCTCCATGCGCTCCGGGGACAAGGATTCAGCTGCCTGGACCAAGCGCTTGCCTGGACCAAGCGCTGCTCACGCTGATCCCAAAGCGCGCCGACGCTGCCAGCCTGTTCGACTACATGCCCATCAGCCTAATCCACCTCGTTGCCAAGATCTTCGCGAAGATGTTATCCCTCCGCCTTGCGCCCAGGCTGAACGACTTGATCAGTCCCATCCAGAACGCCTTCATCCCCAGACGTAGCCTCCACGACAACTTCTTGATCGTGCGACAGTCGGCGTGCCTCCTCCACCAGCTGGGAGCCCCGCGCATCCTCCTCAAGCTCGACCTCACCCGCGCCTTCGACTCCGTCTCGTGGCCCTTTCTCTTTGAGGCCCTGCGTCGATACGGATTCGGCGACCGCTTCCTTGGCTGGATCGCTATCCTGCTATCGTCGGCCAGCAGCCGAGTCCTCCTGAATGGCACGCCTGGTCCTGCGACCTGGCATCGATGTGGACTCCGCCAGGGCGACCCTGTGTCGCCGCAGCTCTTTGTGCTTGCTGTCGACACGTTGGGGCGCTTGTTCCGCCAAGCTGCTGAGCTCAACGTTCTGCAACAGCTGCACCCTCGTCGTGCGATTCCCATCATCTCGCTTTATGCCGACGACGTCATTCTCTTCTGCCACCCCTCGCCTAGCGACACGATGGCGGTCAGAGAGATCCTGCAGCTTTTCGGCCGTGCGTCAGGCCTGCGAGTCAACTTCTAGAAGAGCACGGCCACGATGATCCGTTGCGCGGACGACGAGGTCGCCCCGGCTGTCGCGACCCTAAGATGCCCCCTCGCGGAGTTCCCCATCACCTATCTGGGCATCCCCCTCACCTTGCAACGCCTGACGGCCGCCCAACTGCAACCCGTCGTTGACAAGACCGCCGGGAAGCTGCCCACTTGGAAGGCGCACCTCATGAACAAGGCTGGACGCCTCGCCTTTGTCAAGTCCATGCTCAGTGCAATTCCCCTGCATCAGCTCCTTGTGCTCGCGCCGCCAAAGAAAGTCCTCAAACTCCTTGAGAAGATCCAGAGAGGATTCCTTTGGGCCGGCCGTGCCGATGCTCAAGGCGGCAACTGCCACGTGAATTGGCGCCGCGTCTGCCGCCCTACCAGCCTGGGCGGCCTTGGCATCCACGACCTGGAGCGCACGGGCCTCGCCTTGCGCACCAGATGGCTCTGGTTTGCACGCACTGATGGAAACAGAGCATGGGCTGGCCTCGACCTCCAGTTCTCAAGTGAGGAACGTGCATTCTTCTTCGCGTCCACCTTCATGATCCTTGGCGATGGTCGGCGGGCATTGTTTTGGGAAGACTGCTGGATCAACGGGCGATCCATCTCTGAGATCGCTCCTCAGCTGTACGCCCTCATCCCCAAGCGCAGCCGCAAAAGCAGAACGGTGGCCGACGGTCTTTAGGCGCACCAGTGGGCTTCAGACACTCATGGCACCCTTGGCATCCAGGAGATTGGCCAATACTTGATAACATGGAGAGCCATCGAACATACCACCCTCTCTGCTGGACCGGACCAACTCCAATGGAAGTGGAATGCTTCAGGCACTTACACCGCCCAGTCCGCGTACCTCGCCACCTTCCACGGCTCTACATCCTGCCCGGCATGGAAGCTTACCTGGAAGGGTTTGGCCCCCCGCGAGTGAAGTTCTTCCACTGGCTCGCTAGCTTGGGACGCTGCTGGCCAGCCGATCGTCTCACCCGCCGCGGATTGCCGCACCCTCCTCACTGCCCGCTTTGTGATCAGGTGCCGGAATCGATGAACCACCTGATCCTGGACTGCCCCTTCACCAAGCAGGTTTGGCATGACGTCCTGTCTTGGCTGCACCTACCATGCAGCGCGCCTAATGGTGAAGACTCCCTGTCTGTCTGGTGGCGCACGGCGCGGCAGGCCACACCCAAGCTGATGCACAAAGGACTCACAACCGCAACGCTGCTGATCCCTTGGATGACATGGAAGCATCGCAACGATTGCGTATTCAATGCTGCAACCCCATCGACTAGCGTCTTGGTAGCAAGGATCAAAGAAGAAGCTGCGCTTTGGGCAACCGCGGGTGCTCGAGGCCTGCGTGTCATCCTCCCACAGACCTGGGACGTCCACTGATGTTTTTGTGTTTGGTCGTTTTCTCAAAAAATGTTGGTTGTGTCATCTATGTTTGGATCAAGAGTCAATCTTAGCAGGTAGTTCGAAGTGTAAAGTCTGTGAAGAAGACCTGTGGTTTTCCAATAGTTCTTTGCAGGTATTTTCTCCTTGTAGAGACACTTCATATCTTTAGTTGACAACTTTGGCCTCTTATGGATAGACTTGTATTTAGGATTGTTAGATCCTTCCAGTCGAAGCTCTTGGGCAAATTCTCCCATATTTGAGATGTACTTGATCCTGTTGTTCACATCCATGAGAAAGATCTTGTGGTCTTTTTCTCAAATTGGACAGTGGCGTAAAACTAATCTCATTATTCCAATCTTCCTTTTGAGCCATTAGAGCATCAACCTTGCTCATTGCACATATCAACTGGACATTGGGATATTTCTGAGAAATATAGATTTACTAACACCTTACCAGCTATGTAGAAAGTCGATTTGGTGAGCATGGAAGATTTGGAGAGGTGTGGTATGTGATTGGAAACTTATGCTGCAGACGCATATCCATTTAGGGATTCCAGCCAGTTTCTGGAATCAGCCGCTTGCGAGGACCCCGCATATGCTATCAACACTGGCAAACGTACCCCTGGAACTCTTTTATTTGGCTCACTGACCCCCATTTCCTTCTTAAGTCATTGTCAAATGTCACATCTATACTTCTGTCCTTACCATATTCCAAAATTTCTGTCACATCTAGGAACCTTCAGTTCCACTGATGGCACTGTGGTGACTGATGTAGGGCTTACACACTGCATGGTGGATGCTGTGGTCATCTATAGTTGTTGACACGCGGAATTTAGAAAATTAGGTGAATAGAACTCCAAATTCATGAATAGGGTAATGAAACTCATAATTCTAAAGGTCCTTTTATATACTAGAGGCCTGGGATTTGGATCGTTAGAATTAATTTTAGTTTGGACTAGATTCAAACACTCCATAAAAACAACTCCAATATTCATAGTATTACGAAGAATCAATGATGTTTTTGCCTTGTTTCATTATTTACCACCGTGTAATTTAGTTTAGTTCCTCACAATGTCCAACTTGTTTGTTCTCATTGGTCAGTAATTATCTGGACCAGAAATATCTAAATCCACATTTTCGTCCCTTCTTATCTGTTGACGTATTAATTGAATTCTTTGATCTCTAGGTCCTTGCTCTAAAAGGTTCATATCATGGTGATACCCTGGGTGCTATGGAAGCTCAAGCTCCATCAGCCTATACATCATTCCTTCAGCAGCCATGGTATGCATCAAGTTCAGTTTCACTTATATGCTGCATGCTTAGAAATATTCGCACCTTTTTCTGATGACTGTCTTTCCCAACTATTGGCATTTTGTTGCACTACTGTTGCCCTTTCATATCTTGATTTGTCTGCAGACACAGTACATATTTCTATCAAGACATAGAACTGCTGTTCCTCTAAGCCCCTTTCTTGCTATTGGTTTCAAAACAAGTAAATGTGAAATCTCTCATTTAAGGGTTTTTCTGCAGGTATTCTGGGCGCGGACTTTTTCTAGATCCTCCAACAGTGTTCATAAGAAATGGGACGTGCACACTTTCTTTGCCCCAGTCGATACAGAATTGTCATCTGAGCCCTGGTGATAAATGTCAGTAGCTCTTTTGACAAATCAGATTATATATGTGTAATTTTAACCTAAGTTATTTATATATTTGGACTGACAACTGAACTTGCAGGTTTTCCTTCATTAGCTGAAGTCTTTTGCAAGACTAGGGACTCATCATCTGCAGCTGATTTATATTCAACCTACATATCACAACAACTTTCAGAATATTCCCTGTCAAGTAACACAGAGCATATTGCAGCACTTATTATAGAACCAGGCAAGTACATTGTTCTCCATCAGCTGAGTGAACTGCTTGGATATTCACTGTTTGACATATGCCTTGATTTTTATTGACTTGAATTGAAGGTTCCATGGTAGGATCGCCCTTCATATAATCGATTTAGAATCTAGGATCACAAATCGTAGAAACAATGCAGAACTGTTAGGATCGCCGTCCCAATCTATGGTTGCAGAAATGCAGAATCATATGCCACAATTGAGATTTTGAAAACCTTGTGTCACACAGTCGGCTAGAGGTGAGAGTATGTGCTCACTTCACACAAGTTTTTGTTCTCCCGTTTGTTGGTATGCACATGTAAAAACTGTATAATTGCTTGTTTTTGTTTTTCCTGTTTCATATGTTGCTGTAATGTTTGATCCTCGTTAATTCCTATTCATGCAGTGATACAAGGTGCTGGGGGGATGCACATGATAGATCCACTTTTCCAGCGAGTACTTGTCCATGAGTGCAGAGACCGAAAAATACCTGTCATATTCGACGAGGTCTTCACAGGGTTCTGGCGTCTTGGTGTGGAGGTAACAGATCGCAACAATCTTTGTGGATAATACATGATAAAAGTTAGCTCACGCCATTCAGAAATCATGACAACTTCTTTCATTCTCAGTCTGCTTCAGAGTTGCTCGGCTGCTTACCTGATGTTGCATGCTATGCTAAATTGATGACTGGTGGGATAGTACCATTAGCTGCAACGGTAACAACAGAAGCAGTTTTTGAGGCCTTCAAAAGTGACTCGAAGGTATATTTTGAATGTGTTTCTGTGTGCTCAGGCTTCAGTAGACTAAGAACATCATTTTTTTATGTTATGTGAAAAAGAATTACAGTAAATACGGGACTGGAGGAACTGATAAGTTTTTATAATGGTCCAGCTTACAGCGCTTTTACATGGCCATTCTTACACTGCTCATGCCATGGGCTGTTCTGCGGCAGTAAAAGCTATCCAATGGTTCAGAGATCCATCCACAAACTCAAATCTCGATTTTGATCGTATGAAGCTCAAGGAGGTAATGAATTTTAATTGGTTGAACTTGTATAGATTGACGGAGGAAATAGTCAGCAATGTGTCTTTGTGTCTTAGAAGTGCCAGTACTCTCTCCATTATTAGCATGTTGGCCATTCAACTAAATGTGCATCACAGTAATATGAAATTACCTTAAGTCGAATGATTTATCCCAAGTTCACACTTTGGGGGAGTGCTAATCTTCGCTGGAGAGGCGTTGGAATACCAAGTATCCTTAATGACACAAAGTCTAGTAGTCCCCACGATTCCAAGAGTAGCAAGATCCGCAAGGGATTCAGTGGGAATTGTTGCAGTGCATATGTGGATTGCCTAGCCCTTCCCATAAGTTCGGACTTTTGGTTGCGTTGGCTAGTGCATGAAGCTTAACATGGTAGCGGAGCTAGGGTCTTGAGTTCAAGTCCTGACTTTCGCAATTTATCCAAAAATTGCTGCTGCCCCCCTTTGTGTCCACATATAGGCCTCTTGAGCCATACCTTTGAGTCTATCCACGTGTTGACTTCCCGCATCACACGTGAGAGGGGGGTTGTTGAAGTGCATATGTGGATTGCCTAACCCTTTCCATAAGTTCGGACTTTTGGTTGTGTTGGCTAGTGCATGAAGCTTAACAGGAATCAACTTTCTCAAATTTTGGTTAGGTAGAACTAAAAGGCGACATGTTCAACAGTTTGGTGTGGCGGAGATGCGTATGTTGAGATGGATGTGTGGTCACACGAGGAAGGACCGAGTCCGGAATGATGATATATGAGATAGAGTTGGGGTAGCACCGATTGAAGAGAAGCTTGTCCAACATCATCTAAGATGGTTTGGGCATATTCAACGCAGGGTCGCAGGCCTCCAGAAGCTCCGGTGCATAGTGGACGGCTAAAGCATGCTGATAATGTCAAGAGAGGTCGGGGTAGACCAAACTTTCGGTTGAGCCCAGAAGGTACTGCACCTGTCCGGACCCTCTTGAGTGCCCGGAGTTCCAGTCCGGTTCCTAGGCGATTCCTGGGCGAGTCCAGACTCCGGGCGGCTCCAGTGGCTCAACCAGCAGCCTTTCAAAGGCGCTCTCCGAGGTTTTTTAATGGGATTGTGGCTGTATATTGTTTATTTAAATATAGTTGATTCCCACACATCATCCAAAGCGTACCCCGTCTTAATAGTGTGGCTTTTCCCATGACTCAAAATAAAGAAATCATAGCCAGAAATAAACGGGCATCTTATTTAACCTTTTTGAATGGGGAGCCTCCAACCATGTGTGCTTCTCTCCGAATGGACTAAATTATTGTGTATATACTCAAGAAGATGATTAGTCCTATAATCACCTTGTCACTAACACAAAACCCCCTTAGCGGGCGTCATATGTCCTTCAATCTGTTCCACCATAACATGTGATATTATTATCTTGCTCCTTTTTTGTTATAAAATTAATGGTGGGTTCACAGGTTGATGTGCTTTGGGCATATATCTAACATAATAATATGCATTAACAATATATTTATATGAAGTATCTTTGTTAATGTAAGAAGTTTCTTTGCTAATGTTATGTTCTGTCAATTCGTACATGTAGTTTTACAGTTCTAATGTCTACCAAAATTTGCAGCTATGGGATGGCACACTTGTGAACCAGTTATCGTCACTACCAAATGTAAGGAGAGTAGTCTCCTTGGGAACTCTGTGTGCAATTGAGCTGCAGGCCGAGGGATCTGATGCTGGGTATGATAGTCATTAATTTGTTTCATTGATGGTATCTTGGAAAATTTGTTTCATTGATGGTATCTTGGAAAATTTTACCTTAAACTTCTTCGGTGAAGAGGAAAAATCACTTTTCCTAAAGACTCTCGCATGCACACCCATAGACACACACACAAAACAAAATATGGCATTTTTCATTAACAAGAACATGGACTTGTTTGCGAACCACTCTCAAAATGTCAATCTTGGATATAACTTGGATCTGTCTTACAGAAAGAAGACACTCACTGGGCCACCCCACCCTCACGATCCTACTCACAAACATATGGTTGCCATGCATGACATGTCACTCGCCCTCCTGTTCTGACCCTGGTGCCGCCTTTCATATTAGGACCTGTTTAGTTGCTATGGAATCCAATTTTCTCTAGAGCATCCCCTTTTTGCTCTTTGCTGTAGAGTATCTCCAGTAAGGTGCTGTATGACTCAAAGTGCAGTATAATAAGAGCGTTTACATGTAACTGAAATGTCAAACACTCTAGTACGTGTAGGTGTAGTTGATGTCCTGATTTTTTCATTGAATGAATTGTATTGATATGTGAACGCTGTGAGTACTCGATCTGCCTCAGCTAACTTTAGTTGAATGATAGCCAGTGTTGTAAAGATTAGTGAATTTAAGCAAATCATATTGCATGGACATGCCTAGGCCCAGGGCTAGGAGGGCTCTAGCCCTGGCCCAGCCCAAGTATACAAGGGTGTATGCTTTTTTTGTGTAGGAATGCTTCATCCTCGCCCACGTCACCAGCTCCACTCAATCGATCGAGTCCTGCGCCCAGCACCTGGTCACCACGCATGGCGCCTTACAGATAGGAGTTTCTGCTGTACCTACCTGATCCAGCCGTTGTGCCACGGCCTATATAATACACCATTCTTCATTTTGGCCCGAAATACTGAAACCTGGACAGTGAACAGTCCAGCTCAGCCCCTTCCTTCGTCCAATCTTGGACATTGTATAGTTGTACTTGTAGCACGAGAGAACAACTGCGATCATTCAGTTCCCAGTCCATTAAATGCTTCATATCTATATTACTTACTTTTTTCTAGCAATTTATACCCGAGGATATGAGACAACAATGATGTCATCGTATCATTGCCGTTTTGACACAGTAATAAGCACCCATCATTCTCTCCACTCATTGGAATAAAGCTTGATTGTTTTTTTTGATTCGCCATGATACCTTGTCCTCTATTCTGGTGAAGCCATGTCTGGATTTCTTACAAATTCGGTTTCAAATTATAAGAACCCAAAGAACTAGCTGGAACTCTACCAGTTAAAGCCAAAATATCAAGATTGTACAAGGGAACAAGAGAAGAAAAAAAATTAAATACGTAGTGAAGTACAAGATGCTAAACAATTCAGTCAGGGACGAATTCACTACTTTAACTACAAAACACTAACTGTACTATGACTGCACTGCTCTTGCTCTTATGTAATATTCCTTTAATCATCATTTCTGGCAGGTATGCGTCGTTGTATGCGAGATCCCTGATCCAGCAACTTCGAGAAGAGGATGATATCTATGTGAGGCCCCTGGGCAACGTGATATACCTAATGTGTGGTCCTTGCACGACCAGAGATGTCTGCACGGAACAACTCTCCAAAGTGTACCGTAGAATCAGCCACTTCAATCCAGTTCACTGAGGATAGTTGTGAGCAGAAAGTCAGAAAATATATGCTAGCTTTAGTTTCCGGCCAGCAGACATTGTCCCCTGCCTCTAAGGTGAAAGCTTATGGAGCTTTTTGAATATGTAGTTCAGGCTGGATGTAAGTTCAGTTACGATGTTCTCCTATGATTACGTGGAAGTGGGATGACATTACAAAGAGAAATAGGCCTACTCTGCATTTCCCACTTCCACGTAATCATAGTAATATTACCCAGTATAGGCCTATTTCTCTTTGTAATGTCATATATAAGATTTGTTCCAAAGTTTTGGCTAATCGTCTCTGCGAGATTTTTGATGAAATCGTTGCAGAAGAGCAAAGTGCCTTCGTGCCGGGGAGGCTCATAACTGATAGTTTTTTGACGGCTTACGAATGCATCGATGCCATGAAAAGAAAGAAGGGGAAGCAAGGTTGGTGTGCAATCAAGATTGTACTACATTGGTGTAAAGTTGAGTTACTTATTTTGGGACGGAGGGAGTATGATGAAAGCATACGACCGCTTTGAGTGGGAGTATTTGCGGGGAATTTGATTATTTGCCACCCCTTACTTGGGACTTTGCTATTTGAGTATTTAATCTGATGACATTTTTTATTCGGGTGTTTGATATTTTGCCCTCTCTCACATGGGTCCCAAAAAAAGGACGAATTTGCCCTTCCTCTCGTTTGACCAGGAGGAACATAGGAGTTGTGGTCGTTCTCATCCCCTCCCTCCGTCTCTCGAAGCAGAGGCAATGACGGCGGCTGCTGGACGACAGCGGCGGCCTTGGTGGTGCTCGACGGTGGCGGCCCTGACGAGTCTCTCTCTCTCTCTCTCTCTCTCTCTCTCTCCCACTCCTTCCCACTTTCGCGCGCCCTCCCTCTCTTCTCTCTTGCTCATCTCCTCGGCGACGCCCTAGGGTTAGGGTCATCAGCAAGGGGAGCGGCGGTGGCGGCCGGTCGGAGCCTCGCCGCGACTCGCCGACTCGTGGCGCTCCGCAGAGCCCCCGGCTTGCCCGTCGTCGACGGCCGGGCTGCTGCTGCACCTTGAATTTGCCATGTGCTGTTGCTGTGTGCGCGGGCCAGCGTGAGGCAGCAGGAGGAGCATGAGAGGGCGAAGGCCACAGAGCAGCAGGTACATCGGCAGCGGAGAGCAGCAAGTACAACGATGGCGGGGGAGCAGCACGTACAGCAGCGGCGGCTGTGATTTTGGACGGAAATGGCCAAGGATGTGCTCTGTTTGGGTTCAGGGGTACAATGGTCCTCTATTTTGTCTACTTAGTTTGTCTATTATGTCCACAGATTGTTTTTGTGTTGAAAAGTGGCAAAAGATCAAAGTACAAAGTAATAAGTGTCAGCAGTTCAATTACAATCTAACTAGTGGCAAATTGTCAAAGTCCAAAGTAAAGAGTGGCAAAAAATCAAATCCCCCAGTATTTGCAGGGAGTGATGCACCGCCTGAAGATTTAATATCTCTTGTGATGAAGTGTGTCAGCTCAGTTAGCTTCCAAGCGAAGGTTAATGGTGAATTGTTACATCTTTTCGTCCTTCAAGAGGGACGTGGCAAGAGGATCCCATATCTCCCTAATTGTTTCTACTCTTATGGAGAAGGATTATCATGTATGCTTAAGAATTACTCCCTCCGTATAAAATATAAGAGCTTTTAATCATTAAAATAGTGATCTAAACACTCTTATATTTTATAAAGGGAGTATGACGGAGGCTGGGTGGACAGAGGAATTAAAGCGGGGCTTTGATCTCTATGGGCATCACATCTTTTGTTTGCAGATGATTGTGTGGTGTTCACGAAGGCAGATGGATTAAGTGCAAACCGCGTGAATGATATTCTCAATGCCTATAGCATTGGCTCAGGTGAGAGTGCAAACAAACAAACAAAAAACTTGATTTTCTTCACCCCGAATTGTGGGTCATCTATTAGAGGGGGGGGGGGGGGG
>LR738714.1:123779465-123811903 GCA_902687465.1 Secale cereale
AAACTGTTTGCAAATTTAGAGAGAGGCCCTAGGAGAGAAGTATCTTGGTCTACCGACTGCAACAAGGAGGATCAAAAAACATGACTTTGAACATATTGTTGAGTCTGTAAGATCAAGAGTCCAGGGAAGGAGTCACATGAATGCCTCTTCTGCGGGAAGGGAGGTTCACCTCAAAACAGTGGTCCAAGCACTGCCGGCCTACTCTACGAGTTGTTTTAAGCTCACAAAAGGTTTAGGCCACAAAGTCATGACAATCATGTCCAAGTATTGGTGCGCTGGGTCACTTGACAAGAGGGGTATGCATTGTCAATCTTGGTCAAAAATGTCTATTCTGAAATCTAAAGGTGGTCTAAGCTTTCGATACCTAGATATCTTGAATGATGGAATGGTTGCTAAGCAAGCTTGGAGGCTGTTAGTCAATCCAAACATCTTGTGCGCGTGTGTTGAAAGGTATTGCAGATACCCCCCCCCCCCCGCAAAAAGGTACTGTAGATACTATCCACAAGGGACGCGTTTGGTTGCCTAGGGTGAACAGTGCCCCGCATCTTAACGCAGCCTGGTTTAGAAAAAACAGGCAACAAACCAACATCTGCATGTTGTTTGGTTGCTTGCATTGCATAAGTGGTCACTTTAGACCAGTCTGTTTGGTTGCCCGCATTTGTGCTGAAGGGGTGAGGAGATGCAAACCATATGTGTTTGGCAGCATACACGTTTGTGTTCTGCTTACCCCATTCAAATGTGGTGGCCTTACCACCACATTAGGCACAACAACAGGAAGAGCACTACAAACAACACATAAACAAGCTAACAACACATAAACAAGCAAATAAACACCAGATAAGAGCAGATAGCTAAACATATGTAAGTTTAACGCGAGCAGGGGCATCACATAACCGCTGCTTCACCACAGGGTGCTTAACCCTGGACAAAATATTCATAGTTCACGCCAAGTTCACGATCACAGATGCAGCAAACTAACTATGAGTTCATGGAAACTAGTTCAGAAGTCAACTTCAGGGTAACCGATGCAGCTGTGCCTGCTGCAATGAACCCTGCACCCGATGGAGCTGTCGTTGTTGTAGATTTGGCCCTTGAGGCCTAGGCCGGAGATGCGCAACACGATGAGGTCACCGAGGACGATCCTGTGGTGATGGCAGAAGTAGTGCCAGCCCTAGCCAAGCACCATCTGCCCCTCGAAGGTCTGAACCTGCACCCATAATTCGCACCACTTGTTTGCAGACAACCTCACGATGCGCTTGGTCTTGAGCACGAGCCACTGCCTCGTCACCTCCCCGAACATGGGAGGGATGATCAGCATGGCCAGATCCTCCTTATCCTTGATCTGCATGTAGAACCGAAGCGGCTCTCGAGACCCCTCCTCGTGGCCGGTCCTAGGAGCGTATCCCCTTGAATGTGGCTGGCTCATGAAGGCGACCCTGCCATGCAGGTTCACCCTCTTGAGCCAACGGTTCGTGGGGATGAAGTCCACGACGGCCTCGGCGCTGGCAACGACATGGACTCCTCCACCAGGCGTTGTCCCACTCCGTCTTAATCACCTTGTCAGGTAAGATGACATGGATTAGTAACAGGGCATTGGTAGCATGCTACATTGCCTAAAGTAGCAAACACATTGGTCCGACCTACCATGAGAGCCATGCACGTAAACCTAATATGCACATTTTTACTAGAACCCTAAGAAGGAACATCAATATAGATAGCATGCCCATGAACCCTAAGCATGAACATGAATAGCACACCAATCTAGATAACATGCACATGAACAAGTAGGAGGAACATCAAGACAACAACAACATGGTTAGCATCATGAACTAATTGTTGCACATGAGCACTAATGGTGAACATCAAACACAATCTACCATGTTCTATGAACACTAGTAGGCATGGACATCAATTAAAAAACCTATCTACCATGGCAAAAAACACCTTCTACATCATCAGCACTAAGCACAATACAATCTAGCATGCCCATGAACACTATATCTACCATGGCCAAGAACACCTTCTACATCATCACCACTAATCACAATCCAATCTAGCATGCCTATGAACTATACTAGGCATGCACATGAAGGACAGAACAAGCAAGAACACCACCCTGCCTATGATCAGTACCGCACAAGAAGGAATCGATTTGATTCCAATCGAATCGAATTGTATCAAATCAATTCACATCTCACCGGAGCATGCTAATGGCGAAAAGCCTAACCTACAAAGCTACAAGCAGAGGGATTGTTCTTACCGGAGCGGGTGGAGTTGGAGCATATGTCGGCCGGGGAGAAAACCCCGACGGGAAGAAGATGCCGGTCGAGGAGCAGGAGGAGGAGCCGCCAACGCCGACGACTGTTGGCATTGGCCCGGTACTGCTGCCCACGCGCGTGGTCGAGGTGGAGGGGGTCGCCGTCGTCCATGGGCCTACGGCGACGCCCGGAGCAAACCCTTGGATGGGGGGGGTAAAAAAACCAAGCACATGGGTTCCGTGCAGCATCGTGTTGCCGACCCCCACTGGCGGAGCCGCCGAACCCAGGACCTCGAGGTCCGGTAACGGCGGCGGAGGCGAAGCCGCCGGCACCAGATTGACCGGACGAGGCAGCCTGGTGCAAATAGGGGAGGCGCGTGTAGAGCCCGCATCAGATCGACCCCGGAGTTCGCCAAGCCGGCAACCCACCGCTCGTGGATGTGGTTGTTGCCGACGCTGATGGGGGTCAACGGACGGCGTGTCGGAGGGCGACTCATCGGAGCAGAGGAGAGGAGAGGAGAGGAGAGGAAGGGGCCAACGGTGAGAGGAGAGTGGTGTGAATGGGAGTGGGCGGTGATAGGAGAGGGATGTGGAGTTATGAGACGTCCTGTTGTCGTGGTTCTAAGTCTAACAGTAAGAATAGGGGGTACGTAGGAGGAGGCGAGATCCTAGCTACGGTGAGATTGTACACAAGGTGTTTACGATTTCAGGCCCTTCTCGGAGGAAGTAACGGCCCTACGTCTCGGTGCCCAGAGGCGGTCGACTGGAATATGTATGTGTGTGTAAGTTACAGGGGGTGTGAACCCTTGTACCGGAGGAGGGGGTGGCTTATATAGAGTGCGCCAGGACCCCAGCCGTCCCCACGTTACCAAGGGTTCAATATACATTAAGGCAGGAAGCTACTGATAACGCCTGTAATAAAGGATATTAAAGGCCACTGTTAATATGGACTGAATGTATGTCCATTGCTGATCTTAAGGGACCTTTGACCTTCGTGGGCTGAGTGATTTTGTATGGTCGAGTGTCCTCGCTCTTCCAAGTGCAGTTGGGTCATCCGAGTGAAGGTAAGCAGTCGAGTGAATTGTCCTCTTGGGCCATACCAGTCGATTGCTTTTGTCGTCTTCGAATTGTCTTTTGAGCTTCTAGGGTAGTGACCTTGGGTGGGGCATCTAGGTCAGGCCTGTGACCCCGCCCTAGGTCTGTGGCATCCTCAGTAGCCCCCGAATGGATTGAGGTCCGAATGGAGAAGAGGGTTGAGGTTGGTCTTGGTACAACTTCGATGTCCCTGGGAAATCTCCCCCGAATCCGCGGACCGGGCTGACCCTTCAATCTCAACTCAGTCGCCTCAATCGATTCAAGAGCCGTCGAGTGAACTTTTATGTGTAATCCGTCGAGTGAACTTTCACGCATAGCTCCGAGCATCGGCGGGGCGCGGGACTTTCGGCACGATTGGTTGTTCTCTCGCCTCCGGATTTTGCGGGATTTAAATTTCGGGGAAGCGCATGGGACGGGGCGTGCCGCGGTAATCGGATCGGATATGCTCGGACGCCTCGATTTCCGCACTGCCTTTTTCGCCACGTATCGGGCGCGCGTCTGTTGCGGGATTTGACATGATTGCCTGGGTCCACCGGTCAGCCACTCGACCACCGTGCTATAAAGGAGCACCGTGGCCGAGGCGAAGGCACTGTGCGCCCAATCTCTGCTTCTTCTTCATCTGCTACTCCGCCGCGCCTTTTCCCTCGGCTCTCCACCGCTCTGCCCGCGCCGGCTCGCCCTCATGGGCAAGGACAAGACGGCGGCCCTGGAGCGCTCGAAGAAAGCGGCGGCGACGGGGAAGGGGAAGCAAACCAATCAGGGATCGTCGTCGAGGATCGGGCTCCCGTCTAGTTGGATCCACGGGGACTGGATCAAGTCCACGATGCAGCCGGAGGACATGGAGGAGCTGGTGGAGGAGGGTCTGATCGCTCACGACTCCTGGCGGTTGCCGGAGGACGAGCTCGAGCCGCAGCCGCAAGAGGGCGAGTGCGTTCTCCTCGCGACTCACGTCGACCGAGGTTTCTCCCTGCCTCCACACCCTTTCTTTCGCGGTTTCTTGACTTTCTACGGTGCCCAGCTGCACCATTTCACCCCAACACCATCACGTACCTGGCCGCCTTCGTTTCCTTGTGTGAGAATGAAAGTGCAACTAATCCCCGGGTGGTTTTGGCAATTAATAACAACATATATATCATTGAACTAATTGTTACTTGAGAATCATTTCAGAGAAGTTCAGTGATACGGGTATGGAAATGACTGAAGAAGTGGACCCCTCAAAATGCTAAGGCAAGCATTGGCAAAAGATCAAGACTCCATTTTTGGTTTAGTGATCAAAGATCACATTGAGTCCATAGGAAAAGCCAATACTATTAAAAGGGGATGAGGTTGTGTTGATGATCTGGTTGCTCAAGTGCTTAGTGATATATCTCCTTCAACTATCAGCAACTTTCACTACTATACACACTCATAAGTAATCTCGGACAAACCGATTTCCCAAACTCAGTCCCACCGAGATGAACCACCTCAGCCATAAGCCAAACCCTAGAAAAATCGGTCATTCCGAGTTTGAGTTCGGTCTCACCGAAATACGGGCTGCCAACCTTCTGTAACCGTTTGTCCTCAAATCGGAATATCCGAGTTGATGATTTCGGTCCCACCGAAACTGGCAAGTTCCTGTCTTGACTCAAATCGGACTAACCGAGACGGTATTTTCGGTCCCACCGAAAACCCCAACGTTCACTATATTTGAACTTTCGGTCTGACCGAGTTTCCACTTCGGTCTCACCGAGATTGCTCAATTATGTGTGTAGCGGTTGGATTTTGTGTGGAGGCTATATATACCCCTCCACCCCCTCTTCATTCGTGGAGAGAGCCATCAGAAAAAGAACTACCACTCCTACCTTACACTTTCTGAGAAGAGAACTACCTACCCTTGTGTTGAGATCAAGTTGCTCCATTCCTACCATATGAAACTTGATTTCTAACCTTCCCAAGTTGCTTTCCACTCAATCCTTTCTTCCACCACAGCCATATCAGCGAGGAGAGTTGAGTGTTGGGGAGATTATCATTTGAAGCACAAGAGCAAGGAGTTCATCATCATCTACAACATCTATTACCTTTTGGAGGGTGGTGCCTCCTAGATTGGTTAGGTGTCGCTTGGGAGCCTCCGTCATCGAGATGTGGAGTTGAACCAAGAAGTTTGTAAGGGCAAGGAGATCACCTACTTCGTGAAGATCTACCCCGAGTAAGGCTAGCCCTCCGTGGGCGTAGGCCATGATGGAATAGACAAGGTTGCTTCTTCGTGGACCCTTCGTGGGTGGAGCCCTCCGTGGACTCGCGCAGCCGTTACCCTCCGTGGGTTGAAGTCTCCATCAACGTGGATGTACGATAGCACTACCTATCGGAACCACGGGAAAAATCTCCGCGTCTCCAAATTGCGTTTGATCTTCTCCACCTCTCTTTACTACATGTGCAATTTACTTTCCGCTGCTTATACTCTAGAATTGCATGTGTAGGGTGATACTTGACTTGATCATAATTGTGAAACTGCCAAAAACTGTTCATGATCAAAAGGCAGAATTTTTATATTTACAAGTAGTCTAATCACCCCCCCCCTCTAGACATACTTTCGATCCTACAAGTGGTATCAGAGCTTTGGTCTCCATTGTTTTGGTTTCCATTGCATTGGACTCCATAAGCTTGGTTTCACAACCTAGGAGAGTATGGCGTCTAGTGAGGGTAATTATCGTAGAGGTCCTTACTTTGATGGTACAAATTTTGCTAGTTGGAAGCATAAAATGAAAATGCATATTCTTGGTCATAACCCAGCCGCATGGGGCATTATTTGTGTTGGTATGCAAGGTGAATTCTTCGAGGAAGGAAAAGTTCCGGATCGCGAAGCTACACCGGAAGAGTTGCGGATGTTGCAAAACAATGCTCAAGCTTGTGACATTCTCTTCAATGCCTTGTGTCCCGAGGAGTTCAACAAAATCAGTCGTCTTGAGAATGCTAAAGAGATTTGGGATACTTTGGTTGAAATGCACGAAGGTACTGAGTCTGTGAAGGAATCAAAGCTAGATATTCTTCAAGGTCAACTTGACAAGTTCAAGATGAAGGATGGTGAAGGAGTCGCTGAAATGTACTCTAGGCTTGCTCTCATCACAAATGAGATTGCCGGCTTAGGAAGCGAAGAAATGACCGACCGATTCATCATTAAGAAGATTCTCAGAGCTTTGGATGGAAAATATGACACCGTGTGCACTTTGATCCAAATGATGCCAAACTACAAGACTCTCAAGCCAACTGAAGTCATTGGAAGAATTGTTGCTCATGAGATGACACTTAAGGATAAGGAAGAGCTTCACAACAAGTCAAGTGGTGCTTACAAAGCTACAAGTGATGCTCCCACAACCTCAAGTGACAAGTCAATTTCCAATGAAGAGATAAGCCTAATGGTTAAGAACTTCAACAAATTCTACAAGAATAGAGGCAAAGAAAGAAGCTCAAAGTCTAGATCATATGATGAAAAGAGATCTTCTAGTCGTGATCGAAACTGCTACAATTGTGGAAGACCCGGACACTACTCAAATGAGTGTACGGCTCCCCACAAAAGAAGAGAAGAATCTCCAAGAAGAAGATCAAGAGATGAGTCACCTCGGAGAGAAAGAAGGAGTAGAGATGATCGTTATGAACGAAGACCCTCTCGGAGAAGCAAGGATTCGGAGAGGAAAGACAAGTCATCAAGGAGCTACACAAGAAGAAGACATCAAGCTCATGTAGGTGAATGGGTCTCCGGCTCCGACTCCGACAATCAATCCGATGGAAGCTATCACTCCGACTCCGACTACAGTCAAGATGAAGGTGTTGCCGGTCTTGCTCTCGTATCCTCCAACTCCTACGACTTATTTGATTCACCAAATGAGGGAATTGGAAGATGCTTCATGGCTAAAGGCCCCAAGGTATCACACCCTGAATTCATTGACTTCAATAGTGATGAGGATGACTTGCTTGGTGAAGATGAGCTATTGCATGATAAATCTAGTGAGCTTAGTAACGATGAAAATGCTAGTAGTCTTTATAGTCGAGAAGAGTCGAATGACAATGCTATGAAGGAGATTGAGCATCTAACTAAAGAACTAAACACTCTTAAGTTAGCTCATGAAACAACTCAAGAAGATCATAGAGAGATCCTAAGATCTCATGAGAAGCTACGTGTAATGCCCCGGATGTAATACTTTCCCTTTTGGGTATATAATATATCTCCGGCTTCATCTATTTCCATTTCGGGTTCTTTGTCTTTCGGGCTTTCGTCGTTTTGTTGTGTGAGTGTGTGGCATTCATTCATATCATGTAGACATGTGCATTGCATTGCATCTGTGTTGTCGGTTGCATCCGGTTCCGCGTGTCCCTTCCCGTTGTCCGTTTCGCGTTCCGGAGCTCCCTCACGTGTCCGTGACGTCCCGTAGGCCTACTTTGTTGTTCGGGCATTTAACGTTACCGGTGTACCGCGAGGTTGTTGTGTGTGTTGTTGTTTTGTTGTGTGCAACCCGCCTCTCAAATCTCGTCTCGTTTGGACTCCGTTGACTTTTCCATCCGTTGTTCGTGTGGGTCCGAAGTGCCTTTACTTCGTGTCCCGGAAACACCCCTACTGCAGTCTTTTGTCTCTCCTAGGCCCTTCTAAACTATCCCCGCGATCGGATCCGTCGGATCGCGATCGGAGGGCTCCTAGCGCCCCTAAATCTCCCCTAACCCTAAAAACTGCTATATAATAGACCCTAGTCTATTTTGGCATCCCTAACCCTAGCCTCTTCTTCCTCCTCTCTTCTCTTCATTTTTTTTCTTTCTTCTTCAGATCCAAAACTTCATCTGCCACTTGGCCTTTTTTTTTTCTCCCGAGGGAATCAGCGCCGCCGAGCTGATCGATCTGTCCGATCGGTCCAATCGCCAGTCAACGCACGCAGCCAGTCCCTCGATCGCGAGATCCCTCCGCCGATCGGATTGGGGCAGGAGGCCCCGATCGATCGCTCCACCGGACCACTTCGCCGATCGCCAGGACGTTTCCTTCCTCGGCCCACCGCATCGTCGCCAGGGAGCCCAGCGGGACCACTTCACCGCAGGCCATACGCTCCCCGGGCCGCCGCCTCGCCAACTCGCCTCCAGGCCGCAGCGCCCAAGGCCCCTCCACCGCACCAGACACCGGCCTCCTCCCGAGCGGGCCGTCGCCTCCCGCGCCCCTCCAGGCCGGCCGGCCCACGCCTTCACCCGAGCCGAAGCCCGCCGCCCCTCCGGCGCCCGGTCGCCGCCCCAGGCCGCGGTAGCCATCGGGCCTCCCCCCCTGGGCCGTTCGCCAGGTCGCCGGGCCTTCCCGTCGCCAGGCCGCGCAGCCGGGCCGCCCTGCGACCGCCTCCGCACCACTGGGCCGCCGCCGCTGCAGTTCCACCGGCCCACTCAGTTTTTCCCCCAGATCCAGATCTGAGGAGGTTGACCTCCCCCCTTCCTTTTCTTCTAAGTACTAGGTTTTGTTAATCTGTGATGCTATGTTTGACCTGCTCTAACTTTTTGCCTGCTGCTCCGTTTTGCGCGTGTAGCATGTCCAGACGTTCGTGGAGATGTGCTCTACGTTTCCCCTGTTGTTGTCATGCATGTTAGAGATCATCTAGGTGCTTGTTTTGCTGTTGCAAGAGTGCATCATGATATAAACTGCTGCTATGTGTTATTTTTATGCCACTTTTGCCATGTGATATCTTTTAGCTCGTTTGTCCGAATGATGCAAATGACATGTCCACGTGTTCGTCTTGCCACGAACTACGTGTTGCTTATGATAGGTTGCATGGTAGATTTATTATTGCCTTGTTATCATCGTTGCAAAGTGCCATGTTCATGTGATGTGTTTTCACTTGTTATGAAATGCCATCTTGTTGAGCTCGTTGCAATCGTTGTGTTCACCTCTATGATGCATGCTTGTGTGTTTCGGGATCACCTTCATGTGCACTTTGATGAGGTGCTTACCCTTTGCCATGTTTAGTTTCGAGGTGACTTAAACATGCTCCTTTTGATGCTATGATGATATTGCTATTTTAGGACTTAGTGGTTTTTTCACTAAGTCTGAAATCTGTAACGTTCCGATGCCATGTTCGTGTGATGTTCTAGGACAAGGCATGATAGTTTTGGAGTGGATTTTGATTGTTCCTTGTAGTATATATTGTTGTCTTTCCATTCATGTCCTCACATGCCTATTTGAGTGGCTGTAGCATGTTTATCTTTTGCTCTAAAGTTTCAATAAAATTCTGCTGCCAGAATTTTATTGTCAAGTTCAATATGTCCAAGATCATTGCTATTGATCCGTGACTCCGTTGGGGTGCACCTTTGGACTTAGTTGCTGTACTATATGTATAGTTTGTGTTCATGTCCTTTGCCATGCTTTTTGGGTGCTGTAGCTTAATTATTTTGAGCTCCGAAGTTGCTATGATGCTGTAATTTTCAGCTTTCGCTCAAATCTTGTTTCGGGCATAACTTTTAGCCCGTAACTCCGATTTCAGCGATTCTTATATCAAACTTGATTGTTTTTCTGTGTAGATTAATATTATCAGCTTGTTATCATGTTTTGAGGTGTTTTGCTTGAGTGTTATTGTACGTGCTCCGTGTGCATCCTTAGTGCATCCATCATGCATTCATGTTTTTCGAGTGCTCATTGCATCTTGTTGATTGGTGCTTGGTGTGATTGTTTTGTTTAGAGCCGGAAGCTGAGACTGAGTACGAAGTCGAGCACGAGGTTTCCAACGAGGTTGAGCACGAGGACCCTTCTTACGATCCGAACGACTTCTCTTCAGGCAAGATGACCGAACCCCGATAACATTACTATCTTTGCCTATTGCTAGTAGTCTCGATCTATAGTTTTGCCTCGATGCCCATGATCTTCTTGTCAGCCTCCTACTTGTAACCAATTGCCATGTTAACCAACCTACCTATGCAAACCGTTGCTTGGCTAAGTACGCTTCGCTCAGGCCTTCTTATAGCATTGCTAGTTGCAGGTGAAGATCGAAGATGCTTGCTTCATGTTGAAGTTTGGTTGGGTTATATCACACTATAAAAATGCTTTAAATGAAATCATCTATATATTGGCAAGGGTGGAAGGCTAAGCCTTTTGCTTGGTGTTTTGTTCCACTCATGCCGTTAGGAACCGTATAAACCGGTGTTATGTTCCTTGATTATGCGTTCCTAACACGGTTGGGGTGTATGGGACCCCCTCGATAAACCGCTAAGTGCTAAGTCTTTTCCAGCAAGTCCCAACATTGGTACTATTCGCCTAACACAACTAAAACTTTCCGAGGGAGTAATTAACCCGAGGCTTAATTAATTCAACCCCCCCTGGGCCAGTGCTCGACTTGAGTGTTGGTCCAAACTAGAGTCGTGTGCGGGGCCCCCCTTGGCAACTTGGGTATTTCGGCCACTGTACGCTGTGCTCATCCGGTCGTGGCCTGAGACTAGATACGCGCGGCTACTATCAGGGTGTCGGCACGCCGGGAGGATTTGCTGGATTAGCCTTACCTTAGCTCGGTATATCTTGAGCACGGGATTCCGAGGATACTCGGGTCTTCCCACTTTGGAGTTGCGACTCCGCGGATCGTGGACTTGTAATGGGTCAAGTTGGAACACCCCTGCAGGGTTTGAACTTTCGAAAGCCGTGCCCGCGGTTATGTGGCAGATGGGAGCTTGTTAATTCCGGTTGTAGATAACTTGACACAATGTTTCAAATACACTACCAGCGTGTGTTCCGTGACTGTCAATTTCCGAATAGGGATTCGGGAGTTGAACACGGAGGGGTTATGTTTGTGGAGCTTGTAGCTAGGATCACTTCGTGATCACTTCTCGCCGAGGCCTTCTCTTCTCGCTCTCACTCACGTAAGCTAGATGCTAGTTGCTGCAGACTTATTCTTTTCTTCAGCCTTATCCTCACCCAAAGGCTTTGATAGTTCTGTTACCCGGGAACGGGATTGCTGAGTCCTCTGTGGCTCACAGTTACTTCACACACCAGATGCAGGTCCAGCTATGAGCTATCCAGGTGATGGCACCGAGCTGGATTGGGAGTTCGACGAGGAGCGTAGTCGGTACTACGTGCGCTACCCGGACGATCAGTAGTGGAGTCTCTTACTAGGATTCGATCCGCCTGTGGTTTATTTATCTAAGTTTGGTACTTTGACATTTGGCTTTTGCCCTTAGAGGGTTGTGATGTTCTTAATGTATGATGTTTGAGACTTGTACTGTAATTCTGTGATGTGGCGAGTGTAAGCCAACTATTTTCAGTTTACTATCCCCTCTTTTACATGAGTTGTGCAAAGATTACCGAACTTGAGATCATTCTAGGATGGATTTATGCCTTTAAGTCGTGCCTCGACACGTAGGAGGTATAACTCTATCCTGGGCATTACAAGTTGGTATTCAGAGCCTTCTCCGACCTAGGAGCCCCCACTGTTTGATCGAACCGTTGACGGTCGAGTCTAGGCACACACTGAAAAACTTTTGGAGTCCTATATTATATCGGAGAGTAGGATTTCTTTGCTTCTCATCCCCTTTCTCTCTGGTGAGGACTCCTGACGTCTACTCTTGTCTCTCCTTTCTTCAAAATTTGCACAAATTTTTTTTTAGGAATCCCGCGAGTATTCTGGGATTGTTTCGATGTTCTTGTGACAAGGATATTGTTCTCGATGCCTCCTGTTACCGAGGAGTTGAGCTTCGGGGTATCATTGTAACAAGCATATTGCGACAGTACTAAATACTTAAGACGGCCGACATCGAAAATCTCTCCTATACGGCCAGTGGCAAGATAACCCCGACATCACCCAGTACTGGGGAGGTAGTTCGCGAGTATTGCCATAGCTTGTTATAGTGGATGCTTTTCGAAGGTCCGAGGTACACAGTTTCCGAGAAAGACTGGTTATGTGTTGAAGGATGGATACACCTGGATGTAGGTTTAGAGTTGATTGCGCGGTGCTTCCCGTGTATCCCCAACACCTGATTGCATAACTGGAATCTTTCGGAAATCTATAGGTGGGTTTTTATCCAGTAGATCGTAGGCATTCTTCCAACGAATGCAGGTTAGTGAGTTCGGGATTCGACATTGAGTGAAGGGGTTATATGACCGATGTTACTATCAGGAGTTGCATCTTAAAGGGTCCTTGGCTATGCTGATCCGGGGATTGCAAAACCTTTTCGTAACGCGTTCATATGCTTTCAGCACAAAGATGTTAGAACGAAACTCCTCTCTTGTGTTTGTTCCCGTCCGTACCTTGTTGTTTTTCTTATTTTCATTTTGATCCCTATGTGGCTTCTCGTGAAGACTGATGTTATCAATTAACTGAGAATATCATTCGTTCCTCTTGTTCGGATGATTTCATTCGTTCTTACTGTTCGAATGATTATTATGAAGACTTGTTGCAATTCATTCCATTGATTCAGCTTATTCCTTTTGTCAATCAATTGCTGATTCGTGGTCATCTCTTACAGGATGGCTCCGAAAAAGGTTCCCAACGCTAACCCAGAGGTGGAAGAGGTCCCAGAACATCCTCCTTCCCCTCCTCCTCCGCCTGAGGCTTGGAGAGCAATTATGGAGACTACAGCTCAGAACACTCAGTTGATGATGCAGATCATGCAAGCTAATCAAGCTAATCAGGGTGTTCCAGTGAACCAAGGCAACTTCTTCCAGCAGCACCATGCTACTCTCAATCAGTTCCTGGCTAACAATCCTAAAGCTTTCAGTTACTGTGGCGACCCTCTTGATGCTGAGGATTGGTTGACCGACATAAAGAAGCATTTTGAGTGCAGTAACGTGAAGGAAGATGACTATGTGAAGTTTGCAGCCTTCCAACTGAAAGATCAAGCAGCTGACTGGTGGCAGCAGTACAAAGACTCCAGGCCGGGTCAAGTGATCTCTTGGGAGAATTTCTGCAAGGATTTCCGCTCGCATCACATTCCTACAAGTGTCATCGAGGGTATGCGTGAGCAATTCCGCAACCTCAAGCAGGGCTCCATGTCAGTCTATCAGTATAATGTCAAGTTCCAAAACCTCGCTCGCTATGCTAAGCAAGACATTCCTGATGCCAAGAGTAAAATCTATCAGTTCCGTGGAGGTCTCAAAGATGAACTTCAGCTTGCTCTCACTTTGTTCGAGCCCGATGAATTCGACAAGTTCTATAACATGGCTTTGAAACAAGAAGCAGCTCAGCTTAAGATGGAGGCTTCTAAGAAGAGAATTCGAGATGCTGTTCACTCTTCCTCATCGTCTCAGTTGGCTGCGAAACAACAGAAATTCTGGCTTCCTCCTCCTCCAGTGATTCGAGCTCCATACAACAACTCCAACAACTTCAACAACTCCAACAACAAGAACTCTAGTGGTCGTGGTTTCTCCCACCCACCCAACCCGAGCAACCAGTCGAAGAAGCAGTTTCAGTCTCAAGGCTCCAAGTCCAGTGGCTCTCATTTCCGTCCTCTCTCAGAAGTGGTGTGCAACAAGTGTGGCCAGAAGGGTCACTATGCCAACAGATGTCCGAATCCGAAGCGCCTTCCTCCTCCTCCGCCTGTCAGTACAGCTATTGTCAAGCATGATCCAAAGTCTGCTAAGGTCAATCTGATGAATGCAGCTGAAGCGGAGAACTCTTCTGATGTCATTTTGGGTAACCTCTCAGTGAACTCTTTTCCAGCTAAAGTTTTGTTCGATTCAGGTGCTTCACATTCTTTCATGTCAAGACCTTTTGCTTTGTCACATGATATGCCATTGCAAGCTTTGCCGAGTCCGATGTCTGTGCTTTCTCCGGGTTTGCTCATGAACTCCAACAACTTTGTTCCGAATGTTTCTATCCGCATGGGTGATTATCGATTTCTGGCTAATCCGGTGGTTCTTGGTAATTCTGACATCGACCTCATCCTCGGAATGGATTGGCTTTCTCAGCATGATGCTCACATTGATTGTGTTCAAAAGGAAGTCAAGTTGACTCATTCTGATGAAGATGTGATTATCTTTGCTTCAAGGGATAATACTATTCGGCTTTTCTCTCTTAATGATAAGGGCGAAATTAATGCCATAAATCAAATTCCGGTGGTGAACGAATATCAAGACGTCTTTCCAGAAGAACTTCCAGGCATGCCTCCACACCGTCAGGTGGAGTTTGTCATTGAACTCGAGCCGGGCACTGAGCCTGCATGCCGGCGTCCATACAAGCTCTCTCCGGATGAATTGAAAGAATTGAAGAAGCAGCTTGATAAGCAGGAGAGTATGGGTCTCATCAGACCAAGTACATCTCCATGGGGCTGTGGTGTCTTATTTGTCAAGAAGAAAGATGGCACGGAGCGTCTCTGTGTTGACTACCGGCAATTGAACAAGAAGACGATTAAGAACAAGTATCCGCTCCCCAACATCAACGAACTCTTTGAGCAGCTCAAAGGAGCTAAAGTGTTCTCTAAGCTTGACCTCCGAATGGGCTACCATCAAATTCGCATTCGCGAGGAAGACATTCCCAAGACGGCCTTCAGAACGAGCTACGGTTCATACGAGTATACCGTCATGTCCTTCGGTCTCGCCAATGCTCCTCCTACCTTTTCTAGGATGATGCATTACATCTTCAACCCCTATACTGGCGAGTTCGTGCTTGTGTATCTGGATGATATTCTGGTGTTTTCCAAGAATGAAGAAGATCACGAAAAGCACTTGCGTCTGGTTCTTGATCGACTCCGAGAGCATAAATTCTATGCCAAGTTCTCCAAGTGCGAGTTTTGGCTCGATAAGGTTTTGTACCTGGGCCACATCATCTCAGCTGACGGTATTGCGGTTAATCCCGAGAAAGTTGAAGCAATTGTCAACTGGGAAGCTCCTCAGAACGTCAAGCAGCTCCGCAGTTTTCTGGGTCTTGCCAGCTATTGCAGAAGGTTCGTTGAGAACTTCTCCAAGATTGCCAAGCCTCTTTCCAACCTGCTTCAGAAGAATGTCAAATACTTTTGGTCTCCAGAGTGTGAAGTGGCATTCAAAACCCTAAAAGAGAAGCTTGTCTCTGCTCCAGTTCTGACTCCTCCGGATGAAACCAAGCCCTATGAAGTATTCTGCGATGCTTCTCTTCAAGGTCTTGGTGGTGTGCTTATGCAAGATAAGAGAATTGTGGCACATACTTCTCGTCAGCTAAAGCCAAGTGAGAAGAACTATCCCGCTCATGATCTCGAGCTAGCAGCTGTGGTACATGCTCTGATTACGTGGAGACATCTGTTGTTGGGCAGAAAGGTCGACATCTTCACTGATCACAAGAGCTTGAAGTACATCTTCACACAGCCGCATCTGAACCTCCGCCAGACTCGTTGGGTCGAAATGATCCAAGAGTACAATCCCAGCATCGAATACACTCCTGGCAAGGCGAATGTGATTGCAGATGCTTTGAGCAGAAAGGCATATTGCAACAGCCTTCTTATCAAGCCGTACCAGCCTGAGCTTTGTGAAGCATTCAGGAAACTCAACCTCCAAGTTGTTCCGCAGGGTTTTCTTGCAAATCTCCAAATTGCTCCTACCTTGGAAGATCAAGTCCGTGAGGCCCAGCTCAGTGATACCATGGTGAAGAAGGTGAAACATGGGATTGCAAAGGGCACTCCAAAATACAAGTGCTTCCGTGTTGATGAGAGAGATACCTTGTTCTTCGAGGACAGACTCGTTGTTCCTAAAGGTGATCTCAGGAAGCTCATAATGGAAGAAGCTCATGATTCTCTCCTTTCCATTCATCCTGGCAGTTCCAAGATGTACCAAGATCTCAAGCAGTCTTACTGGTGGACACGCATGAAAAGGGAAATTGCCCAATTCGTGAACGAATGTGATGTATGCAGAAGGGTGAAAGCAGAACATCAACGTCCAGCCGGTCTTCTCCAACCTCTTCCTATTCCCGAGTGGAAGTTCGACCACATTGAAATGGACTTCGTCACGGGTTTTCCTAAATCCAAGCGAGGAAATGATGCTATCTTTGTGGTGATTGACAAGCTTATCAAAGTCGCTCACTTTCTTCCAGTCAAAGAATCAATCAATGCAGCTCAACTTGCAGAGCTGTACACTTCCAGAATCGTGTCCCTACATGGCATTCCTCAAGTGATATCCTCAGACCGTGGAAGCTTGTTCACATCAAGATTCTGGGACTCCTTTCAGTCCGCCATGGGCACTAAGATCAGGTTCAGCACTGCCTTTCACCCTCAGACTAGTGGTCAAGTCGAGCGCGTGAATCAGATTCTAGAAGATATGCTCAGAGCCTGTGTCATCTCCTTCGGCATGAAATGGGAAGACTGCCTTCCATTTGCCGAGTTCTCTTACAACAAGAGCTTTCAAGCAAGTGCAGGCAAAGCACCGTTTGAAATTCTCTATGGCAGAAAGTGCCGCACCCCTCTCAACTGGTCTGAAACAGGCGAACGCCAACTTCTTGGCAATGACTTGATCTCAGAAGCCGAAGAAATGTGCAAAGTCATACGTGAGAATCTCAAGGCCGCTCAGTCGCGTCAGAAGAGCTACTATGACGGAAAGCATCGTGATTTGGCTTTCGACAT
This sequence comes from Secale cereale, assembly GCA_902687465.1. Lineage (NCBI taxonomy): Eukaryota > Viridiplantae > Streptophyta > Magnoliopsida > Poales > Poaceae > Secale > Secale cereale. The sequence goes on from LR738714.1 coordinate 123,796,318, forward strand.
CGGTGATCATGTCTATCTCCGAGTTTCTCTGATGAAAGGAACCCAAAGATTCGGTATCAAAGGAAAACTTGCTCCTAGATACGTCGGGCCTTTCAAGATTCTTGGCAAAAGAGGCGATCTAGCCTATCAGCTCGAGCTCCCTTCAAACTTTGCAAATGTTCATGATGTCTTCCATGTGTCTCAGCTTCGCAAATGCTTCAAGGCACCTGAGCGCATGATTCCGTTTGAGGAGATTGATCTCCAACAAGACATTTCCTACCGAGAGCATCCAGTTGCAATTCTCGAATAAACCGAATGCAAGACTCGCAACAAGTCCATCAAGTTTCTGAAAGTCAAGTGGTCACATCACACAGACCGAGAAGCTACCTGGGAACGAGAAGATCATCTTCGTTCCGAGTACCCTTCCTTTTTCCAGTCCTAGATCTCGGGACGAGATCTTTTTGTAGTAGAGGAGAGTTTGTAATGCCCCGGATGTAATACTTTCCCTTTTGGGTATATAATATATCTCCGGCTTCATCTATTTCCATTTCGGGTTCTTTGTCTTTCGGGCTTTCGTCGTTTTGTTGTGTGAGTGTGTGGCATTCATTCATATCATGTAGACATGTGCATTGCATTGCATCTGTGTTGTCGGTTGCATCCGGTTCCGCGTGTCCCTTCCCGTTGTCCGTTTCGCGTTCCGGAGCTCCCTCACGTGTCCGTGACGTCCCGTAGGCCTACTTTGTTGTTCGGGCGTTTAACGTTACCGGTGTACCGCGAGGTTGTTGTGTGTGTTGTTGTTTTGTTGTGTGCAACCCGCCTCTCAAATCTCGTCTCGTTTTGACTCCGTTGACTTTTCCATCCGTTGTTCGTGTGGGTCCGAAGTGCCTTTACTTCGTGTCCCGGAAACACCCCTACTGCAGTCTTTTGTCTTTCCTAGGCCCTTCTAAACTATCCCCGCGATCGGATCCGTCGGATCGCGATCGGAGGGCTCCTAGCGCCCCTAAATCTCCCCTAACCCTAAAAACTGCTATATAATAGACCCTAGTCTATTTTGGCATCCCTAACCCTAGCCTCTTCTTCCTCCTCTCTTCTCTTCATTTTTTTTCTTTCTTTCTTCTTCAGATCCAAAACTTCATCTGCCACTTGGCCTTTTTTTTCTCCCGAGGGAATCAGCGCCGCCGAGCTGATCGATCTGTCCGATCGGTCCAATCGCCAGTCAACGCACGCAGCCAGGCCCTCGATCGCGAGATCCCTCCGCCGATCGGATTGGGGCAGGAGGCCCCGATCGATCGCTCCACCGGACCACTTCGCCGATCGCCAGGACGTTTCCTTCCTCGGCCCACCGCATCGTCGCCAGGGAGCCCAGCGGGACCACTTCACCGCAGGCCGTACGCTCCCGCGGGCCGCCGCCTCGCCAACTCGCCTCCAGGCCGCAGCGCCGAAGGCCCCTCCACCGCACCAGACACTGGCCTCCTCCCGAGCGGGCCGTCGCCTCCCGCGCCCCTCCAGGCCGGCCGGCCCACGCCTTCACCCGAGCCGAAGCCCGCCGCCCCTCCGGCGCCCGGTCGCCGCCCCAGGCCGCGGTAGCCGTCGGGCCTCCCCCCTGGGCCGTTCGCCAGGTCGCCGGGCCTTCCCGTCGCCAGGCCGTGCAGCCGGGCCGCCCTGCGACCGCCTCCGCACCACTGGGCCGCCGCCGCTGCAGTTCCACCGGCCCACTCAGTTTTTCCCCCAGATCCAGATCTGAGGAGGTTGACCTCCCCCCTTCCTTTTCTTCTAAGTACTAGGTTTTGTTAATCTGTGATGCTATGTTTGACCTGCTCTAACTTTTTGCCTGCTGCTCCGTTTTGCGCGTGTAGCATGTCCAGACGTTCGTGGAGACGTGCTCTACGTTTCCCCTGTTGTTGTCATGCATGTTAGAGATCATCTAGGTGCTTGTTTTGCTGTTGCAAGAGTGCATCATGATATAAACTGCTGCTATGTGTTATTTTTATGCCACTTTTGCCATGTGATATCTTTTAGCTCGTTTGTCCGAATGATGCAAATGACATGTCCACGTGTTCGTCTTGCCACGAACTACGTGTTGCTTATGATAGGTTGCATGGTAGATTTATTATTGCCTTGTTATCATCGTTGCAAAGTGCCATGTTCATGTGATGTGTTTTCACTTGTTATGAAATGCCATCTTGTTGAGCTCGTTGCAATCGTTGTGTTCACCTCTATGATGCATGCTTGTGTGTTTCGGGATCACCTTCATGTGCACTTTGATGAGGTGCTTACCCTTTGCCATGTTTAGTTTCGAGGTGACTTAAACATGCTCCTTTTGATGCTATGATGATATTGCTATTTTAGGACTTAGTGGTTTTTTCACTAAGTCTGAAATCTGTAACGTTCCGATGCCATGTTCGTGTGATGTTCTAGGACAAGGCATGATAGTTTTGGAGTGGATTTTGATTGTTCCTTGTAGTATATATTGTTGTCTTTCCATTCATGTCCTCACATGCCTATTTGAGTGGCTGTAGCATGTTTATCTTTTGCTCTAAAGTTTCAATAAAATTCTGCTGCCAGAATTTTATTGTCAAGTTCAATATGTCCAAGATCATTGCTATTGATCCGTGACTCCGTTGGGGTGCACCTTTGGACTTAGTTGCTGTACTATATGTCTAGTTTGTGTTCATGTCCTTTGCCATGCTTTTTGGGTGCTGTAGCTTAATTATTTTGAGCTCCGAAGTTGCTATGATGCTGTAATTTTCAGCTTTCGCTCAAATCTTGTTTCGGGCATAACTTTTAGCCCGTAACTCCGATTTCAGCGATTCTTATATCAAACTTGATTGTTTTTCTGTGTAGATTAATATTATCAGCTTGTTATCATGTTTTGAGGTGTTTTGCTTGAGTGTTATTGTACGTGCTCCGTGTGCATCCTTAGTGCATCCATCATGCATTCATGTTTTTCGAGTGCGCATTGCATCTTGTTGATTGGTGCTTGGTGTGATTGTTTTGTTTAGAGCCGGAAGCTGAGACTGAGTACAAAGTCGAGCACGAGGTTTCCAACGAGGTTGAGCACGAGGACCCTTCTTACGATCCGAACGACTTCTCTTCAGGCAAGATGACCGAACCCCGATAACATTACTATCTTTGCCTATTGCTAGTAGTCTCGATCTATAGTTTTGCCTCGATGCCCATGATCTTCTTGTCAGCCTCCTACTTGTAACCAATTGCCATGTTAACCAACCTACCTATGCAAACCGTTGCTTGGCTAAGTACGCTTCGCTCAGCCCTTCTTATAGCATTGCTAGTTGCAGGTGAAGATCGAAGATGCTTGCTTCATGTTGAAGTTTGGTTGGGTTATATCACACTATAAAAATGCTTTAAATGAAATCATCTATATATTGGCAAGGGTGGAAGGCTAAGCCTTTTGCTTGGTGTTTTGTTCCACTCATGCCGTTAGGAACCGTATAAACCGGTGTTATGTTCCTTGATTATGCGTTCCTAACATGGTTGGGGTGTATGGGACCCCCTCGATAAACCGCTAAGTGCTAAGTCTTTTCCAGCAAGTCCCAACATTGATACTATTCGCCTAACACAACTAAAACTTTCCGAGGGAGTAATTAACCCGAGGCTTAATTAATTCAACCCCCCCTGGGCCAGTGCTCGACTTGAGTGTTGGTCCAAACTAGAGTCGTGTGCGGGGCCCCCCTTGGCAACTTGGGTATTTCGGCCACTGTACGCTGTGCTCATCCGGTCGTGGCCTGAGACTAGATACGCGCGTCTACTATCAGGGTGTCGCCACGCCGGGAGGATTTGCTGGATTAGCCTTACCTTAGCTCGGTATATCTTGAGCACGGGATTCCGAGGATACTCGGGTCTTCCCACTTTGGAGTTGCGACTCCGCGGATCGTGGGCTTGTAATGGGTCAAGTTGGAACACCCCTGCAGGGTTTGAACTTTCGAAAGCCGTGCCCACGGTTATGTGGCAGATGGGAGCTTGTTAATTCCGGTTGTAGATAACTTGACACAATGTTTCAAATACACTACCAGCGTGTGTTCCGTGACTGTCAATTTCCGAATAGGGATTCGGGAGTTGAACACGGAGGGGTTATGTTTGTGGAGCTTGTAGCTAGGATCACTTCGTGATCACTTCTCGCCGAGGCCTTCTCTTCTCGCTCTCACTCACGTAAGCTAGATGCTAGTTGCTGCTGCAGACTTATTCTTTTCTTCAGCCTTATCCTCACCCAAAGGCTTTGATAGTTCTGTTACCCGGGAACGGGATTGCCGAGTCCTCTGTGGCTCACAGTTACTTCACACACCAGATGCAGGTCCAGCTGTGAGCTATCCAGGTGATGGCACCGAGCTGGATTGGGAGTTCGACGAGGAGCGTAGTCGGTACTACGTGCGCTACCCGGACGATCAGTAGTGGAGTCTCTTACTAGGATTCGATCCGCCTGTGGTTTATTTATCTAAGTTTGGTACTTTGACATTTGGCTTTTGCCCTTAGAGGGTTGTGATGTTCTTAATGTATGATGTTTGAGACTTGTACTGTAATTCTGTGACGTGGCGAGTGTAAGCCAACTATTTTCAGTTTACTATCCCCTCTTTTACATGAGTTGTGCAAAGATTACCGAACTTGAGATCATTCTAGGATGGATTTATGCCTTTAAGTCGTGCCTCGACACGTAGGAGGTATAACTCCATCCTGGGCATTACACTACGCTTCGAGAAGCTCACTCTAGAGCAAGAACATGAGTTTCTAAAAGCGATCAATGACGATCTTCGAAAGAAGAGTTCTTCATATCTTGCCAAACGACTTCTCTTGTCTAATTTCTTGCCACCTATTAAGACTAAGCATGACAAGCATAAGAAAAATTCTTCCTCTAGTAGTAACAATAACCATGTTAAACCTAATGTTGTTACTTCTAGTAGTTCTCTTGATTTCACTAACAATGTTTCAAGCCAAGTTACACTTGAGCAAGAAAATAGCTTATTGAAGGAAATCATAGAGAAAGGTGTCTACAAGAGTCTTGCCGGAAGCAAGAACTTTGAGGAAATTGTTCGCAAACAAGGAAGGCACCGGAAGAATCAAGGGATTGGTTTTGAGCGAAAGTTCAACGCCGAAGGTGTTGAGTGGGAAGAAGGTCAATACCCTACTCCACAGTTTGTTTCTCAAAAGGAGAAGTATGATCCTACTTCTTCCAATGTGGAACAAGCTCAAGATGACCTTCCACCACAAGACCACAGGCTAAAAGCCAAGGACAAGCTTCAAGAGGAGATTGATGCATTCATTGAAGCACCTCAAGCCATGGTCAAGTGGGTTCCCAAGGACACGTCAAGTTCTACTTCGTCAAGCTCAACTACAACCCCAAGGATTCCCATCAAGATGATGTGGATCCCAAAGAAGAAGAACTAGAAGGTTCTTGAGGGTGACTCCGCCAACATACTTCACTCACATTCATTTTGGCAACTTGTGCAATCAACTTCCACATCGTGCACTAGTTCATGGAGTCACAAACCCTCTTGTTGGTAAGTCAAGGGACAAGGTAATCATTGCTTTCATGGACATCATCTATTGTGAACTTCAATCTATGTCCATGGATATCCTTGTTTGTTCCTTGTGGGACTAACCCATGTAGGTATTGAAAGTGCCCTAATCCAAAGGATAGCTCCCAACTCTTGATGATATACATCAACATTGAGCATCCACATCTTCAACATCTACATGAAGTCTTCTACGACAACCCAAGGTTAGTTTGACCCTTTAAAAGGGGTTCTCACATCTAGGGGGAGCTTTGCTCTAAAAATTGAGCTAAAGCATCTCCAAATGATGTGAACACATCAATGCTTATGTAAAAGTGGTAACCCCACTTGTGCTTAAACGATGAGTATGACCTATGATCAAATGTTCTCATTTGGCTCCTAAGTCAAAATACTCATATAAAGATGACCTAGTCATCGACAAATTGTGTGCTAGTACCTAGAGTGTTGGTTGTGCATGTTTGACACATATTTCATTTGCTATCTTATTGTGTGAGCATGTTGAATGCATGATTTTATCCATTCGAGGACATCCATTTGTTGTTTTGGTTGTTTTGATTTTTCTGGCCAAATGGATGGACAAGAATGCCTAAGTACCTCCCCTAGCTATCTATGCTTTCTTGTCTCAAATTCTATTCATGCTCATATCACAAACTTTGAACAAGTCATTTTCGGACCCTCCGAGTGAGGAGCACTCGGAGCCACCGATCCGTCTAAGGCTGACTTCCAAAACCTTCTAAGTGATTTTCGGACAGACCAACTTCTCCCACTCGGTCAAACCGAAACCATTTAGACTGATCTAGGTTTCATCTCGGTGAAACCGAGTTCTAAATCTCGGCGTGACCGATATGCGTAACTGCACAGCAGTTATCCATTTCGGTGTCACCGAGTTTTTCAACTCGGTCCCACCGACAGCAAGGGGATATAAATACTGAGGGCAGCGCGCGATTTTTCCTTCAAACGTTTTCGCCCCCAAGTCCCCTGCTGCCGTCGCCCTGATCTCCGGATCGTCGCCGTCGTCGCCTGTGCGCCCTCGCCGCAGGTCTCCGCCGCCATCAACGGTTTTCTCCTCCGCGCCGTTGACGCCGTAGAGGGACTCCACCAAGTTAGGGTGAGTCTCGATCCCTCTCGTGCTCCCATCCGACTCATTGCACGATTGGTTTGCCCTGCATCTAGCCACGATTGAAAAACTTCCTTTCCATCAGATCGTTTCTAGTTTCGAGTAAAATTCTTAGGTTTAGGTTTCCACGGAACACATCTCGGTGAAACCGGTTTTAAATTTTCGGTGTGATCGATTTGGCCTCTGGCCATTGCACTGCACTTTCGGTCTAACCGAGTTGTGCAAACCGGTGTGACCGAAGTATGGTTTTAGTGAAACCCTAGAGTATCGGCAGGACCGAAACCCATTTCGGTCCAACCGAAAGTGGTGTGTAAGTTTCTGTTATACACTTCGGATTCACCGAAACAGAAAATCGGTTTGACCGAAATGCATTCTGTGAAAACTTAAAACTAAGATTTGAACTCATTTTGTTTGCAAAAACTTCTGCAGTTTGTGATAACTCTTCTACTCTGCCTATACCTTATCTATTCACAGGTTGTCAGCCATGTCAGATGCCAGTGACAGCCAGAACAGGTCAGAATCACCTTTTGCAGAGATTCCTGAGGCAGATACTAGTCCTGAGGCTAGTAGCCCTATTGATGATGGTGAGAGGAGTACACCTAGTGGCTTGCCTCCTGCAGCCACCAGAACTAGAAAGCAGAGAAATTCTGATGATGAGGACTCTGACTTCATTGCTGAGGAAGTAACCTCCAAGCCCAAGAGAAAGGTTGTTGCCGAAGAGCAACAAGGGCAGCAGTCAAAGAAAGGCACCAGCAAGGTCAAGCAGTCAGCTGTTGCTAAGAAGCTAAACTTGGGAGAGCCAGCCCCAAGTAAAGTGAAGAAAACTTCCAAGAGGAAGAGGGTAGTGTATGCTGAACCTCATACAGAAGCAGCAGTTGAAGATGAAGAAGAAGAAGCACCCCAGCCTGCTCCTCAGAAGCAAAAACTCATGGGTGATGCAATTAGGGCTCAAGCCACTTCTAAGCCCAAGAAGCCTGCTCAAGCTAAGGCAGCTCCAGCAAAGCCTTCTGCCAAGCCCAAGAGGACAACCAGGAACATCCCAGCCTCTGAGAAGAACAAGGGTGATATGCCACCGTCTGAGTCTGATGAAGAAGGACATGTGTTGCTGAAGCTCCGTCCAAAATTGCCACTTCACAACGATGCTCATCCTCAAGCCGAGGATATGAAGGCAAGGAAGGATAGAGGTCTCAGGCTATGGAGACAGTCTGATCCATATGCCGTGAGGAGAAGGACTGCTGTGGACCCCAGATTCCACACCAGAGAGCAGCAGGACTTCTATGAGACTGTGTTGATGGACAAGAAGCCTATTGTTGCAGATACCAGATATGTTGACTGGAAGTACATTGACAGTGAAGAGCACCGAGACTTCTTTCCCCATGTGCATGAGAGCTTCACTGCATGTGGAGTTGATGAGTTTGTGGGTCAGAAACTGACAGATTGGAACGATGAGATGATTATGCAGTTCTACGCCACAGCCCACTTCTATCCTGATGGGAAGATCACCTGGATGACTGAAGGTCAAAGGTTTTCTTCGTCTGTTGAAGAATGGGCAGAACTTCTGAATGCTCCAGTGCAATGAGAGGACGACATTGATGTCTATGGGATTCCTAAGAAGAACCATGATTCCATGAAGAACATGTACAAGGAGATCCCCGCAGCAGATTTGGAAGGGTGGAAGCTTGGCTCAGTGTACTATCTCCAGGCAGGTCTACCTACCACAAACACTATTCTGAGGCATACCTTGATGCCCAAGTCTGGAGACCATCGCATGATTCGAGGCTATTCTATCAACATGCTGCATATACTTGATGAGAAGGCACCTTTCAAGGTGATGGACTTAATGGTAGAGACCATTAAGAGGACTGCAGCTGACCAGAAGAGGTCATGTGGATTTGCCCCGCAGATTCAGATGCTTATCAATGCCAAGTTTGGCACGAGCAAATTCTTGTTGGATAGGAAACACTTACCACTGCAGCCAGAGCATGAAGATAATGTTGTTGTGATGGACGAGGAGGATCCAACTTCGGTTGAAGGTCAAGCCAAGATTGAAGCTGCTAAGAAAGCCAAAGCTGATAAAGAGGCAGCAGCAGCAGCAGCTAAACCAAAGAGCTTCGGAGAGCAGATTCTTGAAGCTACCCAGAGGATTGAACAATGCCTGGCCAGCATTGAACAATCTCAGGAAAGCTTGGAAAGGATTGTTGACGAGAAGGTCCACGCTCTGGACGTGAAGCTGACTGAACTTCAGGTGACCGTCAACAAGCTTGAGGCAGACATGGAGGAAGCAAGGCAGGACAAGGCAGAGCTCATGCAGGATGACCTAGTCCAGGACTCTCATCGCCAGACTGCTCCGGTTCCCAGAGGATCCCGATCAGCTGCTATTCCAGTGACTGACTCCAGGACTACCACTTCAGCACCTCCTACAGCTCCAACAGTCACTCCAGCCACAGCTCCAGTATCCACTCCTCCAGCGCAGACATCAGCTGAAGTCTTCGCCGATGCCGTCATATCTACTCCGACATCTACCCAGACGGGAGCCGCCAGCAGATCCCACAGTGACGTTTAGCTCTATGCTTTTTCAAACTTTTTGGTAACTTGTTGCCAAAGGGGGAGAAATGGTATAGATCATAGGGCTTCGAGAGAGAGAGTGCTCTTTCGTTCTTTTGCGGTTTCTTTGAGATACATTTGGTTCTTTTGGTTCTTAAAACTTTCAGTGTGCTTGATACTACGTTTGATGCTACCTTAATGAGTGCTTAGTCATACTATGCTTTAATGTGTGCTTAATGCTTATCATATGCTATTCCTTTTTGTATGGCTATTTACTCATGTCTTGGTGATTGGGTGCATGTTATTCATTCTTATCATTTTGTGCGCTCCACCAAGATGTATGTGACATGGAAGAGTGACCCATAATCCTAATCGATTGTGCATTTGCATTCAAACGCAAATTTTAAATAATGCACAAATTTAGGGGGAGCTCTTGTTTATCACATACTTCTCAAAGCGACGATATTATTCATTGATTATATCTTTTGTCGAAGCTTTGATCTATATGTTGTCATCAATTACCAAAAAGGGGGAGATTGAAAGTGCAACTAATCCCCGGGTGGTTTTGGCAATTAATAACAACATATATATCATTGAACTAATTGTTACTTGAGAATCATTTCAGAGAAGTTCAGTGATACGGGTATGGAAATGACTGAAGAAGTGGACCCCTCAAAATGCTAAGGCAAGCATTGGCAAAAGCTCAAGACTCCATTTTTGGTTTAGTGATCAAAGATCACATTGAGTCCATAGGAAAAGCCAATACTATTAAAAGGGGATGAGGTTGTGTTGATGATCTGGTTGCTCAAGTGCTTAGTGATATATTATCTCCTTCAACTATCAGCAGCTTTCACTACTATACACACTCATAAGTAATCTCGGACAAACCGATTTCCCAAACTCAGTCCCACCGAGATGAACCACCTCAGCCATAAGCCAAACCCTAGAAAAATCGGTCATTCCGAGTTTGAGTTCGGTCTCACCGAAATACGGGCTGCCAACCTTCTGTAACCGTTTGTCCTCAAATCGGAATATCCGAGTTGATGATTTCGGTCCCACCGAAACTGGCAAGTTCCTGTCTTGACTCAAATCGGACTAACCGAGACGGTATTTTCGGTCCCACCGAAAACCCCAACATTCACTATATTTGAACTTTCGGTCTGACCGAGTTTCCACTTCGGTCTCACCGAGATTGCTCAATTATGTGTGTAACGGTTGAATTTTGTGTGGAGGCTATATATACCCCTCCACCCCCTCTTCATTCGTGGAGAGAGCCATCAGAAAGAACTACCACTCCTACCTTACACTTTCTGAGAAGAGAACTACCTACCCTTGTGTTGAGATCAAGTTGCTCCATTCCTACCATATGAAACTTGATTTCTAACCTTCCCAAGTTGCTTTCCACTCAATCCTTTCTTCCACCACAGCCATATCAGTGAGGAGAGTTGAGTGTTGGGGAGATTATCATTTGAAGCACAAGAGCAAGGAGTTCATCATCATCTACAGCATCTATTACCTTTTGGAGGGTGGTGCCTCCTAGATTGGTTAGGTGTCGCTTGGGAGCCTCCGTCATCGAGATGTGGAGTTGAACCAAGAAGTTTGTAAGGGCAAGGAGATCGCCTACTTCGTGAAGATCTACCCCGAGTAAGGCTAGCCCTCCGTGGGCGTAGGCCATGATGGAATAGACAAGGTTGCTTCTTCGTGGACCCTTCGTGGGTGGACCCCTCTATGGACTCGCGTAGCCGTTACCCTCCGTGGGTTGAAGTCTCCATCAACGTGGATGTACGATAGCACTACCTATCGGAACCACGGGAAAAATCTCCGCGTCTCCAAATTGCGTTTGATCTTCTCCACCTCTCTTTACTACATGTGCAATTTACTTTCCGCTGCTTATACTCTAGAATTGCATGTGTAGGGTGATACTTGACTTGATCATAATTGTGAAACTGCCAAAAACTGTTCATGATCAAAAGGCAGAATTTTTATATTTACAAGTAGTCTAATCACCCCTCCTCTAGACATACTTTCGATCCTACAGAGAACTTTTTGGGGTGCCGACCGCATTGGGGCTTGTTTAAGCACATTTTCACTTGTCGCTCCCAAACTGTCAAGAAAGCAAACCCGAGTGATGAGAAGACGCACGTGATCCAGATGTGCGGTGGTTTTGGTATTCAGACTAGGGGTAGGAGCACTTTCCCTGCCATGGTCCTTCCTGAGTCGGTCCGAGGGTGGCAGTCGACTTGGTTTTATTGCAAGGACGTCCCGACTCCCGGTCAGTCGACCGGACTCCCTCCGTTTTCTTTAGATCGAGTCGGACAGTGACCCACGCTGCTTGTGAGTCGGGCCGAAAAGGTAGAGGTGGATATGCTGGTGGAGCGGGTTGTCTAGTTGGTCCGCAACGGGGTCACTGGGATGGATCTGATGGATGTGTTCCTCAAATGGCGGGTCCAACCCCTCCAAGCTCGGGACCATCCGATGTGGATGTACTCGGGCGTTGACGACACTTCTCGGGTCCACCCAGAGGAAGCTACCGCGAAGACGGTGGAACAGTGCCTGAAGTGCATGACGGGGAACAAGGATAATCCTCGGGGGACCGAAAGAGTCCGCACATTCGACGCAGACCACGAACCAGACAAGGTTCGGCCCTAGCTTTCGAGTGAATTCTCTGATTCTTCCTTGCGGGCGTTGATGAATCTGACTGGTGTTCAACTGTCCCTTCTTTCTGCAGATTTTTACTGATATGTACTCGGTGCCCAACGACGAACAGATCCAAGAGGGGGAGGAGGGTGTAGGCGAGGCTTCCGACTGGAAGTCCGACGAGGAGACCGCGGAAGAGAGCGATGACTCCAGCAGCGGCGAAGAAGTCGAGTCACCACCCCGCGTCGAGAAGCGTTCCAAGCAGAGCCACGACCTAGAGGATGTGCTCGCCAGGACAGGTCCCTCCAGCTCTGAGGTGCAGAAGCGCACTCGGACGTCTACCCCAGATCCGACTGAGAAGGCTCTGAAATAGCCCAAGGTCGCCGCCTCCAAGCCTCGGAAGGCTCTGCCAAAGATCAAAGTGGATGTCCCGATTGCCTCCAGGAAGTGTTGCTCTACTTCGCTCTTCTTTCGTTCCAGAAACCTGATTTGCTTTGTCGATTCACTAATCCATCCCGCCGAATGTTCCGTGAAATCTTCAGCGCTACTGCCTCTGGGACCTCAATGGATGTTGATAAGGGTCGTGAAGACGAGGAGACCGCAGACGTGGCCACATCCCACGCAGGTATAGCTTTTCAGCTACGCCTTGGATTTCGTTAACCAGACTGTCGGCCGACTGAATTTCTTCTTGGATGACTGTTCCCTGTAGAGCCGCGCAATGTCATTGAATTGCCTGATGATGATGATGAAGAGGAGCGCAAGGAGGTGTCTCGAAGAGGAACGGGAAGGAGGGGTCGGAAAACACCCTCTGGCTCGGAGGCCCAGCAACAAGGGGACGCGGCTCGGGCCTCGGTCTCTTTTGCTATTCCCGTGTCGACTGACCGTCCATCCGCGTCGACTGTCCAAGTCACGGACCCTGCGGCTGCTCCGACTGCCCCACCGTCCGTGCTTTTTGCTACCCATCACGTCCCGGAGGACCCCGTGAGCGCAACCAAGGAGGCCATTCGTCAAGCAGGGCTAATGATGGAGCGGACGAAGGCGGCGTACGAGGCTAGCATGGCTGCCTATAATGCTAGTTCGTCTCTTCGAACCAATGTCTAGGTTCGTCTTTTCCGACCGACTTGCTATGCTTTTGGGGTCTTCATTCTGAAAACTGTTGCATTGTTCGTAAAATGATGTTTTCGCTTTGTTCGTAAGATGATGTTTCACCCACTCGGTGTTCCTGATCTTATAGCTTAGCTGTTGTAATCCAATCGGTCTTGCTGTGGCGATTGGACCGGTGGGGGCACGCTGAGTGCACCCACTGGGTGTAGTCCCCGAGGCCATGGTCGACTAAAGTTAGTCGGCCGTGGTCTTAGAATTGACTTTGTTTACTTGTTTCGAACTCTTTTCACTCGCGCGGGGCTGGTCTGGTCGAGTGAGAACTGGTGGGGGCATGCTGAGTACACCCACTGGGTGTAGTCCTCAAGGCCATGGTCGACTGCTGGCAGTCGGCCATGGTCTAAAAACAAAATGCACCTATTTTTTTTTGAACTCGAACATGACTGATCCGGTCGAGTGAGAACCAGTGGGGGCACACTAAGTGCACCCACTGGGTGTAGTCCCCGAGGCTACTGTTGAGTATTTGACTCGGCGGTAGTCTTAGAACTCTGTCTTCTTTTGTTGATCGCAGAAATCTTGTGAGTTTGGAGCCAAATTCGCGGACCTTGAGAAGAAGCAGGCTCAACTCAATCTTGATCTGGAGCTGGCCAGGGAGCATTTGAAGAAAACCAAGGATGAAACATACGGTAAGAAAAGTGTATAACTCGTCGACTAAATTCCAATGAGTGTGCCGTGGGTATCCTTATGTTCATCTGTCTAGTACTGTTCCTTGTAGATCAAATGAAGGCAACTCTGGAGCAGAAGGACCTTGACCTGGCAGCAGCGCAGCAGAAGGCACATGAGAAAGATGAACTCGCCGAACAGAAGCTGGCTTCGGTCGGCAAGCTTGAAGAAGAGATCGCCAAGCTAAACGTCTCCCTTGGTGAAGCCAACAAGGAGGTAACGCGACCGAAGAGGGCCAATCTTGCCCTAGACGAGAAGGTAGGAGGCCTCACGCAGAAGAAGAATGGGTTGGAGACTTATCTGGGTGACCTCACAAAGAAGTGGTTCCTCATGCTTGAAGGTATGTTCTTTTGTCCGACTGACTCAGAGCTGTCGACTCATATTCTGATCGTTAACTCATTGTGTTTTCGTCCATGTAGAATTCTGTCAGAACTTCGAGGAGGATACTGGGCGGGTCGAGACGGGTCTGGACCCTGCCAATTCTCTCGTCAAGGATGAAGTGGTGATGAACGTCTTGCGACTGGAGTCTCGTCTTACCAGCGCCATTGGCTACCTTGCTCGACTGAAGGCGGTGATGTCCTAGATCGACACTGTGCTCTGGAGGGGGACGGTGCATGAGAACGACCTCGAGTCTCTGATGACTCGACTTAACGAGATCCCTGGTCGAGTGCAAGAGTGGAAGAAGTCATCTGCCCGGCGTGGCGCTGATGTTGCATTGTCTCTGGTCCGTGTGCACTGCAAGGAGGTGAAGGAGGAGAGACTGGCTGCGCTGAAGGTTGCCAACACAAAGAAGCTCCAGTTCCAGTCATTCATGGAGACTTTCCAGGAAGCCGCTACCCGTATTGCTGACGGGATTGACCTGGACGAGTACGTCGCGCCTGCAAGTCCCCCCCCGAAGAGTGAACAAACTTTTATGCTCCGATTCAATTTTCCTCAGAATGCCGAGTGATTTTGTAACCGTTAAACGCTCGCGGGTTCGATGCCCGAGTACTTCTACCCGAATCTTGCGGGGCTTTATCTGAACTTGATATCCTTTAGAATGTGCTTTCTTTGCTTCTAATGTCTTTTGATCTCTTTGAATTTCGAGTCGACATTATGTTTGCGGTGTAGCTCGGAGGTCGAGTCACGTACTTCTAGCGTAGCTCAGAGGGCTGAGCCACATTGTACTTGTGACGCAGCTCGGAGGGCCGAGCCACATTGTATTTATGGCGTAGCTAGGAGGGCTGAGCCACATTGTACTTGTGGCGTTGCTCGGAGGGCCGAGCCACGTTGTACTTGTGGCGTAGCTCGGTGGGCTGAGCCACCTTTATACATGTGGTGTAGCTCGAAGGGCTGAGCCACATTGTACTTGTGGCGTAGCTCGGAGTGTCGAGCCATGTTGTACTTGTGGCGTAGCTCGGTGGGCTGAGCCACATTTGTACTTGTGGCGTAGCTCGGAGGGATGAGCCACATTGTACTTGTGGCGTAGCTCGGAGGGCGGAGCCACATTGTACTTGTGGCGTAGCTCGGAGGGCCGAACCACATCGTACTTGTGGCGTAGCTCGGAGGGCTGAGCTACATTGTACTTGTGGTGTAGCTCGGAGGGCGGAGCCACATTGTACTTGTGGCATAGCTCGGAGGGTCGAGCCACATTGTACTTGTGGCGTAGCTCGGAGTGTTTTGGTAGCTTAGGCGATTACGGGGTCGCAGCTAAGCCCCCGAGTGAGAGGGTTTCTCATCACTCGGAGTGTTTTTTGACTCTTAGGCAATTACGGGATCACAGCTAAGCCCCCGAGTGAGAGGGTTGCTCTTCACTCGGAGTGTTTTTGTAACTTAGGCAATTACGGGGTCGCAGCTAAGCGCCCAAGCGAGAGTGTTGCTCTTCACTCGGAGTGTTTTTTGACATTTAGGCGATTACGAGATCACAGCTAAGCCCCCGAGTGAGAGGGTTGCTCTTCACTCGGACTGTTTTTGTAAC
>LR738714.1:123812348-123897080 GCA_902687465.1 Secale cereale
GAGTGAGAGGGTTGCTCTTCACTCAGAGTGTTTTTGTAACTTAGGCGATTACGGGGTCGCAGCTAAGCCCCCGAGTGAGAGGGTTGCTCTTCACTCAGAGTGTTTTTGTAACTTAGGCGATTACGGGGTCGCAGCTAAGCCCCCGAGTGAGAGGGGGTTGCTCTTCACTCGGAGTGTTTTTGAAACTTAGGCGAATCGGATTCGCGGCTAGGCCACCCACTGGGGGATTTGAGAACATGTGCCTTTGTAACATCAATCATTATGGATTTTCGCAAACTTGTCTTTGAAAAACAAAACTGAAGGTTATTATTACAGCTCGACTGGTTGAGTGCCTTAAGTATAGAAGCGGTGGAGCAGATCCGCGTTCCACGAACGAGGCTCATCTTTTTTCTTGGTCGCAAAGTGATATGATGCGACCCCACGCATGGTATACCCACGGGTGCCACCTTACCTGGCCCGGGACCGTTTGCGCTTTTTGGCTCACATATATGATAGTGTCACTAGCATCCATATGACAGGGGACCCGGGCCAACATGACTAGTCATAAACCCAAAGCGGCGCTAAATTACAAGGACATGCATACATGACCAATCAATGCATGTGCCGGTCAGCAACGAGTGTTGCCGGGCTGTAGCAAGCTAACAGGACTCCGGTATACACCGCGTGACATTTCCTCGGAAGGGACAGACACATGAGCAAGGATGGATACATGCCGGTCAATCCATGTGTTCCGGAGCAGTAGCAAGCTACCAATGCTCAGTGGAAGCACTAGGAGGCATTTCCCCATAAGATATGCTACCAAGGGTAAACAACTAGGTGTCAGATCCCACATATAGCAATACACGTTACACGTACGCATAACATGCAAGTATGTGCGGTACAACATGGCATCACAACATAACTCAACAACTCATGGATAAAGGCCTAGAAGAGCCATCATACCATTTATTACTAGTAGTGGGTCTCATGACCCAATATACAGAGCATACAACCAACGGAAGCATAAACATGTTTGGGTACAGACATATGAAAATAAAGAAGTCTATCAAGCCTAATTATCTACAAGACCCTCCCAAGGGTACAAGATCGTAGCTAACAAGCTAAACGTCAAAGTCCACGCGGAACCACTAGTGGGACTGAAGTCTCTATGCAAAACATAAATTAAGCTAACGTGAGTACAAATGTACTCAGCAAGACTAACATCAGAAGTAGCTATATATGCATCAGTATCAACAAAGGGGTAGTGGAGTTTAACTGCAGCGAGCCAACTTTGACTCAGTGGCTATCCTGTACTACGACTGGTGATAACTCTTTTGAGGTGGCGCACACGAGTCCACATATTCACCATATCAATACACCACTATGGATCCGCTCCCGTCTCCCTACGAGAAGGCCATCCATAGCTCTCACGCTTATCTTGCACATTTCAGAGTATCCACTTTCACTTGTCTATGAACAATGTAAGCGTTCCAAGTAGTCCATATCCACGGACGTGGCTATTCGAATAGATCATTAATAACCCTGCAGGGGTGTACTTCTTCACACACGCTCTCATCACTTATCGTCGTTTACACGACATGTACTCGACAACCTTCAAGCGGAAGCCCATCGAGGGTGTCGGCAACGACCTGACTAACCACACAAGTCTCTACTCCAGGTTTATCGCCTATTTGAGTTCCATCCGCAAGGAAGTCCGGCCGAGGTTTCGCTCACGGTCCCAAACGATGAGAGCATGGTTCCGAAGAGCACCGTTCGGGTGTCATCCTGGTACACCGTGCCTCATGTCTCTACCGCATCATAGATCACCCCTAGGGTCAGCGCTATGCGCGGCCCCCAACACATATCCTTGAATACCAGAAATTAGTTGCAACTCCTGGACAGAGATCAAGGCGATTAATAAGTATGGAGGGTCAATTAAGTATCCCAATGTGTGGTAGTAACTGTCTTGGATCACAAACACAGAGCTCAGTTCCTGTGGACGGTTTCAATGAGACAACCCACCATGTACTCCTACATGGCCTCTCATTGCTACCTTTACCAAATCGTGTTCACACACTTAGCTCTCAACAGTAGGACATGTTCACCTCCATTCCAATCTATCCCAGATGAATCAAACCTGACACAACTCTAAGCATAGCAGGCATAACAAGCAAGCATAAATGAGTAGTCACATCATGGCTCAAACAACTCCTACTCATGCTAGTGGGTTTCAACTATTTACTGTGGCAATGACAGGTCATGGAGAGGAAACAGGTTCAGCTACCGCAACAAAAAGCAGTTGCATCATTGTTGTCCAAATGAAGTAAAAGAGAGAAGGAGCGAGAGAGTGGGATTGTCTCAGAATGCTCAATGGGGTTTTGCTTGCCTGGCAGTTCTGAAGATAGCAAAACTCTTCATTGGTGTCATGGAACTCATCGTCGAAACTACGCCCACTAATAGGGGACAAACACCGGCAAACAGAGAAGGAACACAATCAATGCAATGCAACAATATGATGCATGAATGTGACATGACAATATGCTGTGATTTGAGATAATGTAACTACCAACCAGATTAAATGAAGTTGGTTTGAACAAAAGATTCAAATTAAACTCCATATGTGATCATTCAAATGTCATTTATTTGATTTGTCCAATTCAACAACTATAAGTTTTTCCAACATGCATGAAAATTCTATAAACATATTCTTCATATTTTTCTAATAATTTTTCATATAAAAATTATTTCATTTGGAGTTACGGTTGAATTTCTATGATTTTTAGAAGTTTTAAACAATTTCTGGAATTTCTTGGATTATTTTTAATCCATAAAATTATTAACTGCGTCAGCACCACGTCACTGTGACGTCAGCCAGTCAACAGGACCGGTCTAGGTCAAACCTTACGTGCGGGTCCCACGTGTCAGTGTCTTAACTAATTAACATAGACTGTTAGTGCTAATTATCAAATTAGCTTAATTAAACCAGAGGCTGGGCCGAGACGCCAGTCACTCAGAGGGGAGTCAAACCCATCCAACCGGGGTCAAACTCACCGGAGTTGACCCGCGGCTCATCGCCGACGAGGTCAAAGATGGTGGGGGGTTTTCAGGTTCCATGCTCCGACGACCAAACGGCCAACGGAGATAACTTAGGCGTAGCTGGTGCTCGGCCGCATCCATGTGAGCAAGCTGGAGGGGCTAAGTTCCACCGAGCTCGCCGGAAGCTTGGTCGCGACAGCGACCGGAGTTACGGGCGTGCTCGGGCTGGTGCTAGAGGGCACGTCGGGAGGAGCTTGTGGTGGCTATGGGCTCCTGGAGAGGTGAGGAGAATGATGAAAAGCACAGGAGCGGCTTGTTCGGGCTCTGGCCACGACGGCGCCATGGCCGATGGCAGGAAGCTCTTGGCTTCGATGGCTATGCTGGCTACAGGAAGGGGTGGACCATGGGGAGAGGGGGAAAACACTCTGGGGCTCACAGCGGTGCCATAGGGATGGCTAGCGTGCTCGGGAAGCTCAGACGACGGCAAATCAAGATCCGTGGCGGCTAACGGTGAAGAAGTTGTCAGGGACGACACTCCGAGGGCCTTCCAGTCCCATGGGTCGGCGGAGACGACATAACAGTCGACGGTGGATCTCGTGGAGTTGCCGGGGAAGCGAGGGGGATGGGGTGGACATGGTGGTGCTTGTCGGCGTTCTCGGGCATCCACGAGCAGAGAGAGGGGAGGGAGCAGAGGAGGGGATGAGGGCGAGAGAGAGTGAGAGAGGGTCGAGGGGGTCGTGTGTCGCTCGTAGGCGCGTCCAGGCAGCGGCGGGAAGCACGAGGTGGCGCAGCGCGTGGTCGCGCGCGTCGGGCACGCGCCCTCGTGCCAGTTGAAGACGACTTGCGCTGAGGAGGTGGACTGGGCTGGCTCAGTTGGGCCAACTACAGTAGCAGGTAAGGCCCAGGTACTTCTCTCCTTCTCTCTTTATTTCCTTTTTCTATTTTCTGAAAATGTTTTGAATTTGGTTTGCTAACCAAATCATTTCTAAAGCTTCTGAAAATGATTACGGGCACTAAATGAATTATGCCAGAGGCCCTCAACCAATTACAGAACTATTGGAGCATTAAAAATTATTTATAGTATTTGAATGCCAATATTTAAACACAATATGATTTAACTCAAAAATCCAGAATGGCCTAGAAATATGTGCATCATTTTTGGCAGAGGTTTTCACCTTTATCAAAAATCATGAACTTTTCTGAAGGGCATTTTGGGTTCATTGAAAATATCTGAACTTGAACCTAGTTGAATTCATTTGGTGCTAGGGTTTGAACATCCCCAATTCAAATTCGTTTGAATAATAACATGATGCATGGATGCTTTAATGGAACTAGTTACAAGCAATTCTAGGGCTCTGACACTCTGACAGAACTGTTAAAGAAGGGGTTCATTGTAATGCCCCGGATGTAATACTTTCCCTTTTGGGCATATAATATGTCTCTGGCTTCGTCAATTCCATTTCGGGTTCTTTGTCTTTTGGGTTTTCGCCGTTTTGTCGTGTTGCGTGTGTGGCATTCATTCATATCATGTAGTCATGTGCATCGCATTGCATTTGTGTTGTCGTTTGCATCCGGTCCCACGCGTTCCTTCCCGTTGTCCGTTTCGCGTTCCGGAGCTCCCTCACGTGTCCGTGGCGTCCCGTAGGCCTACTTTGGTGTTTGGCCGTGTAACGTTACCGGTTTGGCGCGAGACTTGTCATGTGTTGTTGTTTTGATGTGTGTAACCCGCCTGTCAAATCTCGTCGCGTTTGGAGTCCGTTTGCTACCCCAACAGTTATTCTCGTGGGCTCAAAGTGCCTCCACTTTGAGGCCCAAGACACCCCTCCAACAGCCCACCAAACCAGCCCAAACCACTCCCTTCATCTAGGCCATCCAATTCTAATCGCGTGGCCGAAAACCACACCCCATTTGGACAACCCTAGCTCCTTGTGCCTATATATTTGTCCACTCCCCCAATTTTTGCCCCAAAACAAGGAAACCCTAGCCCCACTTCATCACCTTCCTCCAGCCACCACCACCTCGCCGGAGCTTCACCGGAATCTCGCCGGAGTTCGCCGGAGCACCACCACCTCGCCGGAAAACACCTCTCCTCACCTCCTCTTACTCACCACCGCTGCCTCCGGCCTCTCCCCACCGCCGGGCCGGCCACCCCGCCGCCTCGCCGGCCGGCCAGGGCGCCGGCCGCCCCGCCGCCAGACCGCAGAGTCAACGCCGCCAAGTCTCCATCGACCGCCGCCGCCTAGCACGATCGGATCGGGAAACCCCCGATCCAGATCGGCATCGCCCCTCGACCGCCAAGGCCTGGGCCGCGACCTCCTTCCCCGATCGCCAGCCGCCACTGCGGGCCGCGACCGCCAGGCCTCCGCAGCTGGGCCATCGCCTCCCTCCGCTTCGCCGATCCAGGCGCGAGCGCCGTCGGGCCTTCCCCTGGACCTCCCGCGGGCCAGGCCGCTCCACCCTCTCCGCGCCGCGCGCCAGGCCCGTCAGCGCCGCTCCCCAGCGGCCCGTCAGGCCACCTCTCAGCCGGATTCCACCGCAGTCCGCGTCGCCCCGCTGGGTGGCCCGTCCCGCCGCTCCGCTCGGCCCAGCGCCTCCAGCGCCGCCAGCCGCCAGCTCGGGCCGCCGCGTCGCCGAGGCCCATCCAGGCGCGCCTCCGCGGCCGATCGCCAGCCGAGCCGCTCGGTCGTCCTCCTGGGCCGAGTCAACGGGCCCGAGGCCGCCCCGCCTCCAGCCGCCAGATCCGAGCCCGTTCCAGCCGTTTTTCTTCAGATCTAGGTTGACCCCCTTAAAATCCTCTAAGTCCCTATGTTTTGTGTGCTGATGCTATCTTGCAACTGTGATAACTTTTTGTGCATAGCTCCGTTTTGCGCAAATGACATGTCCAGACGTTCGTGGTGACTTGCACTACGTTTCATTCCATTGTGCCATGCATGTTTGAGATCATCTAGGTGCTTAAATATTCGTTGCAAGAGCGCATCCCGTTATAAACTGCTGTTAGTGATGTTTTTATGCCATCTTTGCATAGTGATATCTTTTAGCTCGTTTATCCGAATGATGCAAATGACATGTCCACGTGTTCGTCTTGCCATGCTCTACATGTTGTTTGTGTTAGGTTGCATGATATATTTAATCTTGCCATGTTTATCTTCGTTGCAAAGTGCTATGTGGCTGTTTAGTTGTTTTACTTGTTATGAGATGCCATCTTGTTGAGCTCATTGCTATTGTTGTGATTATCTCCATGATGCATGCTTGTATGTTTCGGAATCACCATCATGTGTACTTTGATGTGGTGCTTACCACTTGCCATGTTTAGTTTTGAGGTGACTTAAACTTGCTCTCGAAGATGCCATGATGAAACTGCTGTTTTAACACTTAGTGGAATTTCACTAAGTCTGGAATCTGTAATTCTCAGATGCCATGTTTGTTTGTTGTTCTAGGACAAACCATGATAGTTTTGGGGTGACTCTTGATGGTTCCTTGTAGTATATATTGTTGGCTATCCATTCATGCTCTCACATGCTTATTTGAGTGGCTGTAGCATATTTAACTTTTGCTCCAAAGTTGCAATAAAATACTGCTGTCAGGATTTTGTTTTCAAGTTCAATATGTCCAAGCTTGTTGCTATTGATCCGTGGCTCCTTTGGGGGTGCACCAATGGACTTATTTGCTGTAGGATATGTCTAGTTTATGTTCATGCTCTTTGCCATGATGTTTGAGTGCTGTAGCTTATTTATCTAGTGCTCCGAAGTTGCTATGTTGCTGTAATTTTCAGTTTTTGCATGTTTATTGTTTGTGTGTAACTTTTAGCCCATAGCTCCGATTGCAGCAAGTCTTATATGAAACTTGATTGATTTTTCGTGTAGATTCATAAGATCCTATTTTTATCTTGTTTTGAAGCATTTTTCTTGAGTGCTATTTTCCCGTGCTCCATGTGCTCCCATAGTGCATCCATCATGCATCCATCATTTTTGCGTGCGCATTGCATCTTGTTGATTCGTGCCTTGTGTGGTTGTGTTGATTAGAGCCGGAAGCTGAGACCGAGTACGAGTACGAGCACGAGGTTACTACCGAGCTTGAGAACGAGGACCCCTCTTACGATCCGAACGACAACTCTTCAGGCAAGATGACCGAACCCGGATACCATTACTATTTTTACCTATTGCTAGAAGTCTCGATCTATAGTTTTTCCTCGATGCCCATGTCTTTCATGTCAGCCTCCTACTTGTAACCATGTTCATGTCTAACCACCCTACCTATGCAAACCATTGATTGTCTATACGTAGGCTTCGCTCAGCCTCTCTTATAGCATTGTTAGTTGCAGGTGAAGTTGAAGATGCTTGCTTCATGTTGAAGTTTGGTTGGTTTATATCACACTATATAAATGCTTAAATGAAATCATCTATATATTGGCAATGGGTGGAAGGCTAAGCCTTTTGCTTGGTGTTTTGTTCCACTCATGCCGCTAGGAACCGTATAAACCGGTGTTATGTTCCTTGATTGTGCGTTCCTCACACGGTTGGGGTTATGGGACCCCCTCGATAAACCGCTAAGTGCTAAGTCTTTTCCAGCAAGTCCCAACATTGGTACTTTTTCGCCTAATAACTAATAAACCTGCATAGGGACTAGCTATCCCTTTTATTTTAATCAACAACCCCAGGCCAGTGCTCCACATGAGTGTTGGTCCGAAACGAGCAGACTGCGGGGCCGCCTTGGGGAAACCCGAGGTATCTGGTATCCACCTGTAGGATGACTCATCCGGTTGTGGCCTGAGACTAGATACGCGCGGCTATTGTCAGGGTGTCGGCACGTCGGGAGGATTTGCTGGATTAGCCTTACCTTAGTTCGGAGTATCTTGAGCACGGGATTACGAGAATACTCGAGTCTTCCCACCTTTGGAGTTGCGACTCCGCGGATCGTGGGCTTGTCATGGGCCAAGTTGGAACACCCCTGCAGGGTTATGAACTTTCGAAAGCCGTGCCCGCGGTTATGTGGCAGATGGGAGCTTGTTAATATCCGGTTGTAGAAAACTTGACACCATGTTCTAATACACTACCAGCGTGCGTACCGTGACTGTCATTTTCCGAAAGGGATTCGGGAGATGAACACGGTGGGGTTATGTTTGACGTGTTGTAGCTAGGATCACTTCGTGATCATCTCTCGACCGAGGCACCTTCTCTTCTCGCTCTCTTTGACGTAAGCTAGGCTAGTGCTGCTGCAACCACTTTCTTATTCTTTCTTCAGCCTTGTTCCACACCCAAGGCTTAGATAGTCGTGCTACCCGGGAACGGGATTGCTGAGTCCTCTGTGGCTCACAGTTACTTCACCACACCAGATGCAGGTCCGATGGTGAGCTGTCCAGGTGATGGCACCGAGCTAGACTGGGAGTACGACGAGGAGCGTAGCCGTTACTATGTTCGTTATCCTGATGATCAGTAGTGGAACTTCTACTAGGATTCGATCCGACCTGTGGATTTAAATTATGTTTGGTATCTTGTCATTTGGATTTTACCCTTAGATGGGCTGTGATGTTCATTTGTATGATGATTGAAACATGTAATGAGTTTGTGTGACGTGGCGAGTGTAAGCCAACTATTTTATGTTTTCCATCCCCATCTTTTACATGAGTTGTGCAAAGATACCAAACTTGCGATCATTCCAGCATGGGGTTATGTCTCTAAGTCGTGCCTCGACACGTAGGAGATATAGTCCCATCCTGGGCATTACAAGTTGGTATTCAGAGCCTTCTCCGACCTAGAAGCCCCCACTGATTGATCGAATCGTTGACGATCGAGTCTAGGCACACACTGAAAATATTTTGAGTTCTATATTATATCGGAGAGTAGGATTTCTTTGCTTCTCATCTCCTTTCTCTCTGGTGAGGACTCCTGACGACTACTCTTCCCTCTTCTACTTTCAAAATTGCACCAAATTTTTTTTAGGAATCTCACGAGTATTGTGGGATTGTTTCGATGTTCTTGTGACGAGAATATTGTTCTCGATGCCTCCTGACATTAGGGGTTGTGGCAGTGTCCCGGGGAGTTGAGCTTCGGGGTATTGTCGTCACAAGCATATCGCGACAATACTAAATACTTAAGACGGCTGACATCGAAAATCTCTCCTATACGGTTAGTGGCAAGATAACCCCGACATCACCCAGTACTGGGGAGGTAGTTCGGGAGTATTGCCATAGCTTGGTATAGTGGATGCTTTTCGAAGGTCCGAGGTAGACAGTTTCCGAGAAAGACTGGTTATGTGTTGAAGGATGGATACAGCTGGATGTAGGTTTAGAGTTGATTGCGTGGTGCTTCCCCTGTATCCCCAACACCTGATTGCATAACTGGAAACTTTCGGAAATTAATAGGTGGGTTTATCCAGTAGATCGTAGGCATTCTTCCAACGAATGCAGGTTAGCGAGTTCGGGGTTCTACATTGAGTGAAGTGGTTTTATGACCGATGTTCCGATCAGGAGTTGCATCTTAAAGGGTCCTTGGCTATGCTGATCCGGGGATTGCAAAACCCTTTCGTAACGCGTTCATATGCTTACAACACAAAGATGTTAGAACGAAGCTCCTATCTTGTGTTTGTTTCCGTCTGTACCTTGTTGTTTTTTTTTCTTATTTACCTTTTGTCCCCTATGTGGCTTCTCGTGAAGATTGATGTTATCATTTAACTGAGAATTTCATTCGTTCCTCTTGTTCGAATGATTATTGTGAAGACTATGTTGCATTTCAATCCGTTGATTCAGCTTATACCTTCTTTCAATCAATTGCTGATTCGTGGTCATCTCTTTCAGGATGGCTCCGAAACGAGTTCCCAACGCTAACCCAGAGGGTGAAGAGGTCCCAGATCATCCTCCTTCCCCTCCTCCTCCGTCTGTGGCATGGAGAGCGATTATGCAGACTACAAATCAGAACACCCAGATGTTGATGCAGATGATGCAGCAGATGCAAGCTAATCAAGCTAATCAGGGTGTTCCAGGGAATCAAGGCAACTTCTTCAACCAACAGCACCATGCTACTCTCAACCAGTTCTTGGCCAATAATCCAAAAGCTTTCAGTTACTGTGTCAATCCTCTTGATGCTGAAGATTGGATCACCGATATCAAAAAGCATTTTGAGTGCAGTAACGTAAGAGAAGAGGATTATGTGAAGTTTGCAGCTTTCCAACTCAAAGACCAAGCAGCTGACTGGTGGCAGCAGTACAAAGACTCCAGGCCAGGTCGTGTGATCTCTTGGGAGGATTTCTGCAAGGACTTTCGCTCTCACCACATTCCAACAAGTGTCATCGAGGGTATGCGTGAGCAATTCCGCAACCTGAAGCAAGGCTCTATGACTGTCTACCAGTATAATGTCAAGTTCCAAAACCTCGCCCGCTATGCTAAGCAAGACATACCAGATGCCAAGAGCAAGATCTATCAATTCCGAGGAGGTCTCAAAGATGAACTTCAACTTGCTCTCACCTTGTTCGAGCCCGATGAATTCGACAAATTCTATAACATGGCTTTGAAGCAAGAGGCAGCCCAGCTCAAGATGGAGGCTTCTAAAAAGAGGATTCGAGATGCCGTTCACTCTTCCTCATCGTCTCAGATGGTCTCGAAACAACATAAATTTTGGCTTCCTCCTCCTCAAGTGATTCGAGCTCCTTACAACAACTCCAACAACAACAAGAACTCTAGTGGACGTGGTTTCTCCCACCCACCCAACCCGAGCAACCAGTCGAAGAACCAGTTTCAGTCTCAAGGTTCCAAGTCAAGTGGTTCTCATTTCCGTCCTCTCTCAAAAGTGGTGTGCACCAAGTGTGGCAAGAAGGGTCACTATGCCAACAAGTGCCCCAACCTGAAGCGGCTTCCACCTCCTCCACCTGTCAGTTCGGCTATTGTCAGGCATGATCCGAAGGTTGCAAGAGTGAACCTGATGAGTGTAGCTCAAGCGGAGAACTCTTCTGATGTGATCATTGGTAACCTTTCAGTGAACTCTATACCTGCTAAAGTATTATTTGATTCTGGTGCATCTCTCAGTTTCATTTCAAGGCCATTCTTCACCAAGCATAATTTCGCTTCGGCATTTCTTGATAAGAAGTTGGAAATTATTTCTCCGGGCAAGTGCATGACTTCAAATTTGAGGGCTCCGAATGTATCTATCCGCATGGGTGATTATCCCTTTCTGGCTAATCCGGTGGTTCTTGGCAATTCCGACATTGACCTCATCCTCGGGATGGACTGGCTTTCTCAGCATGATGCTCACATTGATTGTGCACAGAAGGAAGTCAAGATGACTCATCCTGATGAAGATGTGATTATCTTTGCCTCCAGGGATAACACTATCAGGCTTTTCTCTCTCAATGATAAGGGCGAGATTAATGCCATATCTCAAATTCCGGTGGTAAATGAATACCAAGGCGTCTTTCCTGAAGTACTTCCTGGCATGCCTCCACACCGTCAGGTGGAATTCGTCATTGAACTCGAGCCGGGTACTGAGCCAGCATGCCGGCGTCCGTACAAGCTCTCTCCTGGAGAATTGAAGGAATTGAAGAAGCAGCTTGATGAACAGGAACGTTTGGGTCTGATTAGGCCTAGTACGTCTCCTTGGGGCCGTGGTGTCTTATTTGTCAAGAAGAAAGATGGCACGGAGCGTCTCTGCGTTGATTACCCACCATTGAACAAGAAGACAATAAAGAACAAGTATCCGCTCCCCAACATCAACGAACTGTTCGAGCAGCTCAAAGGAGCTAAAGTGTTTTCTAAGCTCGATCTCCGAATGGGCTATCACCAAATTCGCATTCGTGAGGAGGATATCCACAATACTGCTTTCAGAACGAGCTACGGCTCATATGAGTATATAGTCATGTCCTTTGGTCTCGCCAATGCTCCTCCTACCTTCTCGAGAATGATGCACTACATCTTCAACCCCTACACCGGCGAGTTTGTGCTTGTGTATCTAGATGATATTCTGGTATTTTCCAAGAATGAAGAAGATCACGAAAAGCACCTACGTCTTGTTCTCGATCGACTCCGTGAACATAAGTTCTACGCCAAGTTCTCCAAGTGCGAATTTTGGCTCGATAAGGTTTTGTACCTGGGCCACATCATCTCCGCTGACGGTATTGCGGTAAACCCCGAGAAAGTTGAAGCAATTGTCAACTGGGAAGCTCCTCAGAACGTCAAGCAACTCCGAAGCTTTCTTGGTCTTGCCAGTTATTGCAGAAGGTTCGTTGAGAACTTCTCCAAGATTGCCAAGCCTCTTTCCAACTTGCTGTAGAAGAATGTCAAATACTTTTGGTCTCCAGAGTGTGAAGTGGCATTCAGAACTCTCAAAGAAAAGCTCGTCTCTGCTCCAGTTCTTACTCCTCCAGATGAATCCAAGCCCTACGAAGTATTCTGTGATGCTTCTCTTCAAGGTCTTGGTGGTGTGCTTATGCAGGACAAGAGAATTGTGGCATACACTTCTCGTCAGCTGAAGCCAAGTGAGAAGAACTATCCCACACATGATCTCGAGCTAGCAGCTGTGATACATGCTTTGATTACGTGGAGACATCTGTTGTTGGGGAGAAAAGTCGACATCTTCATCGATCACAAGAGCTTGAAGTACATCTTCACACAGTCGAATCTGAACCTCCGCCAGACTCGTTGGGTTGAAATGATCCAAGAGTATGATCCCAGCATTGAATACACTCCTGGCAAGGCGAATGTGATTGCAGATGCTTTGAGCAGAAAGGCATATTGCAACAGCCTTCTTATCAAGCCGTTCCAGCCTGAGCTTTGTGAAGCATTCAGGAAACTCAACCTTCAAGTTGTTCCGCAGGGTTTTCTTGCAAATCTTCAAGTTGCTCCTACCTTGGAAGATCAGGTCCGTGAGGCCCAACTCAGTGATGCCATGGTGCAGAAGGTGAAACATGGTATTGCAAAGGGCACTCCTAAATACAAGTGCTATCGTGTTGATGAGAGAGATACCTTGTTCTTCGAGGACAGACTCGTTGTTCCCAAAGGTGATCTCAGGAAGCTCATAATGGAAGAAGCACATGATTCTCTACTTTCCATTCATCCTGGCAGTTCCAAGATGTACCAAGACCTCAAGCAATCTTACTGGTGGACACGCATGAAAAGGGAGATTGCCCAATTCGTGAATGAATGTGATGTTTGCAGGAGAGTGAAGGCAGAGCATCAACGTCCAGCCGGTCTTCTCCAACCTCTTCCTATTCCCGAGTGGAAATTCGACCACATTGAAATGGATTTCATCACTGGCTTTCCTAAGTCCAAGAGAGGGAATGATTCTATCTTCGTGGTGATTGACAAGCTTACAAAAGTCGCTCACTTCCTTCCAGTCAAAGAATCCATCAATGCAGCTCAATTGGCAGAGTTGTACACTTCCAGAATTATGTCCTTACATGGCATTCCTCAAGTCATCTCCTCAGACCGTGGAAGTTTGTTCACTTCAAAGTTCTGGGACTCCTTTCAGTCTGCCATGGGAACTAAGATCAGGTTCAGCACTGCTTTTCACCCTTAGACTAGTGGTCAAGTCGAGCGAGTGAATCAGATTCTAGAAGACATGCTCAGAGCCTGTGTCATATCTTTTGGCATGAAATGGGAAGATTGCCTTCCATTTGCCTAGTTCTCTTACAACAACAGCTTCCAAGCAAGTGCAGGCAAAGCACCGTTTGAAATCCTCTATGGCAGAAAGTGCCGTACCCCTCTCAACTGGTTCGAAACTGGTAAACGTCAACTTCTTGGCAATGACTTGATCTTAGAAGCCGAAGAAATGTGCAAAGTCATACGTGAGAATCTCAAGGCCGCCCAGTAGCGTCAAAAGAGTTAATATGACGGCAAGCATCGTGATTTGGCTTTCAACATCGATGATCATGTCTATCTCCGTGTTTCTCCTATGAAAGGAACCCAAAGATTCGGTATCAAAGGAAAGCTTGCTCCTAGATACGTCGGGCCTTTCAAGATTCTTGGCAAAAGAGGCGATCTAGCCTATCAACTTGAGCTCCCTTTTAACTTCGCCAATGTTCATGATGTGTTCCATGTGTCTCAACTCCGCAAATGCTTCAAGACTCCTGAACGCATGATTCCGTTTGAAGAGATTGATCTTCAACAAGACTTGTCCTACCGAGAGCAACCCATTGCTATTCTCGAAGAACAAAAATGCTACACTTATGGGCCTTGGGCTACGGAACAAACTTACGCGACAACGTGCGCCAATAAAATCAATCGCCCCCATGCATTTAACCGTGGCGTCCTGCCCATGATTAATTCCTGCACCTCCAGCTCAGCCCCGTAAGAGATTTGGCCTGCACCTCCAGCTCAGCCCCGTAAGAGATTTGGGTAGAAAAATCCCGTAAGTGTAGCATCTCTCCTCGAAGAAACCGAGCGCAAGACCCGCAACAAGTCCATCAAATTCTTGAAAGTCAAGTGGTCACACCATACCGACCGAGAAGCTACGTGGGAACGAGAAGATCATCTTCGTTCCGAGTACCCTTCCTTTTTCCAGTCCTAGATCTCGGGACGAGATCTTTTTGTAGTAGAGGAGAGTTTGTAATGCCCCGGATGTAATACTTTCCCTTTTGGGCATATAATATATCTCTGGCTTCGTCAATTCCATTTCGGGTTCTTCGTCTTTTGGGTTTTCGCCGTTTTGTCGTGTTGCGTGTGTGGCATTCATTCATATCATGTAGTCATGTGCATCGCATTGCATTTGTGTAGTCGTTTGCATCCGGTCCCATGCGTTCCTTCCCGTTGTCCGTTTCGCGTTCCGGAGCTCCCTCACGTGTCCGTGGCGTCCCGTAGGCCTACTTTGGTGTTTGGCCGTGTAACGTTACCGGTTTGGCGCGAGATTTGTCGTGTGTTGTTGTTTTGATGTGTGTAACCCGCCTGTCAAATCTCGAAGCGTTTGGAGTCCGTTTGCTACCCCAACAGTTATTCTCGTGGGCTCAAAGTGCCTCCACTTTGAGGCCCAAGACACCCCTCCAACAGCCCACCAAACCAGCCCAAACCACTCCCTTCATCCAGGCCATCCAATTCTAATCGCGTGGCCGAAAACCACACCCCATTTGGACAACCCTAGCTCCTTGTGCCTATATATTTGTCCATTTTTGCCCCAAAACAAGGAAACCCTAGCCCCACTTCATCCCCTTCCTCCAGCCACCACCACCTCGCCGGAGCTTCACCGGAATCTCGCCGGAGTTCGCCGGAGCACCACCACCTCGCCGGAAAACACCTCTCCTCACCTCCTCTCACTCACCACCGCCGCCTCCGGCCTCTCCCCGCCGCCGGGCCGGCCACCCCGCCGCCTCGCCGACCGGCCAGGGTGCCGGCCGCCCAGCCGCCAGACCGCAGAGTCACCGCCGCCAAGTCTCCATCGACCGCCGCCGCCTAGCATGATCGGATCGGGAAACCCCCGATCCAGATCGGCAACGCCCCTCGACCGCCAAGGCCTGGGCCGCGACCTCCTTCCCCGATCGCCAGCCGCCACTGCGGGGCGCGACCGCCAGGCGTCCGCAGCTGGGCCATCGCCTCCCTCCGCTTCGCCGATCCAGGCGCGAGCGCCGTCGGGCCTTCCCCTGGACCTCCCGCGGGCCAGGCCGCTCCACCCTCTCCGCGCCGGGCGCCAGGCCCGTCAGCGCCGCTCCCCAGCGGCCCGTCAGGCCGCCTCTCAGCCGGATTCCACCGCAGGCCGCGTCGCCCCGCTGGGTGGCCCGTCCCGCCGCTCCGCTCGGCCGAGCGCCTCCAGCGCCGCCAGCCGCCAGCTCGGGCCGCCGCGTCGCCGAGGCCCATCCAGGTGCGCCTCCGCGGCCGATCGCCAGCCGAGCCGCTCGGTCGTCCTCCTGGGCCGAGTCAACGGGCCCGAGGCCGCCCTGCCTCCAGCCGCTAGATCCGAGCCCGTTCCAGCCATTTTTCTTCAGATCTAGGTTGACCCCCCTAAAATCCTCTAAGTCCCTATGTTTTGTGTGTTGATGCTATCTTGCAACTGTGATAACTTTTTGTGCATAGCTCCGTTTTGCGCAAATGACATGTCCAGACGTTCGTGGTGACTTGCACTACGTTTCATTCCATTGTGCCATGCATGTTTGAGATCATCTAGGTGCTTAAATATTCGTTGCAAGAGCGCATCCCGTTATAAACTGCTGTTAGTGATTTTTTATGCCATCTTTGCATAGTGATATCTTTTAGCTCGTTTATCCGAATGATGCAAATGACATGTCCACGTGTTCGTCTTGCCATGCTCTACATGTTGTTTGTGTTAGGTTGCATGATAGATTTAATCTTGCCATGTTTATCTTCGTTGCAAAGTGCTATGTGGTTGTTTAGTTGTTTTACTTGTTATGAGATGCCATCTTGTTGAGCTCATTGCTATTGTTGTGATTATCTCCATGATGCATGCTTGTATGTTTCGGAATCACCATCATGTGTACTTTGATGTGGTGCTTACCACTTGCCATGTTTAGTTTCGAGGTGACTTAAACTTGCTCTCGAAGATGCCATGATGAAACTGCTGTTTTAACACTTAGTGGAATTTCACTAAGTCTGGAATCTGTAATTCTCAGATGCCATGTTTGCTTGTTGTTCTAGGACAAACCATGATAGTTTTGGGGTGACTCTTGATGGTTCCTTGTAGTATATATTGTTGTCTATCCATTCATGCTCTCACATGATTATTTGAGTGGCTGTAGCATATTTAACTTTTGCTCCAAAGTTGCAATAAAATACTGCTGTCAGGATTTTGTTGTCAAGTTCAATATGTCCAAGCTTGTTGCTATTGATCCGTGGCTCCTTTGGGGGTACACCAATGGACTTATTTGCTGTAGGATATGTCTAGTTTATGTTCATGCTCTTTGCCATGATGTTTGAGTGCTGTAGCTTATTTATCTAGTGCTCCGAAGTTGCTATGTTGCTGTAATTTTCAGTTTTCGCATGTTTATTGTTTGTGTGTAACTTTTAGCCCGTAGCTCCGATTGCAGCAAGTCTTATATGAAACTTGATTGATTTTTCGTGTAGATTCATAATATCCTATTTTTATCTTGTTTTGAAGCATTTTGCTTGAGTGCTATTTTCCCGTGCTCCGTGTGCTCCCATAGTGCATCCATCATGCATCCATCATTTTTGCGTGCGCATTGCATCTTGTTGATTCGTGCCTTGTGTGGTTGTGTTGATTAGAGCTGGAAGCTGAGATCGAGTACGAGTACGAGCACGAGGTTACTATCGAGCTTGAGAACGAGGACCCCTCTTACGATCCGAACGACAACTCTTCAGGCAAGATGACCGAACCCGGATACCATTACTATTTTTGCCTATTGCTAGAAGTCTCGATCTATAGTTTTGCCTCGATGCCCATGTCTTTCATGTCAGCCTCCTACTTGTAACCATGTTCATGTCTAACCACCCTACCTATGCAAACCATTGATTGGCTATACGTAGGCTTCGCTCAGCCCCTCTTATAACATTGTTAGTTGCAGGTGAAGTTGAAGATGCTTGCTTCATGTTGAAGTTTGGTTGGTTTATATCACACTATATAAATGCTTAAATGAAATCATCTATATATTGGCAATGGGTGGAAGGCTAAGCCTTTTGCTTGGTGTTTTGTTCCACTCATGCCGCTAGGAACCGTATAAACCGGTGTTATGTTCCTTGATTGTGCGTTCCTCACACGGTTGGGGTTATGGGACCCCCTCGATAAACCGCTAAGTGCTAAGTCTTTTCCAGCAAGTCCCAACATTGGTACTTTTTCGCCTAATAACTAATAAACCTGCATAGGGACTAGCTATCCCTTTTATTTTAATCAACAACCCCGGGCCAGTGCTCCACATGAGTGTTGGTCCGAAACGAGCAGACTGCGGGGCCGCCTTGGGGAAACCAGAGGTATCTGGTATCCACCTGTAGGATGACTCATCCAGTCGTGGCCTGAGACTAGATACACGCGGCTATTGTCAGGGTGTCGGCACGCCGGGAGGATTTGCTGGATTAGCCTTACCTTAGTTCGGAGTATCTTGAGCACGGGATTCCGAGAATACTCGGGTCTTCCCACCTTTGGAGTTGCGACTCCGCGGATCATGGGCTTGTCATGGGGCAAGTTGGAACACCCCTGCAGGGTTATGAACTTTCGAAAGCCGTGCCCGCGGTTATGTGGCAGATGGGAGCTTGTTAATATCCAGTTGTAGAAAATGTGAGACCATGTTCTAATACACTACCAGCGTGCGTACCGTGACTGTCATTTTCCGAAAGGGATTCGGGAGATGAACACGGTGGGGTTATGTTTGACGTGTTGTAGCTAGGATCACTTCGTGATCATCTCTCGACCGAGGCACCTTCTCTTCTCGCTCTCTTTGAAGTAAGCTAGGCTAGTGCTGCTGCAACCACTTTCTTATTATTTCTTCAGCCTTGTTCCACACCCAAGGCTTAGATAGTCGTGCTACCCGGGAACGGGATTGCTGAGTCCTCTGTGGCTCACAGTTACTTCACCATACCAGATGCAGGTCCGATGGTGAGCTGTCCAGGTGATGGCACCGAGCTAGACTGGGAGTACGACGAGGAGCGTAGCCGTTACTATGTTCGTTATCCTGATGATCAGTAGTGGAACTTCTACTAGGATTCGATCCGACCTGTGGATTTAAATTATGTTTGGTATCTTGTCATTTGGATTTTACCCTTAGATGGGCTGTGATGTTCATTTGTATGATGATTGAAACATGTAATGAATTTGTGTGACGTGGCGAGTGTAAGCCAACTATTTTATGTTTTCCATCCCCATCTTTTACATGAGTTGTGCAAACATACCAAACTTGCGATCATTCCAGCATGGGGTTATGTCTCTAAGTCGTGCCTCGACACGTAGGAGATATAGTCCCATCCTAGGCATTACATTCATCTTCGAGTGGACACCACAAGCGGACAAATCATTTAACATGTTGAAACAAGCAATGGTCACTGCTCCTGTACTAGCAGTTCCAGATTTCTCCAAGACATTTGTCCTCGAGACAAACGCATGAAAGAATGGAGTAGGCGCAATCCTGATGCAACAAGGTCACCCATTGGCTTATTTGAGTAAGGCACTTTGCCACAAAAATCAGGCACTTAGCACATATGAATAGGAATGCTTGGCATTGTTTCTGGCGGTGGAAAAGTGTCGCCCGTATCTACAACATCAACGCTTCATAATCCGCACCGATCACCAGGCGTTGCAGCACTTATCAGAGCAACGATTGAGCGCACATTTAACATACATAAATGATAACCCACAAGTGTAGGGGATCAGTTGTAGCCTCTTTCGATAAGTAAGAGTGTCGAACCCAATGAGGAGCTAAAAGTAGAACAAATATTCCCTCAAGTGCTATCGACCACCGATACAACTCTACGCACGCTTAACGTTCGCTTTACCTAGAACAAGTATGAAACTAGAAGTACTTTGTAGGTGTTGTAGGATAGGTTTGCAAGATAATAAAGAGCACATAAATAAAAAATATGGGATGTTTAGATAAATAAACAATTAAGTTAGTATAGAGAGTGTGGAAAAGTGGTGGTAGGAGTTGCGGAATTGTCCCTAGGCAATTGACTACGTTACTAGACCGATAGCAAGTTTTTATGTGGGAGAGGCTAATGCTAGCATGTCATCCCTTACATGGAATTCTATGCACTTATGATTGGAACTATTAGCAAGCATCCGCAACTACTAACGTTCATTAAGGTAAAACCCAACCATAGCATTAAGATATATTAGTCCCCCTTCAATCCCGCATGCATCAATTTCGATGCTAGGCTGAAGCTGTTGTCACCCCTGCCCTCCAATACATAGTCCTACGAACATACAACTAATCCTATGGTCTGATCCACACGTGCACTCATATGATGGGAACTAAATGACATCAACAGAACCACAAGAAAATTAAACAAGTGATAGCAATTCACCAATCACCGATAGGACAACAAAAATCTAGTAAATCATCATAGGATGGCATCACATCATTGGATAATAATATGAAGCATAAAGCACCATGTTCAAGTAGAGGGTACAGCGGGTTCCAGGAGAGTGGGCCACTTAGTAAGATGAGGGAAGGTGATGAAGATGTTGGGGAAGATGACGGAGGTGTTGGTGTAGATCTCCGTCACACGATTATTATCCCGACGACGTTCAAGCGCGACCGGGAGAGAGGGGGAGAGAGACCCCCTCCTTCTTCTTCTTCCTTAACCTCCCCACTAGATGGGAGGAGGCTTTCCCCTCTGGTCCATGGCGTCCATGGCGGTGGAGGGACGAGAGCCCCTCCGATATTGGATCCGTCTCTCTGTTTCTCTTCTATTTCGCGGCCCCTGTTTCTGGCCTTTCGCCGTTTTTTAATTCTCGGAGATCCGTAACTCTTATTGGGTTGAAATTTTAACATGATTTCTATCCGGATATTAGCTTTCTTGCGGCCGAAGGACACCTCCAACTGACCTTCAGGGTGGGCACAAGCCTGCCAGGCGCGCCCTGGGTAGGGGGCGCGCCCCTCGGGCTTGTGGTCCCCTCGGGCATAGCCTTGCGTTGATTCCACTTCCCAAAATTCACATATATTCCAAAAAAATCTCTGTAAGTTTTTATCGCGTTTGGACTTCGTTTGATATGGATTTTCTGCGAAACAAAAAACATGCAACAAATAGGAAATGGCACTGGGGACTGGATCAATATGTTAGTCCAAGAAAAACATATAAATTGTTGCCAAAAGTATACAAAAGTTGTAGAATATTGGCATGGAACAATAAAAAATTATAGATATGACGGAGACGTATCAGCATCCCCAAGCTTAATTCCTGCTCGTCCTCTAGTTCGTAAATGATAAAAACATATTTTTTAACGTGGAATGCTACCTAGCATAATCTTGATCATGTAATCTAATCATGGCATGAATATTAAGACACGAGTGATTCAAAGCAATAGCCTATCAATTTGACATAAAGAACCCTATCCCTACAAAATCATACAACGTTGTCATGCTCCATCTTCTTAACACATAATATAAATCGTGCAGTACCCTGGTGTCAGCCAATCAATTGGTTCATACTTTTTAACGCGCTTCAGCCTTTTCAACTCTCACGCAATACATGAGCGCGAACCATAGATATAACACTATGGGTGGAATAGAATGCGGTGGTAGAGGTTTATGTGGAGAAGATAAAAAGGATAAAGTCTCACATCAACTAGGCAGATCAACAGGCTATGGAGATGCCCATCAATCGATATCAATGCGAGGAGTAGGGATTGCCATGCAACAGATGCACTAAGAGCTATAAGTGTATGAAAGCTCAAAAGAAAACTAAGTGGGTGTGCATCCAACTTGCTTGCTCATTAAGACCTAGGGCAATTTGAGGAAGCCCATTGTTGGAATATACAAGCCAAGTTCTGTAATGAAAAAATTCCCACTAGTAACATATGAAAGTGTCAAAATAGGAGACTCTCTATCATGAAGAACATGGTGCTACTTTGAAGCACACGTGTGGAAAAGGATAGTAACATTGTCCCTTCTCTCCTTTTCTCTTTTTTTGGACACTCCCCTTTTTTTGAAGACTCTTTCTCTATTTTGGAGACTCTTTTGGCCTCTCTCTTTTCTCTTTTTTTATAACCTCACATGGGACAATGTTCTAATAATGATGATCATCACACTTTTATTTACTTACAACTCGATAAAACTAATACATGATGACTCTATATGAATGCCTCTGGTAGTGTACCAAGATGTGCAATAATCTAGCATAGCAAAGATATCAAAAAAACGGGCAAGCGATGGAAATATCATGCTAGTTGTCTTACGATCATGCAAAGCAATATGGCAAAGAACGCTCAAATCATGTATATGATGATGATGGAAGTTTGCATGGCAATATATCTCGGGATGACTATGGAAATTCCATAATAGGTAGGTATGGTGGCTGTTTTGAGGAAGGTATAAGGAGGGTTTTATGCACCAGCGAAAGTTGCGCGGCACGAGAGAGGCTAGCAATGGTGGAAGGGTGAGAGCGCGTATAATACATGGACTCACATTAGTCATAAAGAACTCACATACTTATTGGAAAAATTTATTAGCCCTCGAAGCAAAGTACTACTACGCATGCTCCTAGGGAGGAGGTTGGTAGGAGTTAACCATCGCGCGCCCCCGACGTTCACACAAAGATAGACACTCAAGGATAAATTGTGCTCCAATTTCCTAGCATAACGGCATACCATACGTGCATGCTTCAGGAATCACAAACCTTAACACCAATATTCTTACTAAACCACAATAATTCACCAGTACTTCCCACATATTAGCATCTCTATATCGCAAAAACTATTGCAATGAATCAAACATATCAAATTCAGCGATCTACAAGTTTTATGTAGGATTTTATGACTAACCATGTGAATGACCAATTCCTGTTGACTCTCTAAATAGATATAAGTGAAGCAAGAGAGTTTTATTCTTTCTAAAAAATACATGCCCACGCTCAAAAAAATATAAGTGAAGTAAAAGAGCATTCTAGAAATGGCGGTTTTTCTACGTAGAGAAACATGCATCCAAACTTCAAATGATATAAGTGAAGCACATGAAGCATTCTATAAAGCCATACTCAAAAGATATAAGTGACGTGCAAAGAGCATTCTATAAATCAACCGATGACTATCTCATACCAGCATGGTGCATTATTAAAAATAAGCACACTACGCGCCAAGATTTACGCATATCATGTGATGAATAAAAATATATCTCCAAGTAAAATTACTGATGGTCGTTAGAAGAAAGAGGGGATGCCTTCCGGGGAATCCCCAAGCTTAGTTGATTAGGAGTCCTTGAATATTACCTTGGGGTGCCTCGGGTATCCCCAAGCTTAGGCTCTTGCCACTACTTATTCCTTCATCATCCGAGATCTCACCCAAAACTTGAAAACTTCAATCACACAAAACTTTACAAAACCCTCGTGAGATCCGTTAGTATAATAAAGGAAATCACCACTTTAAGTACCGTTGAAAACCCATTCATATTTTGTTTTTGCATAATCCCTACTATATTCTAACTTCTCCAAGTCTTATACCAACGATACAATCCAAGGTTTCATCAAAACAAGCAAAACAATGCATCAAATACAGAACATGTCAAAAACAGCAAAGTCCGTAGAAATCTGAACATTGACCATGCTTGTGTAACTCTAAAAATTCTGAAAAATTAGGACAAAATATTTTTTTGTATAGAAGTAATGTGTAAAAAATTCAAAAACTTTTGACGTTCCAGTAGAAAAATGTAAATTCACGCACTACAGCCAAAGTTTTTGTTTTTTGCACTACACACAGCAAACAAGCAATCTAAACATCCTAAAGGTAAATCTTGGCACATTATTTTTATAATACAATGGATCTGTACAAGGGTATAATTATTTTTGTTGAAAAGTTTCTGTAATTCAAGATTTGCAAAGTTTCCATGGACATGAACAAAGTTCAAGGAGCCCCCCACTTTAACGGGGCTCGTCCTTCTTACTTTCACTTTTATTTTTGAAAAAGTTTTAGGTTCCCCACTTTATTATTTTTTGTTTTTAAACTTTTTAAAAGCACTCAACAAAATAGAAGAATCTCTAAAACTTCCGGCTATCTCCCTGGGAGCGCCTTCTTTAAAGCCATTAAGCTAGGCATATAGTGCTCAAGTAATGGATCCACCCGGATCCCAAGGTATATCAAAGCCAATTTTAATTAACAATGATTTGGGATTTAGTAGTGATCACAAAGTAACATATATCATGCAACAACAAAGTCTAACTCTCTTCCTATGCATCAGCATGTCATAAAAGAACAATTCATGCACACATATTGAAGGCTGATACATAGCATAAACAATTTCTTGCAATTTTATCATATTGGAAACATAGAGAGGCGGAGATGTAGTTCCTATATCATAATAATTACAAGTAGGAGTAGCAAGCACATGCACATTATATTTATGAAAATCATCATGTGCAATAGTAGAATGCAACCCATCAATATAATCCTTAATAAGCGCAAACTTCTTTGATATAGTGTAGTTGGGAGAATTCAAAAAGATAATAGGACTATCATGCGTGGGTGCAATAGCAACAATTTCATGTTTAACATAAGGAACTATACTATGTTCATCTCGGTAAGCATAATTCATATTGGCATCATGGCCACAAGCATAGGAAGCATCAAGTTCATCAAAAAGGGATGTTTCAAACGAATCCAAGGGATCATAGCAATCATCATAGCATTCGTCCTTCGGTAAGCACGAAGGGAAATTAAACAATGTATGGGATAAACAGTTTCTCTCATTAGAAGGTGGGCACGGGTGATCAATCTACTCTTCCTCATTTTGTTCTTTGCTCTCCTCCTCATATTTTCCATCTAATGAGCTCATAGTGTCACCAATTTCTTCTTCCATTGATTCCTGCAAAATATTAGTCTCTTCTTGGACAACGGAGACTTTCTCAATAAACTCATTAATATTGTAATTGTATTCATAATTCTCATAGCAATATTTAAGTATAGCAAAATTTTCAGATCTATAAACAACATCATCATCATAATCTTCATACTTTTCAAACAAAGATTCATTTCATAAGCACCCTTAAAAGCAACAAATTCTTCAATTTGCTC
Organism: Secale cereale; assembly: GCA_902687465.1. Classification (NCBI taxonomy): domain Eukaryota; kingdom Viridiplantae; phylum Streptophyta; class Magnoliopsida; order Poales; family Poaceae; genus Secale; species Secale cereale. The sequence continues at coordinate 123,836,957 of LR738714.1, forward strand.
CACATCATAGTAATCATATATACCATTAGAATTAGAAGCCAATGTTTCATTATCATTAAATTCACATGAAAAGGGAAGGTGTGGAGCCTTCATCCTAGAGCAACAAGTATAATCATATCTTAAGCATAACTCCCGAGCATACCAATGCAACATATTAATTAGATCCCATAACAGTTTCCCTTTTTGAGTCAAGCGATAATCCCTAAAGTATTCACGTTGATCCAACGGTAGTCCCATTATCAAGTTGAATGGGGTTTTCTGAGGATTATCAAAGTAATATTTAATAATTCTTTCATAAGGAGGTTCCCCATCTCCATGAGTAGCAAGTACACCTATTTTTTGGTATTTCGTGTTCCATACCCATAACTAAAGATAGAGAACAACTTAGAACATAAAATAAAATCTACTTGGTGATAGAAAATAAATCTAGTTAGTGATAAAGCAAACAAGCACACACGATAATATTCACCCGACGCTATTGCTCCCCGGCAACATCGCCAGAAAAAGGTCTTGATAACCCACAAGTGTAGGGGATCAGTTGTAGCCTATTTCTATAAGTAAGAGTGTTGAACCCAACGAGGAGCTAAAGGTAGAACAAATATTTCCTCAAGTTCTATCGACCACCGATACAACTCTACGCACACTTAACGTTCGCTTTACCTAGAAAAAGTATGAAACTAGAAGTACTTTGTAGGTGTTGTAGGATAGGTTTGCAAGATAATAAATAGCTCATAAATAAAAACTAGGGGCTGTTTAGATGAATAAACAATTAAGTTAGTACAACAAGGTGGAGAACTGGTGATAGGAGTTACGGAATTGTCCCTAAGCAATTCACTACGTTACTAGACCGATAGCAAGTTTTTATGTGGTAGAGGCCACTGCTAGCATGTCATCCCTTACTTGGAATTCTATGCACTTATGATTGTAACTATTAGCAAGTATCTGCAACTACTAACGTTCATTAAGGTAAAAACCAACCATAGCATTAAGATATATTGGCCCCCTTCAATCCTGTATGCAACAATTTCTATGCTAGGCTGAAGTTGATGTCACCCTTGCCCTCCAATATATAGTCCTATCAACATACAACTAACCCAATGGTGTGATCCACACGCGCGCTCATATGATGGGCACAAATGGACAACAACATGATCACAAGCAATTTAAACCAATCATAGCAATTCACCAATCACCGATAGGACAACAAAAATCTACTCAAGCATCATAGGATGGCAATACATCATTGGATAATAATATGAAGCATAAAGCACCATGTTCAAGTAGAGGGTATAGAGTGTCGCGGGAGAGTGGACCACTGAATAAGATGAGGGAAGGTGATGAAGATGTTGGGGAGAAGGTGTTGGTGTAGATCGCCCTCACACAATGATTGCCCTGACGACGTTCCGGCGCCACCGGGAGAGAGGGGGAGAGAGCTCCCCTCCTTCTTCTTCTTCCTTGACCTCCCCCCCTAAATGGGAGGAGGATTTACCCTCTAGTCCATGGACTCCATGGCGGCGGAGGGGCGAGAGCCCATCCGAGATTGGATCCGTCTCTCTGTTTCTGTTCTGTTTCGCGACCCCTGTTTCCGGCCTTTCACCGTTTATTAAATTCCCGGAGATCCATAACACCGATTGGGATGAAATTTTAACACAAATTTTATCCAGATATTAGCTTCCTTGCGGCCGAAGGACACCTCCAACAGACCTTCGGGGTGGCCACAAGCCTGCCAGGCGCGCCCTGGGTAGGGGGCGTGCCCCTAGGGCTCGTGGAACCATCGGGCATCGCCTTGCGTTGATTCCAGTTCCCAAAATTCATATATATTCCAAAAAAACTCCGTAAGTTTTTTCTCGCGTTTGGACTTCATTTGATATGGATTTTCTACGAAACAAAAAACATGCAATGAACATGAACTAGCACTCGACACTGGGTCAATATGTTAGTCCAAGAAAATCATATAAATTGTTGCCAAAAGTATATAAATGTTGTAGAATATTGGCATGAAACAGCCAAACATTATATATACGACGGAGACGTATCAATAAAGCGTTTTTGATGCTGATGGGACTGGATTACACCATCCAGTACAAGAAAGGAGTACATAATGCAGCGGTTGACTCGTTATCTCATCATCCCCAACTGGAGCCATTTTTGGCCATCTCTGCTCCGGTACCGGTTTGGTTGGATCAATTGGTCAAAGGATATGTAGAGGACTCACAAGCCACAAAACTGTTAACTGAATTGGCCAGCTCTCCTGACAGCAACCAAGGATTCACCCTATCACAAGGTGTTCTCCATTATAGGATGCGTGTGTGTTGGAACAAACAAGTTGGCCCAAAACTATATATCATCCAGAGCATGCACGATAGCGTGGTAGGAGAGCACTCAGGTGTCCTAGTAACGCATCAGCGGATCAAATGTCTGTTTGCATGGCTCGGCCTGAAGAAAACGGTCACGGATTATGTGCAGCACTGTGAAGTTTTCCAGCGTGCTAAGGTCGAGCATTGTCGCCAGCCAGAGCTCTTGCAACCCCATAACATTCCACCTCACCCATGGCACACCCAAGCTTGAATTTTGTAGAGGGGCTGCCTCGCTCGCAAGGGATGGACATAGTTCGAGTGGTCATCGACAAGCTAACAAAATATGGCAACTTCATTCTCCTCAAACATCCGTGTATGGCTCAGCAAGTGGCGCAAGTGTTCTTGGATCAGGTTTATCGCCTGCACGACATGCCTTTCTGTATCATCTCTGATTGTGATCCGGTGCTTACCAGTATGTTTTTTCAAGAGCTCTTTTGTCTCTCGGATACAATTGCGAATATGAGATCATCACAACATTCAAAGACCGATGGACAGACAGAAAAACTAAATCAATGCATGGAAGCCTTTCTTCGGTGCTTTGCTCATGGCACCCCAATCCGTTGGGCGAGGTGGCTGCCCTCAGCGGAGCATTGGTACAATATATCCTTCAATACATCAATAGGTCGCTCTCCATTTGAAGCCTTATATGTGTATTCACCCAGACCATTTGGATTGGAGGCGCCAGCGACAAACCCAGAGGTGGTGGAGTTAGGCAAGCGAAAGGGTATCGACGCTTGAGCTGCTTCACCAACATCTGCTCTGGGCACAACAGAAGATGAAACGCCAAGCAGACAAGCATCACATCGAGAGATCCTTTGAAGTGGTGACAGAGTGTATCTGAAAGTCTGTCATTATATGCAAAACTCCCTGGCAGCAAGGCGCAACCACAAACTCGCTATCATGTACTATTGTCCCTATACAATGTTGCGGAGGATTGGGCGGTCTCATATTGCCTAGAGTTACCGTCACAATCCAAGATCGACGACGCTATCCATGTGTCGTAGTTGAAGAAATGCTTGCCACCCAATACGGAGGCCAACATAGACGACACCGCTCCACCTCCAAAGGACCTGCAACTGCTCACACCAGAGATTATTCTGTAGACCAAGTTGGTACCCCTTAGGGGGAAGACCACACCACACATTAAGTTATGCTAGGCAGGAAGTCCAAACACGCATGACACTTGGGAAGACGTGTTGATGCTGCAACGTTGTTTCGCTCTCCTGGGGACTTGGGGGCAAGTCGCTGCTCAAGGGGTGGGGAATGTCATGTCTTGGGCCGGCCCAGGGCGAAGGCCGAAAGCAACAAGACACAACCAAATACTGGAAAGGGAATTCGAAGCCAAAGAGAAGGAGAATCAGAGCACGGCAAGGGAGCCCGCTATATGGAGGTGATCAGGAAAGGAAGAGGTTGTCAAGCAAACAGAAGAAGAACCCTACCATTTCCTGTTTTCCCCTGTAACTTTCCTCCCTCCCTACCCCAATTGTACTGAACCCTAAATTGAAAGGGAGAATCCTGCTGCGTGCATAACACACACGATGCATCTCCACTACTAGGAGAAAGCCCACTAGTAGAGCTTGAAATACCTATAGCAGTAGCGCTGGGTCCATCGCTACTACTAACGTGCTACAGCTAAGTTGTAGCAGTAGCGCTGCCCGGTCCAGCGCTACTGGTAAGTATGGTTAGCAGTAGTGCTGCCCGGACCAACACTACTACTAACTATCTGTAGCGTTGCATCAAAGCAAGCGCTGCTTCTAATCCAGCGTTGCCGCTAGATGCCTACCAGCGCTACTGCTAATATTCCTACTTTCACAGGTTCATTTCCCCTCTACGTATTTGTGATGTATTTGTGTATGCTCTATACAATAGTTTGACGAGATCATAATAAACATACACTATTCTCATCATATCATACACATACAATAGTCTCTTCATACCATCATCATCATCATTCAACACAAATATCATCACACTTCAAAAATAGCAATACACAAGTCATGTCATGTGTCGAATAAATGCAACTACATGGTCATGGCACATACACAAGTTTCATCTTCTCTATCTAAACCACGATGTAGAATAGAAAAGAAATCAGCATGGGCAAGAGCGCGACTATGTAGTACTTCTTGATGCACCGGCGGTTTCGCTCCCGCTCTTGCCGGAGCGTCCACCTCAAGTAACTATTTTCCGCTTCGGCTCTGCCGTCGAACCCTCTATGGCTAGCACCCAAGTACTTGTCCACCTGGGCCTGAGTGTCTGGCCAGTGGTCGTACACTCCTGGAACCCTCCCAACGAACACGACGTAGCAGTCCTTCGCCATTTCTGATCTATGTACCTGCATCATCAGTTGATGAATTCAACGATAATATGCAACATAATGTACTTAAGAAAATAGAGAGGCATAATTATTAAAATACAAGCAACCTATAGTAAACATAAATAACGAAGTTCCTCATACCCTAACTAATTAACTAGAGCGATGTACACTAGTTCAAGCAAACCTTTTAGTTACATCACAGAGTTTTGCCGTGCATAAATTCAAAGTTTTGCATAGAAAGACAGTAGTGACACATTGTCATCGTCAATCATCGTCCATGTCGGTGGTCCAATCTTCATAGTCAGGGGGGAAGCACCCGAGCTTCGTGAAAGGCTTCAGGTCCAGACATTGAGCGAGTAGCAGTTTTCGGACATCAACCCGCGTCATTGGCTCATTGTAGAACATCCATGTTTTTTCGAGGACCTCCTTCATGATCACTTGGGAAAATTCACACTGTACGTGATAAAACTCAGCTCGGCTTCGATGATCCGGTGTCTTTCCTATGCTTGTGGCATAGTTGAAAATCTCAGAATCGCTAGAAGTAGCTGACACACGAAGACGTTGATTATCCCTTCTGTACTCGACCATGTATGCATGAGGTAGAATCCATCAGCCTTACTGGTGTGCGATTGCTGGAAGGAGCAGAAGTCGGTCTTATGGACGAAAGCCATCATGTTCTTCCTGTACTTTTTCACCTTGATATATCCACCAGACAGACTGAAGGTTAATATGGCATTATCGTGAACACTCTTGATGTGCATGTAGTCCTTTTTCCTGGTGTTCTTCGATGAGTCCAAGTACAGAGCATGGGAGTATTCTGGGTACAAACAAATGAGGACGGCACCCCCACCGCTGCGCAAAATAATCACACCTCAAATTAGCCTCCATGCTTGCAAAGGAATGATTAAAACTTACAAAAGGATATCCGAGGATGACTTACGTGGGATGATAAGGCAGGAAAAACGCTTCCTTGTCCTTATTAGTGATCATGAACTCGCCGAGGTACTTGCTTGCATAGTCACGGTGCTCTTTGAAGACTTCCAAGAAGCCCTTGTGCATATATAATGTGTCCGTGACGCAGATATATTTTATGTTCTCGTGCCTGATGATGTAGTAGAGATACATCGCATACATGCGGATGAACTGATAATCCAGCTTGGTCATGTGGAACATGTCGTAGATGTAGTCAAATCGCAGGATGAACTTATCTGCGAGCCATTTCTCGACGAACACCCTCCCACCCGGCACCTGAGCAGCGTAAAGTGGGTATCCTGGATTTTCTAAGATGAGAAGGATTTTCTCTCTGGCCAGCACATCTTCATGAAGTCTCCTTAGATCATTGTTTAGTATGTGCTCTAGCGCTTTCGGAGGTAGGATCGGGTGATCGGTGACATGGAAACGCTCCGCACCTTCGACATGTATTCTATCCACCTCCCGGGGCTTCATAGGTGTCTGGCTGCTTGAAGCAGCTCTGGCGCCTTTAGAGCTTTTCTTGTCTGGTCTCCTCCTTTGCTTCTTGGCGGGTGACGGTAGTGAGCCCACCATACCTTCCCTAACCACCAACCCCAGTGTCGTCAGGCTAATCAGTGGACGGCCCTGGGGCTGTTGTTGCTGGGTAGAGGGGGGCATCTGGAGGCTTCTCCTGTGAGGATCGCATGAAGAGACTTTTCACAATCAGCCTTAGGACATTTCGGCTCCGGTAAATCAGGCATCATAAAGTCATCATCTCCATGATCATAGCCCGAGTCATAGTCCTGAGCCATCGATCCTCCATCAACATAGGTGGTATTGATATACTTGAGAGGGTCATCATCCTCCTCCGTGAAATCATCAGCATTTGCTTCTTCTATGGGGGCGGCATCATCTGGCACTAATGGAGGCTCTCCCTCACATCATCCGCTATTACCCGCCATGACAGGTGCATGTAATTTGGTAGGTGGGGTGGTGTACATACCTTCTTGAGAAGCTATCGTTGGTGTGATACTCGGCACCTCGACACGAAGAAGAGTCTTCGGCTAAGGGAAGAACCTGCTCTTGCATGCGCTAATCCGTTTAGGGGTCTCCTCGTCATCGACTGGTACCGGAGGAGGCAAATCCTTGAAGCCCGCTAAGATACTTGTAACGCCCCGGACACACCCGCCGGTGGTCATTACTCCTGGCAGTATCTAGACTGGCCCCACATATCAATACTAGTCTTTTCTGCGCACTTTGTCCTCACTCATGCGCATTCGGGAGCAACTTCCTGGTCGGTCACCCATCCTGAAACTACTCCAAGTTGAGCACGCTTAACTTTGGAGTTCTTTCCGAATGGGCTCCCGGAAAAGAATGAATTCCTTATTGATGTGAGTAGTCTACCATCCCTAATAAGCCAGGCTATCACATACACCCCCACTCAGAGGAATCGACGTCCTCGTCCGACCACAAGAACGTCCCCTCTTGGCACAAACGTCTGTGCATCAAGTCCCATACATGTGCCATGCCATGTGCCACGATGGGTTATAAACGTCATGAACAACAAACATCCCTGTAACCATGAGAGTCGGCTCTGATACCAACTTGTAACGCCCCGGACACACCCGCCGGTGGTCGTTACTCCTGGCGGGATCTAGACTGGCCCCACATATCAATACTAGTCTTTTCTGCGCACTTTGTCCTCACTCATGCGCATCCGGGAGCAACTTCCCGGTCGGTCACCCATCCTGAAACTACTCCAAGTTTAGCACGCTTAACTTTGGAGTTCTTTCCGAATGGGCTCCAGGAAAAGAAGGAATTCCTTATTGATGTGAGTAGTCTACCATCCCTAATAAGCCAGGCTATCACATACACCCCCACTCAGAGAAACCGACGTCCTCGTCGGGCCATAGGAACGTTCCCTCTTGGCACAAACATCTGTGCATCCAGTCCGATACATGTGCCATGCCGTGTGCCACGACGGGTCACAAACGTCATGAACAACATGACCGAGCACCTACACGCAAACATCCGTGTAACCGCGAGGGTCGGCTCTGATACCAATTTGTAACGCCCCGGACACACCCGCCGGTGGTTGTTAATCCTAGCGGGATCTAGACTTTTCTGCGCACTTTGTCCTCACTCATGCGCATCCGGGAGCAGCTTCCCGGTCAGACTGTCGTGGAATTGGCACGACAGATGTCCGGTTCAGAAGACTTAGGTATGAGGCCATCGCGCGGGTTAGCTTGAAGGGGTTAAAAGCACACAAAGGACACAAAAGGTTTATACTAGTTCGGCCCCTTCGATGAAGGTAAAAGCCTACGTCTAGTTTGGTGTGCTATTGCTTGGGCGTCGATGAACAGGGAGCGGATCGCTTGCCTGTGTCTCGACGTGTTGTCGCTTGTCCTTGAATCGTCGCCGTGTCGTCCCTTTATATAGGAGGCGAAGCCCAGTCCGGTTTATAGAGTCCCGAGGCCGGTTCATAATCGTGTCTGCCTCGGTCTCTACTCTTTCTATCTTACACCTCAAGTTACATAATATGACGGTTCATAAACCGTAAGCTTCACACATGGGCCCTAAACCTCTATGGGCCGTAACATCTGGTTCATATTCTACTGTGCTTATGATAATATAACTATGTTAGTGTAATCCGGATCTTCCTGGCCGGTTTATACCTGCTAGAAATATCCCTGACATTAGGCCCCAGATTGATTTGAACTTTGCTCATGTCAGTCTTTACAGTCTTGTACAAATTTCCCTTTCCTTAACTCTTGTATGTTTCATAAACCTCAGATCCATTTTTACTTCAATCTTCTGTGGAAACTGTTTAAGACTTGCATATATTTCATCTTTTCCTGATGCCTCAGATCCATTTTTACTTCAGTCTTCTGTGGAAACTGTTTCTTCGTATTGTAGATCTGTAGCTCACTCACCGGTTTAATCAATCATATGCTCTTTTCGACGGTCTAGATGTAATCCTGTACTTTATAATTGACGGTTTAGCGTCTGCCTTCTCTATTATCATAATCCGGTAGCTACCTCATTCTTATATGCTCCCGGACTAGTAATACCATTAGCCCCTTGTGTAAACCGACAATTTAGATCCACAATCTTATATAATGTTCCGGCTTAATTTTAGCAATTGGTAAAACAGATTCTGTATTGTACTTTTCAGCATTTCCTTATTCTGAACGATGGCAACCTTACCGGTTCCAACTGGGCTCCTTACCGCATTACTGGAGAGGACTTAACGAACGCCGCTTCAATCGGTATTCTGGGTCCTAAAGAGGTCCTGCACTGGCGGGCCCCGGAAAATGAATGCCCACCTACTCCTAAGGAAGGAGAGGTCATTGTTTTCTTTGATCACCTGGCCCGGGGTTTCAGCCCTCCCGGTTCAAAATTCTTCCGGGATGTGCTAGCTGCCTTTCAACTCCATCCTCAGGACGTGGGTCCGAATTCTATATCAAATGTCTGCAATTTTCAAGTCTTCTCAGAAGCATATCTTCAAGAAGAACCTTCAGTGGATCTGTTCAGAGACTTTTTCCATTTAAACCGGCGGACAGAGTTTTCTGATGGGCCGCATCAAGAATTGGGCGGCGTCAGCATTCAAAAGAGAAAGGATGTGAGCTTCCCTCACGTCGCCCTTCACACGCACCCCAAGGAATGGAACCAATCGTGGTTCTATTGTATAGATACTTCGCATGAAGGGGAAAACCCACTGCTGGGTTACTGCGCATATCGCCTACCTGAGGATCACCCCGTGCCGCAGCGCCTCAGTGCTCCAGACCGTGCCCGGTTTGCCCCCGAACTTTCTAAGCTTAGAGCCTTTATGGCCAACGGCTTAACCGGAGTAGATTTTCTTCGCTGTTGGCTTGCCTGGAGCATTCTTCCGCTGAGCCGGCGTTCAGGCCTGATGTGTGAGTATACCGGAAAACCGGATGATCTCAGCACCACATTGATATAATACTTCCTGAGAAAGAAGTCGCAGAATCCGCAAAGAAAATGCTCAACATCTCTCTGGAAGAGTGCAGCTGGACCGGTTTAGCTCCCTTCTGTGCAAACAATAAACCGCCAGCAGTAAGTTCTTTCTGATCTTTTCTGTCTGTTCTGATCCGTCCATATCAATTGTCTTCCATTTATTTCCTATCTTCTGCACATACCAACGACCCCTTCTGGAAGAGGAAACCTCAAGATAAATCGGCCAAACAACCACGCCGGAAGACGTATGCTGTCAAGAAGAAAAAGGCGGTTGCTGCCTCCGGTTCACATCCTGTGGAAGATGATCCGGATTCCGAGGTATGAGTTGATCTTGATATGTTCTAATCTCCCTTCATCCAAATTTATGTTAACAGTGCCTTTCCACAGGATCTGGCTAAAGGAAGTAAAGCGGCGGAAGTTGAGGTAATTTCTCTCTCTTCAGACTCAGAACCGCTGCCTCCCAAAATCCGCCGGGTGTCCCGGAAATACCCTTTTTCTCATCCTTACGCTCAATTGGACCCCAAATTTCTTTTGAAGAAACAGCAGCATGAAGCACGCCGGACCACGCGCCACAGTGGCCATGTGGTGGAATCATCCGGAATACCTCTTACTCCGGCACGCAGGCGCCGTTCTGAGGTTTTGCTTTCTCCAACTCTTCTTCATCCAAAAGCCGGGCTCATACGTAAACCACTTAAACCGTCTGATCCTAACTATCAGGAGGCTCCCTTGTCCTCTTCCGGCGAGTTGACTGCTACACAGGTCCCTGTGCTGAAGACCGTGCCCGGGTAAGTCCTTTTCAATCATCCGGTTTATCTTTACATTTGTAACTTTATGATTCTCATTGTTCCTTTGATTTTCTCCAGCAAGCCGAAGCCTAGCAAGAAGGCAAAAGCAACCAAAGCGGCTGCCGAGACTGCTACCGTCGAACCGGCCGCTGATCCGGACGAAGTTATCCCTCCAGAAGATAATCCTGCAGCTCGGTTTGATGATCCTATTCCCATGGATCGTGACGACATTGTTGCTCCGGAGGATGCTAATAGGGAGAATGTAGTTGAACCGGCGAGCCCTGTCCGGGTTAGCCCTCCTCGGACTAACCCGGCTCCTGTTAGCCCGGCACCTACTGCCTCCCCTCTTCAACCAACTGCTGCTTCCTCCCCGGACGTTGAGATAACCAGGTTAGGTTTTACCGCTCCTGCTGAGCCTGTCATCTTAGCCAAGCACACTGCCAAAGAGGAAAAACTTCAACAGGAAAAAGGCAAGTGGAGCACGGACTTATCCAGCTATGCCCAGTTGAGTGCCCAGGAACTTCATTCTGGGTATTTGAACCGGCTCTTCACCAGCCGCGATTATGAATCCGGGTTGGTTAACATGATGAAGGATAAGTACGAGGTAACTTCCTTTACTTGTCTCTGTTTTGAGTTCTTTGAAATCCTGTCTTTAGGCCATAGTAGCCACCAAGTGCCGGTTTAGCTTCGTTTGTAGATGAACCGGGACTTCCAGTGTATCAGAAAATGAACTTACATTAGCCCCCAAGTGCCAAGGGTATAACTTGCTTTATGCGCTTGGGACTTGTCTAAAATTCTCTTTTGATACTGCAACTGCACATTAGCCCCCAAGTGTCAAGTGGATAACTTGTTTATGTGCTTGAGACTTGTTTGACTTGTCTTCTAATCTATTTGATTTCCTTGTAGGCTGATTTGACCCGGAGGGCTGCAGAGGTAACCGAACTCCGGAATAGATTGGCTGCTACTGAAACTGCTTCTGTCAAAGCCAAGGAAGAGCTTGCGCTGAACTTAACCAATGCAGAAAAATTGAAAAAGGACTTTGAAGCGGAGCGGTCCGCCTGGGAGGTGCAGAGGAATGCTCTTGAGAAAAGAGCAAAGGATGCTGAAGCTGCCCTTAATCCGGTTACGCAGGAGCTGACCGGTTTAAGACAGCAAATAGAACTTATGACTTCTGCTATCTTTGGTGAGCACTCAAGTGTATATGCTTTTCATCTTTGCAATCATTATTCTGCTCCGGTTTAACTTTTAACAAACATATTTAGGGCGACGCATAACTCATCTTGGAGATGATGTCCGGAAGAAGCTCAAGGCCTCTTATACCCTAGTGGAGCAGCTGTATTCGGGTGCTCAAAGGGTCATAAGTGCAATGTCCCATCAGAAACCGGCCCCAACTACCATCCAAGGTACTTTGGAGAAATTATCTGTCTTGCCTGTGCGCCTGGTGGAAGTGAAAAAAATCTGCTGCGCGGGCTGGCTCTCTTATAGCATTGACCCGGGCCAAGGCATGGGTTCCGAACTTTGATCCGGAGGAGGCTATGAATGGATATCCCAGCAATAAAGAGGATGGTTCCACCTTCTCTGCCGAAGACCTCCGTGCCTTGACGAAAGAGATGCGCCCACTCGCCAGCAAACTTGCCGATGAAGCGGATCTGACCAGGTATCATCCGGCATATGACTTAGAAAATGAACGGGTGGAGCAGCCGGTTTATGACACCGAGAATCTAATCCCGCCAGTGCGTGGCCATACTTTCGCTCCAGATATTGATCCATCCGATCTGATTAATGAAGAGATGTACTTTCGCGCACTCTCCAAGATTGATTGGCGCGTTCGTGATTTCCAGCCACTACCTGAAGATGAAGAAGATCCGGAACACGCGATCCTCAGCCTTCACAGCGTGAAAAGGATTCGTAATCCGTCCAGCTTAATTCATAGCTGCCGAACACTTTTGCAAAAACTTTAATCCGTTCGGGCCTGCGAGTGCCTTGTAATAGGATAGTTCGAAACATTGTCTTTTGTCCCAATGTGGATGTCACAGCTTGACTTGGCGTCTGCCAATTTTAATCCCTTGTCTGCTATGGTTGATCCGTCTTATGTTATCTGTATCTGCATAAACAATGCTAAAAAGATGTCCTGGCGGTTTACCACCGGACCTATTATATTGCTCCCATAGACATATATTGAAAGAGTATCTATTTTAGACCCAACAATACCTCGTACCTTTGATTAAGTGTACCTGACGTCCTTAATCCGGTAGGGATATTTGAATATGTAGATTCTGGTGAGGCTCTTGGCTCTCTTGGCGTTTTGCCCGATGACTATTCCGGGTTATGATAAACACCGGTTTAAATCATGCTGGTGTTTATGACCCAGACTTTAAACTCATGCTGGTATTCATGACCCTGACTTTTAACTTTGTAGATATGTGGTTAACTTTGAAGTTGCCCAATTCCGGATCAAAAAACTTGGTTAACCACAAAAACTTTGAAAATCGCAAAAAACAAAGCATTGTTGGAAAATAAGACCATGTAGTCGAGGCTTTTTGCGAGCTGCCAGGCTCCAGGGTTTTTGTGAGCGGCCTTTAAGCTCTAGGCATTTTTTTAAGAGCGGCCCTTAAGCTCTTGGCTTTTCACGAGCTGCCAGGCTCCATATTTGAGGCTTCTGATTCGAATATGATCAGTAAACCGGACCAAAGGGGTTAAGCTAGGATTCGAATGCGATCATGTAGCCCCCAATGGCCTTGAGACTTTGCCGATCAATGGATTCGAATACGATCCAAGGCGGACCCAAACGGGGTTTAAGCTATGATTCGAATACGATCATATACACTGGACCAAAGGGGTTAAGCTAGGATTCGAAAGCGATCACATAGCCCCCAGTGGCTTTGAAATTTTGCCGATCAATGGATTCGAATACGATCCAAGGCGGACCCAAATGGGGCTTTAGCTATGATTTGAATGCGATCATATACACTAGACAAAAGGGGTTAAGCTAGGATTCGAATACGACCGCGTAGCCCCCTAGTGATCGTAGAGGCAGGGCACCTATATGGGAGTTGCGCTTGTGTGGCATACCCTCTTTGGTCCCTTATATAATTGTCCTGCATATCAAAATAGATTGATCAAAGCATCTTGCTTTTCTTGACGAAAATAATATATATCAAGAGAAATAAACTTTAGATGGATATCACCTGAGTGAATTCCCATAAGACACGTATATTTGAAGAAGATGGCTGATCCCCCGGTTTACCGGGGGTGCCGGTTTATTTATTAATCATAATATATACAGGATAAATGAAGCGGAGACCATGGCTCAAGTGTAGTAAGGCCGCAGAAGAGCAATGTTCCACGGCCTCTTCGTCTCTTCCTCTGCTGTCCGTGAATCTTTATGTTCTCGAACGTCCACCAGGTAGTATGAAGCGTTGTGTAGGTTCTTGCTGACCACAAAGGGTCCTTCCCAAGGTGGGGATAACTTGTGCATATCTGTCTGGTCTTGGATGAGCCGGAGCACCAGGTCCCCTTCCTGGAACGTCCTGGTCTTAACCCGGCGGCTGTGATATCTGCGCAGGTCTTGCTGATAAATTGCGGATCGTGCCGCTGCTATGTCACGCTCCTCATCCAGCCGGTCTAAGCTGTCCTGCCTTGCTTGCTCATTGGCCGCTTCAACATAAGCCGCCACCCATGGTGAGTCGTGCCGGATATCACTAGGGAGAACCGCTTCAGCACCATACACCATGAAGAAGGGCATATAGCCTGTAGACCTGTTAGGCGTAGTGTTGATGCTCCAGAGGATATGTCGGGGCCGGATTTCGGGAACATAATATTCCAGAAATTAACCCCTAGTGTCATCACCAGCCCAGGATTACTGTTATTGGTGGACACATCCTTGTTACAGATTACCAAGCATTTACAGGAATTTGATACAAGACCATAAAGGTCTACTGATACAACAATGACTCCGGTGGTGGATGAAGGAATTGGCTCGTGGTCCTCCAACGTCGATGGGGCTCCATTCCCACAGGAACAGCTGACCCGGATAACTCCTATCCCGCGTGGTTGCACTCCTAGGATTCGCACGGACGTCGCTGTGGTACTCCTCGCAGAACTCCTAACCTGGCCAAGTAAATAGCCAGGGACAAGCCTGTGAGTACATTTGAATGTACTCGCAAACATCATGGACAAATGATATAACAAATGCAGCAAACAATTATACGGTCATGATGAGATAAACTATATGCATATGCTCATGATGGACTTATATTAAATGCATGATGATAGAAATTAAAACATGGCATGGTGAATAATAGTTAGTGCAGAAAATAAATATTATTCTCAATAAAATATAAAAGAAATGCCGGTCGGATGTCAAGTGACACCACGGTCGGTCTTGAAAAGAAATGCCAGTCGGGTGTTTAAAAGAGAAATCGGACGATACCATCCGAGAACTCAGGCAACGCCACGAAAGGACTTGAAAAGAAATGCCAGTCGGGTATCCACAAGAGTAGTGGCGTGATAAACCGCCTGACACTCGAGGGACGCCACAAAAGGACTTGAAAATAAAAACGAATGTCCGGGGTAGACTAGCCAGCCCCTGAGACACTCTGGAAAGTAATATAAGAGCAGGGGGTTAGTTCACAAATATAATCATATCATCAAATATACTAATGGTAACACTAGTAGCAACGATAATTATCCTGCAAAATAACCATGCTCAATTTTTAAATATTTCCTCCGGAGACCGACTCTAAGACCGACACTTGACCAACCCAGACTGTAGTCCTTAACCGCGGACACGGCTATTCGAATAGATACGACTCTGCAGAGGGTGTACTCTTTACCCACAAGTATAGGATTTCTTTAGTCAGTATCGTGATACTGACTAATTCCCATTACGGTCTTTGGGATGGAAACACACCTAACCAGCACACACCAGAAAATCCGTTCAGATGCCAGGAATCACCCAAGGCATCGTCCCAGAAAAACTCTAAGTCGGAGAGGCTACAACCTCCAAGAGCATGGGATCACTATTTATACGCGCGGATTACAAGGGTACACTCCCTCTCGGCATCACGACAGCCGGAAACACCCATGCCCCCTTGACCCGATGACCGGATTTAGTCCACCGTCGTGGAAAAACCTCATCGTGGCCCTCTGTACGGTGTGTGCACGGAAAGGGGTTAACAACTTACTAAACCATACCCTACCCGTGGTAGGGACAAGTGGCAGCACGATTCAAGTATGGGGGTTACCGGAACAAGACTCGATCTACGGTCGACTCAGGAGGCTTTATGTTTCCTGCAGAGGTTAGCATAACAAAACATTCTTTCAATCATATCACCAGGACAGG
Organism: Secale cereale; assembly: GCA_902687465.1. Lineage (NCBI taxonomy): Eukaryota > Viridiplantae > Streptophyta > Magnoliopsida > Poales > Poaceae > Secale > Secale cereale. The sequence continues at coordinate 123,852,689 of LR738714.1, forward strand.
GCCACAACCCTTGCCTGTTTCCACATATATCACATGACACCACCGTGTCAAAAAGGGCCCGTGCCCACCGGCACGTCCGAGCAGGAGCACACTCCTGGACTTTCACAAATTTATGCATAACAGAACTAGAGTAGAATGCATGCAAAAGAAAATATGCACATGACCATGTATGCATTACTAGCATTATGCAAGTTAAAATTTAAATTCAACATAGTCAAGCTTAAACTATCCTAGCAAATAATTCTCTATGCAATCATCATATCAAGTGTTCAAGATGCTTGCCTTGAATATGCAGAAGCATTGGGTGCATACCAAAAGTTTTGAAAAAATTATCTCCCCTCCATTTCCTATTTCAAAAATATTTGAATTACCACATATAGCAAAAATAGTGATAAAAAGTTGATTGGAAAATTATGAACTAACTATTAAAATAAACTGGTTCAAATTTTAGGAATATCAGAAAAAGAATTATATTATTTGGAGTTCATGTGATTTACCTATGGAATTTACAGGATGGAAATAATGGGTAAAAGGACTATTTGAATTAGCCAGTGGATATAAAGGCTAGGAAAAATGTTCACCTAATATAGATAAATAGGGCATGATTTTAAGAGTCTGTAGAAATTGGAATCATCAGATTTGGAGTTGATTTGGTGGCTATGGAAATATTTGAAACATACTGGAAAGAATAAAAAGAGGAGGTCAGAAGTGCGCCCTGTGCGCTACTTAGCGGAGCGGAGCTATTGGGCCGAGCCCATCCGGTCGGCAGAGCGGAAGGGGTGCTGACGTCGATGGCGTACTCCAGGGAATACGCCTTCCTCGCGCGGAAACGGCTCCGAGAGGAACCTGCCTCCACTTAAACGGCGGGGCCCGCGGCTTGTGCCGCTGACGAGCGGGCCCCACTTGCCGGGTTCGTCTTCTCTAACCCGCGCGCGTCTGGTCAGGGGCAGACAAGGACTCCGGCGATCATCGCCGGCGAACGGCGACGCCGTTCGGGACGCCGAGCACATGAATGGAATCAGGAGATCATGGCGATCCTCTGGGTAGCCGTTTCGGTCGCCGGGGAGCTCGGGGTCATCGGCGGTGAGTCCTTCCGCGGAGCTCCGGCGACGGCAAATTGGGGCTTTTGCCCACGGGCTCCTTTCGGTGAAGTTGATGGACTGGTAAGATGTGTAGGATCGAGGGGAGGCTGGTGGTGGGGAGTTTGGAGAGGGGGACGCTCTGGTGGAGTGGAAATCATCGACGAGGCGGTAGTGGCAGTAGCACCCGGAGAGGAGGAAGATGATCTTCTCCGGCCAGTTTGTTGCTTGGGGAGAGTTCATGTGGGATGGGGGAGTGATGCTTGTGATCGAGAGGAGCCGGGGACGGCTTTATATAGCACGGGAACGTCGGTTCCCGTGGCCTCCAGAGAGCGGACACGGTGGCGACGCCATTTATGGAAAAACGCGGACGGTGGCGAGTAGGCGTGGCCGGCGCGGTTAGGTGAGGGCGGTGTCCGTGCGAATTAAAGGCGGGGTCGTGCTGGCGGCCTTTGGCTGGTGCCAGGTGCTCTGGGCGGCGCCGTCCACGGGCGGACAGAGGCGGCGGCCATTTACGGCGGCGGGTGAGGCCGGTGAGGTCGGCGGGTTCTGTGGGGACGGCGGCCGTCCATATTAATGCCAGGGGGAGGCCGGTTGTCTCAGGGTGAGCCGCGTGTCTCGGCGGTGGCGTGGCGAAGAAGGATTCGTCGGGTGGCGAGGAACGGTGTCGGTGGACGGCGGTGGCCGGCGCAAGAGGCCAAGGGAAAGTGTCGGCGAAGTAGATGATGGTCGAGCTGATCCAGTGGTGGACTAAGGCGAGCGTGGGGAGCATTAGAGGGCAGCAGCAGGTCGATGCCAGAGCCTGCAGTCCCGGTGCTCTGGCCACGTGCAGTGCACGACCACAGAGTGCTCGACGTAATGCCAGGGGCAGCTATAAGAGTCTTCTGCAAGGGGGACTTGGCAGGGTGGTGTTCCTAGGCTTGAGAAGACCGATGAACATGCTGGTTTGATCATAGGGGCTAGTGTGCTATGCAAGCTAGAAGGATGCCAAATTTCTGTCATGCCTGCAAGGTGTTCGACAGAATGCTAGGGGAATCTAAGGACTTTTGTTGAACATGAAAATTGGCAGGAAGTTGTCTCCTTGGATGATAATTATGGTGGTGGGATTGATTTGGAAAAATGCAAAACTTGCTAGTGTAAGTTTTGATGAATTCCCATTCTGGACAGAAACTATAGAGGGGTTTTTGGTGGACTTACATAACTCAAATGGAGCTGATCTCTTGGGGTTAAGAGTTTGGTAGGAAGGAATATAATATGCCCAAGTTACAGACTTTTTGGAGAAAGGAATAATGGGGTTGTAGTTGTAACTGAAATATAGGACAGAATCGAAAAGGGGAGTGTTTGCTCAAGAATTACAAAGGATAAGGATGGATTTTTGTAGAAAGGTGATCCATAGGCATCACATGACTCCTCGTAATTTTGGTGGAATTTTTTACAGAATTATTTAAAATAGTTGTAGTGCAAACAGAAGCATTTGAAGAAAAGAAAAAGCTATTAAAAGAATTTTCTATGGCAAAATTTTATTATGAAAAAAATTCTTAATATAATTAAACAAGTAATGAAATGTTTTCAGATGACTATCAGAGCCCAGAAATTTACTGCAAAATTTTCTATATGGAGGGAAGTAAACAGAAACAAAAGGTTAAAAACACTAAAGATTTTTTTTTTTGTAAATCAAAATTTTTGTTTCTAGCCAAATTTTATTTAATGAAAAAGTAATTAAATTTTTGGGGTGTTACAAACTCTAACCCCCTTAAGAAAAATCTCGTCCTCGAGATTTGTTAGAGTAGCTATAAAAAAAATTTAGCCCACCCTTTCCGAGGAGATTCTGCTGAGCAAAAACAAACAATTCTAAAACCTAGCTCGGCACTGTTGACGTAAGGCTACTGATAATTGGTGCAACCACAGTGTGTTGTTACGACAAATTTGGAGAAAGTATAATTTCTAATTCCAAATTTGCTCGCCGTACTCCAGCGCACAGTGCTCTCTTTGGCTGACAGGTGGGTCCAGGACCCACTGTCAGTCTCTTCGCCTTCCTCTACCTCCTGCTCTTCTTCTCTTTCCCTCTCCCGCGCGTGCTCACCGCACTAACTGCTGCTGTGGCGTCTAGCGCGTAGGGTATCTAGGGTCGTACCGTGGTAGTGTGCGGCGTGCTGTCATTGGCAGCGTGCACTCACCTCGCGGGCCAGTGTCCTGTCGGTACTGCTCGCGGATTCGTCTCCGAACACCGGCGATCGAGCGACGAGCGGCGCTGGTGGACTACGCTCACCGTGCACCGAGCTCGGGCTATAAAACGATCACGGTTTTCTTCTCCTGCCTCGCACTTCACCTCACTTCTCTTCCTTCTTCTCCTTCTCCTTCTGGCTGAAAGAGCTCGAGACGAGGCATCAATGGAGGACGTGGGATCGGAGCTGATCACAATCCTTCTGGCCGGCATGCTGGCAGCATTGATCGGCTCCTCGCTTCTACTGTGTGCGATGATCTTCGACGATCGCCGTGATGCTGCTGCTCGGGTGGTGGCTCTCCGAGGCGGTGGTGATCATCGGGACTAGGTAGCAGTGTCTGGTGCGAGAGAGAGTGTGTGTGCTCTGTGAAAACCCACGAGTTTTTCTTCTCTGGTGTGATGAGAGTGATCGAGTCGATGTATTAGGTGCTGACTGTGTGTGTGTGTGTGAGTTGCACTTAGTGCAGCTAGCAGAGCAGGTGTGGTCTTGTGCGGGATGCCGTGATGGCACGCGACTTGAATCTATGGTGGGAAAAGTATTGTGAGGAAGGTCCTTAGGAAATTTCTCCTCTAAGTGTGGGCAAATCATCCTGATACATAAAATATCAGATAGGTAGATCCTGGTGAAAACAAGAAGTGTGATAGTAATGGACACGGTGCTCAGAGGGTGATAGTAGCTGGGTTGGAGCAGGGCTTTCTTTATAGGTAGCAGAGTCCTCCGTCACATGCTTGTGGATGGGACGACTCAGACATCGGCCGTAGGCACACGCCTTATGGGTCGACTGCTAGGTTTGGCACCAACTATCAAAAGATGTCGACTGACCAGTGTGTAGGCTTATCAGATGAGATAGGCTCGTCTATAGACAGGAAAAGTTAGGGATGGTGTGGAAACCTAGGGATGGTGACCAGGCTAAGATAGGATTAGCCAATGGTCAGCCTGGCTCTGATACCAAGGCTGTCGGGGCCGGATTTCGGGAACATAATATTCCAGAAATTAACCCCTAGTGTCATCACCAGCCCAGGATTACTGTTATTGGTGGACACATCCTTGTTACAGATTACCAAGCATTTACAGGAATTTGATACAAGACCATAAAGGTCTACTGATACAACAATGACTCCGGTGGTGGATGAAGGAATTGGCTCGTGGTCCTCCAACGTCGATGGGGCTCCATTCCCACAGGAACAGCTGACCCGGATAACTCCTATCCCGCGTGGTTGCACTCCTAGGATTCGCACGGACGTCGCTGTGGTACTCCTCGCAGAACTCCTAACCTGGCCAAGTAAATAGCCAGGGACAAGCCTGTGAGTACATTTGAATGTACTCGCAAACATCATGGACAAATGATATAACAAATGCAGCAAACAATTATACGGTCATGATGAGATAAACTATATGCATATGCTCATGATGGACTTATATTAAATGCATGATGATAGAAATTAAAACATGGCATGGTGAATAATAGTTAGTGCAGAAAATAAATATTATTCTCAATAAAATATAAAAGAAATGCCGGTCGGATGTCAAGTGACACCACGGTCGGTCTTGAAAAGAAATGCCAGTCGGGTGTTTAAAAGAGAAATCGGACGATACCATCCGAGAACTCAGGCAACGCCACGAAAGGACTTGAAAAGAAATGCCAGTCGGGTATCCACAAGAGTAGTGGCGTGATAAACCGCCTGACACTCGAGGGACGCCACAAAAGGACTTGAAAATAAAAACGAATGTCCGGGGTAGACTAGCCAGCCCCTGAGACACTCTGGAAAGTAATATAAGAGCAGGGGGTTAGTTCACAAATATAATCATATCATCAAATATACTAATGGTAACACTAGTAGCAACGATAATTATCCTGCAAAATAACCATGCTCAATTTTTAAATATTTCCTCCGGAGACCGACTCTAAGACCGACACTTGACCAACCCAGACTGTAGTCCTTAACCGCGGACACGGCTATTCGAATAGATACGACTCTGCAGAGGGTGTACTCTTTACCCACAAGTATAGGATTTCTTTAGTCAGTATCGTGATACTGACTAATTCCCATTACGGTCTTTGGGATGGAAACACACCTAACCAGCACACACCAGAAAATCCGTTCAGATGCCAGGAATCACCCAAGGCATCGTCCCAGAAAAACTCTAAGTCGGAGAGGCTACAACCTCCAAGAGCATGGGATCACTATTTATACGCGCGGATTACAAGGGTACACTCCCTCTCGGCATCACGACAGCCGGAAACACCCATGCCCCCTTGACCCGATGACCGGATTTAGTCCACCGTCGTGGAAAAACCTCATCGTGGCCCTCTGTACGGTGTGTGCACGGAAAGGGGTTAACAACTTACTAAACCATACCCTACCCGTGGTAGGGACAAGTGGCAGCACGATTCAAGTATGGGGGTTACCGGAACAAGACTCGATCTACGGTCGACTCAGGAGGCTTTATGTTTCCTGCAGAGGTTAGCATAACAAAACATTCTTTCAATCATATCACCAGGACAGGGCCACAACCCTTGCCTGTTTCCACATATATCACATGACACCACCGTGTCAAAAAGGGCCCGTGCCCACCGGCACGTCCGAGCAGGAGCACACTCCTGGACTTTCACAAATTTATGCATAACAGAACTAGAGTAGAATGCATGCAAAAGAAAATATGCACATGACCATGTATGCATTACTAGCATTATGCAAGTTAAAATTTAAATTCAACATAGTCAAGCTTAAACTATCCTAGCAAATAATTCTCTATGCAATCATCATATCAAGTGTTCAAGATGCTTGCCTTGAATATGCAGAAGCATTGGGTGCATACCAAAAGTTTTGAAAAAATTATCTCCCCTCCATTTCCTATTTCAAAAATATTTGAATTACCACATATAGCAAAAATAGTGATAAAAAGTTGATTGGAAAATTATGAACTAACTATTAAAATAAACTGGTTCAAATTTTAGGAATATCAGAAAAAGAATTATATTATTTGGAGTTCATGTGATTTACCTATGGAATTTACAGGATGGAAATAATGGGTAAAAGGACTATTTGAATTAGCCAGTGGATATAAAGGCTAGGAAAAATGTTCACCTAATATAGATAAATAGGGCATGATTTTAAGAGTCTGTAGAAATTGGAATCATCAGATTTGGAGTTGATTTGGTGGCTATGGAAATATTTGAAACATACTGGAAAGAATAAAAAGAGGAGGTCAGAAGCGCGCCCTGTGCGCTACTTAGCGGAGCGGAGCTATTGGGCCGAGCCCATCCGGTCGGCAGCGCGGAAGGGGTGCTGACGTCGATGGCGTACTCCAGGGAATACGCCTTCCTCGCGCGGAAACCGCTCCGAGAGGAACCTGCCTCCACTTAAACGGCGGGGCCCGCGGCTTGTGCCGCTGACGAGCGGGCCCCACTTGCCGGGTTCGTCTTCTCTAACCCGCGCGCGTCTGGTCAGGGGCAGAGAAGGACTCCGGCGATCATCGCCGGCGAATGGCGACGCCGTTCGGGACGCCGAGCACATGAATGGAATCAGGAGATCACGGCGATCCTCTGGGTAGCCGTTTCGGTCGCCGGGGAGCTCGGGGTCATCGGCGGTGAGTCCTTCCGCGGAGCTCCGGCGACGGCAAATTGGGGCTTTTGCCCACGGGCTCCTTTCGGTGAAGTTGATGGACTGGTAAGATGTGTAGGATCGAGGGGAGGCTGGTGGTGGGGAGTTTGGAGAGGGGGACGCTCTGGTGGGGTGGAAATCATCGACGAGGCGGTAGTGGCAGTAGCACCCGGAGAGGAGGAAGATGATCTTCTCCGGCCAGTTTGTTGCTTGGGGAGAGTTCATGTGGGATGGGGGAGTGATGCTTGTGATCGAGAGGAGCCGGGGACGGCTTTATATAGCACGGGAGCGTCGGTTCCCGTGGCCTCCAGAGAGCGGACACGGTGGCGACGCCATTTATGGAAAAACGCGGACGGTGGCGAGTAGGCGTGGCCGGCGCGGTTAGGTGAGGGCGGTGTCCGTGCGAATTAAAGGCGGGGTCGTGCTGGCGGCCTTTGGCTGGTGCCAGGTGCTCTGGGCGGCGCCGTCCACGGGCGGACAGAGGCGGCGGCCATTTACGGCGGCGGGTGAGGCCGGTGAGGTCGGCGGGTTCTGTGGGGACGGCGGCCGTCCATATTAATGCCAGGGGGAGGCCGGTTGTCTCAGGGTGAGCCGCGTGTCTCGGCGGTGGCGTGGCGAAGAAGGATTCGTCGGGTGGCGAGGAACGGTGTCGGTGGACGGCGGTGGCCGGCGCAAGAGGCCAAGGGAAAGTGTCGGCGAAGTAGATGATGGTCGAGCTGATCCAGTGGTGGACTAAGGCGAGCGTGGGGAGCATTAGAGGGCAGCAGCAGGTCGATGCCAGAGCCTGCAGTCCCGGCGCTCTGGCCACGCGCAGTGCACGACCACAGAGTGCTCGACGTAATGCCAGGGGCAGCTATAAGAGTCTTCTGCAAGGGGGACTTGGCAGGGTGGTGTTCCTAGGCTTGAGAAGACCGATGAACATGCTGGTTTGATCATAGGGGCTAGTGTGCTATGCAAGCTAGAAGGATGCCAAATTTCTGTCATGCCTGCAAGGTGTTCGACAGAATGCTAGGGGAATCTAAGGACTTTTGTTGAACATGAAAATTGGCAGGATGTTGTCTCCTTGGATGATAATTATGGTGGTGGGATTGATTTGGAAAAATGCAAAACTTGCTAGTGTAAGTTTTGATGAATTCCCATTCTGGACAGAAACTATAGAGGGGTTTTTGGTGGACTTACATAACTCAAATGGAGCTGATCTCTTGGGGTTAAGAGTTTGGTAGGAAGGAATATAATATGCCCAAGTTACAGACTTTTTGGAGAAAGGAATAATGGGGTTGTAGTTGTAACTGAAATATAGGACAGGATCGAAAAGGGGAGTGTTTGCTCAAGAATTACAAAGGATAAGGATGGATTTTTGTAGAAAGGTGATCCATAGGCATCACATGACTCCTCGTAATTTTGGTGGAATTTTTTACAGAATTATTTAAAATAGTTGTAGTGCAAACAGAAGCATTTGAAGAAAAGAAAAAGCTATTAAAAGAATTTTCTATGGCAAAATTTTATTATGAAAAAAATTCTTAATATAATTAAACAAGTAATGAAATGTTTTCAGATGACTATCAGAGCCCAGAAATTTACTGCAAAATTTTCTATATGGAGGGAAGTAAACAGAAACAAAAGGTTAAAAACACTAAAGAATTTTTTTTTGTAAATCAAAATTTTTGTTTCTAGCCAAATTTTATTTAATGAAAAAGTAATTAAATTTTTGGGGTGTTACAGGATAGAAGGTAACTCCTCAACCCAGCACCTTGGTGTTCTCTGCAAGGGAGTCATAAGCCGGTGCTTGATGCCTCGCAAGATCTCTTGGTTGGCCCTTTCGGCTTGACCATTGGATTGAGGGTGAGCTACTGAAGATACATCCAGGCGAATATGCTCCCTTTGGCAAAACTCTTGCATCTCTCCTTTAGTTAGATTGGTGCCATTATCCGTAATAATGCTGTGTGGAAAGCCAAACCGGAAAATCACCTTCTTGATGAATGTAACATCCCAAATTTTCAATTTGGAATGTTATACATAGATCATATTTGCATTGCATGCTTTTTGCATTTTTGTTTGTGGCGTTCCTCGAAATTCTAAGCAACTCAAGGACCTACGGAGAGAGTTGGGAATTTTACCGTTTTCGTATTTGAGTTCGCTCGAATACCGGTATGAGGACAGCGTGATTATAATTATTTTTCTCTCCTAAAAATATTTCTAAATACAAAATATGAGCGGAGATAATATGACTTCTCCAAAATAACAGAAATACTGGATGGAAAAATGTTAAAATCACTTTTGGTATTTTTCTGGATTTATTTGCGAATTTATTTGCATAGGAAAAATGCAGGTTGAGATCACTGATCATGAAGGAAAGGCAGTTATTCTATGGGAAGCATTTAAAAACAGACTTGGGCAATCCAATGGCCATTCTATGCATTTTGACCTGGTGGATTTATTTGAAAACAGAGTGGACCCACAGACTTTCATCGACCTGGAAAAGCATTTTACTCAGGATGAAATTGATGAGGTGGTTAAGAACCTGCCATCAGATAAATCACCTGGCCCAGATGGTTTTAACAATGAATTTCTTAAAAGCTGCTGGGATATAATCAAAGCTGATGTCTATGCTCTTATAAAAGGATTCCATGCAGGGACAATGAACTTTGAAAGTATTAATTCATCCTACATTACCCTGATTCCTAAAAAAGAAGTGCCTATATCTCCAAATGACTTTAGACCAATCTCTCTACTGAATGCAGTTCTAAAGATAATTACAAAGCTGATGGCCAACAGACTTCAAAGGGTCATACTGCAAATGGTTCACATCAACCAATATGGTTTTCTTAAAGATAGGGTGATTCAGGACTGTCTTGGATGGGCTTATGAATATATTCACCAATGTCATAAATCAAGAGAGGAAATTTTAGTCATCAAGATAGACTTTGAAAAAGCATTTGACACAATAGAGCATGAAGCTATCTTTGACATTTTCAGAGCTAAAGGCTTTGGTAACAAGTGGATTTCCTGGATGCAAACTATTTTCTCAACTGCATCATCCTATGTTCTACTGAATGGAGTACCTGGAAAGAAAATTTATATCAAAAGAGGAGTGAGACAGGGGGATCCATACTCTCCTCTAATTTTTGTTCTAGCTGCAGACATGTTGAAATTCATCCTCAACAAAGCAATGAGGTTAAACTTATTAGCTACACCCCTACATGTCAACTCTTGTCCTCACTTCCCAATAGTACAATATGCAGATGACACACTGGTGATCATGAAAGCAGACACTAGACAAATATTGTGCCTGAAGGCTTTACTCAGCACTTTTGCCTCTGCAACTGGCCTCAAAGTTAATTATGGCAAATCATTCATGGTTCCTCAGAACATTGCTGAAGAAAGAATTGAACTATTCACAAATACTCTACAATGTGCCAGAGGAGAATTCCCTTTCACCTATCTTGGACTGCCATTGGGTATATGCAAGCCAACAGTGGAACAATGTCTGCCTCTTGTCAACAGGATTGCTAAGAGACTAGCATGACTTGCTGTTTTCATGACTCAAGCAGGTAAATTGCTTCTGGTCAAGTCACTGCTCACCTCACTATCAATATTCTTCATGAGCTGCCTGGATATACCAATTACTATAAAAAACAAATTATCAAATACCCGAGACACTGCCTATGGAGAAGTCCAGATATGGAGGATAAAAGACCTGCACTAGTGGCTTGGCATACTGTGTGCAGACCAAAAGATCAAGGAGGTCTAGGTGTATTGGACATCTTCACACACAATAAAACATTGCTAATGAAGAATTTGCATAAATTCTTCAACAGGCAGGACATCCCATGGGTTCACTTGATATGGGAAACATATTACACTGATAGTAAATTACCAGGAGGCAGCATGGTGGGGTCTTTTTGGTGGAAATCAAATCTAGCCCTTATCCAACAATATAAAGCTATTGCAAGATGCAATGTGGGATATGGAGTCAGTGTCTTTTTTGGGATGATCTCTGGCATCAGGATGTTTGCAGACACAAATTTCATCATTTATACTCTTTTGTGAAAAATCCACAGTTAAACTTACAGCAAGTGTTGCAGACAGAATATCTACAAGATCTATTCTATCTTCCTCTAACTACAGAGGCATATGAAGAATTTCTTCAAATGGAAGACATCTGCATCCATATGAGACAATCTGAATTCATAGACTGTTTGGACACATGGAGTTATATTTAGGGAAATGCAACTTATTCATCCTCAAAAGCATACAAAGCTCTGATTGGATATAAACAGGTTCCTCCTCACTTCAAATGGATTTGGCAGAGCTCATGTCAACCAAAGCACAAGGTTTTCTTCTGGCAATTACTACATGACAGGGTCAATACAAGAAATCTTCTAAGAAGAAAAAACTTTGTACTTGAATCCTACAACTGTGCAGTCAATGGGTGTCTTCAAGAAGAAACATTACACCACCTATTTTGGGGATGTCCATTTGCCCAAGAATGCTGGGACATTATCTGCCCAACAAGAACACCAAACCTGTCAGTGCTAGAAGCTTTTCAAGATCTCAAAGAGAAGATAAATTATCCTTTCTATATGGAGATTATCATACTTGGTGCATGGGCCATCTGGATCACTAGAAACAATAAAGTTTTCGAACAAATTTCACCTACTTTCAGAGGATGGAGATTCATATTCCTAGAAGAACTTAAGCTCCTTAGATTCAGAATGAAGAAGAAGCATGAAGGACAATTTTCTGTTTGGCTTGAGAGCATTCTGTAATTTTTATTTTCTTTTTTAGTAGCTTAGCTTAGTGTTTCATCTTTCCTTTTTCTTGAAGGCTTATCTCAAGCCTCTATGACTTTTTGTTATACTATCTTTATTTATTTATAAAAATCACAGTGGGGTTTTACCCTACTGTTTATAGTCAAAAAAATGCACGTTTTTCAAAATTGCATTTAGGTCCGGGAAAAATGTTCATTTTGTCCTAAATATTATTAGAGGACGGTGAAAATTTATTTCCGGAATTTTGGAGTTCGTTTAGTATTTCTTTCGTTAGTTTTTCTGCGCCGGAACTCTATTTTTTTAAAAAAAGGGGAACCGACTTAGACTCATATAGGATTGGGACTCTGGGCTTTATAAGCGCCAGATGCCGACCCAAGTCGCCAGCACCGCCAGCCCGCAGCCCCGCCTCGCCCGCGGAACCCTAGCACGCCGCCGCCGCTAGCGCCGCCGCCTGCCGCCGCCCCGCCGTGCTGCGCGCCGCCGCCGCCTGCCGCCGCCCCGCCGCCTGCCGTCGCCGCCGCCGCCGTTAGCCGCTACCGCCCCCGCTAGCCGCCGCCGCCGCCGACCGCCCCGCCAGCCCGCCGGACCACCGCCGCCGCCGGAGCGCCGGAATCTCGCCGGAGTCGTCGAGGTAGTTACGGTTTTTTACAAGAACCGCTCGGTTTTTTCAAACCGTAGATCTGTTTTAGATCGGGTCGGTTTTCCGTCGGTTTATTTATTTAGCGGACGTTCGTCCGTATGTTCGTTTTAACGAACGGTTTTTGTTAGTTAGCCGCAGACAGCGAACGTTCATTCGTTAGCCTGTTTGCCCGTTTTCTTTTCGGGGTATTTATCCGCGATTATTCCGATCACAATTTCTGCCCTGATCTTGTGTTTCGTTTTTCTTTTCGCTAGAGAGTCGGAATCAGGTGCTTCAAAATCCCAGATCTTCGTCTCGACGCCCTCTTTACGTTTAATCATTTTGAACAAAGTTTTAGCTACGGTAAAATTTGACTTTAGGCCAATTAGTAACCGGAGCTCGTTTCTTTCGCAGTTTGAGTTTCGTTGCTTCTTTTGAGTTGATTCTTTTTGCAAACCGGAGTTCTTAAGTTGAACTTTCTGGTTAGATCTCTTATTTGAGTTTTACCCATTCATTAGTTAAGTACTTATTGTGTGCTTGTTTGATTGCGATAGAGTACCCGGAGTGCGCCGCTTGCTACTTTGAGTCTCTAGGTTTTGCGGATCATCAGCAAGGCAAGTAACACTTTGATCATACTTTCCAATTACCCAGTTTTTATTGCATTAGTCCAAACCTCACACATTGCATGAGTAGGATCAATTAACTTGTGGGATTGGGAAGTAGATTGAGGTAGTACCTATTACCTGCATTACATTCAAACCTTTGGGAGTTACTTCTACGTTTGCTGTTAGGACATGCTATGCTCGTAGACGTGGTTTGGGTTTGAGTGAAATCCATGACAAATGTGAGTTTGTTAATTAATGGTTCAACTTAAGGTGACAACTTTAACACACATCTGGGTGGATTGAGGCATCTGGGTATTCCAGTGATTGCCTGTTTTTCTTTTGGACCGCCACCCAGGCTCAAAGGGATCATGAGATTATTCATACAAGAAACTTCCGTGTGCAGCCACATGCCAATATTGGCTCTGGCATAGTTGATTAAGTTGTGGGAAACCTTTCCATGATGGGCTAGCAGATGTAGTGGGTTTTGTAGGTGTACTGGCCTATCTTTCTGGTTAAGGGGACCTCTTCGGAAAGACTGTGTCTCAGTCATCCGTTTCTCAAACACCATGCAGTGTGAGAAACCAAATGGAGGCGATCGAGTCTTGTGGGGAAAAGTGCACAAACCTCTGCAGAGTGTACAAACTGATCATGATTAGCCGTGTCCCCGGTTACGGACGTCTTGAGTATCTAGTACTTGGATTATCATGTGAATCTCATCATGTTACTTTAATTAATTTGTTGGGTTTAATGATTATTTTAATTGGGGTTGAGAGGATGTCTATCTTCGCAACGATGTTTCAACTACCATGATAGTTAATTAAAAATCTATTCCTTTGAAGTAGGGAAAAATTGGCTTTACGCAAAAACTTAACCGTGGAGCTTTCCACCAGCCATATTGCATATAGTATAGCCTTACTTTCATTGCATTCTCTTGTGTTACCTTGCCAGCATATTCCATGTGCTGACCCGTTTTCGGGCTGCAACGTTTCATGTTGCAGACTTTTCAGACGACGAGTAAAGTGCCTTTTAGGTCGTGGTTCTATACTCAGTGATGCCGTTGGAGTTGATGGACTCACTTACCTTCCAAGCCTTTCGCTGTTTTCGTGTTAGATGGCCTTCAACCATATTATTTGTAATAAATTCATCGTTGGACTATCGATGTAATAAGTGTGTGATTGCTACTCTGTTATAAATCCTTCAAGTACTGTGTGTGTCAGCATTACTGATCTAGGGATGACACTGATGCACAGAGATCAGACTGTTTGAGGTCTGGTCGCTACAAGATGGTATCAGAGCACACGCTGACTGTAGGACACGACCACTAAGCTAAAACCCTAGAGCACACGCTGATTGTAGGACACGACCACTAAGCTAAAACCCTAGAGCACTATTCACTCTTCTCTTTCTGACTCCTCATCTTTTCTACTCTTTTAGGATGGTGGATGCAAAGAACAAGTTCATGCAACCGGATGATGATACACCATTTGGACGACACCTGAAGGAAGTCACCAGATATCTAAACATTGGACTACCAAGTTTCACCGGAACCTACAATGCCACCCTACCCGAGGAGGAGCGTTGGTTGATTCAAGCCCAAGTACCAGGAAGGACGTTCGAGCCCGTCACCTCACTCATAGCATTTTCTTTTAATGCGCCTACATGGAACCTAGGCAGGAGCATGGCAGCCCACATTGCTATGGGAAGGATTGGAGAAGTCTACGAGGAGGAGCTAAAGGACACCATCTACCAGATATGTGGACGCCGATATGAGAATTGGGATATGATCAGCACCCGGAAGGATAGGTCCATTGCAGCATTCATCCAGGAGTTGAACCATCACATTCGTCGCCAGGAGCACCAGATGTGTGCAGGGATGATAGACTTGAAGAAAGCCCTAAATAGGAATTTGGAGCTAGACGAAGAACTCAAGTCGATACGCGACAGATAGGAGGAGGATATGAAAATACTTGTGGAGAAGAATGATGACTTGACACGGAAGTTAGGGATACTCATGGGAGAAGAAGACGAGGAAGAAGAACCCAAGGAGATTCCACCGGAAGACTATATCATCATAGATGACACAGATTCGGAAGCTGAGGATAGCAAAGACGAAGACTATGAAGATGAAGCTGGAGCAGATATCATGGAATCCTCTGCCGATCAATATTTTTAGATGACCACCCCGATGATAGTAGTTTACTTCCATATATTAGTTTTAGAGCACTTTTGTAACGATCGTTAGATTTGTAAGATCTTGTTTGAAATTGATTGGTGTGATATGATTGTGTTTGTCTCATGTGCATATGGGTAGAGATTTTCCCTTAGACCTCTTTTCTATTATAATCTCTTCCCTCTACACCCATTAGATGCCTCCAAGATGTGAATTTGAGTTTCCCCCCGAGCTCACCCAGTTGATCCAGCAGCAGAACACCTTGATGCAACTTCTTGTCCAGAACACTCAGAACAACCAGAACAACAACAACCCTCCACCACCACCACCCGTGGACAACCTGACACGTTTCTTAAGGTTGCAACCACCCGTGTTTGCTAGCAGCATCGAACCAATAGTGGCTGATGACTGGCTACGCAAGATTGGAAGGGATTTGACCACCGCCAATTGCTCGGATGCTGAGAAGGTGCGATTTGCCGCACACCAGTTGTCTCGACCAGTCGCAGCATGGTGGGAGAATTACGCAGCCACTTATCCCGTAGCCAATGTGACTTGGGATCAGTTTCAGCAAGCTTTTCGTACCTCCCATGTCTCAACTAGAGCCATGAGTATGAAGAAGCAGGAGTTTCACAATTTGCACCAAGGCAACCATGCTGTGGCTCAGTACGTGGATGAGTTTAGTACCCTATCTCGTTATGCCCTAGATGATGTGGCCATAGATGCCACTAAGCAGGAGAGATTCATGAAAGGGGCTGAATGATGAGATGAGTGTACAGTTGATGGTGGCAACTTTCAATAACTACCAAGAGCTGGTTGATCGCGCCCTAATGATTGAAAGGAAGCATCAACAGATTGAAAGTCGCAAGAGGAAGTATGGGCAAGGAAAGTATAACTCTGGAGCTCAGCAGAAGCCCCGTTTTACCCCTAAAACAGCAGGACAATTTCAACATACCCATGGAGGAGGTAGCTCGCACAACCACAATGGCACCAAGAATGTCAATGGAAATGGGAATGGAGCCAATGGAAACTAGAGCCGCCCTACACTGTCCACACCCACCAAGAGGGATTTCAGCCATGTCACTTGTTACAAGTGCGGGAAGAATGGACATTATGCCAATGAATGCCCAGAAGCTAAGAATGGGAACGACAATGGAAGCGCCGCGAAGAAGCCCAACCCGTTCAACAAAGGACAAGTGAACCACGTGACCGTGGAGGAGGTAGAAGAGCAACCAGATGCTGTTGTCGGTAAGTTTTTGGTTAAGACATTTACTGCAATAGTTCTTTTCGATACTGGTGCATCACATTCATATATTTCAAGGGGATTCGTAAATAGACATAGGATGTCCACCCGAGTTCTTAAGACCCCCATGTTAGTAAGTTCACCTGGAGCAGAGTATATGGCACACCAAGGATGTTTTCAGACGCCATTAATCATAGGACGCCATACTTTCCCCTCTGACCTAATAGTCCTGGAGTCACAAGGATTGGATGTGATATTAGGTATGGATTGGCTATCGAAGTATGGAGGTAACATTGACTGTGCCAGTAAGTCAATTTTTCTCACCACCCCGGAGGGAAAAAGGATTAAGTATGTATCTAGGCATTCGCCTATAAGGACTCAAGTACATTCTCTCACGGGAGTTGTTCAGGAGGAAGTGCCAGTAGTGAAGGATTATCCGGATGTGTTTCCAAAGGAGTTACCTGGCATGCCACTGGATAGGGATATAGAGTTTTTGATTGAACTTTTGCCAGGCACCGGGCCAATTTCTAAGAGACCATATAGGATGCCCGCAAAGGATTTGGAGGAGATAAAGAAACAAATTAAGGAGTTACTGGATAAAGGATTCATACGCCCAAGTTCTTCGCCTTGGGGTTCGCCAGTACTTTTAGTAGAGAAGAAGGATGGATCGTTAAGAGTGGTTGTTGATTACAGAGGGCTGAACGAAGTAACGATCAAGAACAAGTACCCATTGCCGATGATCAATGATCTGTTTGATAGATTGCAAGGAGCTAAGATATTTTCCAAGATCGATCTGCGATTAGGGTACCATCAATTGAAGATCCGAGAGCAGGATATACCTAAGACGGCCTTTACCACCAGGTACAGGTTGTACGAGTATACCGTTATGTCTTTTGGTCTGACTAACGCACCGGCATACTTTATGAACCTGATGAACAAAGTGTTTATGGAGTATTTGGATAAGTTCGTCGTAGTGTTCATAGATGATATATTGATCTTCTCGAAGGATGAAGAGGAGCATGCAGAGCATTTGCGTTTGGTATTAGAGAAGCTCAGAAAACTGACAAAGAGATTGCCTCTATAAAGGAGAGGATGAGCGAAGGAAGAGCTAAAGGTTTTCGTGAGGATGAACACGACACCTTATGGTTTGAGGATCGAATCTATGTGCCTAATGACCCGGAGATCAGGAAGTTGATTCCACAGGAGGCCCATGATTCACCATACTCGATTCACCCAGGAAATACTAAGATGTATTTGGATTTGAAGGACATTTTCTGGTGGACCGGTATGAAGAAAGATATCGCGGAGTATGTAGTAGTTTGTGATGTATGTCAAAGAGTAAAGGCAGAACATCAGAAGCTAGCAGGATTGTTACAACCTATGCCAATACCCTAATGGAAGTGGGAGAAGCTTGGCATGGATTTTATCACCGGATTGCCCAGGACCAAAACAGGATATGATTCAATTTGGGTAGTAGTGGACCGTTTGACGAAGGTAGCCCACTTTATCCCTGTGAAAACCACATATACCAGTGCAAAGTTGGCAAAGATATACATGACCAGAATTGTATGTCTGCACGGAGTTCCGAGGAGTATCGTATCAGATAGAGGAACCCAGTTTACCTCAAAGTCCTGGAATCAGTTACATGAAACTTTGGGTACCAGACTAGAGTTCAGCACCGCTTTTCACCCGCAGACAGATGGACAGACTGAAAGAGTCAATCAGATTTTGGAAGATATGCTGAGAGCCTGTGCATTAGATTATGGATCTAGTTGGGATGACAACTTGCCCGATGCGGAGTTCTCATACAACAACAGTTACCAAGCCAGTTTGAAGATGGCCCCTTTCGGAGCATTGTATGGAAGGAGATGCCGAACACCGTTGTCGTTGGACGAAGTTGGAGACCGACAGTTGTTTGGACCAGACTTGATCAAAGAGTCTGAGGAGAAGGTGAAGTTGATTCAAGATAGACTGAAGGTAGCTCAGTCTAGGCAGAAGAGTTATGCAGACTCGAAGCGTAAGGAGATAACCTATGAGATCGGAGATAGAGCATACTTGAGAGTATCGCCTCTGTGAGGAGTTAAACGTTTCAGAGTTAAAGGGAAGTTAGCCCCGAGATTTGTGGGACCTTACCATGTTTTGGAACGCATGGGAGAGGTTGCCTATAAGTTGGAGTTGCCCGAAGGATTGTCAGGAGTGCACGACATGTTTCACGTTTCACAGCATAAGAAGTGCCATGTGGAGATGGTCGATATACCGCTTAGAGACATAGTACCCCTAGAAGCAATTCAGTTGGACAGTGATCTGACTTACGAGGAGAAGCCTGTTAAGATTCTCGAATTTTCGAGCAGAGTCACCCGCAGTAAGGTTATCAAGTTTTGCAAAGTTCAGTGGAGTCACCACACCGAGGAAGAAGCCACGTGGGAACAAGAAGATGATCTACGCAAGGACCACCCACACCTGTTCTCTAGCCAAGTCGAATCTCGAGGGCGAGATTCATTCTAAGGGGGGTAGGTTTGAACATCCCAAATTTTCAATTTGGAATGTTATACATAGATCATATTTGCATTGCATGCTTTTTGCATTTTTGTTTGTGGCGTTCCTCGAAATTCTAAGCAACTCAAGGACCTACGGAGAGAGTTGGGAATTTTACCGTTTTCGTATTTGAGTTCGCTCGAATACCGGTTCGAGGACAGCGTGATTCTAATTATTTTTCTCTCCTAAAAATATTTCTAAATACAAAATATGAGCGGAGATAATACAACTTCTCCAAAATAACAGAAATATTGGATGGAAAAATGTTAAAATCACTTTTGGTATTTTTCTGGATTTATTTGCGAATTTATTTGCATAGGAAAAATGCGCGTTTTTCAAAATTGCATTTAGGTCCGGGAAAAATGTTCACTTTGTCCTAAATATTATTAGAGGACGGTGAAAATTTATTTCGGGAATTTTGGAGTCCGTTTAGTAATTCTTTCGTTAGTTTTTCTGCGCCAGGACTCTATTTAAAAAAAAGGGGAACCGACTTAGACTCGTATAGGATTGGGACTCTTGGCTTTATAAGCGCCAGATGCCGGCCCAAGTTGCCAGCCCCGCCAGCCCGCAGCCCCGCCTCGCCCGCGAAACCCTAGCGCGCCACCACCGCTAGCGCCGCGCCGCCGCCCCGCCGCGCTGCGCGCCGCCGCCGCCTGCTGCCGCCCCGCTGCCTGCCGTCGCCGCCGCCGCCTCTAGCCGCCACCGCGCCCGCTAGCCGCCACCGCTGCCGACCGCCCCGCCAGCCCGCCGGACCACCGCCGCCGCCGGAGCACCGGAATCTCGCCGGAGTCGTCGAGGTAGTTACGTTTTTTTAAAAGAACCGCTCAGTTTTTTTTTAAAACCGTAGATCTGTTTTAGATCGGTTCGGTTTTCCGTCGGTTTAGTTATTTAGCGGACGTTCGTCCGTACGTTCGTTTTAACGAACGGTGTTCGTTAGTTAGCCGCAGACAGCGAACGTTCATTCGTTAGCCTGTTCGTCCGTTTTCTTTTCGGGGTATTTATCCGCGATTATCCCGATCGCGATTTCTGCCCCGATCTTGTTTTTCGTTTTTCTTTTCGCTCGAGAGTCGGAATCAGGTGATTCAAAATCCCAGATCTTTGTCTCGACGCCCTCTTTACGTTTAATCAACTTGAAAAAAGTTTTGGCTACGGTAAAATTTGACTTTAGGCCAATTAGTAACCGGAGCTCGTTTCTTTCGCAGTTTGAGTTTCGTTGCTTCTTTTGAGTTGATTCTTTTTGCAAACCGGAGTTGTTAAGTTGAACTTTCTGGTTAGATCTCTTATTTGAGTTTTACCCGTGCATTAGTTAAGTACTTATTGTGTGCTTGTTTGATTGCGATAGAGTACCCGGAGTGCGCCGCTTGCTACTTTGAGTCTCTAGGTTTTGCGGATCATCAGCAAGGCAAGTAACACTTTGATCATACTTTCCAATTACCCAGTTTTCATTGCATTAGTCTAACCCTCACACATTTCATGAGTAGGATCAATTAACTTGTGGGATTGGGAAGTAGATTGAGGTAGTACCTATTACCTGCATTACATTCAAACCTTTGGGAGTTACTTCTACGTTTGCTGTTAGGACATGCTATGCTCGTAGACGTGGTTTGGGTTTGAGTGAAATCCATGACAGATGTGAGTTTGTTAATTAATGGTTCAACTTAAGGTAGCAACTTTAACACACATCTGGGTGGATTGAGGCATCTGGGTATTCCAGTGATTGCCTGTTTTTCTTTTGGACCGCCACCCAGGCTCAAAGGGATCATGAGATTATTCATACTAGATACTTCCGTGTGCAGCCACATGCCAATATGGGCTGTGGCATAGTTGAGTAAGTTGTGGGAAACCTTTCCGTGATGGGCTAGCAGATGTAGTGGGTTTTGTAGGTGTACCGACCTATCTATCTGGTTAAGGGGACCTCTTCGGAAAGACTGTGTCTCGGTCATCCGTTTCTCAAACACCATGCAGTGCGAGAAACCAAACGGAGGCGATCGAGTCTTGTGGGGAAAAGTGCACAAACCTCTACAGACTGTACAAACTGATCATGATTAGCCGTGTCCCCGGTTACGGACGTCTTGAGTATCTAGTACTTGTATTATCATGTGAATCTCATCATGTTACTTTAATTAATTTTGTTGGGTTTAATGATTATTTTAATTGGGGTTGAGAGGATGTCTATCTTCTCAACGATCTTTCAACTACCATGATAGTTAATTAAAAATCTATTCCCTTGAAGTAGGGAAAAATTGGCTTTACGCAAAAACTTAACCATAGAGCTTTCCACCAGCCATATTGCATATAGTATAGCCTTACTTTCATTGCATTCTCTTGTGTTACCTTGCTAGCATATTCCATGTGCTGACCCGTTTTCGGGCTGCAACGTTTCATGTTGCAGACTTTTTAGACGACGAGTAAGGTGCCTTTTAGGTCGTGGTTCTATACTCAGTGATGCCGTTGGAGTTGATGGACTCACTGACCTTCCAAGCCTTCCGCTGTTATCGTGTTAGATGGCCTTCAGCCATATTATTTGTAATAAATTCATCATTGGACTATCGATGTAATAAGTGTGTGATTGCTACTCTGTTATAAATCCTTCAAGTACTGTGCGTGTCAGCATTACTGATCCAGGGATGACACTGATGCATAGAGATCAGACTGTTTGAGGTCTGGTCGCTACAATGAATTTAACCGCTGTTGCCGCATCACACTTACTGACAGGCTCTGCCTCAATCCACTTTGTAAATTTGTCTACTGCCACCAACAGGTGGGTTTTCTGATATTGGGATCTTTTAAAAGGCCCAACCATATCAAGCCCCCAAGTCACAAACGGCCAAGTAATTGGAATCATCCGCCGCTCCTGTGCCAGAACAAGAGCACGCCGTGAAAATTTCTGACAAGCGTCGCATCTCCGTACTAGATCCTCCGCATCAACGTGAGCCATTAACCAGTAAAACCCATGATGAAAGGCCTTGGCTACCAGTGATTTTGAACCGGCGTGATGACCACAATCTCCTTCGTGTATCTCTCGAAGAATACCACTGCCTTCTTCTTATGATACACAGCGCTGAAATGCCCCAGAAACGCTGCGGTGATGAAGTTCTCCGTTAACGATGGTCATAGATTTGGACCGCCGGCTTATCTGCCTAGCTTCAACCTCCTCATCTGACAACTCTTCTCGGCTCAGGTACGCCAAGTAAGGGAGTGTCCAATCCGGAATAACATGAAGCGCTGCAACCAGCTGCGCTTCCGGATCAGGAACAGCCAAATCCTCCTCCGATGGTACCTGAACTGATGGACTGTGCAATTTATCCAAGAAAGTATTCGGTGGAACTGGTTTACGCTGAGAGCCTAGCCGGCTTAGAGCATCGGCCGCTTCATTTTTCCGCCGGTCTATATGATCCACCTGATATCCTTTGAAACATTCTGCCACCGCTTCAACTTCTCGTCTGTAAGCTGCCATGAGGGGGTCTTTAGAGTCCCACTTGCCAGACACCTGTTGCGCCACTAGATCTGAATCACCAAAACACTTGACCCAGCTCAAGTTCATCTCCTTAGCCATCCGCAGGATGTGAAGGAGGGCTTTATACTCAGCAGCATTGTTAGTACAAGGGAACGTTAGTCGGAGGACATAACAAAATTTGTCACCTCGTGGGGAAGTTAACACTACTCCAGCCCCCGAGCCTTCTAATTGCCTTGAACCGTCAAAGTGGATAGTCCAGTATGTATGATCCGGCTTCTCCTCTGGTGCTTGCAACTCTGTCTAATCATTGATAAAGTCTACCAATGCCTGGGATTTAATAGCAGTACAGGATACATACTTCAACCCATGTGGGCTAAGCTCAATGGCCCACTTTGCTACTCTGCCAGTAGCTTCTCTGTTTTGGATTATATCCCCCAACGGAGCTGAGCTAACACCAGTAATTGGGTGGCCCTGGAAGTAGTGCTTCAGCTTCCGGTTTGCCATGAACATGCCATACACCAACTTCTGCCAGTGCGGATACCTTTGCTTTGACTCAATGAGAACTTCACTGACGTAGTAAACTGGGCGCTGAACCGGATACTCCTTGCCTGCTTCCTTGCGTTCCACCACAATCGCCACGCTAACTGCGCGGGCATTGGCAGCCACGTATAACAGCAGCGGCTCGTTATCAACAGGGGCAGCAAGAACTGGCGGTTCTGCTAATTGCCGCTTCAAATCCTCGAACGCAGCGTGTGCAGCATCGCTCCATATAAAGCGATCTGTCTTTTTCAGCATCTGATACAGTGGAATTGCCTTTTCTCCCAAACGGCTGATGAATCGGCTCAATGCTGTAATCCGGCCTGCTATGCGTTGGACATCATTGATACAAGCCGGTTTAGTCAGGGATGTGATCGCCTTGATCTTCTCCGGATTGGCCTCTATTCCTCTGTTTGACACTAAGAATCCAAGGAGCTTGCCTACTGGAACACCAAAAACACACCTCTCCGGATTAAGCATCATCTTATAAACCCGGAGGTTGGCGAAGGTTTCCTTTAGGTCCTCTATCAGCATTTCCTCCTTCCTTGACTTCACCACAATGTCATCAACATAGGCATGGACATTTTTCCGATCTGCCCTTTGAGACAGTTCTGTACGCAACGTTGGTAAGTTGCTTGGGCACTCTTGAGCCCAAAAGGCATAGATACATAGCAAAAGGCTCCAAAGGGAGTTATGATGGCTGTCTTCTCCTGGTCCTTGACTGCCATCTTGATTTGATGATACCCTGAATATGCATCCAAAAAACTTAGCCGCTCACATCCTGCCGTAGCATCAATGATCTGATCAATACGGGGGAGAGCAAAAGGATCAGTTGGACAAGCTTTGTTTAGGTCTGTGTAATCCACACACATCCTCCACTTCCCATTTTTCTTTAACACCAATACCGGATTAGCCAACCACTCCGGGTGGAACACCTCAACTATGAACCCTGCGGCCAAAAGCGTGGCTACTTCCTCACCTATAGCCTTGCGCCTCTCCTCATTAAAGCGGTGCAGGTACTTCTTGACCGGTTTGAACTTCGGATCAATGTTAAGATTGTGCTTAGCGAGTTCCCTCGGTATACCTGGCATGTCAGAAGGTTTCCATGCAAAGATATCCCGATTCTCAGGGATGAACTCGATGAGCGCGCTTTCCTATTTGGGGTCTAGGTTAGCGCTGATAGTGAACTGCTTGGATGAATCGCCTGGTACAAAGTAAACTTGCTTGGTTTCCTCTGCCGATTTAAACTTCAACGCCGGATCATGCTCTGTAGTTGGCTTTTTTAACGGGGACATATCTGCCGGATCAACGTTGTCCTTGTAAAACTTCAACTCTTCCGTGGCACAGACTGCCTCTGCATAGGCTGCATCTCCTTCCTCGCACTCTAATGCGATCTTTCGACTTCCGTGAACCGTGATGGTTCCCTTGTGACCCGGCATATTGAGCTGTAGATAAACATAACACGGTCTAGCCATGAACTTGGCGTAAACCGGTCTCCCAAATAGAGCATGATATGGGCTCCTGATCTTTACAACCTCAAAGGTCACTGTCTCTGACCTAGAATCCTGCTCATCCCCCAAGGTGACTTCTAGATCAATTTTTCCAACTGGGTAAGACGATTTACCTGGCACCACTCCATGGAACACCGTGTTGGATTGCCTCAACTTCTTGTCTGTCAACCCCATACGCCGGAAAGTCTCATAATATAAGATGTTGATACTGCTGCCGCCATCCATGAGTACCTTCGTGAATTTGTAACCACCCACTTGTGGTGCCACCACTAGGGCCAACTGGCCCGGATTATCAACCAGTGGCGGGTGATCCTCTCTGCTCCACACAATAGGTTGTTCCGACCAACGTAGAAAACGTGGCGTTGCCGGTTCAACTGCGTGTACTGCCCGCTTCAGAATCTTTTGAACTCGTTTGCACAAACTCGTGGTAAAAACATGGTATTGTCCACTACTTAGCTCCTTTGGATTACTCTGATATCCGGATTGCTGCTGCAGCTGGCGCTGCTGATTGCCTTGATTGTTGTAACCACCCTGACCATGCTGCTGGTTTCCTTGGTTGTTGTAACCACCCTGACCGTGCTGCTGGCTGCCTTGATTGTAGTTATTGTTGCCACCATGATATCCTGATCCGGAAATATTACCCTGGTAACCCGGACCCTAAAATCCTGAACCCGAGCCACCGCCAGGGAGTCCGTGGTTATATCTGGCTTGCTTCATGGCCTCTATCATGATCTTGCAATCCTTCCATAAATGCTTAGAAGGGTGTTCCGGCGTACTGTGTTTAGGGCAAGGCTCATTTAACTGTTGATCTAGATTGACGGATCCTCCTTCGCTACGTGGATGTGGCTACCCTTGCGGCGCTGAAAGTTTCCTTGAACATTGGTATTGGCCACAAAATCAGAGCCGCCCTCTGCCTTTCGCTTACCACTGAAACTTGTTCCTGCCGGATTAGCTTGCGCCGGTTTACCAACCTTGTTTGCTTTCCCGGACTTGTCTCCATCTGCCTCTGGGTACTTAGTGTTATCAGAATCCCCATATTTCACCAGAGCGCTCAGGAGTGTCCCCATGTCATTACAATCCCGCTTGAGCCGTCCCAACTTCAGCTTCAGAGACTCAAACCGGCAATTGTTTTCCAATGTCACTATCGCCGTACTAGGATTGATGCTATTGGAAGAATGCAGGATTTCTGATACTCGCCGGACCCAGGCGCTCGTAGGCTCCTGCTCTCCTTGAACACATGCCGCTAAATCTACTACTGACATTGGCTGCTTGCACGTGTCTTTGAATTTTTTGATAAACTGGCGACGCAGCTCCCCCCATGATCCGATGGAGTTAGGTGGTAAGCCCTTTAACCATGTCCGGGCTGTGCCTTCCAGCATCATGGTGAAGTATTTGGCGCACACCGCTTCATCCACATCTAGCATCTCCATAGCCATCTCATAGCTCTCAACCCACGCCTCTGGAGCCAGGTCCGCCGTGTAGTTGGGAACCTTGCGTGGACCTTTGAAGTCTTTGGGTAATTTTACGCTTCGTAAAGCGGGGACAAGACACTGTACTCCAAAGGAACTCGCTGTGACTCCCGTTTCTGCTGTGGTTGGGTGAACCGACATCATCTGACGGGTATCCTCGCTGGCGGTATGTCTGGCCCAGTCTGCCGCCTCTTGGGCGTGTGCTTCTGCTCCTGCCGGATTATCCTGCCTGTGGCGGTGACGTCTCCGCTCGCTGCTAGACACGGCCGGTTCATCCCAGTGCCTAGTGTAACTCCGGCTTTGGCGGGGGGTTGAATGAATCCTCTCCCTGCTGTAAGAGTACGCCTGCTGCTGTGTCAGCGCCGTGTCCAGCAATTCCTTAGCCCGGCGCGCTTCCATCGCCACGGGGGATGTCCCCTCAATGGGTAAAGCGGCCAGTCGTGAAGCGACGGCGACAATGTTGTCCAACGGGTTAGAATAATGGCCGGGAGGGGTGGGGATGTGCGGCGTGGGCACAACTTGACGGTTTTGCTCCCTGGCCGGCGGCTGAACCGACGCGCCAGTCCCTGGAGCCCCTCCCCGGTTTACTTCTGGGTGGTTACTGGTTCCCGCCCCTGGTGTGCCAAAGAGATTCCTCGCCTGGTAAACCGGCGGTAGACGAGTTTGCTGTCTTCTGTGCATTACTTCCTGTGCAGAAGTCTGATCCACCCTGAGACGGAAAGCTTGGTAGTCTAGCTCTGCTTGCCTTGTAGCTATCATGGCTTTCTCTGCGTCCAGATCCCGTTTAGCCTGCTCAATCCGGCCCTTCAGGTGAAGGATCTCCGCATCATGTTGCGCCTTGTTGGCAGGAGCTACTTCTGCTATTGCGCGTGGTGTCAACTCCTCGACCAAGGTGGATAGAACGTCAGAGGGTGAGGGGGCTTGGCCTGTCCCCGCACCAGCTACCTCTGAGGTGAATGCCCCAGTCACCGAGGGCTGCTGCATAGACTATGATCCGGCCATGAAGACAGCCACCCGGTTTGGCGGATCAAAGGGGTCCGGAATACTGTCACCATCGGATATACCCTCGAATCGGCCGTCCTGCAACAAATACAAAGATTCGGTCTCCCCGGATGAAGATTCATCGTCAGAATAGACAACTGTCTCGCCACCAGAATTCGATCCGTCCTCGGCTCGGACTCCATGTACTGCTGCAACGAAGACACGTTTCACAGCGGGCTGAATCCGTGCCGATCTCGCACGCTGAGCCGGCTCGATGATGTTGGGGAAGATGTCCGGCTTAGGTCCCAGTTCACCAATCTTGCCGATGAAGACATGGATGCCGCCGAAGGGGACCCGATACCCGTATTCGATTGAATCGGCCTCGGGACCCCAGCCTGTGTCGTCGATGTAGATCCGGCCGCGGCGACTCTTGGTCATCCGGCCAACCGCGTAACCCTTGAGTCCTTCAAAGCCGCCCTTCAAGAACTCGAAACCATCGTGCCCACGGTGGGCGCCAACTATCGTGGAATTGGCACGGCAGATGTCCGGTTCAGAGGACTTAGGTATGAGGCCATCGCGTGGGTTAGCTTGAAGGGGTTAAAAGCACACAAAGGACACAGAAGGTTTATACTAGTTCGGCCCCTTCGATGAAGGTAAAAGCCCACGTCTAGTTTGGTGTGGTATTGCTTGGGCGTCGATGAACAGGGAGCGGATCGCTTGCCTGTGTCTCGACGTGTTGTCGCCTGTCCTTGAACCGTCGCCGGTCGTCCCTTTATATAGGAGGCGACGCCCGGTCCGGTTTACAGAGTCCCGAGGCCGGTTCATAATCGTGTCCGCCTCGGTCTCTACTCTTTCTATCTTACACCTCAAGTTACATAATATGACGGTTCATAAACCGTAAGCTTTACACATGGGCCCTAAACCTCTATGGGCCGTAACATCTGGTTCATATTCTAGTGGGCTTATGATAATACAACTATGTTAGTGTAATCCGAATCTTCCTGGCCGGTTTATACCTGCTAGTAATATCCCTGACAGTCACCCATCCTGAAACTACTCCAAGCTGAGCATGCTTAACTTTAGAGTTCTTTCTGAATGGGCTCTCGGAAAAGAAGGAATTCCTTATTGATGTGAGTAGTCTACCATCCCTAATAAGACAGACTATCACAATACTGGCCACGTTAACCTTGAAGACGCCATCGGGCATCTCTGGGTTGTGGAACATGCGGTCCTTTAGCTTAATGATCGTTACCTTTCCCACGGCCACCTTATGGCCGTTGATGTCGTACAGTAGGGTGCACGGGGTATCGTTGGCCTATGAAGACATGTCTGTGATGTCAAACATCCGAAAGGCAACTGAAACGGAAGACTACAAACATGCTGGTGAAAAGGGTATGACGCGTAATTATCGTGAGGGCGTCAAGCTCAGCCATAGACGAAGCCCCGCCGAGCTTGCCAGAGATGGAGGTTGGGCTTCTATGAATAGGAGCAGGACCTTTTGTGGTTGCTTGAGCGGGTGCTGGTGGTGTGATGTTCACCGAATTGCTCCCGGCGTAGCTGGGAAGGGGAAAGTCGGCTGTCCCTTTATGTGGATTGCTCTTCGACCAATCAATAATTGCCGAAATCAAGCTGGTAATAATTGAAGATTGGAAGTGAGCCATGATGCCAGCCACCGCTGCATTGACTACCCAGAGCAACTCTTGTTTGGTCTCAGCTTTGGTCTTATTGACCGGAATCTGGACCTTCTCGTCGATGGTATGTTGAGTAAGCAACTGTCTCTTCCTTCTTTCCTCTGGCTTCTCATGGTAGCATGTCTTCCACGAGGCGCCATCTCCGACACTGTGCACACGTCCATAGGACGGCGGTTTGTCCTCCGGGACCTTTTTAGTATGTTCATGGCCCGGTTGAAAGGGGTGTCCCACTTGGGCATCGCCGATGACTATGATGACTCGTCACTTTCGGCTACCTTTTGGTGCTGCTATTTCTGCAAAAGGAACATGTATGGTTTACTAATGTGACAAAACTTGTAGTCGAATTGATTGGAAGCTAATATAATAAGGTGGTAATATAACAATTACCAGAAGTCTCATGAACTCCCCCGTGTTCGGGTCCGTGTAAAAGATCTTATTGATGCGGTCCCACTTGTATCGGGTCCTGATATAGTCATGCTCCAGCTGGTCGGTGAACTCTGTTAAGGGGTCTGGGATTCCATGAAATTCATGCTCGATGTCCTCCTTGGCCCATACGTGCCTCATCCCCTCGTAACCACGGCTTCTAAGGCGGTGGGGAGGCATGTTCCTGGCCTGGAGCACCTTCATTTTCTCCGACCTTTGCTTGACTTCTTCTTTGGCGCAATTCTCCTTGAATTTTTCAAAGTCCTCTTCCTTTATTGACGGATTGTCAGCATGAATCTTTGACCAGGGTTCATTCTTCGCAATCACTTTTTTCACCTGAACTTTCCTGGCAGACAAGTCATCGGTGAACGTCACCATCACCTGGCTGTTTATCTTTGTCATGGCGTCACCGTGCCACAGATCTTTGCTTTCATTTCGGCCAGGGAATAAGAACCTATTTTGTAACTTCTTTAGGAGTATGTGCTCCATATGTGGTATCTTCCTCAACTCGTTGTTGATATTGGCGGTTTCCCTGAGGATGCATCCTAGTTGATTACCCCAACATGAGGGGGCTTCCTCCGGTGTCGTTGGCTCTAATTTCTTGGGGTGCATCTCCGTGACCACAATTTGTCCGATGCCGAGCTCATTTGGTCTTCGTGTCCTCTTCTGCTTCGGTGCTTTACCGGCTATGGCAGCATCATTGCCGGTCTCGGGGGCGGTGTCGGTGCTAGTGTCGGGGTTGGTGCCACTGCCGCTACCCTGCACCTGCAACTGGTGTTCCTCCATGTAATCGAAATAATGATTTGCTGCCTTGATGGGGACTTCTTCGAGGCGACCAGAACCCCCGTCTTCGGTGTGGCTAGACATGTTTCCTATTCAACAATTGTAAATAAAAGATATAATGAAGAGAAAAAGGGACCTATATTTGGTCGGAATGTTGATTCATTCCCCTTCCGGCAAATCCCGGGCACTCCATATGTCCTTGTTTCTAGCACAAGTCATGGCAAAAATCACGGAAATTTTCGGCATGAGCTTTGCTAAAAAGTGGACATATGGAGCGCCTGAAATTTGCCAGAATGGAAATGAATCAACATTCTGGTAAATCATAGGCCACTCGGATATTCTTCAACGACTTTCCATTCAACAAGGGAGGAAACATGTTTACTGAACATATCCAAACGAAGCATGGATTTGATGCTATCATCAAGAGAACATGGCAACATCATATAATAGATTTCTAGGACTTAGCAAATGAACCAAGTGTTAAAAATAGCAACATTGTATAGGCTACTTTGCATGCTTGTGCTAGTCACCACAAGGCATATCATGCTCCTAAAACATCATCTAGGGTTTTATATACCCTAAACTAAATTGCCCTACACAAATTTGCTAAATTGCCCTAAACTAAATTTGCTAAATTGCCCTAAACTAAATTTCCTATTGTTTATTTCCTAAATGATCTCTCTCTCTCTGCTACTACCCTAAACAAAAATTCGCTACTGTTTTAGTGCAATTTGCTATTGTTTTTTAGTTTAGTGCAATTTGCTACTATTTTTATTTAAAGGTATTTTATATACTCTAAACTAAATTTCCCTAAACAAATTTGCTAAATTGCACTAAACCAAATTGCTCTCTCTCTCTCTCTGCTAAATCTCCTAGGGTTCATACATCCAACTCCTAGCTAGGCTAAGGTGCTTATTAGAGAGAGAGAGAGAGAGAGAGTAGAGAGAAGAAATAGTGCATCGAGAGAGATAGCAGGGCAGGGAAGAGGAAATGGAGAGGCTTACGGGGCGGGGGTGAGATCAAGCGTGGGGGAGAGGGCGGCAGTCGCATGGTCGACGACGGGCCCGCGCAACGATGGTGATGTCAAAGGAGGGCTCGGGCGATGGTCGACGTCGAGGTCGATGGTGAGCAGGGGCGACGGCACGCAGGGCGACGAATAATGACATAGTTGGGGGGAGAGGTGAAGGAGAGGGGGAAATGACTTTGTGAAATTTTGAGCCCACGCGGCGGGGCGTTAACTCAAAATAGCAGTAGCGCTGGATTGGAAACCTGCTCTATAGATAACTTAGCTATAGCGCTGGTTCCCAATCCAGTGCTGTTGCTAAATATTCCAATTTTTTTAATTATAAAATACAAATAGCAGTAGCGTTGGTTTAGTATCCAGCGCTATAGCTAACTTAGCTATAGCGTTGGTTCCCTATCTAGCGCTACTGCTAACTATTCCAATTTTTATTTTCCTTTTCTCTTTATTATTTTCCTTTTCTAGTTTTTAGTTTTATTTTATTTTATTATTTTCCTTTCCTTTTTATTTTGTATTGCTTTCTCCCTTTTGTTTTTGTTTTTTTGTTTTCCTCCCGACGACGGAGTTTCCCTCCCACACTGCGTGAATATAACCGGAACCATGCATATATGTGGTGGTAATTGAAGGGGATACGTGGTATACATCTTTTGACCGATAACAGTTACTTAAATGCGTACACAAAATAGATACATGTATATAAATGATAGTTTCTCAGCTGCATCGACGACATTTCACATTGAGCTTCTTCCCTTTCTTGTTCATTGTCGAATAATTGAGCCCCTCCTTGTGACTTTTGCGGCACCATGTAGTACGATCTTTCTTAGGTAATGTAGTATTGGTTCTTCTTTTCATGTATGCTTCATCGTCATCATCATCTTCCCTCTTTGGGATGCCGTATTGGTTGTAGTCTTCCTCGTTGGCGACTCCATCCATTCCGATGATGCTCCTTTTGCCTCTCCTCACGAACACACAACTTTGATTGGTCGGGTCGGTTATGATGAAGCATTGTGTCATGTGCTTAGTGTGTACCCATGGCACAGTTTTGGCAATGACGTTAATGTTCACGGTAGCGCTCTTCGCGTCGGGTATAGACATGGTAGTGAAATACTTGTTTTTTTACGACGTCCTTAGCCCATCTGACACGGAACATCGTCGCATCGTGCAGTCCAGCATAGTCAAGCTCCTAGATCTCTTTGACCCCTCCATAGAATCTTTCAGTTGTGCTGTTTGCATTGGTCATACATTCAATCGTCACCCTTGAGTTCTAGTAATCATTGTCCATGTCTTTGGTTCCATGTAGAACGTGTACCTGTTGATATCGTATGACTGATAGGTCGCGAGTTTGGGCGCGGGGCCATGTGCTAAGGCGTGTATGAGCAATACATCCGAATTGCCCTCTTTTGGGGGGATTAGCAAGAACTTGCTCTTTGAACCAACACAAGAAACTGGCGTTGTGCTCTACAGTAAATTCATCGTTCGTCTAGAGCATCCCCTTATCACGGTACTTCTTTGCGATGGTTTCTTTGTGCACTGTCACATAATCATATACCACATCTAGGTGTCGTAGCACTACTAAGTTAGCCCTGTCAAAGTTGTTTCGTCGATCCAAGTAGTCCACGTGCAATTCCCTCCGGCCATTGTTGTGACCTTCTCCTTCGAGCCTCCCATCGTGCTTCTTGACGGGCAAACCAACAATAGGGTCTCTGACACCTATATAATTCTCGCAAAAGGAGATGCACTCATGCGTCAGATACCCTTGGACGATGCTCCCATTGGGACGGGACATGTTACGAATGAATCCTTTGATGACCCCATTCATCCTCTTGAACGATGTCATGCTGTGAAGGAATGTCGGCCCGAGGTCGATGATGTCATCCATGATGTGGACACACAGATGCACCATGGCGTCGAAGAATGCGGGCGGGAAGTACATCTGAAGCTCACATAGTATGACAACGATCTCTTCCTGTAGCCTTCTGTCACGGCATATCCGCGGCCACCTATGGGACCGGGAGGCCCCTTGCTAGTTCGGTAGGGGGACGTCGCGTTGCACAAAGAGTAGACCAGCGCGCGCCAGCGCGGCGGGGAGCACACAAGCAATTTACCCAGGTTCGGCCACCGCGAGGCGTAAAACCCTACTTCTGCGTTGGTGGATTGATGGTGGAATGGAGGTGGTGGAGCGTAGTACACTCGCCCGGCAAGGGTTGCCTCAGGGCAGCAGCGATTACGCGCGTGCGGGTGTGTGGGTTTGTCTACTTTCCAACCCTCTCTATGATTGCCATGGGCCTCCTTTTATAGATCAAGGGGCGACCACAATGGCAGAGTAGTCATTATGCACTAATATGATAGCAAACAGTGCTATCATACCTAACTCTGCGGGCTGACAGGGTGCATTAAATGCACCGCTTAGTGTCACATCACTGGTTGCCCGACAAGGCTTGCCAGGCTATCTCGCCGGGTCCGCGCCTGTCTTTTTGACTCATCACAAGACGGGTGTCATCTGCGGGTTCCTCCTATAGGAACTAGTTGCCATGTGGCTAACGGTTGCCACTTAATCATCTTGCGGCTTGACACCACATTGATTGACGACGTGGGTCGTGCTTGAGTGTTTGGTGAGGTGGGTTTTGCCTCCGCGAGCCCCCGGCAGGCCCTGCCGGGGTGTTTCTGTTATCTGCTTCTGGGGGTGGCCTCGCCCCTTGCCGAGCTCGCCTGCCCGGAAAGTGAGGCCCTTCTCTTGGTGATGTCTTGCTTCTCCGGCTCGGCCTTGGTCTCTCTGATCCGAGCTGGTACTCTGAATCTCTTTGTTTCTTATGCTCTGACCTGGGATGGTGCTTCAATCTTGTTCTTGCGCCTGTGCACAGTCTGGGAAACAGACCCAGGGTTTGTTGCACCGACAGAAGCCCCCGGGCCTGACCCGATCGTGTTGCTGAGCATCATCGGGGTAGGGCCTAATAAGTGCACAAGCAGGGTTGCTGAAGGGGCTGATCAGTTGAGATCTTCCTTTGCTGCTTCATTGGCCTTGATTCTGGGCCAGTTTCAGGTTTCCCCACACATCGTGCATGACATTGTGGAAGAACTTGCATCGTGACCCACAGATTCTCTTTGCCCCACAATCACGGGGTGGAAACTGCCATCCCACTCGCCCTCCGTTCCGCATACACCTGCCACGTGTTCCACATGCATTGGGTGTGGTAGGTGGCAGATGCGGAGGACACGGGGAGGAGTGCCACGGCTGAAAACCGAGCGTCGATGGTTGGATCAGAGGGGCGGCCTCGACCCCTAGAGTTACGGCGGGTGCAGGGAGGTCGCATTGGGGGAGAGAGGCGGCCGTCTCCCGTGTGAGGAGCCAGTCCTAAGCCTCGTTTCCCTATAAAGGGGAGTCGTGGCAGCACTCCTCAGCACACACTCCTCCTTCTCTGCAATCCTTTTCTTCTAGTCATGGTGCGAGGGCGAGGGTGTGGTGGTGTTTCGGCAATGCTGACGATGGCTTCTGCTCGATAGCGCGCCCCTCCTCCTCCGGACCCTGAAGCAGCGAAATCGTCCGCGATGAGAGGAGGAAGGGGACGCGGTCGCGGTCGCCGTGGTGCTCGAGGAGGAGGAGGCATGGGCGGTGCCTTGGTGGCGCCCCTGCCAGCGGATCCCCCCTACTAGAAGGCCACGTTGGCGACCAACCTTGTGAGTTCATCATTAGGATATACAAGCCTTTGTGTGGTCATCTTCGCCTTCCAACTCCCTTTGCGCGGGAGATGGAGCTCGAACAACCACGTGCCCTATGGCTACACATGAGGGGCTACAGGGATGGAGGTACGAGGGTCGACGTCGACTTCCCTGCCCCTCATGTGATGTACCTCCGTCGTGGCTGGAAGACCTTCGCCCATGCCCACGGCTTCTCGGAGGGGCATGTTCTTCAGTTAAAATTAATGGAGAATGGCCTGCTCTCCATCAAGATATTCGGGTGCTCAGGTGGTCGCTTAGGATGCTGTGCGGAGAGCTCGACTGACGACGATAGCTCCTCCTCGAGCAAAAGCAAGGAGGAGGACAGTGACGGCAATGACAGCGACAACGGGCAGGGGAGCGACGATTCTGACTCCGTCTGATCGTTGCCCGCACCATGTTCATCAGACACCGGCACCTGCATCTCCTTCCCGATAGGGGGGGGGGGTCTGCCGGGGAGTTGGATGAAGGGGTGGGGATGGTGCTCCCGGGCTCCTCGAGTAGTTTTCCAGCTGGACCCTAGCAGGCTTCCTCTCACGTTGCAGCTCTGCTGCCCTTGCCGTGCCCTGCTGGCCCTGGTGATGGTGGTTCATGGGTTGCCTCCGCTCTGCTCCCCATCGGTGTGTTCCCCTGGCGGCCCCGCTCCCGCCGGGCTACCTCTCCTGGAGCCCAGAGGGGGGTGAACTAGGGGCTTGCCCAGGCGCTCCTTTTGTCCTCCCTCGCCTTCAATGGCCGTTCCTGGGAGGAAGGGGACAAGAAAGGGCATCACATGGCACTTATCTTTTTTCAATCTTAAACCTGTAGGCGCTTGCCAAACTTTAATTTAAATAATGAAATACCTCAAGTCCATATTTGTGTTTTGTAATGCTTGTAATTGTATTAGCATATGAATGAAAAAGGTAGACTTGCCGGGAACCCGTGCATGTGTAAGTCCACGCGGAGGTGGAATGCCTCTTTATTGTAATAAAACGAGTTTTCCTGGCAAGCTACCTTGCCGGTACCCTCTTTGTCTGCCGGAGAACTACGTCTGCCGGGAAACAGATAGAGGGGCCAGCCCCCTACCAACTCCCTTTCATCAAAGGCCACTACAACCATCCTGCTTGAAGCAACGTTCGAGTCTGGGATGAGAGCACCTAAGCCTCAAGAGAGTGTGGCAAGGTTTTCTTATGCACAAGTTATAGCTTACAAAACACTAAAGGACAGGAGGTCGAACTTATCTGTTTGGCTTGCCAGGGATTACAGCCTGAGCAATCTTCTCAAATCCTTGTCGAAGCCATGTCCACGGAAGGAACCTGCAACTTCATGTAGACGAGGATGAATGCAGGATGCAATCATATCTATATGCATATGCAAATGCTCATGAAATGCTTATGCAGTGATCTTGGTGTGATGGTGCATGCATGCAATCTTAGTTGGGTGCCCCCTACAACGCTTCTTTATTTTCTCTTGCACAGGGTCATCACCCTGGCCCCGTACAAGGGGTTACATGCAGATGAGGCAAGGCCTATACGGATGGGTGGCTGCCGGGCAGGGCCGGACAGCCGCGCCTTATGGGTAGTACTTGCGGAGATGCTCAATATTCCATGAGTTTTCCAACTGAGTGCTATCTCCGGTCTTCAGACAAACTGCACTAGGTCTGGTGACTCATACCACCCAGTAAGGGCCTTCCCACTTTGGTGACAACTTGTTTGTACCCTTGGTGGACTGAACGCGCCTAAGGACAAGGTCACCTTCCTCAAAACACTGGGCATGAACCATGCGGCTGTGATAGCGACGCAGAGCTTGCTGGCAGCGTGCAACACGCGTAGCAGCCTGGAGACGGTTCTCTTCGAGTAGCACAGCGTCGTCACCCTGGTGCTCAACTTGTGCTACTTCATTGTAGGCAAGCACTCGAGGAGACCCATAAATGAGTTCCGGGGGGATAACTGCTTCTGCCCCATAGACCACGAAGAAGGGAGTCTGCTCGGTAGCTTGGTTAGGTGTCATTCTGAGGGACCAGAGAACTACCGGCAGCTCCTCGATCCACCGCCTGCCGTGCTTCTACAGCGTATCAAAAGTTCTCGTCTTGAGTCCACGGAGCACTTCAGCGTTCGCCCTCTCAGCCGGTTTTGCAGCCGAGGGTACGAACATATTGCATGAAGGCGTGGCTCTTGAACCGGGTACCGTTGTCAGTGATGATCCTCGTCGGAACTCCAAAACGACACACCAATTCTTTCAAGAACTTGATAGCTGACTAAGCAGTCACCTTTCTCACGACAGTCACTTCAGGCCACTTTGTAAACTTGTCGATGGCAATAAACAAGAATTCAAAGCCCTTGATTGCTCGGGGGAAGGGGCCGAGGATATCAAGCCCCCAGACTGA
Source organism: Secale cereale (assembly GCA_902687465.1). NCBI lineage: Eukaryota > Viridiplantae > Streptophyta > Magnoliopsida > Poales > Poaceae > Secale > Secale cereale. The sequence continues at coordinate 123,889,488 of LR738714.1, forward strand.
AAATGGCCATGATAGAGGGATTGTCTGAAGAGCTTGGGCACGCAGGTGTGTTTTCTTCGAATGGAACTGACAGGCTTCACATGTCGTGACGAGCTCGACTGCATCTTGGAGGGCTGTGGGCCAATAGAATCCTTGCCGGAATGCTTTTCCAACTAATGCTCTTGATCCAATTAGGGAGCCGCACATTCCTCTGTGAATCTCAGCCAACAGTTCCTTTCCATCCTCCCGGTAGACACACTTCAATTTCACACCATTGGGCCTCCTTCTGTACAGAGTGTCATCGACAAACTGATACATACTTGCCCTCCGGGCTACGTTTTCATTTTCATCTTGGTCGCCGGGGAGTTCTCCAGTTTGGAGGAAGTGGACAATGTGCCTTGCCCAAGCTGGAGCCTGTGGCTCGGCAACGAGGACTAGCGGCACCTCCTCTGCTGCGAGAGCACCGTCATTGTTCGCGGGGTCCAATGGCCTGGCTGGAGGGGGTGGTCTGGCATACTGCGAGGAGTTGCTTCCGGCAGGGTCTTTGCCCGGAGCGGACGGCTCTATCGGGAGAGGCTTACCGTAGTCCAAATTTATCCTTTTCCAGGCCATTGTTGCTGGTGATACGGAGGGCTGAGAGAGACAGAGAACAAAAGTTCCCGGTTCCACAGGAAGCTTCTGCGCAACACACTTTGACAGGTGATCAACTATGCTATTTTCCGCACGGGGTATGTGCTCTATTTGCAGCCCGTCAAGTTGCTCCTCCAATCTCCTCACTTCCTCGACGTATGCCTCCATCAATGGAATTTGGTAATCCTTGTTGACTTGTCTCACCACATGTGAATCTCCTCAAATGATCAGTTTCTTAATTCCCAATTCTGCTGTAGGTAAGGAGCCCTTCATACTCTATTGTATTGTTGGTGGCTTCTTCCCGGGCAAAATGCATTTGGATGATGTACTTCAGGTGCTCCCCGGAGGGGGCAATAAGAAGCACGCCAGCTCTTGCACCTTGTAGGGAAAAAGCACCATCAAAATACATAATCCATTCTGGGGTGATTCCTTGTCGGGGATAACTCTCTCTATCACTTCCTCATCATGGGTTGGCATCCATTCTGCAATAAACTCTGCCAATTCCCTGCTCTGGATAGTTGATGTGATCTCATACTTCAATCCGAAGCTGGATAACTCCAAAGCCCACTCCATTATTCTGCCAGTAGCCTCAGGGTTTCGGTGTATCATCTGCAGCGGGAAACGAGTGACAACCGTGATCCCGTGGGCTTGGAAGTAGTTGCGCAGTTTCCTTGAGGCCATAACGAGACCAAAGATCAACTTTTGCACACTAGAGTACCTTGATCTAGACCCCTGTAACAAGGAGCTAATGAAGTACACTGGGCGATGCACCACTTTCTTCCTTGCCACGCCCTTGGGGTTGCTCTTGTTGCCGTGCTCATTTATGTTATGATTCCTTTCTGACTCTGCTGTTTTCAGCTCGCTCTCTGCCTCATCCACTTCTCGCTGCGCTACCAATGCTGCACTGACCACTTGGTTGGTTGCCGCCAAGTAAAGCAACAACGGCTCTTGGGGTTTCGGCGCAACCAAGGTGGGCATAGAGGAAAGGTAGGCCTTCAACTCTTGCAGGGCTACTTCTGCTTCCGGGATCCACTTCATAGGCCCTGCCTTCTTCAAAATCTTAAAGAACGTCAGGGCACGCTCGGTAGACTTGGAGATGAATCTGCTTAGCGCGGCAATGCATCCTGTTAAGCGCCTTACATCATTAATTGTCCTTGGTGCTTTGATTTGCTCAATGGCCCTGATCTTGTTGGGGTTAGCTTCGATCTCCAGGTGGGACACAAAGAACCCAAGTAGCTTGCCGGAGGGAACACCAAATACACATTTCTCCAGATTGAGCTTCAAATTGATCTTGCGCAAATTGGCAAATGTCTCCTCCAAATCCTGGATAAGGGTGGCGTTATCCTTGGTTTTGACCATGATATCATCCATATAGGCTTCTATATTTCTCTGCAACTGTGGTTCAAAACCAATCTGGACCGCCCTTGCAAAAGTTGACCGACACTCTTTAATCCGAATGGCATGCGGATAGAACAATACGTACCACATGGAGTGATGATTGACGTATTTTCTTCGTCTTCCTTGGTCATGAAGATCTGATGATATCCAGAATACACATCCACAAAGGAGAGCAAATCACAACCTGAAGTGGAATCCAAAATCTGGTCGATGCGCAGCAAGGGAAATGGATCCTTTGGGCAAGCCTTATTGAGATCTATGGAATCAATGCAAAGCCTCCACTTCCCATTAGCCTTCTGGACTACCACTGGATTTGCTAACCACGTAGGGTGCAGTACTCCTTTGACCAAACCAGCTGCCTCCAGTTTCTTGATCTCATCGGCAATGAACTGCTGCCTCTCCAAGGCCTGCTTCCGGACTTTCTGCTTCATAGGTCGGGCGTGTGGGCAGACATCAAGGTGGTGCTCGATTACCTCCGTGGGAACACCGGGGATATCAGATGGTTGCTAGGCAAACACATCAATATTCGCCCGCAGGAAGACAACGAGCGCGCTTTCCTATTTGTCATCGAGGGTGGCACTGATAGTGAATGTACCATCAACGCGAGCCAGCACTGCCGGGAGGTTCTTCACTTGGGGGGCAGCAACCTTGGATCTCTTGCTATTGGAACACTCCGGCACGTCATCAACGGGTGTCGTGCACTCGAAGGGCGCACATTTCTCGGACTTCTTACCAGAGGTCCTACCATCCTTCTCCTTTCATTTGCTTTCCTTGGCGGGAGCTGCTGCTGTCGCGGCCTCTGCTGCGACCGCATCCTGGTACATCTTGTCGACACAGATAATTGCGTCCTTCTCATCTGATGGGATAATGATGACTCCCAGTGGCCCAGGCATCTTTAGAGTGTTGTAAGCATAGTGGGACGCTGCCATAAAATTGGCCAGGGCCGGGCGTGCAAGAATCCCATTGTATGGCAGGGGGAGATCAACCACATCAAACACAATCTTCTCAGTTCGATAGTTCAGTTCTCCCCCAAATGTTACCGGCAGTGTAATATTTCCCTTGGGATGGCTCCTGCCGGTATTAACTCCTTGGAACATGCCGGTAACCTCTATCTGTTCTTCTCCTATCTGAAGCTTGCTGATGACTAGCGGGGAGATCAGATTCAACCCGGCCCCGCCATCCACTAACATCTTTGTGACCTTGAGGTTGCGAATTGTTGGGGAGACCAACAATGGCAAACACCCTACCGCAATGGTGCGACCAGAGTGATCCTCCTCGTCAAAGATGATGGGTGTGCGGGACCATTTGAGCGGCTTCCGGGCCTTTGGCGCTGGTTCCACGACATTGATCTCCCGTGCCCACCGCTTAAGCTGGCGGTGAGAGGTGTGCAAAGATGCACCCCCATCAATGCATAGGGCGTTTGTGGCCTTCTGAAATTTCTGCTCACTAGTTTCATCTTTAACCCCTCCATCACTCACATTATCACACATTTCCTTCTCTTGACCCCTAGCGGGTTTTCTTTGGTTCCGAAAGGGCTTGCTGGGGTAGTTTGCTTCACCGCATCAGCGCTTACCACCAGCGGCATTCTGACCCTTTTCCATGTCATGCTTATCATATTCCGCCCTCTGCTTCTTAACAAGCTGCTCACCTGGTAACACTCCTGAAGGTCATGGCCCTTGGTCCGGTGGATCTTGCAGTACGGCCCATCGCCCTTCCCAGCTTTCTCAGCGGCAATGGCTTCCCGGCAGGCAGCGCAAGCAACAGTTTCCTTTCCGGGGGCCTCTGCCTTGGCATTCTTGCCGGTACAAGGTGTGCCTGATCCTTCCACAGTCATCAATGTTTTATCGCTTGGCTTCTTATTACACTTCTTGCCCTTTCTCTGACTAGTTGATTTATCCTCATCCTCTGAATCAACATTGGTGCAATCTTCCTCTCCAGGCAACTTCCTTCCTTCCTCCATCCGAGCACACTTATCCACCAGTGTGTATAGCTCCTTCACAGTCTTGGGCAACCACACGTTCATCTTGGAACGGATGCGGCGGTTCTGCACATTGGACTAGAAAGCTGCTATGACGGCCGCCAGATGGATATTTGAAATATTTCTATGAACCTTACTGAATCTCTATAAATACTTACGGAGAGTTTCTCCTTCCTTATGCTGAAGGAGTTGCAGGTCGCTGGTCCTGCCGGGCTCTTGGTTGCCACCGGTGAAAGCACCGATGAACTCTTGGCACAGGTCTGCCCATGATGAAATGGAGCCTTCCGGTAGGTGCATCAGCCAAGACCTCACGTTCGACATGAGGGCCAAAGGGAAGTAGTTGGCAAACACCTTCTCATCTCTTCCCCCGGCAGCCTGAACAACGATGGTGTAGATGCTCAGGAACTCTGCCGGGTTCAGTCTCCCATCGTACTTCTCAGGTATCTCTGGCTTGAATGTGTGAACGAACGAGCAATGGACTTGCCGTAGTTCCTACGTTAAGGCAGGGCAGCCAACCTCGAATGGTAGGCACCCGCCAACACCGAGCGCAGGCTCGTCGACATTGAGGCCGTTGCACCCGCTGGTCTGGCGGAGGTCCTCGCGGCGTCGATCTGTGACAACGCGCGCGTCTCCCCGCCACCCATCCTCCGGGTCTCGATTTTGGCCAGGACGTGCTCGAGGGCCAGAGGAGGCCATCGAGACGTCGTCGGGTTCTTGATTCTGCTGCGCCCGCATCGGCTACCGTGGCGGGGACTACACTGCGGGGCCAACCCCCTCCGTTCGGCCAGCGGTACGGGCAATTGCTGTTGCTTGGGGAGGTCGTGGCAGGCCAGCTTGCCAAGAGCCCCCAGCTTTGGCAAAACGGAACAGGCTTTGGATGGTGGCATGCCACCCATCCATCTGCTCGGCTGCTGGTGCCATAGCCTCCGCGGCTGTGCTTGGCATAGATGTTGATGATGTCGACCGCACCGTCGCCTGGCTCCTGACGGTGCCAGCGGCGACGGTGGCGTGGCGCCACGTCCGTGCTGTTGTGGGATGACCACCTAGGCAACGGGATTGCGCGGTGGTGGTGCTCGAGGATCAATGGCTCCGTTGAGCGCAAAGGCTCGTCCGGGAGGAGGAACATGCACCGCGTTTGTTCCCATGGCGGGGATGACCGGAGGGCGATGGCTTACCCTGGACCGAGCGCCGTTGCTACGACTGTGCCCGTTGGTGGGAGGAGGGGGTGCGGGCGGAGTGACCCCCTCACCCACACCTTGTGGAGTGTGACCGCCGAGACGCTGCTGATGATGTTCTCTCTCGACATGTCCTGCCCTCGTACTGGCTACGGGGGAAGTGGTGATAGCGCCGCCTGCTCCAACCACGTCCCCAGCAGCATTCATGTCTCCGCTTGCATGCGTGTCTCCCGCGGCATTAGAGGCCGCAGGCAACGGAGCCTTCAAGGTGGATGGATGGGTAGAAGCACCAGATTTCTTCTTCGGCGCCATAGCTGATGGCATCGTCGAAGATGAAGATGGTGACGTGCTGCGCAAGCTTTCAGGTTTGTGCAAGTGAGCCCCCTACCTAGCGCGCCAAAGATGTCGTGGGATATCCGCGACCACCTATGGGACCGGGAGGCCCCCTGCTGGTTCGGTAGGGGAACGTCGCATTGCATAAAGAGCAGACCAGTGCGCGGCAGCGCGGTGGGGAGAACACAAGAAATTTACCCAGGTTCGGGCCACTGCGAGGCGTAAAACCCTACTCCTGCTTTGGTGGATTGATGGTGGAATGGAGGTGGTGGAGCGTAGACACTCGCCCGACAAGGGTTGCCTCAGGGCAGCAGCGACTACACGCGTACGGGGGTGTGGGTTTGTCTACTTTCCAACCCTCTCTACGACTGCCATGGGCCTCCTTTTATAGATCAAGGGGCGACCACAGTGTCAAAGTAGTCATTATGCACTAATATGGTAGCAACAGTGCTATCATACCTAACTCTACGGGCTGACAGAGTGCATTAAATGCACCGCTTAGTGTCACATCACTGGTTGCCCAGCAAGGCTTGCCGGGCTATCTCGCCAGCTCCGTGCATGTCTTCTTGAGATGTCCCAGGACAGGTGTCATTTGCGGGTTCCTCCTGTAGGAACTGCCTGCCATCTGGCTAATGGTTGCCACTTAATCATCTTGCAGCTTGACACCACATTGATGGATGACGTGGGTCGTGCTTGAGTGTTTGGTTAGGTGGCTTTTGCCACCGCGAGCCCCTGGCAGGCCCTGCCGGAGTGTTTCTGTTATCAGCTTCTGGGGGTGGCCTCGCCCCTTGCCGGTCTCGCCTGCCCGGCAAGGGAGGCCCTTCTCTTGGTGATGTCTTGCTTCTCCGGCTCGGCCTTGGTCTCTCTGATCCGAGATGGTACTCTGAATCTCTGGGTTTCTTATGCTCTGAACTGGGCTGGTGCTTTAATGTTGTTCTTGCGCCTGTGCACAGTCTGGGCAACAGACCCAGGGTTTGTTGCACCGACACCTTCAGAGCTGCTTCACACTGATGGACTTTTGAGAGATAACATCAAAGAAGTTTTAGAGACCAGTAAGCGTGTCACAGACGTGCTTGTCCATTATCCCTCTAATGTCAACCGGGAGTATCTGCGTCATCATCACGTGACAGTCATGAGACTTCATCCCACTGAACCTTTTCTTCTTGGTGTCTAGAAATCTTCTTATCTTCCCACGGTAACCGAAACTGACTTTGATTCCCGTAAGGCACTTGATGAATTGATCGATCTCCTTCGCACTTAAGGTGAAGCAAGAAGGGGGGCGATAATTCTCCTCCTTCTTGTTGACTTTTCTGCCCCTTCCCCCCTCCTCCGTCTCTGTCTCCTCCGTCGACTTTTTATGGGGTGGCATGTGGAGATATTTCCTGGTCTTCAAGTCTTCCAAGTCTTTCATTGCCTTCGGCCCATCCTTGGTCTTCTCTGGCATGTTCATCAGTGTGCCAAGCAAGCTGTCAAGGACATTCTTCGTGATATGCATTTGATCAAGGCAATGTGGCGTGTCGTGGTTGGGCCAGTACTTCAATTCCCAGAAAACAGACCTCATTTCCGTACCTTTAGCAGTGGCTCCGGCGCCTTTTTCACCTTTCCCGGCGCGGGGCACTGTTCCCAACTTTTCAACATCTCTTTGATTTCGGCACCGCTCTTCTTATGTGGAGGTCCACGGTGCTCAGACAACCCATTGAATAGATCTCCACGCTTTCTCCATGGTTCATCCTTCTCGAGCCATCTACGATGCCCCATGTACACGATTTTCCCGGACCTGCCATCTTCCGTTGACGTAAGCTGCTGAGACATTGTATCATCCATGCATCTCGTGCATCCACAGTATCCGTGGCACACCTGGCCTGAGGTGTACTCGTAACCGAGATAGTCTTGCATCAGCATCATCAGCGTGGCTCTCATATAGAAATACTCTCCTTTTCTAGCATTCCATGTCCATGCCAGTGTTTTCCATAACGTGTCTAGCTCCTTTTTCAGAAGCCCCATATACATGTTAATATTATTTCCCGGTTGTTTCGGCCCATGAATCAACATGCTCATGTGTATGTACTTTTTCTTCATGCACTTCCATGGGGGGGGGGG